>CM062811.1:40232011-41432011 GCA_031772625.1 Pinus tabuliformis
TAGAATACTTTCTCTCCATTCAAGAAAGCTCCTTGGTGGCAGCTAAGCTCAGGTGGACAGTTTCCACTAGTAATGTACATAATAGAGAACCATTTAATTATCAAAATTTTAAGCTAGCTGCAGACCGTTTTGTCACTTACAACAATCTCATTTTAAGAGAAGGTCCTTATTGGCTAGGTTGTCAGTTCCATAGCCCTATCATTTGGTGTTGAAGGTTATCGAGCCATATACGAACTACCTGAAGGATAGACAAGACCCATCTTTGAGCTCTTAGCCAAAAATCATGGTTTTAGACCACTTTTACGACATTCCTTCTCCAACTTATTCTTTAACTGCTCTGCATACAAATTACTCGCTTTTCATGAGGACATGAAACAGGGTAAGCAGGGGAGTATGTTGAGTCATGAAATGGGTATGTAATTACCATTAAGCCCATCATCTTTTTCCTTTATTCTTATCTTTTCTATACCTTACTATGTTAATATATTAAAGAATTACTGTAAGAAATGAAGGAATTATCTATAGTTACAACTTAGCTAATTATTACCCTTCTTTATGCAGGAAAACAACAAAAGGGACAAATGTTGTTCCATAACGAAGGGACAACAAAAGATCAACGAGCCAAGGAAGGAACGTGGTGGTTGCAGCCAAAGCTAAAGTTGAATCAAAAGGATCAACGCGAGAAAGGAAAGGATGTCTGAAGTTGGAAATCAATTGTGGATCCCTCAGGATCGCGAGATCCTGAGGGATCACATTTACCCTTTCTGATTATAAAAGGAGACATTTGTAAGAAGAAGGGGGGATCTTTGTTATTATTGAATTTGTAATTTTAATTACAAACTCTCGTTGTTGAGAGAATACGGTCATATTGTAATGCTACTCATATTTGATGATTAATATATAAGTGTTGTTGTTGTTCCCTTGCATATCTAAAGTAATTTAGTAGTGTTTCACTGGCTGCTAAGGGCCCGGCCCCTGGTGGATTCTACTTCTTTGTATGTGCCATACATTTCCAATTTTCGCAAGTGTGATGGTTTGATAGTTTTCTCGCTTTGTGTGATTTGATCTCTTTCTCTATTTATTGTTTTCTTGTATTGATAGAATATCTCTGCTTCATACGATTTACAGCATTATTGTTTAGTTCAGTTCATCTTCATTTCAGATTGAGTATTTAGATAAATATTCAGCCCAATATAATCAATTGTAATGAGTTTAACTATTGTTGTTGGACTCTCATATTGATATCATTGCTGTCTGAATTATTTAATAGAGATTGGGTTTGATTTATGTTAAATCAATTAAGAAGAGAAGAGTTATCACTATTGTACTCTCAACTGATATCATTTTGAATTTCTTGAGTAAAGATTGATTACATTTTCGGTAGAAGCTTGAGTTCTAAAGTTCAGTTGCCATATTTCCTTTGATGGTTGCTATTGGAATTTATTAGAAGCATCCGTTTATTCTTGTATGTGAAGACCTATACTGCAATTTAGAAAGCATTACTCTCTCAATTAAATAGTAGCCACATACTATGTACACTCTTGAAATAAGAGGACTTTCCCAGATTGATAATTATTGTGAGGATACTTAGTAGTTTTAAAAGGTACCTTTTATCAGTCAACTGTTGGCTAGTTGAATTGTTTATTGATTAAACAATCAAGTACCACATTAATTGTCAACCTGGGAAAGTCTTTTTATTCCAAAGGCTACCGCGTACTGTATGTACTTAATTCTAAAAGCATTAAAAAGTTGTAGTATACGTGATTCTTACGCTAAGTTATCATAGTACAAGTAATTAATTAAGATTACAAATCTGAAAAGCAAAGTGATGGATGCTCTGTTGGCAGAGGATCAGGACCCTATCCTCCAAGTGAGGACGTTCAGCACCTGCCCCTGTAACCAGATTGCTAACACACACTGCACTCTAATTCACCGGTGAAATATCCTTGCATAACTTCAAGCAATTAATGAAACAGAGTACTAGCAAAACGGAAATACTAGAGGTAATGCTACAGAATCCAAACAGAGTACCAGCAGAAAGAAACTATCACACACTTACACACTTGACATAAAAGTAAATGAGTGAATCTTGTGAGGAAGGTGGGCCCAGTCCCTCTCACAAGATTCCCCAGAACACAAAGGCTAGATTAAATGCTCAGAACAATCTTCTATTCATCTGCCAAAAGATTCAAGTACAATAAAGTTCAGACTTGCTGATGTCTCTCAAAATCTCACTTACAGACCACCATTAGTTAATCCCCCTTCTAATGTAGATGTCTCCTCTTTATAGAGGAGACATCTATTACAATAGATTATTACAGTTCATTCAGTTAACCCATTCTATCAAAAATAAGAATTACAGAACGCTGTTACAACAGTATAATAATATATTCTTTCTTAGGTTCTGGCTGTTACACAGCTGATAACCGACTTCGACCGTCTTCTTGGGATCCTCGCATTCCTTTATCGTTTCCCCATGCTGTTCCTTATTTAGGCAATGGTAACTGTGTTCTACCTGCTTTAGACAGCTGCGTGATCATGCCACATCAACGTTCTTCAGATAGTTGCCGTTTGTTATTCCCAGCTGTTGCAAAATAGCCTGCTTTAGATGGTTGCTGTTGCTGACTGTAGCAACTGCGTAGTTGCTGCTTCTGGTGTTGCAGCAACTACGTAGTTGCTGTTTCTGGTGTTGCGGCAACTGCGTAGTTGTTGTTTCTGGTGTTACAGCAACTATAAATTATAATTCCTGCAGGCTTAAGACAATTACTTGGCAACTTAGTCAGCTTTTCAAAGATAAATATAAAGATGCTCACGAATATGCAATGAACAATTAAACATATAGATATGCGGAAAGTTACTTCGTACCTTGGGGTGATTAATTCATTATGTAATCAAATCTTACAACTTATGACTGAAAGGGATAATATTATGGCAAAAATATAAGGTCAAAATTGGTCAATTCTGAGTCCTAACATCAACAACTATCAAATTGCACCCTCTATTTATTATTTCCTTGAGTTAATTTCTTGGCTAGTTGCTTCATATGTTGAGGAGAAAAACTACATATCTGCCACGGGAGCCAAAATCCTAGAGGTGACCTTAGAGTTGATTTAGAAGGCTTTGATATACCCAGTCTCCCCTGAGCCTAAAAAAATTCATATAAAAAACTTTGTATTACAGTTACAATACCCTCTTAATTGGAGAGTAGTAATATTTTCTACAAATTGTCCCTACCCCAGGCTTGCAATCTTTTCCTATCGCTAACAATTTCCCTATATCTCTCTTTACAGAATCTGTGAAGCCTATTCTGTCTATAATTGCTCATTTATTTGGGGATGATAATGCCAATGTAGCCAATAAAGCCTCCCTAGTATTTCTGAGGGAGATGATGCAACCCGATCACTTGTTTGACATACCCTCTTTCAGTGTCCATAAAATTCCAATTACACCTTTTCCCAGTCACCTCATATTTCAGATATTATTCCTTACTATTCTATTTGTTTATGTACACCCATGTAGATGAGTTTGACTTCTTGGGTCTCAGTCTGATAGCCCCAAGCTGTATTTTTTAACCCCGTACAAAAATTACCTGCATACAAATTCTAAAACACATAAAATAAACAATGCGAGAGCATAACACATAAAACACATATACACAGATATTTTCCCCTAGATCCCAAAACCGGGACTACCATCTTGATTTTTTATTATGTTCCTTTCAATGTTATAATACATATTTATACATGCCAAAGTATCCAATACCATGGAACAAAAACCATCACATCCAATACCATGGACCGAAAACCATCGCGTCCAAAAACATGTGCGAAAATCATGCACAAAACCATCGGGAGGTTTTCCCAACCTAACATAGGTTCCAAAACCAAAATTTTCCAGGGACTGCCTCGAACCCCATAGAGTGGGGTTACCTGCACCCCTCAAACCCCCTGTGACCCCCCCGCTATGCAATCGATGCAACAAAGGGGGGGCTCCGCCCCCCTCCCCCCCCTAAACCCCCGATTAACTACGTGGGCTAGTCATGGAAAGAATATAACACAACCAAACATTCTCCCACTTGTTGTTTTCTTTCCACAGGGAGCCACAAGAGAGCTTAGTCATTTATCCAGCCCTGCAACACCCATTGTTTCTCTACACCAAGAGAAATTCTCAGAGCTCACAGATTTTGTCAATGCATCTGCAGTATTCTTCAAAGTGTCCACCTTTACCAGCAACACCTTTTTGTCTTCTATCATATCCCTCACAAAGTGATACTGAACATCATTTTTCTTTGTCTTTGAATGATATGCAGGGTTCTTTGCCAAGAAAATTGCACTTTGGCTGTCACAGTCTATCCTTATAGCTCCCTGTACTAACCCCATACTTGAACACAATCTCTGCAACCAAACTGCTTCCTTGCTTGCATGAGTGGCTACCATGTATTCTACCTCTATAGTTGATAGTGCCACTACAAATTGTTTATTACTCATCCAACTGACTGCACCTCCAAATAGGTTAAATACATACCCACTTGTAGATCTTCTCTGATCCAGATCTCCAGTCCAGTCTGCATCAACAAAGCCATGAATATCCAACACTTTGTCCAATCCTAGTCTTCCTTGGTAGCACAAACCATAATCACTAGTACCACACAAATACCTGAAAACTAGCTTCACTATTGTCCAATGCTCCTTTCCTGGTTTTGACATAAACCTACTCAATACTCCCACTACATGTGCAATGTTTGGTCTAGTACATACCATTGCATACATCAGGCTGTCGACTGCACTTGCATATGGAACATGGGACATGTCCTCTTCCTCTTCTTGTGTCTTGGGACATTGTTCAGCAGATAACTTTACACCTACAGGAATAGGAACCTTCACCGGTTTACTATCCTGCATATTAAATCTCTGCAATATTGTCTCGACATACTTCCTCTGGTTTAACCAGAGGTTCCTCTTTGCCCGATCTCTTTTAATTTCTATGCCCAAAATATAGTTTGCAGCACCAAGATTTTTCATGTCGAATTTGGAGGACACTGGGTCTTCAAATCCTAGATAATTTCTTTATCATTTCCAACCAGCAACATATCATCCACATACAAGACCAAATAAATAACATTGTCACCAATTAATTTAAAATACACACAGTGATCTGCTTTGCTTTTGGTGAAGCCAAGTCCCCGTATAAATGTATCAAATTTCCGATACCACATCCTTGGTGACTATTTTAACCCATACAAAGACTTCTTTAACTTGCATACCAATTCTTTCTTACCCTTCACCGCAAAGCCTTCAGGTTGCTTCATGTAGATTTCCTCTTCCAGACCCCCGTGAAGAAATGTTGTCTTCACATCCATCTGTTCTACCTCAAAATCAAAAGCAACAACAACAGATAAAAGTAATCTAATAGAAGTTACCTTGGCAACATGAGAAAAGATATCACCAAAATCAATTCTCGGCACCTGGGAATAACCTTTTGCTACCAACCGAGCTTTGTATTTCTCCACCTTTCCTTCTGCATTTGTCTTCTTCTTGAACACCCATTTGCTGCCAATGGGTTTCCTTCTAGCCGACAACTCCACCAGATCCCAAGCCTCGTTTTTGTGCAAAGATGCCATTTCATCAACCATGGCCTCTTTCCAGAGTTTTCCATCCTCTAAATATATTGCTTCCTTCACAGTTCTGGGATCATCATCAGTAATAGATAAAGAAAAATTTGAACAGAAAGAAGATGGACTATACCTTTCTGGCTGCCTTCTTTCTCGAACTGATCTTCTCACACCTGGAGTTTTTGGCTCTTCATCTTCTGATTCCTCCTCTGTTGTAGAGTCTGATTCTTCCTCCTTTAGCTCAAACTCTATCTTCTCAGGTTCCTTTGGTTGGAATTCATGTTTAATAACATCTTTCATCTCTCTGAACACCACATCTCGGCTGTACACAACCTTCCTTGTTACTGGGTTCCAAAGCTTATAACCCTTTAAACCATTCCTATACCCAATAAAGATGCACTTTTTAGATTTACTGTCCAACTTGTTTCGTTTCTCCTTTGGAACATGTACATATTCATCATATCAGAATACCCTCAGATGTGAAAGAGAGGGTTTCTTACCAATCCATACCTCTTGTGTAGTTTTATCCTCCAACGCTGATGAAGGTGATCTATTGACCAGGTAACATGTTGTCTCCACCGCCTCTGCTAGAATTCCTATCCTAACCTGGCACCACTGAGCATGCTTCTTGCCCTTTCCATCAACGTCTTGTTCATTCTTTCTGCAACTCCATTTTGCTGAGTTGTATATGGAGTAGTCTTCTGCCATGCTATACCACACTTCTTACAAAATTCTTCAAATTCCTTACTGCAAAACTCTCCACTGTTATCTGTCCTCAATACCTTTATCTTCTTCTCTATCTGGTTTTCCACCAGAGCCTTGAATTCTTTAAACCTGTCAAAGACTTTAGATTTCTTATTAAGGAAATATATCCATGTATTCCTTGAGAAGTCATCTATAAATGATACATAGTACACAGACTTACCCAGTGATGGAACCTTCACAGGTCCAAACACATCACTATGCACAAGCTCTAATATATGTTTCGCCCTCTTACCACTAGAGGGGAAACTCACCCGATTCTACTTCCCATATACACAATTTTCACAGAAATCAAAATCCAGAGAGATATTACTCATACCTTCTACCATGCCTTTACCATGAAGTATTCGAAGACCCTTCTCTCCAATATGTCCAAGCCTTTGATGCCACAACATGGTCTTCTCTCTAGAGACCACTATATTTTCTGCTCCACTTTCAGGAACCACAAAACTGTTGCACCCATCAACAACCGTGATGCCTTGCAGCTTGTACAGAGTTCCAATCCGAACTCCCCGCATCAATACCAGTGCTCCTCGAACCATCTTGCAAGTATCCTCTTCGAACATTGTTTTTACACTTGCATCATCAAAGTTGCTTACATAAATCAGATTTCTGGCCAATGCAAGAATATCCATAACACCCAGAAGTGTTCTAACCCTTCCACCTTGCAACTTCAACTTTACTTTTCTGCAACCAACGATTCTAGCCTTCCTATCATCCCCTAAGAAGACATCACCACCATCGTATTTCTCATACTCGCAGAACCACTCCCTATGGGGAGTGAAGTGAAAGGATGCACCTGAGTCAATCAACCATGCCTCATAATCTACAATTTGTACTTAAAGAAGCCAAGTACACATCCCCACCTTCATCTAAGGTGGTTTTCGCCTTTGCAGAAGGAGCATCATCAGATCCCTTTCCTTTTTCAGGAGCTTTAGATTTACAGTCCCTTTTGTAGTGCCCTTCCTTTCCGCATTTCCAGCACACCACCTTTACAGGTTTTCCTGGAGATTTAGATCTCCCACTCGATGACTTATTTTTGTTTCTATTCTGGGAACATCCTCGTATAGACAAGGCATCACCATTCTGGCTCTCTATATTTTTCCGTCTCATCTCCTCTGTCAGCAAGGATGAGACTATTTCATCAAACTGCAAGGCAGTTGCATTGCTACCTATTGCAATAACCAGACTATCCCACGAATCTGGTAGAGAGCACAACAAACTGATGCACTTATCTTCATCTAAAATTTTAATATCAATAGATGCTAGCTGGATTACCACATTATTAAATGCGTTCAGATTCTTTGTCACCGAGTCTCCATCTTTCATCCTCAGGTTATACAACTTTTTCCACAAGAACAATTTATTCACCAGAGACTTAGATTGGTACAAAGTCCCTAACTTTTCCCACAAAGCCTTTGCCATAGCTTCCCCTGATACATTCAGCAATACTGAATCTGAGACACACAATCATATTGTGCTCTTTGCCTTCCGATCCAACTTCTTCCATTCTTCATCAGACACTCCTGTTGGTTTAGTACCCAAATCTACCACGATCCACTGATCTTTATCCACCAATAGATCCTCCATCTTGAGTTTCCACAACTCAAAACTCTGACCATTAAATTTCTCGATCTCTATCTTTCCACTGCTTGCCATCTTCTTTCACCACCAGAATCGATCTCGCAGATCTCCCACTGAACAGGGTTTACCACAGGCCCGAGCGAAACCCCTCAGCAACAAAGGCATCCCCTTGAAGCCAAAACAACTTTGATACCAAATGTAGGTTTTAACCCCATACAGAAATTACCTGCATACAATTTCTAAAACACAATGCGAGAGCATAAACATAAAACACATATACACAGAGATTTTCCCCTGGATCCCAAAACCGAGCTACCAGCTTGATTTTTCATTATGTTCCTTTCAATGTTATAATACATATTTATATATGTCGAAGAATCCAATACCATGGACCGAAAACCATGGCGTCCAAAAACATGTTCGAAAATCATGCACAAAACCATAGGTGGGTCCGCCCAACCTAACATAGGTTCCAAAACCAAAATTTTCTGAGGCGCTGCCCCGGACCCCATAGAGTGGGGTTACGACACCCCTCAAACCCCCTGTGACCCCCCCGCTATGCAATCGGCGCAGCGAAGCGGGGGGTTTCACCTCCCCCCCCCCCAACCCCCAAGTTAACTACGTGGGCTAGTCATGGAAAGAATATAACACAACCCAACATAAGCAAGCAGAGGAAGTATGTTTTTGATTGGGATGTTGTTGTTAGGAGGAGACTAGACAATGATGGATATTCCCAATTCATATCTTCTTACATGGCCATTTCTTACAAAATCATTCACAATTCCCCCCCCCCAAGAATCTTGCCTCAGCAAAAAGTGATCCTCTAGCTCAACAAGGATACCAAGGTGGGAGACTGGTATTTTTTTAAGGAATATACAAAGATTAGGGTTTATGGGTGTGAGCTTCCTCCTTATCGCTTGCCTGTGTTCATGCCAATGAGGATATTCACCTTGGAATTCATTAGACAGAGTCTCAATGTGGACCAAGTCCATTTTGTCCCTGCTAAAAAGGGGTACATGTTCAAGTTGGGTAAGCCTATAGGCCCCTTCATTGTTAACTCCAGACATGCCTTTCAAGTAATTGAGGATTTATTAAAACAAATGAATTTTGATATGGGGGATGTTTGGCATTATGACCCTCATGGTGTCATTGCAAAGAAGAGGAAAAGCATAAATGCTTCAACTTATGATCATGAATCTAGGCCTGAGATTGAATGGAAGGCTAACTTTGATTCATGGCCCATTAACACAGAGATGGAGATTGAGACTCCAGCTACAAAAGACAAGGCATAAAAGAGGACCATGGATGAAACAGGGGATGTGGAAATGGAAGATGTACACACTAGAAAAAAGGCCAAGACCCAAGAAACAAAAGAAGAAGAAATAGAGGCTAGGTTGGTGGAGACAAAACCAAACCAACGAGGCTTCCAGGTGAATTTGGAAGACCCACTACAAGTTGTTACCTCATCATCTTCAGAGGTAGCCATTTTGAGTTCAGCAGGGAGTACAACCATGACCAAGCCTAGTTGGCCTACAGGGAAAGCAATCAAAGAAAGAAATAAAAATATTAGGGAGGAGATGCAGCAACAAATGGAATCCCATTCAGTCCCATATCAAACCAGACTCCTAACTGCTATGGACCTGGAGAGGAACCAAATGAAATTCTCACTACACCACCCATTGGCACATTCACTACCATTAGGCTCCCAGTTCAGGGCTCTGGATGTGTCTTTGGACTTGACAAGTGTCCCTCTACCTGAAAAGATCAACTTCCACAGGAAAGTGGGAGAAATGTTGTACAATGAGATAAATCAGAATGCCATGACCATAAGCAAGGTCGAGAAGCTGTTGGAGAAGGTTGCAACCAAAATAAAGCAGGAGAGAGCTAATTCTAGAGCTCTACACATGTAGAATGAGAATTTCAAAGAATTGATTGTGAAGATGGGAGTGAACCCAGAGGAAAAAGCCGCATTTGAGACCCTTCTCTAGAGTTCACAAGCAAAGATTCAGGAGCTGAGGCACAAGCTAAAGATGTCAGCCAGCGAACATGTGCAGTCCAAAGAACTTGCACAGGTGGAGGAAGAGAAATAGATCCTAGCCAAAGAGCTGATTGACATGAAAAATGAGGTGGTGGCTCTCAAGCAGCAGGTAGCAGAGCTTCAACAGAGGATAGATACTCACATTTGTGCAGTACTCATGCCTAAGAACCCTTAGAATCCCATAGAATAGCTCACAAATACCCACAACGATATCTAGCTCTCAGAAGGGGAATTTAAGAAGGCGCAGATGGACTAGACACTGCCCAACGAGCCCTGGAACAAAAGGAAAAACAATTCGAGACTTCTAAGGCCAATGTAGAACTTATCAGCAAGAACTTGTAGGAATCTAACCAAGAGATCTATGAGCTTAAAGACAGACTGAAAGGAAATATGTCCCTCCTACAAGCTAAACAATTGATCTGGGATGAGATAATAGCAGAGATGAAGAAAAACTAGGAATACATAACTCTGATGGATGAGAAAAATATTGTGATCAAAGACTATGAGTTCTTCATCCTAGCTTCCAAAGAAGAGGGTGAAAATAATGCCCAGACTGCCAATAAATTCATCTAGTATGTGAACAAGAAGCCACTCAGTGAGTTGAGGGTTATAGATGTGGTGGATAGGGTGTCTTCAATCATGGAGATTTCCAAAGTAGTCCAGAAGGAGGAGGCTAAAGCTAAAGCTAAAAAATTCCTAGAAGTAGTGTTGAACAATTTGGCTACCTATAACTCGGAGTTTGAGGAGAGAGTTCGAGCAAGTTACCCAGATGGTTCAGAGGATTTCATGGGAGTGTTGATCCTATGGGAGAAATACAGTTAGATTTTGGTAGAGGCCAAGAGTAAGGTCGATTCATCTCATGAGAAGACCTCTACCCTGAAGGGTAAAACTGTGGTAAATTATCTAAGGAGATATTTCCAACTATTGGGGTTAGTGAAGACCTTATTCCGTCCCAGGTTGAACTATGCAGGGCTTACTAGTCTTAAAATTGCCTATCAAGTTTTCATTCATGCTTTTATACCAAGTCCAAGACTGTTGAAATGATGCAATCAGTTCATTAATCCTCCACAACTCTAGATCATCGATCCAACAACGTTGCCTCCTAAACCAGTCTATCACGATTGAAGATACTGCTGATTGTGTCAATCATGACACTTTTCTATTTTATGTTTTATGTAAATATTTTATTTTCAAAGACTCAATGCCAGTTAGTTAGGATCCAGCCAGTACAATTGTGCCACTAAGCACGCTGATATCTTTTTGTTACGATGATGCACTATAAAATCAAGAAAGAATATTTTGTAAGCGATGCTCTTCCTGAGGTCCTATAAAAACAGTTATGATACATAACCAAGGGTTTTGAGTTTGTATCAAGAGGGAATCTCTACAATTATGAAGGAAAGTTTTTCCCTATTTGAAGATTAATGAGACATTTTGGTGATTCTAGCTCATATGACACTGTAGTATGTATTCTCTTTTGTGTTTATTCCATATATCTTCATTTGTATTCTTAGATTACATCTAATAGTAGTTTTCGTATGTGTTTTTTAATTAAATCATGGATTCATATATGTCTAATGTTGATATAATATGTTTGTGGATGATAAAACTTAACATACTTAATACATGCTCGACATAACTTATAATGTCATTTAAAGGTTTCTTTCATGCATTTCATATTGAAGTCTAGTGCATTGGATTCTTAACTAAGCCCTGTGCATTTGGTTTCACTCCTTCATAATTCTTCTCACCCATATTCTACAATGACTGATAAACTACATGTTTATGTCATGTTGGCCACCAGAGCTGGGCTTGTATTCTTCTATGAGTATTAATTTGTAGCCAGATTTGTATTTCTCTTCTTAAATAAGATTCTGAACCAATTATTTTTAAAATATGTTAAGTATTGAATGTAAGTGAACAATCCCAACAAATCCTGCAAGCACTCATCAATATGTCCTAAGAGTTGGTCTCTCCTCAAGCCAGGGGCTATCTCTAGGAGCTACAATAGGCTAGAAAGGAAAAGAAGGGGAAAGGGCAAAAATCTCATTCCAAACCAGAATCTAGTCAAGGGGGAAAGAAGAAAGACTTGTCCAAAATTAAATGCTTCAATTGTCATGAAGTGTCCACACAAAAATTCAAACAAGAATACCTTAGGAGGAGTGAAAGGTAAATATTTGGCTTCACAGTTCAAGCTTGACTTCACCCTTATCGCATGGATGGCAAGCACAATGATGGGGAGTGTGTGGTACTTGGACAGTGGTGCCTCATTCCACATGAACGGGAATAGATATTTTTTCAGTGACATGGAGGAGAAATATCTACAGATGCACATTAAGATGGGATATAATGGAAGGTACAATGTGACCGAGATTGGTACAGTCACCTTTTAGAGGGATTTAGGCTTCTCTGTCAAACTCAAGGATGTCATGTTTGTTCTAGGCCTAAAGAAACATCTCATCTCAGTTGCAATGTTGGCAGACCGTGGTTACGATGTGATCGTCAGCAAAGGGAAAGAATTCTTGAGACACATAGCCATGGTACAAGTGAAGCATATCGGGGTTCGTGTGAAGAACTTGAATAAGATAGATGTGGAAGAATGTGTTGCATTAAGAACGAAGTAGAGAAGGTGCAAAGCTCCGATGTCAGTGAACTATGGCATAGAAGACTAGTCCATTTGCATCATAGTGCCCTGAAGGTTATGCAACAGATAACCACAGGCCTCCCCAAAGGAGCACTTAAGCAACAAGATACATGCAAAGGGTGTATATTAGGGAAGTACACAAAAGCCTCATTCCATGATCAAAATAGCAAATCACATGCAGTCCTTGAAAGGATCCACTCTGATGTTTATGGACCTTTCTTGATAGCCTTCAATGCTAGGCACAAATATTATGTTATCTGTTTAGATGATTTCTCATGCAAGTGTTGGATCTTATTCATGCAAAAGAAGGATGAGACATTCTCCAAGTTCGTAGAATTAAAGGCACTAGTTGAGAAAGAAATCGGCAAGAAGGTGAAGGATATCAAGAGCGATAATGAAGGTGAGTACGTGTTGAATGAGTTCAAAATTTTATGTCCAAAATAAGGCATTCAACGACAGTTGATAGCACCCCACAACCCACAACATAATGGGGTGGATGAGAGAAAAAATCATACTATGGGAGCAGTGAGGGAGATGTTGCATGATCAAGGCATACCACTACATTTATGTGCAGAGGCATGTAGCACAAAAATATACTTGCAGAACCAGAGTCCTCATCGAATTCTAGGAATGATTACACCAAAGGAATCTTTCTAAGGGAGAAAGACATACGTGTCTCACTTCAAGATTTTTGGAGCATCTGTTTACTACCATGTCTCCAAATATTCTAGGAAGAATCTTAAGCCAAAAGCTAAGTTGGGGTATTTATGTGTTACACAGAAACTCCTCACAACTACCATGTGTACTTACCACCCCTCAGACTGACAGTTGTGCGAAGCGGTGTAAATTTTGATGAGGAGAAAGCGATGCAGTGCTCTCTTGAGAGGGAGCTTTAGATTCCAATGAGAGAGGAGCTTTTAACTCGAAAGGAGGAACCTCGGAAGTTATGGAGCAACCACAATATGAGGAATAGAGAGTGGAGATAACCACTCAAGCAGAACCATCCAAATAAGGAATAAAATGCACTAGAGAAGCTGAGAAGCTATTACATGATGCTATAGAGAATGTGGGAGCACCCATTTCATAGCGCGGGAAGAGAAGGTCAATAGAATGGTACACTAGCTACATGGCTCTAATGCCTGAGCTAGTAGAGACTAAGCCATCCTCTTTCAAGGAAGTAGTAGAGAAACCTGTATGGGTTGATGCAAGGGTGGAGGAATATGATTCCATTATAAAGAACAATGTTTGGGAAGTGGTCCCAAGACCGACAGATAAATCAGTTATGGGTTCGAGATGGATCTTCAAGGTAAAGCATGTGGCAGATGGAATCATAGAGAAGTATAAGGCTAGATTTGTGGTCAAGGGATTCTCTTGAGTTGAGGAAATTTACTATAAGGAAAACTTTGCTGTTGTAGCAAGGTATTCATCCATTAGATCAATTCTTGCACTTTCTGCGTAGATGGGATGGAAGATCCACCAAATCGAAGTAAAAAAACCATTCCTCAATTGAGTTATTAAAGAGGAGGTGTACATTGAACAACCATAAAGTTTTGAGACCTTGGATCGTGAGTCTCATGTGTCAAGTGAGAATTGTACGGTCTCAAGCAAGCACCTCGTGCTACACCAAGATCGAAAACTACCTCACCAGTTTTGGCTTCACCAAAAGTGAAGTGGATGAAAACCTTTATCATATCTTGGTAGAAGGTAAATTGTTGATTATTTTCTTATATATTGATTATTTGATATTGCAAGGAGGACCTTGCAAGAGAATTTTAAATGAAGGACATGGGACTTATGCACTACTTCCTCGCATTGGAATTATGGCAAGGAGATGGGGAACTATTTGTCTCTCGAGGAAAGTATGCAAATGAGATACTGAATAAGTTCTACATAGAGAGTAGCAAACCCATGGAGACACCTCTAGTAACCAGCTGGAGGAAAGAGGATGCTACTTCAGGTGAAGTAGTGGAGGCTACCATTTATCGGCAGTTAGTGGGCTCACTATTGTATCTTGTCAACACTTGATTGCATATGTGATATGCAATCAACCAGCTTAGTCAAGCTATGTTCAGGCCAGTCAAATTATTTTGGAAGGAATTTAAGCATGTTCTAAGGTACCTAGAGGCACCACCCAGTTGGACCATGGTACAGACGGACAGAGGGAGTGAAGTTGTGTGGCTTCATAGATGCATATTGGGTGGGGAGTCCATTAGACCAGAAGAGTACATCAAGATAAATTTTTAGTGTTGGGTCTGGAACAGTTTCCTGGTACAATAATAAGAAAATATCAGTGGCACTCAGCTCAGTAGAAGTAGAATACATGGATTCCAGTCAAGCAGTATGTGAGGTGATCTAGATGAGAAAGATTCTTGTGGGAATATTTGGTTAGATGATGGATCCTACTATGATCTACTGTGATAATCAGAGTTACATCAAGATCTCTTAAAATCCAGTCTTTCACGATCGATCCAAACATATAGATATTTGGTATCACCATCTACGATATTGTGTGCAGAGGCGAATAATGTTGCTAGATTACATTCCAACAAAGAAACAAGATGCAGATATTTTGACAAAGGGTAAATTTTAGTTCCATCGAGGCAGGATCGGGGTAGTTGATAATCCCTTTCTTATTGAGAGAGAGTGTTGAAAATGCAGCAAGAAAAATCTCAGTTTGATTTTCCTTGGTCAAACTAGAGAAAATTCGAATTTCCATTTTAGCAAACAACTTGGATGAGTTAACTTGAGTGACATGTCTTATGTCACCCTATTAACTTATTTAATTCGAGTTGGAAGACTTGATTTCAGTTAATGATGAGTGATTTCTAATTTGTAGCGATATAATTTAGCGAAATTGAGTTATTGTCAATTAAACTAGTTCTAACTATTAGAGGAACTAGTGGGAGGTCAATTTGTGCACTGTGACTTTAGTCACACTCAGTGATCATCCAGTTAACTGATCAATATGTAGAAATTAATGTGTAGATATGAAACTTCTCATGTAATTTACTAAAACATAAGACTCAAATCTACTCTACTCATTTGCGGAAAGCAATTCATGATCAAGAACTAAAATAATAAACACGCAACATGATTCAACATAAATACATAGATATTTATCTAGGGGAAAGCAACTGCTCAAAACCCCTTCCTATCTATATTGCATTAATCAAAGAATAGAGAATACATACAATGTGTGCTCAAGCCTGAGTAACCTCTACACTAGTATGGTCTATCTCCCTGCCTAATTGGTTGACTCTCGCCAACAATTAGCTAATTTTCTTTCCTTCTGATATCTTACTTCCTTGAACTATTCAATGAGTAATTAGGCCCCTATTTCATAGGAATTTTCCTCCAAGGAAATGCACATTTCATTAAGGGTCTTCCTCTGACTGCATGCACCACTTGTACAACTTGGAATAGTTTACAACTGATATTACATTGCCCTTGAATTCCAATATCAACTGGATAACTCATATTCTCTACACGCATGAGCTAATCTAGGTTGATTGATCAATTAACTGGTTGATCACAATGTTATGATTAATTGTACACCCCACTAGTTCCTCCAATATTTGGAACTAGTTTCATCGATCATAACCTAATTTAACTAATTTAAATTGTTATAACTCAAATTAAATCAACCTAGGCTCCTAAAATTTTGGAATCACTGCACACAACTGAACTTCATGCCCTTAACTCGAATTAACTAAGCTAACTGAGTGATGAAAACCATGTCACCTCAGTTAACTCACCCAAGTTGTTTGTTGATGTGGAATTTCGAATTTTCTCTCTAGTTTGAGCAAGGCAAGTCAAACTGAGATTTTCTTGTTGCATTTTCAACACTCCCTCTCAGAAAGAAAGGGATTCACATCTACCTCGATCCAACACCTTAGTAATGTACTAAATTCAACACTTATCTTTATTGTTGTTGCTACTGCAACATCTTCAACTAAGAAGCATACATAAAAAAAAAAAAAATGCAATTGTCTACCGGTAAAATTGTGTTTCTTCTAACTCTGTTACTGAGCCTCCTGCTCCTCTCTCAACACTCCTATTCACTCCTCAATATCTGACAGAAATTGATCCTCCTACTATTGAATATTGTGGGCCCTTGTATCAAGGGTAATGAGTCCTAAGATAAAAACACCATAATGGACTGTGCCCAAATTTATGAAACTCTTGGACTAGGGCTTCAGATTGCCCCACCTCACACCTGGAGGTATGGCTACATGTGCTCCTTCTTCCCACTTGGCTCAAACTCTCCCCCTACTAGAGGTATCTCCTTTAGTGGATGTCTCCACTCTACTTCCTTTATGCTTCTCCATTTGTGGTTGCTCCACAACTTCTTGAGACTCCATTTTGAGAGGTAAATCATGCTCCCTCCCAACCATCAAGTCTCTAACCCTTGCCTTGCTCCTCAAGGCTTTGCATGCATTGCATACATGTTCTTGACTCAAGCACCAATCTTCTTCACTTGATCCGTGGATATGTGTCTCAGGAATACTTTCCTTTTGCTGAAGATCACATTGTAACCACGGTCCTCCAAAACTGTAATGGATATTAGATTCTTCTTTAGACCCGAAACAAACATCACATCCTTGAGCTTAAGTGGGGAGCCTAACTCCCTTAGAAAGGTTACTATACTGATCCTAGTATCATTGCACCTTCCATCGTCTCCAAACTCAATGTTCCTCTAGAGATATTTCTCCTCCAAGTCACTGAAAAACTCTTTGTTCCCCGTCATGTGGAATGACACACCACTGTCCAAGTACTGCCCACTCCCCATCACTATGCTCACCATGCATGCGATAAGGGTGAAATCAAGTTCTAAATGTGAAGCCAAAGCTTCACCCATTGCTATTATTGTAGGCTCCTTCTTATGTGGACACTTCATGGCATAGTGGCTGAATTCATGATAGTTGAAACACTTGATTTTGGACAAGTATTTCTTCTTTCCCTCTTGGTTGTAATCAGCCTCACCTTGGGACTTCTTTCCCTCTTGGTTGTAATCAGCCTCACCTTGGGACTTCTTTCCCTTAAACTTCATTCCTTTTCTAGATAATGAAAATTTCTCTTCCTCTTCTTTAGATGAAGTCCCATCTCTGTTATTCCGCCTTATCTCATCTTGTACCATATCGCACTAAAGGCATTCCCAATTTGGTAGCTTCTCCCTCCCATTTACAAAATCTTGGTAGTTGTGTCAACTCTTGGGAAGGCCTGGAAGGGCTAGGATCATGATATCATCCTCTAAAATAGTAACCCCAACTCCTCCATGTTCATCATGACATTGTGTGAACCAGCTCAGGTACTATTGAATAGATTCAGTCTTGTGCATCTTGATATTCTGAAGATTTTCCTTGAGTGCCAACTTCCTATGGTCACTACTATTCTGGAGCAAATCTATTTGTGCTTGCCACATTTCATACGGGTTTTATTTATTAGTGGAAATTGGAGAAAATGCAATCCTTCACACCTTCCAATATGATTCTCCTCACCTTGGCTACATACTTTCTCCATTATGCTAGATCCTTAATATCAGATGATCCTGGCTGTAGATTTTCCTGTAGATTCAACGGATCATGTAAATTTCTAAAACACAAGACAATAATCTACTCTACTTTCAACAATGGAAACCAATAGATCTATGAAAACAATAATCAACAAGAGGAAGATAAGAAATGACACATAACACAATATTTCTTTGGGGAAAGAAACTGCACAAAACCCTGACTATCTATATTGCATTAGTCAGAAATCCAAGATGAAAATACAATGCTTGTTCTCACTAGAACAATCCCTGCACAAGTATGATCAACTCTCTACCTCACAAGCCTGCTCTGGCCAACACTTAGCTACTTTTGTTTCCTGCCAAGCCCCTATTAGCTGGAGTAGCATTGAGGATGCACCAGTGCACCAACTCACTAATAGACCTCTACTAGTTCCTCCAACATTTAGAACTAGTTTAACTTACCATAACTCAATCAAATTAAGTTTAATTACAACTCAAATAAACTCATCCCAGACCCATGAAATTTAGGGATCACACATACATGACTACAAAAAGACTTCCAACTTGAAATTCCGAAGTTAATTAAGTCAATTAAAATTAATTAACTATTTACAAGTTTATATGAGAATAGAATTCAATTTTAATTCGAAATTTAATTTAAGGACAAAATAAACTGGAATTTCTTGTTTCCATTTCTCAACACTCCCTCTCAACAAGAAAGGGACTATCAGCTACCCTGATCATGTCTCTGTGAAACTCAATTTACATCTTGATAATGCCTTTGTCAAATGTCAGCATCCTGCTCCTCAGTGTGAATGTACTCCAAAAACATGATCGGCCTTAATACACAATCTCGAAGATGATGATATCAGATATTAATACTCTTGGACCGATCATGAAAAACTGGATTTTTAGATAGTTTGATACAACTTTGTTTATCATAGTAAATCACAATTGAATCCATCTGTTGACCAAAAAAACCAACCATAATCTTCCTCATCCATATGGCTTCACATGTTGCTTGACTTGCATCCATGTACTCTGCCTTTGCCGAACTAAGTGCAACCGATCTCTGTTTCCTGTTGTACCAAAAGACAATTGTTGACCCAATACTGAAGATCCCTCTTGATGTGCTCTTCCTGTTGGAAGGAATCCCTGCCCAATTTGCATCAATGAAGCCTTGAAGCTTCACTCCCTTTGTCTGTATGCACCACAATCCATACTAAGTAGCGCCTCTGAGTTATCTCAACACATACTTGGCTGCCTTCCAATATAGCTTGGTAGGCCTAACCATCGCTTGACTAAGTTGGTTAACTGCATAGCACATGTCCGATCGTGTGTTAACAAAATACATGATCAGTGAACCCACAAGCTGCATGTAAATGGTATCTTCCACTACTTCACCGAAGTAGCATCCTCCTTCCTCTAGTTACCTGCTAGAGGAGTCTCCATGGGTTTACTACTCTCCATGTGGAACCTTTTTAGTATCTCGTTGGCATACTTTCCCTGAGAGACAAGTAGTTTCCCATCACCTTGCCATACTTCCATGCCTAGAAAGTAATGCATGAGTCCCAATTCCTTCATCTCAAATCTCTTACAAGATCCTCCTTTCAAGACTTTATCATCTTATCGTCACCTGTCATAATCAAATCATCGACATATAAAATAATGATCAACAATTTGTCTTCCACAACAATGTGGTACACGTTCAAATCTACTTCACTTTTGGTGAATCCCAACCCGATGAAGTAGCTATTGATCCTAGTGTACCAAGCATGGGGTGCTTGCTTCAACCCATACAATGCTCGCTTGAGATGGCACACATGTGACCCACGGTCAAAGGTATCAAAACCTTCAGGATGCTCAATATACACCTCTTCCTCAATCTTGCCATTAAGGAAGGATTTCCTTACATCCATCTTATGTATCTTCCAACCCATATGTGTTGATAGTGCCAATATGGATTTGATTGATGAGTACCTTGAAACAGGAGCAAAGTTCTCATCATAGTCAGTCCCCTCTACCTGTGAAAAGACTTGGGCCAAAAACCTAGCCTTATGCTTCTCCAAACTACCATTCATTGCTTAATTTACCTTGTAAAGCCATTGGGAGCTCACCACTAACTTGTCTGTCAGTCTTGGTACCACATCCCAAACACTGTTACAAACAATGGAGTCATACTCCTCCACTATGGCATCAACCCAAATCAATTGCTACATTGCATCCTCAAAGGAAGATGGCTCTATCTTAACACATCCACTCATAAGAGACATGTATCCAATGTACCTCTCAGGTGACCTCCTCTGCCTGCAATGTGATGTGGGTGCTCCCACATTCTCTCTCACATCCTACAATAACCTGTTAGCCTCTCTGGTGCACTTTCTCCCATCTCTGGAATACCATGTCTGAGTGGATGCCTCCACTCCTTGATCCTCTATATGTGGCTACTCCACATCAATTTGAGGCTCCTCAACCTTAGGATCTAAAATCTCCTCAATCTCATGTAGTTGAATCTCCCTCTCAAGAGAACATCGCATGGCCTTCTCCTCATCAAATCTGATATCCCTGCGAACCATTGTCATCCTGTTGGCTGACAAGTACACCCGATAGTTGTGAGGTGTATTAGTGTACCTCACAAATATCCCCAATTTAGTTATTGTCTCTAGCTTCTTCCGTGCATTTTTGGTCACATGCAAATATACTGATGACCCAAAAATCTTGAAGTGACCAACATCTGGTCTCTTCCCTGAGAAAGCCTCCTCTGGTGTACTCATCCCAAGAATCTGATGTGGGCTTTTGTTCTGCAAATAAATAGTTGTGTTGCATGCCTCAACCCACAAGTGTAGTGGTAGGCCCTGATCATGCAACATCGCTCGTGTTGCCCCTACAATGCTTCTGTTCTTCCTTTCGGCCACCCCATTCTGTTGTGGGTTATGGGGTGTCATCAACTCTTGTTTAATCCCTTCTACCGCACAGAAGTTATTAAACTCATTTGAGACATACTCACCACCATTATCACTCCTCATAGCTTTAACCTTTTTGCCAGACTCTTTCTTTACCAATGCTTTAAATTCACAAAACTTTGTGAAAGTTTGATCTTTCTTCTACATGAAAAATATCCAGCATTTACAAGAAAAATCATCAATAAATATATCATAATACATGTTTTTGGTTGTGGATGTTCTTGAGAATGGTCCACACACATCTAAAGGAATCGCTCTAGAATCACATGTGCTCAACTGTATATGTCGTGAAAGGAAGCTTTGGTGAATTTTACCAAAATACACCCCTTGCATGTATCAACTTTCTCTAGCATACCTTTGGGAATACCGATAGAAATCTATTGCATGATTTCAAATCCCCATGATACAAGTGACCCAACCACCTGTGCCACAACTCACCAATGTCTTGACTCTGCACCTTTTCTACTTTTGTGTTCAAGGAAACACAATATTATACCTCCAAATTGTAGAGATTATTCACCTGAATCTCTTTCCTTTTTACCTGTCTGGTGGCTATGTGACGAAGGAATGCCTTTCCTTCACTAAAGATCACATCATGGCCTCTATCCTCTAGCATGGAAATGGATACCAAGTTCTTCTTCGACCCACTAACATAAATAACACCTCTCAAGGTGAGAGGAGCACCTGACTCCCTCTGAAAGGTAACCATACCCAATCTAGTAGCACTATACCTCCCATCATCACCCATCTCGATATGCATATGGATATCCTTCTCCTTTAGGTCACTAAAGAACTCCTTGTTGCCAGTAATGTGGAATGAAGCTCCACTGTCTAGGTACCATACACAACCCTTAATTGATGACACCATGCATGCAATGAGGGTAAAGTCCAATTTGAATTGAGAGGCAAGAGCCTCACCCGCCGCTCCTCTCAAGGACTTCTTATTGGACTTCTTGAGCGGACAATTTGTAGCAACATGTCCTAGCTCATGAGAATGAAAGAACTTGACTTTTGACATGTCCTTCTTCTTGCCTCCATGACAAGAATCTGATTTGGAATGGGATGCTTCCTCTTACCTTTCTTTTCCTTACCCACTAAGGCACAATTTTACTCATCATCAGTCTTTAATGAGGAACTGTCCCTAGTGTTCCTTCCGATCTTTTCCTGCATCAAATCCGACCACAGTCGTTCCCAATCTAGTAGCTTCTCCCTCCCATTGATAGAGTCCTAATAACTATGCCAACTCTTGGGTTGTTATAGAAGAGCTAGGTTCAACATATCATCCTCGTCAATGGTAATCCCAACACTTCCAAGCTCATCTCGATAATGACTGAACTTGGTAAAGTATTTCTAAATTGAGTCACCCTTCTCCATCTTGATCTTTCTGAGTTTGTCCTTCAGTGCCAACTTCCTATGGTCAATGTTATTCTGAAACAGGTCTATTAATGTATTTGTTGAAAACGTAAATCCTCTCTGTGGATAGAGACAAACCCTCTATCCCAATGAATGGGTCCAACAATTGAAGTGACAATCAACTAGACATCTTCCTAGATTACAATTGAAAAGTAGAACAAGAGAGATATCCTACCTCGTTTTGATGCTATTCTGATTTCCTTTGTTGAGAGCCTCAAACAAATTGTGTCACGAAATTGTTCCTTCTTCTCTCAACACTTATGTACCTGCACAAGTGATCAAGAGACAACAAAGGATACCAAAACCAATAGAAAATCCAATAATAACCTACTTAGTTGATTAAGGAATTCCAAGCTAACACATACATGAACATATATATTTTTGGAAGATGAACCAATAGTTGTAAATTATTTAAATAATAAAGGGAAGCTTAAAACCATATCCTTGATGTTGAAAGGCTCTCCTTGAGTGGTAATCCAAGTCCAAGCCAAGAAACTCTCTAAATACTCCTTCTCCAAGTCTAATGAATAGCCTCTAAGCACAAGCTCAGCATAAGGGTGCAAAGGGACATAGACCAACCATTTGGGAATGGGAGAGGAGGAATTTATAGCTTGGGAGAGGGAGTTAGGACTTCTCCAAAGATAGGATTAGGCCCACATCTCAAGGAGGTATCTCATAGGGATGAGACCAAGAGGTCAAATTAAGAGGATTCGACCTCATCTATGTGAAACCACCTCTAGCTCACCACTCTGGAAGCTTCTATATCACGAAGCTTCTCATCCTATTTGGGAAAACCTCATTTTTAGACCATCATGGGTATGCAAGGGAGCAGAGTGATGCCATCATTGGCCTAACACGGTGCAACAAGCGATCATCGTGGTTTTGAGCTTCATAAGGGTGATGACCTTCATTTTAGGGTTTTAAGAGCTATTTCTTCAAGGAAAGCTCTAGATATTTTCCAAGAAAAGTTAAAGGAGGGATATGAACTATATACATGGATGAGTATACTGTATAATGATCATGTTTCGGGCACTTCAGGGTATGTCACAGGGAAGTGCAGGAGGCGTGAAAAAATACTGTGTAACAGATGCCCCCTAAAGCATGAAGGCAAAACGAGGAGTGATGGTTGAGATGCTTTATGAGCTTTTGGTAAGGACAAGGACATGCACTGTGAGGAGACTTGCAACTCAAGGACGCATATAAATATACATATCTAAGATCAAGACATGAATCCATGGCATGGATGCAGTGATCCAGATGATGAAGACTATATGAAAAGATCCATGGTATGGGCATAACCATCCAGATATCAAGGATCACCATAAATATAAAGTCTCACTGTGTGGTCACAGCCATCAGTATAGTAGAAACATGAGTACAATCATGAATGACATATAACTCTATGCAGCCTGAGTCTTAATAGACAAGTCTCAGGGTCTTTCGCTTCATCCTAATTCGATCAATGTATGAATCCTAACATGCGAATAAACGTGTTGAAGTCGAACATGCTAGAAAACCACATAATTACTAACCAATGATGTGGACCGTTAACAAGTACGAGAGAAACCACCAATAATGACAATGGCTCTCAAGGTACAACATTACAATCCATGAATGTGATAATGAATCTGAGGTTGAACACTCATGGAATCACCCGATCGAAAGTGAAAAATGAAGACCTATCGTCGGATGTGAAGAACTGGCCATTAGGGCATGCCAACTCTAAGGTACTAAAAGGGAGTTTCTTGGTCATCTTCTTGGATAATGAGCTGAAGTCGACAGGAAGCAACTTGTCGAAGGAGGGAAATGATGAATCCCACATCATTGACATGAAACAAGGAATAACGTGGAATAATATTCAGGATTGTAGCAATGACTCAAACAATGTATAGATAAATAACTGTAGAGGGACTTCTCTTGAAAATTGGCGATAGGACTTCAGAGTGTGGCAGCGTTTAACTCAGCAAAGGACTAAAGGTCATGATGACAAGATGGAATAGTCAAATGAGAGGCAAAATGGATCACCCAAAACCAGAAGGACAAGTGACTGAGTGAGGATATCCCAAACCCAACACGAGAGCAGAAGAATGTCATGTTCAAGAGCGACATGCTTCCTATACAAAGTGTGTCTCATCTTCATTTTCCCTCACTATTTCTAGCGAGTAACCTAATTAGTTTTATCACAAGCTTGAAGGGGATAGCATATACTTGTCATGTAAGTTCATTCTTCGAATGAATCCATCCTAGTAAGTTTTACGAGCCCTAGGAAGGAGAAGCTCGGTCTCATCATGGTGACGAGTCTTTCATTGTAAAGTTTTAACGAGTTCGACGTAAGAATAACTCGGTATCTTTTTCATGTTTAGAGAGTTTGAAAAAGAAACAAAAAAGAAAACTCCATCATGTCCCTTTTCGTAATTTGTCCCTCAAACCAAAAAAGGTAGAAAACAATATCCGAGGGAACCTCTTGACCATGTCAACCAAGGTGTACCTTTTTTGTAAATAGTCAATCTCAGACTGAAGAAAGGGGTAAACGTATACTAAGGTGACATCGATTCATTTACTTTAACGAGTTCAAAATGACAAGTACTCGACAATATTTTCAATTTTCGAGAGTCAGAAAAGAGCTGAAAGATGACTCCAAGGGGGTTCCTTTTTCGTTTATTTAATGAGTCCGAAAAAGAGATAAAATAAAACTCGCAAGAATTGGTCAATAATGATCAATGTTCACTTTGAAGGTACCTGTAATTGCACAAGAAACACACCCATCATAGATATCGAGAAAAAATATTAAAATATTACAAAAATATTGACAAAATGACTTTTAAAACTTATAAATATGAAAAAGTAATTTCATTTTTTGACATTTTACCAAACTAGCCTTTGAAAGTGTATTTTGTGCCCTAATTCTCTTGATTTTATAGTGGCTGCTATGGGAGATCCAGGTTACTGTTTCACAAACCATCTACGATAGGTAAGAACCTTATCCTTGCTCTTGCATTTTATCACCTTTTTATGCATTTTAAATGGTAATTTTGATTCTAGAAATGAGGATTTCAAAAATTTAAGGTGGCGGCGACCATCACGGGTATGGTCATCAGACCCGCGATGGTCATGCTTGAGCCTAAAGGCTCATGCGATGCCATCGCATTGTTTGTAAAAACAAGCGTGATGGTGCTGAGGGTGGTTTTTTGAGAAATAAAACTCTCTTTTAAGCAAAATTTGATGATTTTGACTCATGAAAAAGGCATTAACAAGTGTTAAATTTTGTTTTGCAGGAGAATATGGTCTTGGAGTGGAAAGAAAGAGGCCATGAGGCCGAATCTCATTAAGCAGCTCAAGATCTTGAATGCATAAACACTATGAGGAATTGCGGGATATTAAAAATATTTAGGTTCACAGGGTTAAGGGATCATATGGAATTAATGCCCTATCTGATCAGTCTTTGGGATGTAGATCGAGATATCTTCATCATAAAAATCTAGGAACTAGAACTGGAGGAGATGGACATCTACTTAATCATGGGATTGTCCCGATGAGGGGAAGCAATTCAACTCTTTGGATCCCACCAAGGAGGTGAGAGTACCAAGGGTTTAGTCCAGAGGTATTGTCTTGGTGTCGAAATAACCAAAGGAGGTAAGGTGAAGATAGTGACAATCACCAACAACCTCATACTGAGAACGATTTTGTTCACTATGATGCGTGTATCTAGCATGCAAGCATTGCATGAGGCCTCAAAATCCCAGTTCCAATATGTTATCGCATGTTTTCCCCCACTGTTTTCAACTGGTGTGGATGCCTTTTGGAAAAAATGCAACGACAACTGCCTAAGGGGAAGGATGGATGCCTAAAGCAATTTGGGTTTGGTTCTACACTGGTGACCTTCTTTTTGAAGCGAGTGCCCCCTATTCTGGTATCAGTGGGTAGAGGTTCCACATCCTTCCCCCCGAGATCTGAGACTCGTGAGATGGAGCCAGCTCATGCCTCGAGGAGGCATGGGTCAACATATGCATTATCCACCACAGTTCTTCTCTTAGCTAGAATGCCAACTACTTGTGGTAGATGACTACGCTTATGCTGGCATAGATTTTAGGTAGGATCCAGATCCACCTCTGCCACCATGCGAACAGTGGACCGATGCAGGTAAAAATTTGTCTTTTGGATTTTTTCAAGTTTTATGATTTTTATAAAAGTGTAAATTGAGACTCGACTTATGATAAATGTGCAGATGTTGGACCAAAGATACCACCAGGCATGTCACCAATAGCACAGTGAGCTTCTCATACGATAGTGGGTGCAAACTATGAAGACGGGGCTGACCCCTTAGCCGAGATGGAGCACAATTTGGAGGCAATAACTCAAGGAGTTCTAGAGTATGCCACTATTGATGATGTTCCACTGCTTTGTCAGAGACATATAGTGGGAGTCTCTGCGAGACTGCGTCGGCTGCTAGGCTGAGTGATCAGGGCAGTCTCGCGATATCATGAGCACCGTCCAATTTGATATTTTATCTAGGTCTTTTACACACTTTATAGGCTTTGAAAGCCAAGTGTCTCAGAACACTCTATTTTTTGATATTTTGATGTAAAAACTCCGATAGACGCAATATATAAATATATATATATATATATATATATTATATATTATATTATATATATATATATTATATATATATATATATATATATATATATATATATATATGCATGTTTTATTTTCTACTTATGTGCGCATAATCATGCTCAGTTTTATAAATGATTCCTATGCCTATCAAGAACAAAATTTGCTAATGCATCTGTTAATGTATTTAAATTACGTGGAATATGTTGATATGTAATGAAATCAAAATTTCTTTCCAACAATCTAACACGTAGATACATACGCAATATTTGTGGATTTCTTACTGAGTAATGATTGTTTAACTGTAACACAACGAGCTATGAATCCAACTTGACAACTAAATCCCTAATGCCAAGAGCAACTGCTTCTAACAAGAGTTCAATAATTGCACTATATTCAACAATATTATTGGTTGTTCGACCAAGGCAGATACCTTGTAAGTTAATCAGCTTGCCATTAGGGTCATAGAGTACCCATGCTATGGAAGACATATTCTGTGTGCTACGACAAGCACCATCAGCAAAACCAACGTAATGGCTTAACGACATCTGCAAACCGAGTGGAACACAGGGTAAGCAAAAAAACACATGTTTGCAAAGCAAACAAACACACCAAAAATCAAAATGCACACTAATGAATTAACACAGTAATGTACAAAATTTATTACACGAATTTCACGCATAATACTTCTTGAGATACAACCCATTATGGGGTTGTGACAATGCATTTCCCTCATAATCACATAGCTCATAGGCACCTTTTTGTAAAACACGTTTGACGATGTAGGGCCCATGCCACATGGGTTCGAACTTTCCTGCTCCCAATTTATCATTGGCTTGATTGTAAAGAAGGACCAAGTCGCCTTCAGCAAAAGTGCAAGGAGAAATGGTTTGGTCAAAATGAGCTTTGACTTGTTTCTTTTGAGCTTCGATGACCATCGCAGAAATGTGGCGAGTCTTGTCAAGCCTTTCAAGATATAGTAACCGTTCCTCTTTTGGCGAGGTATTCAGAAGAAGTTCGATAGCTAGCTTAAGCAAAGGGATTTCACATTCAATTGGAAGAGTTGCTTCTAAACCATACACTAGATGGAATGGAGTGAATCCAGTGGTCATCTTAGTAGAAGTTCTATAAGCCCAAAGAGATGAGAATAGCATTAAATGCCAATCCTTTCTGTGCTTCCCAATGGTACACTGAAGCATAGTAATCAAAACTTTATTAACTGCTTCAACTTAGCCATTGGCCTATGGATAATAATGAGTTGAGCTATCATGTCAAAGGCCCAACTCAGCAATTAGCTCTGCCATCATGTGCTGATGAAAATGTGATCCATGGTTAGTCATGATAGCTTGAGGGACACCAAAATGTGCTATGACATGGTTAAAAAGGAACTGAGCAATAGTAATATCGTCAGCATTGTATGTAGGCATCACCTCAGCCCATTTAGTAAAATAGTCAACTGCGACGATAATATAACCATGCCCCCCAGCCGATCGAGGGTTACATGTCATGAAATCAATGCCCCATTTGGAAAATGGGCCAATGGTAATTAATGGGTGTAGGGGTGCGGGTGGGGCATGCCGCTTACAGTTGAAAATCTGGCATTCATGGCATTTTTGGATAACTAGAATGCAACCTTGAAAGATAGAAGGCCATAATAACCAGTGTAGAGGATTTTCTGAGCAATGGCATATCTAGACATATGACCACCACAGGCACCAGAGTGGCAATCATTTAAGACCTGCTCAGCCTCTTCTAGGGTGAGCCACCTATGAAGGAAAGAGTCCACATCGACCCAATACAATGTATCATTGAGTATCCGATAGGGTTGGGATTGATGTCGAATGCGACGTTGGTCAGATCGGAAAGTCTGAGTTTGGAGATAAAAAATAATATTGCCATACCATGGGTCAAGAGTGTTGATCAGAAACAAAGTTTCATCAGGTATCTACTCAGTAATATTGGTCGAAGTGATTGCAGATGGAAGAGCACAGATTAACTCAACAAAGACGAGCGATGTCTTTGATTTGGCAGTAGTAAATTCAAAATAAAACTCCTACAAGATAACAATCCAGTTGGAGTATTTCCCCCCTAGTAATTGGCGAGTAAATATATACGTCATGGGGTTGCAATAAAAATTGAGGTGATTTTCCGTGAAAGGATATAGTGTTGAAATCTTTGGACAACAACAATCTTATCGACATGATCATATCGAGACTCAATATCAAGAAGATTTCGGCTCAAATAATAAACCACATGCTCGTTTCCATCGTCATCGTCCTAAAATAACACCATAGTAATAGTGGTATAAGTTGAAGCCAATTAGAGGAAGTAATCACGTCGATAATCAGGGGGATGTAGTAAAGGAGCAATGATAAACATGTCCTTCAAAAGACATGTTCCTATATTACAATTGAAAAGTAGAACGAGAGAGATAACCTACCTCGTTCTGATGCTATTCCGATTTCCTTTGTTGAGAGCCTCAAACCGCTTGTGTCACGAACTTGTTCCTACTTCTCTCAGCACTTATGTACCTTCACAAGTGATCAAGAGACAACAAATCATACCAAAACCAATAGAAAATCCAATAATAGCCTACTTATTTGATCAAGGAATGCCAAGCTAACACATACATGAACATATATATTTTGGGAAGATGAACCAGCAGTTGTATATTATTTAAAGAATAAAGGGAAGCTTACAACCATAGCCTTGATGTTGAAAGGATCTCCTTGAGTGGTAATCCAAGTCCAAGCCAAGAAACTCTCCAAACAATCCTTCTCCAAGTCTAATGAATAACCTCTAAGCACAAGCTCAACATATGGGTGCAAATGGACATAGACCAACCATTTGGGAATGGGAGAGGAGGAATTTATAGGCTGGGAGAGGGAGTTAGGACTTCTCCAAAGATAGGATTAGGCCCACATCTCAAGGAGGTAGCTCATAGGGATGAGACCAAGAGGTCAAATTAGGAGGATTCGACCTCATCTATGCGAAACCACCTCCAACTCGCTGCTCTAGAAGCTTCTATATCACAAAGCTTCTCATCCTCTTTGGGAAAACTTCCTTTTTGAGACCATCGTGGGTATGAAAGGGAATAGAGTGATGCCATTGCTAGCCTAACATGGTGCAATAGGTGATCATCATGGTTTTGAGCTTCATAAGGGCGATGACCTTCATTTTAGGGTTTTAAGAGCTATTTCTTTAAGGAAAGCTCCAAATATTTTCCAAGAAAAGTTAAAGGAGGGATCTGAGTTGTATACATGGATGAGTATATTGTATAATGATCATGTTTCGGGAACTTCAAGGTACTTCACAAGGAAGTGCAAGAGGAATGACAAAATACTATGTAATAGTCTTCCACATTGAGTATGGAGTTTCCTTGCCATGGAGACTCGAGAGAATGTGGTCTCGAGCTAACTCAAGAATAATTCGCCTCGCCTTTGCCACACACTTCTTCCATTCGGCTAGATCATTAACATCTGATGCCGGTGGCTTGGGAATGCCTTAACTAATGAATTCCTTGAGGCCATTTTCCTCCAGCACTACTTCCATCCTGTCCTTCCATGCCTTGTAATTCGAGTTTCCTTCCAAGGCATACTCTAGTCTTAAACCGTAGAAATCCATTTTCCTATCCTGAAGTATGAATTGCAAATTCAAATTTCACCTGTAACCCCAAACTCAAAATATCATCTAGTATACTATCTTCAACTCTAATACCATGTAGAGTTTCCTATAGATTCAACAACTCATGTAATTTTGTAGAACACAAGACAAGAATCTACTCTACTTTCAATAGTGGAAACCAATAGATCGATGAAAACAATAACCAGCAAGAGGAAGATAATCAATGACACATAACATAATATTTCTCTGGGGAAAGAAACTTCTCAAAACCTCGACTATTTATATTACATTAATAAAAAATACAAGATGAAAATACAATGCTTGTTCTCACTAGAACAATCCCTGCACAAGTATGATCAACTCTTTTCCTCACAAGCCCGCTCTGGCCAACACTTGGCCAATTCTACTGCCTGCCACACCCCTATTTCCTTGCACAATTCGTGAGAGGATAAACCCATATTTAAGTGGGAAATCCTTCTTCCAAAACTGTGCAATCCAAACTTAGGTCCATAATTGATTGCATGCATGATTTGTACAACTCGAAAAATCATACAACGGATAGTACATTATCCGTGAACTTTAGTCTCAACTGGGTCTTTCTCTGAACTGACATGCATGAGTTTCTATTGATTGAATCTCCAGTTAGTTGGAGTAGCACTGAGGATGCACCAATGCAACAACTCACTACTAGACCTTTACTAGTTCCTCACAGTTAGAACTAGTTTAACTAACCATAACTCAGTCAAACTGAGTTATCTAATTACAACTCAAATAAACTCATCCTAGACCCATAAAATTTAGGGATCACACATACATGAATAAATAAATAATTCCAACTTGAAATTCCTAATTTAATTAAGTCAGTTAAACTTAATTAACTATTTACAAGTTGCTATGAGAATAGAATTCAATTTTAATTCACAATTTAATTCAATGAAAAATTAAACTGGAATTTCTTGTTTCAATTTCTCAGTGCTGGTTTTAGAATGTCAATTTTGAAAAATTCCTTCAACCCATGGCCCTCCAGTACTGCCTCCACGTTTTCCTTCCAAGAAACAAAGTTCGATCTACCCTCAAGGGCATACTATAGCCTTAGACCATATAACGCCATCCTGTTATGTCTGGAGAATTGATCCTGCAAATACGATCCTCCTGCAAAGACAACTTCGAATTATCTTCTCTACTGTGAATCCTGCTTTGATACCATGTACAAATTCTATGCAGATTCAAATATTCTCATGTAATTTACTAAAACATAACACTCAAATCTACCCTACTCTGTTATAGACATTTTTGTGCCTTACAGCTATAAGCATGAAATGTCCATAATCTAAGGGATCCAAAGTCCCTAAACATGTTGTTCCACCCCTAGAGGAACAAGGCTAACAAACCACAGCAATTCACAGAAGTTCTCCACCAGAAACTGCTGAAAAACAAGTCAATTCAGGATCAATTCAGTGGCTCCACTAGCTGTTTGCGCTGAATGTCAAAGTCAACACTAGCTACCTGCACTGCAACGCAGGTAGAAGCACTACCAGGGTGCATTGAGCAAGATTTGACAAATGGCAAGTTCATTCCAAGAGGTGTCAAGAGCCAGGAAGCTTCCAGAATCTTCCTCAATGACACTTGCCTCAGTGAATTCGACTGGTGATGAGTAAGAGGTTCCTAATCTCCAAGTGGAAGCAAGAACCTCCAAGTGGAATCAAGAACTGACAGAGGGAGAGGACACTATTCAGATCTCAAGCTAACTCATCCTCTCTCCAAACATCTATATATGGATCTCTCCTCCATGAGATCTAGAGGCTGGAATTTTGTTATTGCAAAGAATTGTTGTTGGTTTGAGATTGGAATCATTGGGTGCTTAATGCTTTGAAGGGGGTGAAGATAGGAATTCCATTTGCTGGGAAGGAGATGCTGGATTGGAGCCCTCTGGGTTGTATCTCTTCCTGAACCTTGTTATTCATCAATAAAGCTATCTTGGTTTCTCCTATATACTGATGTATCTTTGATGTATGATTGCATTTGTATGTTTAGTTTATTTCTAATCCTAAACTAGTTATGAATATGAATCCATGTCTTGTGTAGTGTTCTCTTCTTGTGATCTTGCAGAAACCTCTTGAAGCTGGGCGAGCGAGAAGGCAAGTAGCTGGGAACTCTCAAAGAGAAGGGAAACTAGATCGAGGGACAAACAGAAGACACCGGTTAGTCCATCCATCTCTCTTCATTCTTAATTCATAAAGGAAGAATACTAGAATAGCTGTCTCTGTTTGTTGCTAAGGCACTGTCACACCTTAGGTGGATAGGATCGTCCTGCATAGGCATTTTTCCCCACAACAAATTGGCGACTCCGCTGGGGAGATCTGTTTAGTCATTTTATTTGTGTTTCCATCATTGTTTGTTTCATAGACTCAACAGCAACAATCGAACTGCATCTGCTATTCTCAGATGCAAAGTAGACAATTGCTGCTTTGATCCAATCACTGGATTTGCCTATGATCTGAACAATGGACTCACAAATGATTTGATGATCCTTTGTGATATATCTTAGTACTCCCTCAAAGCATCCCTTTGATTGCACCTTGCTTGTTGCTTTTATTTGGCCTGAAACAGTAGATTAATTAGCAATCTGTGACCCAGAACCCAGTGAGAAATGAGAGTTTCTCCTTCAGCGCAGACCCTGTGAAGAGGTTCTGCATTTCAACGCAGGTCCCGTGAAGGCTACCTGCGCTGAATGTCAAAACCCCTGTGTTGAGGTTGCGCTGATCCAGTTAGGCCTTGTGCAGCTGGGGTTCTCTGCTCTGTTTTGCCTTGTTTTGATCTCTGATTTTTGCAGCCTGTAACCAGCATAGGTACCAGTCTGATAACTCCTTTTCTCTGCTTAAATTCCGCCTCCTTTTGTACAAAGAGACTGTGAGTGTTTTTATGTGTTTGTGGCGTCATTTACAGTCTTCCTTTGCATGAGTGAAATAATCATCCTGTAGCCTTTGATTCAGATCTGTTGATTGTGATCTTAGGAGAGAGTTCATTGGCTGTTTACAGTTGATTATACATTTACTTTTGCTTTTGGTTTGAGTTTGTCTCTTTTAAGTGTCGAAACAAGTATTCATTTCGGAAATCGTTAAGTGTTGTAATCTCTTCTACCCTCTCTGATTTCAGGAAAAAGTAAACTTGTTTGTATTTGTCATTTAAAAGCAAATTCAAAGTTGTACAAAAAGCTTTCTTTGTAGGCATCAATACTAAGAAAGCGGAAAACAAACACCTGCATTGTGCATTTGCATCTTGATAGTTTGCATGATTGATTTAGGGAAAGTGCATTAGAGTGTGCTGATTGCTCTTTGAGAAAAGATGGTGTCTTTCTTTTCCCTTTGTAGCTAGGATTTTCATAAGTTGAAAAGATATAAAGCTTGCTTATCATCTTTAGACTGCATTTAGGAATTGTATCATATATCTCGTGGTGAACCTCAAAAGGCAAACTTCTAAAAAGATCAACCTAAAATAAATTGAATGAACTTAACAACGCTTTGCAACATAACGCACAACATAGAGGTCTAGGCTAGAGACGTGTTCCGGCGTCGTAAAGCCTGGTGACTGTCGATCTCGTTGATGGTGGGTGATTCCTCCTGAGGGACGATAGCGCCAGTACGGATTGTGCTCCCACGTACCGTCGCGTATATATTGGGAGACCCCTATAGGCATAAAACCTTTATCCTTAGGAAGCCGTGTCGGCCGCCCTACTGATCGCAATGCACTGAACACAGCATTCAGGAAGATCGACCGCCCGTACCCTAAAAAGTATTTTGCGGTTTTGCGAAAAGTTTGGCACACCCTCTGCCTAGAACTCCAGAGCAGTTCCTTTTGGCCTTTTTTAGACTCTATAACGGAAAAAGTCCATCCGAGCATTTGTCACTTCGGGCTCGTTAAAACATCGAAGGAGACTAGAGTCATCTTTAGCTTTTTCTCGACTCTTTAAAATCGAAAAAGCAAGTTGTGTCTAAAGCGTCGTTAAAATTTATTTTAAAACGGAACAATCACCCTTTATTCCTGCGTTGATCTTTAGGTTGAAAAAATGGAGCACACCAACCAAGGAATTCCCCTTGGTGGAAATCCTAGTCCCTTCTCCTCTTGGGGAGATGTTGGTGCGCCCCATATGGCCACATTGTCGCTTCCAGGACTGACAATTGGCCTGCCGGTCTGGCTCTTTCCAACCAATGTCGTTCAGAACACCACTATTCCTGAACAGTCGAGTCAACAGTTAGACCAGACCAGAGTTGCCCACCAGCCTTCTACTTCATCTAATTCTCCCTTTCCTCCTTCCTCTTCGCTTGACGGAACTGGTAAAACAAAAAACCAAGTTCCTAAGGAGAAGAAGGATAAGAAGAAGAAAGAGAAGAAGAATAAGGAGCCAAAAGCGACTGGGGGCAGACAAGTGGCGTCTGAAAAAGATCCACACACAGCACTGACTAGGCCTAAATCGCCATGTGTCATATGCAAGGGAGACCACTTCCACAGAGATTGTCCCTGCATCCCTCGGATACTAAGGGACTGGTCTCCCCGTTTGCACAATTCGGTGGCGTCAACCTCTGATAGCCATGTTGACAGCTCACCGTCAACTAGTGAGAGTGAAGTCCCAGGACAGAGAGGGAAAGCTAGATTTCCCTGCAAACTGTGTGAAGGTGACCATGCCATCCACCGTTGTCCCTTCTTAGACGAGGCTAAAAGAGTTTTGGAAGATCGCCCGATTTTACGAGTGCAACTTCCTCTTGGATATCAAAAACTCCTGCCAAGTCCTTCACTAGTTGAGAACCCGGTTGGCCCGCCCAGGTGGTCAGCCGAAGCACCTATCATTGAAGATGAGCCATCTGGATCCATACCTGACGAAAGTCAAAAGGTTGAGGCGGCAGTTGACCCGGTTTTGCCTTCAGAGGCTCTATCTTCGAATGATACCATCACAGAAGAGAATAAAGACGACACCGTCCAAATTCTCTTCATCAACACAGACTCCGACAAACAAGGGGGCAATATGCCCATTCCTTTATCGCAGGAAGGAACTTCGTCAGAGTCATACCCGGCCGTCTATTCGGTCCCACCACCAAGCAACCTAGTTGTATCCTTCGACTGGAACCAACTAGGCGGACCCTGGTTGCCAGCAAGCATACCATTCAGAATTATCGTTCAAATATACAGAATGGTAATGGCTGGCACTATCATTGATGAAGGGGCATCTGTGAGTATCCTTTCCTCTATTGCTTGGAAAGCGCTTGGTTCGTCAGCGCTTTTGCCTGAAATGAGAAATCTATCAGGCTTTGATAAAGGAACCAGTCGACCTTTAGGGATCCTCCCCAATGTGCCATAACATTGAAAGGGAAGACCATTCAAATGAACGTGATGGTCATTCAAGGACCCTTGGATTATAACCTACTCCTTGGACGAGACTATATATATTGCATGGGAGCCATCGTCTCCTCACTCTTTAGAGTAATGTGTTTTCCGCACGAAGGAAGAGTGGTCAAGCTCGTGGACCAGCTTTCATTTCCCGGATCACGCGTCGCAAATAGTCATATACCATCCCTAAATGGTCTCTTCACGAAAGAAGTGTCTCAACCCACGGTCCATCCTCCTGATGAGTGCGAGTAATCCGGGAGGATATGACTGGAACCCAGGGGGCATGCGTCCTGGTCTGCTTCGGCAGGAAAACTTTGGGTATAGGGTAGGTTTCTGCGGGAGAATATGACTAGTCTGTACCCCGCCCATGCTGGAAGAGGGTTATTCTAGAATAAGATTCTTTTGTCAAAGTTATGTGAGTTGACAGATGGAGTCTCTCACCTTTGTCTATTTCGGTAGACATTGCCGAAGAAGTGTTTTGTTTGAAAGATTAATAGAACATTCTTTGGGTAGCCTGAAAGAGGTAGGCCTCTCTCGGTAAAACAATTGTTTTGCCGGACTAAAGTAGGGGTAACCTTGAAACTCTGTTTTATACCTGGGGGCATGCAAACCTTTCGGAGTGCAAGCAAGGGGCGGCTATTTATTTTTTAAATTTTTAGGTCCTCCCTTTAAACCTGTAGGTCTAACCCTTTAAACTCGTAGGATTAGTCGTTTCCGAACTTGCATAACGAAAGGATGCGGGGCATAGCTTTGTAAGATGAAGCTCCATAAAAAATAGAATCTTAATGAGACATTCTTATCATATGACTGGGTATTCGAGCAGTTTTAGCACACAGTTCATGCTCGTTAAAAAATAAACGCAAGATCCGAGCAGTTTTAGCGCATAGTTCATGCTCGTTAAAAAAAATAAACATAAGATCGAGCAAATGTTTCCACCCGCATTTAAGCTCGTTAAAAAATGAAATATTCCGGTAAATAACCACGGTGAATGTAACATTATCAGCCATTAAAGCCTTGGTCGTGTTTGCACCGTCACCTCCACTTTTCCATTGGCCGATCGTTCACCTCCATATGTTTGTTTACCCATTTTGAGGAACAGCTGCGAAGAGTGATTTCACTAGCCATCCTTGTGACACTGCCGTGATTGGAAAATTCCAACCTGTACCTGGAATCAGCTGCTAACCCGTTTTATCACTCGTTCCTCAAAAGACGAGTCTTCTTTAAGCTCTTTTCATCTGACTCGTAAAATATGAAAAGATTGCCGAGTCCTTGGCCTTCCAGCTCGTTAAAGGGACAGGAAGTGCTATCCCTCCTCTAGATTTTAATCTTTTTGGACCTGAGGGATTATTGCACAAAAAGATCGAGCGCTTGTTTTATTCGGCTCGTTAAAACTATCGAAAACTCATCCCTTCTGTATTGTTTTATACTTTTTCGGACCTAAGGGATTAGATGACGAAAAAGGACTTTTGGAGTTAACTTTATGTACCTTTTCAGACTCTCTAAAAATGAAAAGGACCGAGTTATCTTTGTCGTTAGACTCGTTAAAATCATTAAATAGCGACAAACTTGTCTTTAGACGAGAACGAGTTTCACTATCGCTAGGCTCGTTAAAACATAGCGATGGGCTTGCCCGAAGGGCAGGTTATAGAACAAGCATATGTTATCCTCCTCAAGCTTGACAAAAATAAAGAGGTACTGGTCAGCAATGACTGGGGAAAAATTGGGAGAAACTCAAGAAAACTTTGATGGTAGCAAGTCGCTCTTGAACATGACACTTTTCCTCCGTACCACAATCAGGTTGGGTTGTTTCATTCACCGGTCACATCCATGGTCTCGCCATACCATCCATATTTGGGGTAATGCTACCGATCCATCGCATCAGTGTCGCCATATGTTCAAGAGAAGTCGTTCAGAAAAGTCAACCGTGTCCCATCCACTGCCGTACATTATCCTTCATCCTTTCATGACCGCCACCCTGAATCATATGTCACAGATCGTTTTCACCTCCATCAAAATCATTAGCTCCGTTCCGTGTCATTGATGTGGGATTCATTAAGGCCCTCCTTTGACGGATCGCTTCTTGTCGACATTAGCTCATTATCCAAGAAGTTGATCTAGGAACACCCCCTTCAGTACTTTGAAGCTTGCATGCCTCAATGGCAAGTTTCTCACTTCCGGCGACAGGTATACATCAATGACCTTCGACCGAAAGATCTTGCGTGGTGTTCGACGCCAAGTCCTTTATTCACACCACGTGAATTGTACTGCAGTACCTTGAGGGTCATTATCATTATCGGTGATTCCTCTCGCGCTTGTTAACGGTTTACCTCATTGACCGGTAATCAAGCGATGTCTTTCCATGTTCGACTTCAGAACATTTCTCACATGGATCGACTTGTACTTAGAGTGAAGATCGAACGAGTTTGAAGACCCCAGATCTAGTTTCATCCATCCGGGCTGCGATATATATTCAGAAAAGATAAAGACATTGACATGTACATCATTGCAGCAGATAATCATCCTATCCAAAGGATGATAATTTCATCAAAATTATCAGTCTACCATCAGACGATTGTCTGTTCTATGTACAGAAAAATGAATTTATAAAGCTGAGCATGGGAATGCCCGCCTCAGCTAGATCATGAAAGCAGTATGAAAAATAATGTATTGTATTGTATCTTATTACAGGTCTCCTCCCAGCATTGGATGAACTTCAGATCCTCCTGATAAAGCATTTCACCCGATAAACGGCCTCATACTTTAGGGGGAAACTGTTATAGACATTTTTGTGCCTTACATCTATAAGCATGAAATGTCCATAATCTAAGGGATCCAAAGTCCCTAAACATGTTGTTCCTACCCCTAGAGGAACAAGGCTAACAAACCACAGCAATTCACAGAAGTTCTCCACCAGAAACTGCTCAAAAACAAGTCAATTCAGGATCAATTCAGTGGCTCCACTAGCTGTCTGCGCTGAATGTCAAAGTCAACACTGGCTACCTGCACTACAACGCAGGTAGAAGCACTACCAGGGTGCGTTGAGCGAGATTTGACAAATGGCAAGTTCATTCCTGGGAAGCTTCCAGAATCTTCCTCAATGACACTTGCCTTAGTGAATTCGACTGGTGATGAGTAAGAGGTTCCTAATCTCCAAGTGGAAGCAAGAACCTCCAAGTGGAATCAAGAACTGACAGAGGGAGAGGACACTAGTCAGATCTCAAGCTGACTCATCCTCTCTCCAAACATCTATATATGGATCTCTCCTCCATGAGATCTAGAGGCTGGAATTTTGTTATTGCAAAGAATTGTTGTTGGTTTGAGATTGGAATCATTGGGTGCTTAATGCTTTGAAGGGGGTGAAGATAGGAATTCCATTTGCTAGGAAGGAGATGCTGGATTGGAGCCCTCTGGGTTGTATCTCTTCCTGAACCTTGTTATTCATCAATAAAGCTATCTTGGTTTCTCCTATATACTGATGTATCTTTGATGTATGATTGCATTAGTATGTTTAGTTTATTTCTAATCCTGAACTAGTTATGAATATGAATCCATGTCTTGTGTAGTGTTCTCTTCTTGTGATCTTGCAGAAACCTCTTGAAGCTGGGCGAGCGAGAAGGCAGTAGCTGGGAACTCTCAAAGAGAAGGGAAACTGGATCGAGGGACAAACGGAAGACACCGGTTAGTCCATCCATCTCTCTTCATTCTTAATTCATAAAGGAAGAATACTAGAATAGTTGTCTCTGTTTGTTGCTAAGGCACTGTCACACCTTAGGTGGATAGGATCGTCCTGCATAGGCATTTTTCCCCACAACATACTCATCTGCAAAAATAAATTGACAATTGAGAAAGCAAATCATAAACATGCAACATGATTCAACACACATACACAAATATTTATCTAGGGTAAAGCAACTACGCAAAACCCCTTCCTATCAATATTGGATTAAGCAAAGAATAGAGAAGAAATACAATGCGTGTTTAAGCCTGACAACTAGTGGGCTCCAGTATTGTAGCAATAATGCTACAACTCCTGGAGCTTCCTATCTCTAATTTTATCAACCCGGTAGTTCGTACAAACTTGGAAGCGACGGTGCTGTATGCATAAGTACTAGCTCTTGTCGCAGCTGTCACTTGGTCAGCTGGCACAAGTCCACTAGGGCTCAAGCCAACTTCTATATGTTCTCAGAAGAAGCTTTATGAGTGATGGACGAAAGCTAACTCAAAGGAGGCTAATCTATTTGCAGAAAGAAACTGAAAGCCAACAAAGCATGAAAACCCTAGTAAACCCTAATTTGACTAGCTAGGCCCTTACAATGCAAAACTGTGAATGAAACTTCTACCAATGATGCCATTACTTGCAGTGAGCTGAAATACATGCATCTAAGCTACTTGCATCTGAAAAGACATGTTTTTGTATTTTTTCATTAAGTGGTTGGATTTATTGTGATGATGCTTTTGATTAGGGTTTGACTGTGCAGGAGCGGTTCGAATGGAAGGAAAGCATGGGCAAGGTCAGGGGGGGCTAGGAGAGGCCCTAGAGGATCTCTAGCATCAGTCCACAGAAGTCTACCATGTTCGGATGCTCAGAAACCGAGTTTGCAGGCTTCTACAGGAAGTCTGCAGGGGATCCTACAGGAAACTCAGGGGTTCTATAGGAAGTCTGTGAAATTCTACAGGATGTTCGACCATGGGAGTTTTGGGAGATGGTGAAGTGATGGAGTGGTATGGGAGGATAGGTGAGATGGAGATGGAACTGGTGATGGCTCAGGAGCAGAGAAGTCAGATGGAGAAAGAGTGCATGCAGTGGGTTGATGGCTGGAAGGATGGGATCAATGAAAGGTTAAGTAAATGGAGCTACGTGAGTAATGGAAGATCTGGAAGGTAAACGAGCTGAAAAGAGGTCGGTTGAGTGGCTTTAGGTGTGGTTGGAAAGAAGAGGACGGTAATGGAATGGTGTGGAGCAGTGTAGATGAAACAAATTGTCTTTGAATGTCACCAAAAACGAGAACTCTTTAACCTACGTTAACTATGCTATTTTGAACCAATGAACAGCAGTGCAATTTGTGAAAGAAACTCGTGCATGGAAGTGGAATGAAGAAGTAATTATCAAGACCAAAGTGCATGGATGGATCTACGACTAAAGTAACTGTTGCAGCTTGCATGGACGTGAAAAGAACTGCGTTTGGTTTTGGTGGTTGGTTCAGACTACACCCCAATCCCTAACAGAGATGGCAGTGAGGTCCTTTCAACCTTTTTCTGGAGCTCCAATGAATTATAACTATCCTATTCTAACCTAAGCAACTGGAAGCAAATTCACCATAAACTAATCCTATTCGATCTCATAAAAACTAAATCAGCAGACTGTAAATTCGAATTGCATGTCAAAGTAAAGAAACAAAGTGCTGGAACGAAAGGCAAATAACATTACAACACAGAGGAGGTCTATTTCTCTCAGGTTGGGCCCTAACCTGAGAGCTATAGCTCCCTTAGAAACTCAGAATGAGATCAAAATCTGCCTGCCTTTATTCATAACCAAAAATTTGATGTCATGCCAAAACTGGTTTACAAAACAACAAAAATCGAGCTGTAACTCGTGCTCAGAGATTACAATAGTAATTCCAAAAGTCAAAAAGCTCCTATCAAAGGCTACGGCCTCAGTATTTATGCAAAATGATAATCCAACAGGTTTCCTTGATTTGTGGAGCTCGGCTGTCCAACTGAAGGTTAAACTGCTGATCCTGTAGAACAGTTGTAATTGCTGTTCCTGTAGAACGGTTGGCTGCCTCTAAGATCGGTGGGGAGATTGGTTGGAGCTCGGAGCTATGGTGGGAATCACGAGGAAGGTCCCCAAGACTGTGAACATCCTCTCCTAAAAACCAGTAGTGCCACCTTACTGTCTCCTTGTCTCCTTTTTTGTGGTCTTTGCTCCCTTTTAATGCCAAAAACCTGAAATCATCATGTATTAGTCACGTAGATAGAATGCCTACCCTTCTTCCTACAAACAACACGAATAAACCAAGAAATGAATGCGTAAGCAATAAAAGATGAATGGTTTGAGCAAAGCAAGTAGGCCAAATGAGCCCAAATTGTACCAAAAATTAGGGCTCATCATCACCCCCCAGCTAAACTATTTGCTCATCCTTGAGCAACTTAGTCCAAATCTTCATCCTTCATTGCTTTCACTGCTTCCCTCACATCCCAAGGCTCTGTGGTAGTGTCCTCTTTGCTGATATGAAACCCTGCTTTTCTGTTCACCTCTTCCCATTCTTCACTGTCATCCTCCTCTGTATTGCCTTCAGTCAACCCTAGCAGTAGTGGTGGGCTGAGTTTAAGGCCAATCCAGCTGGCCTGGAGGCTTTGCATGGATTTCTTGTAAAGGTCTACCCTTGCCAAAGCTTCTCTCATCCAAATTGGGGTATGGTACTCTCGTATTTTCAAACTGTGTGCCAAGGTATTCCATCTACGTGCACATGCTTGGGCAGCACTTTCTCCCAACAATCTTTCCATATCCTCAAAATGGGCTATGGCTTGGGCTTGTTTGTCCATAAATCTCAAAGAAGCTGTGGGATCAGTAGACAACTATTGGTGGGCTGAGATGAGTGCCATCGGATCCTCTGGTTCTGCTCGAATGAACAGTGGCTCGCTCACTTCTCGGTTCATGACCGATTTTGCTTCAGCTGCTCTTTGATCCTCATGGTTCAACCACGAAGCGAACGCCATCAATTGCATATCACCCAAGGCAATATTGGGATCCCATGAGACTTCATTAGGCAAAGCCAAATTGTGGAGGTAGAACTTTGCTAATTTGGCTCTGTCTTCTGACAAACTAGTACTGCATAATTCAGAAAATTTTTGTGGGTTTTGGATATGTGGAATACCTCTTTGTGCCATGGTATTTATTTGGAACTGCAGCCATTGATCTTTCAAGTACAAACCATAGGTTTTTGCAGGTGGTCTGCACTGTATTGCCTCCATGGCCCAACTGGCCATGCAGGCCAATTGTGCTTCCTTTTGTTGCAGCTGCTCTTTTAGAGCTTGCACTTCAATTTTTGTTTGCTATTCTGTTTCCTGTAGAAGTGTCAATGGCTCTTCAAGACCGGTGGTCAGCTCCCTTTTGCCTTGTTGTTCTTCTGTGATGTCTTTGGAGGATGTTCCTGCCCCTGCCTTTAGCTCCTGTAGCTGCAATCTCAGCTTCTGGTTTTCTTCCTCTAGAAGCACATGTTGGCAATTAGCCACATGCTTAGCCATGGCGAATTCACTCCTGACCTCCTTGAGTTGCTCTTGTAAAGGGCCTATGTCCGCCACACCCTTTGACTTGGCGATCTGCATCCATGTGTGGGAACGGACTCTTTCCTCCTCTAATGCAAAAAATAGGGGTACAGTAAATTTCTGCGGTATGATTTTGCCTGCCTCTAAAAAGTTGTAGTAGGAACTCAGACTAGGCTGAGGGCTGGGCTCTGGTATATGTTCTCTTTCTGCCTCTTCAGGTGGCTCTATCTCACCTTCCTTTGGTGGTGATGATGGTCCTTCTCCTTCCCTCTTCTCTGTTTCCTGTAACCGGGCCAGAGTATCCTGGAGAACATTTTCAGCTTCCTGTAGCCGCGTTTTTTCAGTCAACAGGTCTAACCTCTCTTGCCACGTATTTTTCTTTGGACTCCCTTTTTCATAGGTGACTGTTATCCTTGAGGGTGACTTTTCCTTGGGAGAAGCAGGGGTATCTTCGATGACAATCGGGCTGCTGGACGGAGGCTGTGGCTTGCCCGTCTTTATCCTAACACTTCTTCGAGCTTTGAAGTATAGAGGGGCCTCCCTCTTCCTCTTTTCTTTTGGCTTAGGTGGCGTGCTGAGGCCAGCCAATACAGCTGCTGCCTCCCGTGCCAGAATATCCACCTTCTTCTCTTTGGGTTTCACCTTTTCGGGGCTTCCTGTAGAAGCCCCTGTTTTGGTAATTTTCGGGCTTCCTGCAGAAGACCCTCTTGCCAATTTCGGGCTTCCTGTAGAAGCCTGTTTCTGCTTCCCTGTAGGTACAGGTGTCACCACCTTTTCTTGCTCTGCTGCCTGGGTCTTGCTTTTTGGTTTGGTTGCAGGTGCTGATGAGGTACTTGTGCTGATGTGGACCATCTCCACTTTGTCCTTTCTGCTCTGCAACCTCTTCTCCCTTGCTGACAAGATAGGTGTGCCACCTTTTTCTTTGTCATCCTTTTCCTCATGCTTCTTCTTTTGTTCTTTCTTCTGCACTATGGTCGGGGTCTTTTGGCCTTTTCCTCTCTTTTCCTCGGCCACTGCTTCTTGTTCCTCACTGCTGGAGGACCCCGTTTCTTCGATCAACATTTTAATGTCTCCATCTCTTGTCAAATTCCGGAAGGATTCCCATGAGAGGGGAACCTTATATGAATGCAGCACATCCTCCACAAGAAGCTTTATCAGCCCATGGTGGGCTATCTGATCCGGTATGCCATCCTTTAGCTTGGTAGCACACTCAATTAGGGACTGTAACAGGAAATAAGGAATGCTAAGTTTTTGTTCTACAGGAAGCTCACTCCGGTGCCTTAATTCAGTAAGCAACCGAAAGTGATACCCGTAGACGATGCTATAGCGGCCTTCACAGGTTATATATTTCATTATCTGTAGGCTGACTTCGTTCCAAGGTGGTAGCAAACTGGTTCTGCGCACTCCATTTTTGTCCTCCGAGAATTCCTCCTCAGGTGGAAAGAATTCTTTCTTTGCCTGCTGGCTCAGCTTTCTTTCTTCCTTATCCCACGGCAAACCCATAGGAAGTTCTGTAATCCGACTGATATACTGTGGGGTGAGCTTGAGGCTTAGGCTCCTGAAGGTTACTGTAGCCAGTGTTTTGGATTTCGGCCTTAAAGCTTGCAGAAATTCTTCGGCCACTTCATCATCGTAACCCTGCAATTTATCACAAAAAGATATCCATTGAACCCGTGTGAAGAGTTCTACCACCTCCTGGTTTTCCCTTAACTTGGTTGAATCAGTGGGTTCCCGTCTAATAAACCCACCCGGCATGATGAACACGGTTGTTTTAACTAAAGGTGGCAAATGCGAAAGAGATTTGGTCTATTGAGACAGAGCATGCACATAATCCACAAAATTCAACACAGTCTAATTACACTGACATCCTGTAGAACGACAGTATAGGCAACAATTTCACCGATATCTTTATGACCAGACTGTGGACGATGATCCTGCCACCTTTGAAAACCAATTGCACGAAGAGTTTCAGGGTTACCTTTTTCTGCCACCCTTTTTTTACGTGGGGAACCCGCCTTCCTGTAGAACTGCGTCCCTGTAGAGACTGCGTTCCTGTAGAAACTGTGTTCCTGTAGGAGCAGTGCGCAAATTTTGGGGAGGACTGTAGTTGGCCTGCGCTCGAGGTGTGCTTCACCGGCGTTCTGGTAGCCAAAAGCGCAGCGTATCAAAGTGCAGAAGAGATCAGAATAGCCACTCGAGTTTGAAGTGGTGGTTGACAAATGCATGTGCAGAATCTAGCCGATTAGATTTTGAATCGGCGCAATCCGTGGCGCGGGGGGGGGGGGGGGGGTGAGCTGTCCCCGCCGGACCGTTGGGCAACGACATCCATCATTCGCCTACGTATTCACTTGCTGCCGCATCCATTCCCACAGATTGTTGCTGCCTCTTTCTGTTAAACTCATTGCTTCCGACGGGATTGTTCTCACGTGCGTGCTGCTCATTCTCTTTGTCGTGGCCGCCACCCAAACATCCAACTATACCATAACTAGCCGACGTGGCCAGTCGACTGGCCATACGGCCGCTCAACCATTCACTTTTACGCTGTGCAAACAATTCAAAGTAAAATTCATGCGATTTGATGGAAGGAAGGGTCGAGACACTTACCTGCGTGGCTGCACACGATTTTTCCAGTTTTTGGACGATGGTGAGTGGATCTACCTGCTGCATGCGAACTTACACAGACCCGAAGGCTCATGGTTACAGGCTGCCGACGATGGAGTGGATGCTTTGGTTGCATGCGCCCGCGTTTCATTGTAGATGGTGGTGCTGTGAATGGTATCCACTCTAGCAGGTTCAACTGTTACAGGATTCCCGCGGGGTGTCTCGTAACAGTTCTTCCTCCTTGGGTGCATGCTGCACGACGGAGGATCTGGCCTTTCGATCACGCTCCCGGAGCTTCTGATGCCTGCGGTATGAGATCTCAGCACTTGTTTATCTTTGAAAATGGCTTTTCCCGCGAGAACTCATCGATCTGCTTTGCTGGTGCAGGGAACTTGGTTGCATGTCGACAAGGATGGTGGAGCAAGGTAACAGCAATGTGCAAGGGTGCCAACAGAGGCTTGCATGCGTCCAAACCGATCCTTAGTCGCTAGATCTCCTTTTAAAATGAATTCTGGGCCATCCCAAACTTCTACAGGAAGTTTCCTGTAGAACACAGAGCTTCCTGTAGAAAGTTCGGGCTTCCTGTAGAAAGTTTGCACTTTCCTGTAGAAAATCCGCGTCTTCCTGTAGAAAGACTACATCTTCCTGTAGAAGATTCAAACCATGATAAAATTGCACATACCTTGAAAAAACATGGGTATCCTTGGAGGAGGTGCTGGTGAGGTCCCTTGACAGCATGATAAGGACCCTTGGCTTTGAGTTGAGAGGCTTCCTCTCCTCCATAGAACATCTGCAACCTGCATGCAATTTTACCATATTTTGCTTATTGTTTTTTTTCTTTTTCCTCTTTTTTTTTCTCTTTTTTTTTGAAAGATAACAGGGGCGCCTCAAAGAGGTTTTCACCCGTGCCATCTGCCCTGAGCGCCTCAGAGAGGTTTTCACTCAAGGATCTTTTTCAAACCTTTTCCTTTTTTTTGAAAGACAATAGGGGCGCCTCAATGAGGTTTTCACCCCTACCACCTGCCTTGGGCGCCTCAGAGAGGTTTTCACCCAAGGATCTTTATTATTATTTTTTATTTTTTTTTAAATCCTTCAGGGTATGCCAAAAGCAGAGGCAGAACCCTTCTCTATGACCAATACAGATTTCTCCATAGTTTTGATGAACTCTTGTCTTGAGAGAGGTCTCCTGTAGATCTTCAATCGATGCCCATTGACAAGCATGGGAATGGCTTCCTCATCAATGGTTCGAATAAGGAAAGATCCATTGTCATGGCATTTTTCCACTGCATATGGTCCTAGCCATCTGGTTCTCAGCTTCCCCTTGAAATATTTGTATCTGGAGTCATACAACAAAGCCCAATCTCCCGACTGAAATTGCTTGTCATGGAGATGTTGGTCATGCCACACCTTTCTCTGAAGTTGAACCACTTCTGAGTGAAGAAGGGCCTGCATTCGGTGCTCATCCAGGCCATTCAGCTGCAATAGCCTTTCTTGTTGTGCATGGCTGAGATCTAGGTCCAGCTGAGCTGCCATCCTCAAAGTGTTGTATTCAAACTCAATGGACAGCAAAGCTTTCTTCCCATAGACCAACTCATAAGGTGTGAAGCCGGTGGTGGTCTTCCAAGTGGTGTTGTAAGCCCATGTGGCTTCAACCAGGTGATCTACCCAGTCCTTTCTGCTGCTGCTCACCACCTTAGTCAAGATCCCTTCTAATGCTCTATTGGTGACTTTCACCTGCCCATTTGCTTGAGGGTGATAAGGGGTGGAAGTCCTATGCTTGATCTTGTGATGAGCTAGTAGATCTTCAACCAGGTTGGAGGTGAACTGGCTCCCTTGATCGGTGACCAGCTCTCTTGGGTAACCAAACTTGTAGAAGATGTTCTCTCTTAAGAACTCGCCCACCTTTTCTTCTGTTGCTGCTTTGATTGCTTTAGTTTCTGCCCACTTTGTCAAGTAGTCAGTACACACAATGATGTAAGACCTTTGCCTCGAAGGAGGGTTGATTGGACCCACAAAGTCCATGCCCCACTTCTCAAATGGCTCAAGAGTCACTTGAGGTTGGAGAGGCATCTCATCCCTTTGAGTCAGTTTCCCCATTCTTTGGCATTGGTCACACTGGATGACATATCTTCTGACATCTTGATGAAGTGTGGGCCAATAGTAGCCTGCCTGCAGCATTTTGAAGGCAGTTCTCTTTGCTGCAAAATGTCCTCCACAAGGCCCATCATGACAAGTGAGGAGGATATCAAAGACTTCCTCCTCCCTTACACAACGCCTTAAGATCTGATCGGGGCCAAGCTTGAACAGATTGCCCCCGATCCAAGTAAATGAGGCACTTTTTCTGATGATTTTGCTCTTCTCTCTGGAAGATAGGTGCGGAGGGAACTGTGCTGAAACAAGGTAGTTTGCTATATCAGCAAACCATGGAGAGAGTACTGAAATAGCAAACAGATGTTCATCGGGCATCTGGTCATCCACTGTTCCATCCTCATCTGCAGACAAATCCAATCTAGATAAAAAGTCAGCAACAACATTTTCTCTACCTGGTTTGTCAACAATGGTCAAATCAAACTGCTGCAATAAAAGTAACCATCTAATAATACGAGCATTCACATCTGGTTTATTCATTAAATATCTAATTGCAGCATGGTCTGTATGTACAAAGGTCTGGCAACCAGTAATATAATGTCGGAACTTGTTCAGTTCATGGACCACAGCCAAGAATTCTTTCTCGGTTACAGTGTAATTCAGCTCATCTTTGGTCAAGTTTTTGCTAACAAAGTAAATGGCATATGGAAGTTTTTGCTCAACTTGTCCTAAAGCTGCACCTATGGCTTTGTTCGAGGCATCAGTGTGGATGTGGAAAGGTAGGGCCCAGTTTGGACCTCTCAAGATTGGTGCTGACACCAACTTGTCCTTTAATTCATTCAAACTCTTCTGACAATCGTCAGTCCATTTAAACTCCACATCTTTTGCCAACAGGCCAAACAATGGCGAGGCTAGCTTGCTGAAGTCTTTAATGAATCTCTAGTAATACCCTGCTAATCCTAAGAAACTCCGAACATCCCTTACCTTTTGAGGAGGTGGAACCTTCTTGATGAGAGCAATTTTGTTAGGATCCACCTGCAACCCCTGGCAAGAAATGGTATGGCCTAGCACGGTCCCTTCAGTCATCAGGAATTCACATTTTTCAGGACTAAGGGACAAGTTCATCTCAATGCATTTGGTTAGGACTTTTCCCAGGTTGGACAATGCTTCCTGGAAGTTGGCCCCATAAGGAGTAAAGTCATCCATATAGATTTCTACTGCATCATGGACCAGCTCCGAGAAGATGCTCAAGACAGCTCTCTGGAAGGTAGCAGGAGCATTGCATAGCCCAAAGGGAAGGACTCGGTAGGCAAAGGTACCCCAAGGACAAGTGAAGGTGGTCTTATCTTGGTCTTCCGGGCTGATTTGGATTTGGTTGTACCCGCTAAACCCATCCAGGAAAGAGAAGAACTTCTTTCCTGCCAGTCCATCCAACACTTGATCTATGAAAGGTAGAGGGAAATGGTTTTTCTTGGTAGCTTTGTTCAATTCTCGGTAGTCCACACAGATTCTCCACTTCCCATTTTTCTTGGGAACCAACACTAGAGGGGACACCCATTCACTATCTGAGATGGGGTAGATGAATCCAGCATCCAACAGTTTTTGCAATTCTTCCTTGACAATGTCCTTAAGGGCTGGATTCATTCTCCTCTGAGGTTGCCTAACCGGTTTACAATCCTCTTTGATGTATATGTGATGAGTACAAACCGAAGGATGAACTCCTTTCATCTCCTTATAGCTCCAAGCAAAAGCATCTAAGTGGCTGGCCAACAGGTTACACAGCTCCTTTTCCTGGGAAGGAGATAGGGAGGAGCTGATCTTTAATGCTCTCTCAGGGCCGAACTCCACATTCTTAACTCTGGGAGTGACAGGGTTGGTTGTACAAAGATCCACTAAGGTGCTAGCTTGGGCATCCTCCACCAATTTCTCTAAGGGCAGTGCACTGGAAGGTGGATTCTGGATCAAGGTCTCGATCAAGTCATCCTCGGTTGGGGGGTCTCTTCTAGTGGTATCTAAGGTGCACAGAGGTGCTGAGTACACCTCGTCTTCCTCTCCTTCTTCCAACCAGAGAGGTAAGTCATGCTCTAAGGAGGGTTGGGCAGGAGGGTATAGGACTAGCTGCTTGGACATAGGACCATTTTTGATGGTCATATTTCCTGCACGACAACTTATGTAAGCATCTGCAGTAGCTAACCAAGGCCTTCCCAAAATGAGAGGATATCCAGTAAGCTTTGCCTTTGGTTGCAGAACCAGGAAGTCTGCAGGGTATTCCCAAGAGTCAATAGAGACCAAGACATCCTCCACAATCCCTTCGGGAGTCACGGTGGAGCGATCTGCTAATTGCAGTACTGTCGAGGTCTTCCTCAAGGAACCCTGAAGATTGAGTTTAAGCATGGTATCCCTGGTCATCACATTAATGGCAGCCCCCAGATCAATCAAGGTGTGAGGTATAATGGTGCCATTGATGTGGACATCTACTACAGGACTTCCAGGATCTAGGTACTTTGGGCAGATGACTTGTCCTAGCATCAGGTCAGACAGTTGTCCTATGACATTAATGGTTTAAGCATCTTTCTTCCGCTTGCCTGGGTGTTTGAAGCACTTTTCCTTAACCAGTTTGTTGTATATTGGCACATCCTTGATGGCTTGGAGAAGTGGTATTTTTACACACAACTGCTTGAGCTCACCCAGAAGCTCATCCTCCTCTGGGTTGGGTTGTGTGGTGGCTGTTAGTCTCTCAGGAAAGGGTGGAATAGCCTTTGGTTCACTTTCCTGTTTATCTTCCTCATCCTCTGGGGGAGGAGGTTGGCGATCTGGTAGAGTCTTTCCAGATCGAAGATTGATCTCCTGGATCTCCACAGCATAGGTAGGGCATGAGGTTTCCCCAGTGTATACCTGTTGGGCCTGTCTATTGTTTGGGTTCGGGTTCGGTTGAGCAGGTATTTGAGGTTGCCTTGGAGGAGCAGGAGGTAATGGCTGAGGTTGAACTGGTGGTGGAGGCAAGATGGCAGGAGGAGTGTTGTATTGGGGCCTCCACCCCGACTGAGGTGCATTCCATTGAGGCTGTGGCTGGGCATGTGAATGATATGAATGAGAAGTAGGTTGAGCGGGGTACTGAGGTGGATAAGACCATGGAGGAGGCACAGACCATGAAGGATGAGCAGGGGGACCCCAGGAAGGCATAGGAGTCGATTGGTTGGGGCTGTAATAAGCTTGAGATGCCCCTTGCATCCCCTGCTGATAAGGTCTAGATCCTTGTGGCCTCCTTTGGTTGAGGTAATAGAGAGGTTTAGTGGGAGCTTCTGTCCCTTGGTACATGGCTTTAAACCCAGGTAAGGTTGGACACTGATTTGTGGGATGGTCCTCCTCACAAACGAAACATACTTCAACCGAATGCAATGGGCATTCGTTCTTAGGGTGTCTCCTTGTGCACCTAGGGCAGAAGACAGCCAAGGCTCTCTCAGCTTCTTCTTTCTTCTGCTGAATTCTGAATGTGTCCAGCTGCATGGAAATGGTCTGTCTCACCTCACTCTTGAGATCTTCTAATTGATTTGCAAGCTCATGTTTGGAGAAAGGAACACTAGTTGAGAGGAGGTTTCCCCTACCTCGTTTCCTAGCTGCCCTGGAGTGGTTTCTAAACACCGTCTTGATGTCCTCATAAGGCAGTTGGTAAATGTCCCCCCCAGCTAACATGTGAAGGGTATCTAAGAGGTCTTCAGGGACTCCTCGGAGCAGGACCAACTTGAGGGATTCAGGGTCAAGTGTGCACCTGGCCCGCTTATAGCTTAGTTGGAACATCTCCTCATAATCCTCTAAGGACTCATCATTTCCCATGGTCATCCGAAAGATTTCTCCCTTGGTTTCCTTAGACCTACAATAATCCCTATACTTGGTATTGAAAGCTTGCTGCATCTGAGCCCAAGTGGTGATACTATTCCCAGGTAATCCCATGAACCAGCGCAATGCTGCATCTTTAAGAGTTGAAGGGAAGAGTTTCAGCTTTTGCTCATCTTCAGTATAGTCATAGGTTCTACAAAGGACAGCAAACTCAAACAGGAAGGTATCAGGATCTTCAGTAGTCAGCCCATGGAAGTGAGGTAAAGCAGAGGGGCTAATGTTCTTCATTTTCATCTCTCCATTGGTCTCTCGGATGGGGAAGGCACCTTCTATTCTTTCATCTTCTCTTCTATTGTCAGCCATAGCTTCAGATGGAGTGGTCTCTAACTCTTCTTCTACTATAGGATCTTTGTATATCTCTGGATGTTCACCTATAGGTTCTTCTGGGTCACTGTCACCAAAGAAGAGAGAAGGGTGACTCAGTGATGTGGTGGGGGTGTTTGGTAGGAATTTGCCTGATCTATCTCGGTTCCTACGAGGCATGAAATGGAAAAGACTTTCTTTTTCTTTTGATTGTTTTTGCTTTTTTTCCTTTGGTACCTGCAAAACTGAAACAGATTGACCTACAACTAACTATGAAAGATGCAGAATTAAACTGAAAGCAGGAAAGAACTAATCTACTTTGCTCAAATGAAATTGCAAGAATGGAAATGCTAGTCTACGCTTGCAGAAAGGAAATGCTAATCTATGAAAGCAGGAAATGCTAATCTATGAAAGCAGGAAATGTCTATGCTACTTTTGCAGAATGGAAATGAAATAAACTACTTAGCAGAAGGCAAGAGTAAGAAAATAGAAGAAAAGCAACAATTACTAATACTCTGACGCTTCCCCGGCAACGGCGCCAAAAAGATGGTGGGCTCCAGTATTGTAGCAATAATGCTACAACTCCTGGAGCTTCCTATCTCTAATTTTATCAACCCGGTAGTTCGTACAAACTTGGAAGCGACGGTGCTGTATGCACAAGTACTAGCTCTTGTCGCAGCTGTCACTTGGTCAGCTGGCACAAGTCCGCTAGGGCTCAAGCCAACTTCTATATGTTCTCAGAAGAAGCTTTATGAGTGATGGACGAAAGCTAACTCAAAGGAGGCTAATCTATTTGCAGAAAGAAACTGAAAGCCAACAAAGCATGAAAACCCTAGTAAACCCTAATTTGACTAGCTAGGCCCTTACAATGCAAAACTGTGAATGAAACTTCTACCAATGATGCCATTACTTGCAGTGAGCTGAAGTACATGCATCTAAGCTACTTGCATCTGAAAATACATGTTTTTGTATTTTTTCATTAAGTGGTTGGATTTATTGTGATGATGCTTTTGATTAGGGTTTGACTGTGCAGGAGCGGTTCGAATGGAAGGAAAGCATGGGCAAGGTCAGGGGGGGCTAGGAGAGGCCCTAGAGGATCTCTAGCATCAGTCCACAGAAGTCTACCATGTTCGGATGCTCAGCAACCGAGTTTGCAGGCTTCTACAGGAAGTCTGCAGGGGATCCTACAGGAAACTCAGGGGTTCTACAGGAAGTCTGTGAAATTCTACAGGATGTTCGACCGTGGGAGTTTTGGGAGATGGTGAAGTGATGGAGTGGTATTGGAGGATAGGTGAGATGGAGATGGAACTGGTGATGGCTCAGGAGCAGAGAAGTCAGATGGAGAAAGAGTGCATGCAGTGGGTTGATGGCTGGAAGGATGGGATCAACGAAAGGTTAAGTAAATGGAGCTACGTGAGTAATGGAAGATCTGGAAGGTAAACGAGCTGAACAGAGGTCGGTTGAGTGGATTTAGGTGTGGTTGGCAAGAAGAGGACGGTAATGGAATGGTGTGGAGCAGTGTAGATGAAACAAATTGTCTTTGAATGTCACCAAAAACGAGAACTCTTTAACCTACGTTAACTATGCTATTTTGAACCAATGAACAGCAGTGCAATTTGTGAAAGAAACTCGTGCATGGAAGTGTAATGAAGAAGTAATGATCAAGACCAAAGTGCATGGATGGATCTACGACTAAAGTAACTGTTGCAGCTTGCATGGACGTGAAAAGAACTGCGTTTGGTTTTGGTGGTTGGTTCAGACTACACCCCAATCCCTAACAGAGATGGCAGTGAGGTCCTTTCAACCTTTTTTTGGAGCTCCAATGAATTATAACTATCCTATTCTAACCTAAGCAACTGGAAGCAAATTCACCACAAACTAATCCTATTCGATCTCATAAAAACTAAATCAGCAGACTGTAAATTCGAATTGCATGTCAAAGTAAAGAAACAAAGTGCTGGAACGAAAGGCAAATAACATTACAACACAGAGGAGGTCTATTGCTCTCAGGTTGGGCCCTAACCTGAGAGCTATAGCTCCCTTAGAAACTCAGAATGAGATCAAAATCTGCCTGCCTTTATTCATAACCAAAAATCTGATGTCATGCCAAAACTGGCTTACAAAACAACAAAAACCGAGCTGTAACTCATGCTCAGAGATTACAATAGTAATTCCAAAAGTCAAAAAGCTCCTATCAGAGGCTACGACCTCAGTATTTATGCAAAATGATAATCCAACAGGTTTCCTTGATTTGTGGAGCTCGGCTGTCCAACTGAAGGTTAAACTGCTGATCCTGTAGAACAGTTGTAACTGTTGTTCCTGTAGAACGGTTGGCTGCCTCTAAGCTCGGTGGGGAGATTGGTTGGAGCTCGGAGCTATGGTGGGAATCACGAGGAAGGTCCCCAAGACTGTGGACATCCTCTCCTAAAAACCAACAGTGCCACCTTACTGTCTCCTTGTCTCCTTTTTCGTGGTCTTTGCTCCCTTTTAATGCCAAAAACCTGAAATCATCATGTATTAGTCACGTAGATAGAATGCCTACCCTTCTTCCTACAAACAACACGAATAAACCAAGAAATGAATGTGTAAGCAATAAAAGATGAATGGTTTGAGCAAAGCAAGTAGGCCAAATGAGCCCAAATTGTACCAAAAATTGGGGCTCATCAACAACCTCTACACTAGTATAGTTTATCTTCGTGCCTCACTAACTGACTCTGGCCAACACTTAGCCAATTTTATAGCCTTTCAAGCTCCTACTCCTTGCCTTTTTCAATGAGGGATTAGGCCCCTATTTCATAGGAATTTTCCTCCAAGGAATTGCGTAGTTAATTAAATCTCTTCATCTGACTGCATGCACCGCCTGTACAACTTGGAATAGTTTACAACTAATAGTACATTGCCCTTGAACTCCAATCTCAATTGGGTAACTCGTATTCTCTGCATGCCTTAGCTAATTTGGGTTGATTAATCATTGAGTTGTGACTGACTACACACCCCACTACTAGACCCTCCACTAGTTCCTCCAATAGTTGGAACTAGTTTAATTTACCATAACTCAATTTAACCAATTTAAATTGTTACAACTAAAATTAACTCAATGTAGGCTCCTAAAATTTAGGAATCACTACACACAACTGAAATTCATGCCCCTAACTCGAATTAACTAAGCTAATTGAGTGATAATAACCATGTCACCTAAGTTAACTCATCCAAGTTTTAAGTTGATGTGGAATTTTGAATTTTCTCTCTAGTTTGACCAAGGCAAGTCAAACTAATATTTTCTTGTTTCATTTTCAGCACAATCATTCCAAAATAATGGTTGCATGCAGAGAATTCGAATTACCCAGTTGAGGTGGAGATTCCAAGGTAGTGTACTATTAGTTGTAGACTATTCCAATATGTACAAGTGGTACATGCAGTCAGAGGATCATCTTAAAGGAATTGCGATATCCAATTGAGGCAATTTCCCAATTAATAGAGGCATAATTCCTCAAGGAACAATGCAAGGAAATAGGAGCTTGGAGTGCTTGAAAATTTGCTAAGTGTTGGCCAGAGTCTATCAGTCAGGAAGAGGGATAGACTATACACTTGCAAGTTGTGCTCAGGCTTTAGCAAGCGTATGTATTCACCTTTATTCTTTGATTAATGCAATACATATAGGAAGGGGTTTTGAGCATTTTCTTTCTCCTAGACAAATCTCTTTGTATGTGTGTTATTTCTTAATGCATGTTTATGATTTGTGTTCTAGATTTTGAATTGAATTTCGCGGAGCAGTAGAGTAGAGTTGAGTCTTGTTATTTAGTAAATTTCATGAGCAATTTCAAATCTACACACAATTTCTACAATAAAAGTAGAGCTTAGTCATAGCTCCCTTTAGATATGAGAGTGATCTTCATCGTTCATATGAACATCAAGTTATCTCTTTGCACTGCTACCTCTTAATCCCAAGATGATGTAAATATCTTGACCATAAAATCCTTTAAGGATTACCAAAACCATCCACTCAATCCATGTATTCATTGAATTGATTTCAAAACCAACAGTTGTAGATATACTTGCCTCAATTTCCATTATGCTTTTATGCAATTTCCTTCTATGTGGCTAAATATATATTGATGAGATAACCAAAACCAAGACATCAATATCAAAATTACCTCAATATGATGGCCTCATCATATTCTACTTGCTTTTGATATCAAAAACCTTTCGTATGGTCTATTTTCATCTTTTACCAAAGATCCATCTCAATGCTAATCACTTGTAATCAAAGTGCCCATGGAATAAATTGACTAGCAAGCTGCAATTTCTTCTTCCTTGGAGTTGTCATTATCAACTCTCTTTATTTCTTTAGGAAATCGTATTCAATGTTGATCAATATCATCATGTCTAAGTCATGTCATCTTGTGGAAGATTATTGATCCTTAACCATTCCAAAGTATTCCAAAATTCTTCTTATAAGCATCAAGTAACCATATGGAAGACTTACCGAGCACATTTTTATAACCAACTCCTTTTGCAAGATTCTTGTAGATATGAACCATGCCTTAGAGAAGAGTTACTTAAAAACATGCATACCTTTTCTTCCATACAACCATCTGGCCATCCTTTCTTGAATGAGCTTGCTTCTAATCTTATTGAAGATAAGCTTTCCTTTAAGAGGAGAAATACTTTAATTCTTCCTCTCAAACTGCAACTTGACCTTCTACATGCCTTCATCCTGCAAGACTATTGTTTCCATACTAGATGGAATATATAGCAATGATAATGCTTCTTTCAAGAACCTTCCTAAATTATGGTTCTTATTTGAGCATCTTGATGATCCTTTTTTGCAAGATGACTACCTCTAACATTATGTTATAAAATGCTTGGATGAAATACAATGTGCAATATGGTCCAAATATCTCACTCTTATAAAGCAATTTGATCATGTAGATTCTAATTCTCCTACTATCATGTGCTTCTTTCTATGATTCCATGCTTTTACAAAAAGAACAGCTCTTTTAAAGAATGAAATGGTGCATGCTATTATACTTTCTACTTTCTATTAAAACAAAGAAAAATTGCAAATGAACTTGATAGAGATAGAGCTTTCTTAAATAGTAAAAATCCTTGGGATCTTCTCCTTTTGGCTTCTTCTAATGTTCTCCTTTTTCTTTAGTTACGCGAGCTTCACTCATTTCCTTCCTTTGTTGCTTTTCTTGTTTGGATAGCCCATCTTAAAATGTCCATACTCATTTGAACCAAAGTATTGAATCTTTGACATATATTGTTTTCCTTTGGACTTTCCAAACATCCCTTTGTTATTATTCTTGGATTTCACAACAAAATATTGAGACTTATCATTTGATTCAGTGTCATCCTTTTCCTTTATCCTTGTTTCTTCCAAGAAACATTGAGACCATAGATCATCAAAAGGTGTAGTATCCTTTCTTGAGTAGACACTAGTTGCAAAACTACTACAATCAGGTGGAAAAGCATTTAATACACAAGTAGTCATTTTTTAATCAGAAACGACTTCCCCAAGCCCTTACATTTGGTTCCTTATTTGTGATATATTCATAAGATAAGTGGCCATGTTTTCATCCTTTGACTTCCTTATTCTATATAATTTATTCCTCAAGGATATCTTCTAACTTGATGTACTTATAGAGTACAACTTCACCAACTTATCATAGATTTCATTAGATGACTTCAAAACAACAACAAAGGGAAAGAGATGATATGTTATGGATTCAATAAGAATCCTCTATGCCATCACTTCTCCCTTCTTGTATATTGCTAATTATTGGGTCTTCTATTTAACTAATTGAATCACTTAACCAAGAACATATTCCATTACCTCTTTTTTGTGAGCACCAAATAAATACTCTTCTTTTGTGCTAGAAAGTTTTCTGACCCAATGAGCTTGTTGCTTTCCTTACAAAATGTAGCCATTTGATCTATATATTGAGACATGGAGCACAAAATGGTACTTACTTTTCAAATGATCGTCCTTATTGATGATGTCTCCAACTATATTAATACTTTCAAGACCTTCAGAGAGACTTCAAAAATGCCCTAGAATGATAACTTCTAGGATTCCTTCAACAATAGTGTCTTAAAATAGCTTCAAAGAGTGGATGATGACCCTAATATTATTTGATGCTTCCTTTCCTTCAAGATGACGGAGTATAATAGATCACCTTCAACAACAACTTATTCTTCCTTCCTTCAATGAGAGCTTGATCCTTATTAAGATGATGAGGTCTTCAATGAAAGCTTGATGTAGTAATCTTCCTTCTAGGTCAATAGGTCTTCTTCTTCTTTTCCTGTGTTATTTTGAAAATGATTCCCCTTCACAATAAATCCCTTCTTATGTCAACAATATTATCTTTAATTTGACTTCTCTTTCTTCACCTTATCTCTGATACCATGTTGGAGAATCTAGTAGGGAAGTTATTTAAATAATTCTCCTTATCCTTAATAATTACTAGTGAATGTTAGTTAGCTTTTTTGTGTTCTTTATTAAACTCTCTTCATCAAAATTATCAAGATAATAAACCATAAACATCATAAAACACATAGGACACAAAATATAGGCTCTAAGCTAGGGAAAACCCCCTCAAAGGGGGAAACCCAAAAGAATCTTTTTCTCTTCTTATAGAATCTGATCAATTGAGAATTCCAAGACCCTAAGACAAGATTCAAGACCTCATCCAAGCATCAAGTCAACCTACAATAATTCCTCCATAAATGAGTCAAATTCAACTTAATTAAAACCTTTAAATGTGCTTCAAACTCAAATTTTTCCCCCCTGCAATAGACCTACAACTTTGTCCTCCCTGTAATTCTAAAATTTCACATGTGTGAGATTTTCTAGGGCAGATTTATTTCTCTTAGGACTTTTCTTTCTTCCTCCCTTAACCTTGACTTCTTTCTTCTTATTTCTTGCTTACTTCACTCCTTCTTCTTCAAGATATCAAACTACATAAATGTGTCCAAAATGAATCAAAATTGCTTCTTTATATAGCCTTCTCATGAGGTCAAATAGGCCTCTACTAAGTCCACTTATTACTGGTAGGGCCAAATTGTGCTTGGAGACCATTTTGGCTTTCTAGACACAAAAATAAAATATTATTTCATGTTAAAACTTACCCAAATGGGTCTTATACAATTGATATTGATTGTCTTAACTCATGGAAATTATTCTTATGACATTGTTGATGGCCAAAAATGATCTCATTAACATTAAAGGAGACCATCCGGTTAGGGCCCCAAATCAGAGCCTTTTCCATTTGGAATGGTGGTTATGACTGGTTCTATTGGGTCCATTTACCCCTTAACTCTCCCTGTTGACTTGTAATTTATCTAATTTACAATCAACATGAAGAGGAAATTGAACTTATTTTTCTGCAATGCACATGCAAGAAAGCAGTCATTAAGTTGATTTAATGGCTCAACCAAACCACAACTAAGGCTACTCCTACATAAGGAGACTTCTAAAAATGCTTTGAATTAATTCTAAATGCAAATCTATTCTAAGATAGAATCAACAAAAAGGAAACCTAATCTATTTAATCTTGATTAAGATAAGATATAGATCTAATCCAAATCAAGAGAAAAATGAATTAAAAGAATGGGGATTTAACATGCATTGCATGATTAATATCAAGATACTAAAGAAGTTCTAATAGTTGATATTTTAAGTGTCATGCATGCTTTGTTTTAGAGATTTAAAACAATGAAAGATGGGCCATCAAAATGCATAAATAGTTCATACAGTTCAATGACGGTTAAATATATTACAAATGACAAATTTTTGAGTAAATAATTACTCAAAAATTTGATTGACGCAAAAGAGAAAATTGGAAATAAATAACAGATCTATAATTCCATTAGATAAGATAGTTGATCTAATAGACAATCATTCTCATATCAAACAAAAGTGAAAAATATGAAACAATTGGCATGGGTTTGTCATTAAAAGAATGAAATTTACATTCACAAATAAAAGTATTCAAATACAAATTAATAAACATGATTTCCTTTCTCTATTTCTCAATGGATCTCAAACAATCCTTTCAAAATCATGAGTTCTGTTGTTGAAGGAAAGAGCTGCAATAATGCAAGCTCTACCTCAAAGACAAGAAATGGATCTCGAAAAGAAAATCCCCAAACACATAGATCTGAGCATTCCTCTCTACCTACAACTAAGATTCTCCTTACAAAAGTGCTTAGAGTCTCAAAATTGCATAAAAGAGGAACCGCCTTCGTGATTCTCAAAACAATTATTTTTAATTTAAAAAAAAAATCAAAAGGAGAGTTGTTGGAAGTGGTTCAAATTCATCCCTTTTAGGAGCTGCAAATCCTCATTTTCCTTCTCTGCTAGTGCAATCCAATTACTCCAAATCCTTTGCTTCATCTCCTTGCAATCGTTTTATGCCAAAATCCATTCCAAACTTAAAATTCAAGTTAATTAAAATCAAGAAAAACTCAGATTTCTAAATTGTGCAAACAAATTAATGAGTTCAAAATTAATTTGATAAATAAATAAAATCAGACATGTGCTTCAAATTTCTTCCTATGGAGATAATCGCTGGCCAAAATTTACATTCAAAACGAATTTGCACAACAAGTCATTTTAGGCAAACTAAAAATTCTCCTAAACAAATTCTCAAATTCATTTTAAGTTGCAAATGTGTATCTCCAACTTCTGCTAATTTTTTTGGCATATTCAATGTTCAAATTTACTTGATTTAATATTCCCAAATTATTCTCCATAATTTTATCTTTCCAGCGAATTGTCTTGAGTCTCATTTGGATGAGTATAACTCAAGTTAAAGTTTTCCAAAATTTGAATTCCAGAAATATATGTTTACTAGAAAATACCAATTTAAACAAAATCTAAATTTCAAAATTATTAAAAAGTTATAAAATTACAATTTTGTACAATTTTGGTTTATTAAATTAAAAACAATATATACATTTCTAAACTTTTTCACTAATTTTAATAAATACAAGTTTTAACTTTATTACACATGTTTTAAAATACAAATTAATAAATAAAACAAAATTCATAAATACATAAACATATATAAACATTGTACATTACCATAACAAAAATGAGTGTTGAGTATTGGAGTGTATGTAACGTGGTGTGGAGTAGATTTTAAAACATTTAAAGCATCCCATTATGCATTAAATGATGAACAATATTGAATCTCTAAGTGCCATGAAAGGGATGATGTCATAATTATGTTTTATTTTTGAATATTTTATTTTTTTGCATTTTATAATAGATGTTTTTTAATATTTACATTTTTTTATATGGTATAGTTTGACTAGTTTTTAAATATATTAAATAAATAATTAAGTTAATTATTAAATAATTATATAAACTAATAAAAAATAATTAAACAAATGAAAAATAATATTTACAAATTAATTAAAAATTATATTTACATTTTTTAAACTAATTAAATTAACAAAATAAAAGTAAAATATATTTTTTAAGTTAAGTGAGGAAAATTAATTAAACTTTGAAAAAATGTCATTTTCAAATCGTCAGTTCAAATTCAAAGCATGAAAGGAGTGATATGACCAAAATGTACATAGATGGTCCCCGTATCTTTTGTAAACAAAATTATGGGGGTTTGTGGCCATAATAATGGCGACACACAAGGAAGAAGCAATTATCTCTGATTAAAAATGAGTTTAAATTTACCAAAAGGTTGAAGTGATGAGTTCCATCAAGCCTTCAAACATTAAAACATTTCCCATGGGTCCCACATTAATCAAGCAATATAAGTTCTAAAAAGATAAGTACTTGAAACAAACTGAGTCTAAAACCATGAATCCATGTTTTTAAGGAATATTTAATTTTAATTTTACCTCATGTGAGTGATAGAAGAGATACATATAAGAAGTTTAAAGAAAGTATATATCCATCAATATAAATAATCTCCCTTACTTGACATCGCTTCATTGCCAGTGAGCCTGTTCAGTACCCCAGCGAAGTTGTCTTAGTACCACACAATGATAGCCTTGCTACCAGTGAGTTTGTTCAGTACCCCGACGGTTTACTTGTGCTTCCCACACATATGTTCTTTCAACCCTCTTTTACCACCCTTTTGATAAACTTTATTTAGAGAATTGCTTTTAGCAATTGGGTGAAGAGGGCGGGGTGGTACAAGATATTTTAAAGGAAATGGATATAATACTTATAAAATTTTGACTCCCTCATCTTTCCCTACAACTATCAATCTAGAGGCTTTTATGTGAAGTGGAGGGATGGGTGAGATTCATTGAGTTAGACTCAAGTCAGTTCTTTCCTTGGAAAGATGAACCCTATCACTTGGAAAAGATGAATGTTCCTCCAGGGGAAAATAATTAAGGTGAGAGGACTTAGAATTCAATAAGTCCCTTTAAGGTAAATGAAAACCCATGAAATTGACAAAGTAAAAATTCTCCATGCATGTTGACCAATGTTGGGTAAGATTATTCATTCGTATAAATATTTGGTAATATCACCAAAACCAATCTGAAATGAAAGTGAAATCGACACACCCCAAAAATCGCAAATGAAAAAGAAAATAAAAACCAAAAAGGAAAGTTAAAAGAAAATCATATTTAAAAGAAACCCCAACAAGACTATTTATAAAAATGTCTCAACAAAAGAACAAGTATGAGGGAAAAATATATGTTTTTCTTAAGTTGAGATTTTGATGAATTATATCTCGTGGAGTTATAGGTAATTAGGCTTTAACAACAAAGACTAGATAGCAGTTATGAGAGAAAACGAATTCAAATAAGGTGGCTCTCCCCTTGCAATTTTTCTTTTTGCAAAATTAAACCTGCATGAAAACATCTTAACAGTTATCTAACAAAAATGAGGCTTGTAATTATATTAAATGAAATAAAAATAGAGGTTGAGAGACTCCTCGATTTAGCTTATTGCAATTTGATTAGCATCATAGTTACTTTTCCTTAATGCAAAAACAAACAAAATGTGGAGAATGAATTTTGAACCTTAGAAAGCAGGGGCACTAGATTTTCAAAGGAATTCTTGAAGACCTGCAAAAACAAAGCTTTAGATCGATAAACACTAAAAACAAGGCTGAATTAAAAAGCAGAATATAAAATGGTGGCAGATGAAAATGAGCATATGGGACTTACCTTGAAGAATTTCACTAAGATTTACTGGAAAAATATCGATTTTCTCCAACAAGAGGTAACTTCTTTTTAATTGAGATTAGGAGTATGAAGGAGTTGCACTTTAATGGAGTTTTAATGAGCATTAAGATGGGGAAGTAATAACTCATGTTGAAGGAATGAGAAGTAAATAAAAATCATCATAAATAAAAATGAAAATGTGCTTTGATTTGTATTGTAGCTATAATTATTTTCTTTGTCTTTTTCTAGTTTTATATTAACTCCAAAGTTTTCATAAAATCCCATGAAATCAAAACCAATGTCCCAACCTATGCAACAATGGTTTATGGATATAAATATATGAAGAGGACTTGGAGCTTTGTGTAATAATCATTAGAGTGGATCGATATATATATATATCTATATATATATATATATATATATATATATATATATATATATATATATATATATATATATATATATATATATATATATATATATATATATGTGAATCATAAGAGAATTGCAAATCAAATATAAATAAACCATGATCCATTACCTTTGCATATTACTGATTTGTTGCAATATTATAAACATTGCTCGAGCATGACGAATGTCGCGATTTGATTTGAATGACCAACGTACTGACAGGTGTTGTGGGTGTTATATCAGCTCGGGAGCTCAAGCCCATAAATAATAAAGGATGTGTATTAAGAAGATGTCTAAGATGAGGTGGAGGGAAAAGGACAGATGTCCAATCATAAAGTGATGTGAAGATATGGATAAATCGCATGAGTGAGCCAAGTCATCCCAAGAGTAGGATCTCGGAAGGAGCAAGAATGACACACGTTAAGAATTCCGGGGAGGATAACTGAGATTGCGTGGAAAATGGGGCCTATAAGCGCCCAATAAGGGGCTAGAGAAAAAACGTGATAAGAGCCCACATGCTAGTGTATGATGAAGAGTTGTCCCGACTAAGTTGTCTTATCTCTTTCAAATGAATGAGAGTAGGTAACCTTCGGTAAATGAGAGTCAGGATGACATGGAACGAAGACTACAGATAGAGTGTGAAAGGTGAGTTTGGATGTAGGCCACGTGAATGATGAGGGACCCACATATTCCAAATTATATACTCACATCGGCTTGAAAGGTAATCCACAGGAGGATGAAAAGGAGTAGTTTTTAAAGGCTTCAGGGAAGAACCTCGAGCTACATGGTGGAATAAAGAAGGGTGCATGAAAAGAGAATAACAAAAAAGGGGTTCCATCTATCGATGTCATCCTGAAAGTATGAAATCCTGGAAGAAATAAAAAAGGCTACAAAAGATATGTGGGCCAAGCCAAATGCGAAAGAGCGATTATGAAGAGAAGCCATGTGGAGATGCGCCCACGCCTTGTGCTTACATCAACCCTGAAACTAAAATCTGGAAGATACAAAGGATAAACTTTAAAGGATATTCGAGAGGAAAAAGGAGTCGAGATGACATGGAAAAAGGGAAACAAATATTAAATAAAAACATAGTGATGCTAAGAAAAGAGGGGTCGATATACATATGACATGCAGATTGAATGGTTGTGTAGACGTTGAGTCACTATGGTGCAAATAAAAAGAGTTGAATCAAAGTTAATTTTTGAATTTTTTTTTTGTGATTTTCATTTGTATTTAGGAACAATTCTTTGATTAAGCATTAAAACTTTAGAAACCAAAGGCACGTGGCATAATAGAACAAACACGAGATGTGCATTTTGTTTCAGTTGTATCAATAAAAGAGGAAAAATATGATCATGACTCATCTTGCAAATTTACAAAGAAAAGGAAATAAAGGAAAAGTAATTGTAGTACAGAGCATGAAAATTAAAAATTCTAATGAGTAAATGAATGCTTCCTAGAACATGTTTGTGATAAAATTTTCTTGAAAAAGGTTATCTGCTCATTCATTCTTCTTCCTGCAATATTAAAAGAAAAGGAAGAAAATGATACTTCCTGTTATCTCAAAATCAGGCCCTGGAAGGCTGTAGACCAGGAAGACTTCAAGAAACTGTTTCAAACCAATCTTTTAGCTAAGGCTTAGTCTCCTTACCCTGAGAGGGCTCTCTCAAAGGGTTAAAGGTTTTTTATTATGATTAAGATGACTAACTCTTGTGAAACAAAGAAAAATGAAAATGGTGGAAACACAACTAACAAGTATCCATTGGGCTTATGGAGTCATATATGATTCAGTATTAGCAGTAGGGTTGGCTTTGCATAAAAGTCAAGGCATTCATATTTCAATATATGTAGAACACACAAAACACATAGAAGGCAGTTTATGAGTATATGAAGGAAATTAGAACACTGTAAGTGATTTCTAAGTAATCAAATACTCATAACATTGTAGATAACATGAAAAGACAACAAAAGGAACTCATACATTGAACTCTCTATGATTCTTGAGAAGCATAAGCCAGTACTGTATTACCAAAAAAAAAGAGTCTTTACATAAGCCAAATATCAGAGCTTTTTTTTCATAAATTTCCAACCCTCTTTACATTGCTCTTTCTCCTATATATAGAGCTCTTCTACCTAATTGAGATTCCTCCTCAAGCATGAGGGGAATTCGAAATCTGCTTCTAATGACACCTATTCAAATCTTAACTGCCTATTAAATGTAACAAACTGCTACTAGACTTTCTAGAGATCTAAATCAAATAGGAGTCTAACTCCATATTATGCTAATAATAGCCTTAATTACAGTCATTCTCGTTCTTTGACAAGTGGTGTTTTTTAGTTTGGCTGTGGTGGATGTTCAAAGCTCCATAATGGTCCTCAATGTCACATCTTCTCCATTGCCCCTGAAACACAGGAAACTACCCCTGTTTATCGGCCTTTGGTTTTCCTCAAAAATGTTCAAATCCAATGAACCATGCCCTTCATCTTTGATTATCCAAAATATATCAGAATGCCACGTCCTTGATGTGCTGTCAACCTCTTTCATGTGTGAAGGCAAAAGCTCCTCAAGCTGTCTGACATATCTTGGACTGTAGTAAATGTGATCACTTTATGACAAAAAGTTTAGAGTTGGATTCGAAGTCATGTTTCCTCCACCTGTCTTGACCTTGTTGAAATTTGATATCTTTAGATGATCCCGTGAAGATATTCCCTTTTCAATAATTTTCCGCTTGTATTTCAAAATCAGGTTGACTGAGATTAGATTGTGTAGCTTCAGCAGTTTCGTAGCGCGCTATGAAACTGCTGTGCATTAGTCATCATCTTCAGCAGTTTTGTAGCGCACTACGAAACTGCTGTGTAATTCCAAAAAACACAGTTTCAACCAAAATTTTGCTATTTTGAGCCTCTTGAAATTTAAACATCCTCTTCAATTGCTCCAAAGCTTTTCAAAATTGAATTGAAAGGTATGATTCTTCAAGTAGGATTATAACAAGGAAGACCATCAAAATCTGAAACAAAACCTTACTTGATGTGTGACTGCCTTAAGGAAATTCTTTTTGCTGGCTTAACTGTATCTTTAAGTCTTCAATTTGTTTCTTCATGACTTTGATCCCAGATCTGAGGTTTGTATTGACCTTTCTGATAAATTTAGCTTACTTTATTGCAGGAACAGTGCAGCTACGGAATTGAACATTAAAATCAACCACCTCAGGTATTTGAAATGTTTTGTCCTCCCACCGAGCTTGCATTTGGTTAAAATAAGCCTCCTTAAATGCAAATTTCCTGGTAGCTTTCTTCAATCTAGCAATTTCAAAGTTGGCCAATTCCAATCTCCTTTTCAAGTCTTCCACACTATCTTCTTCTTGAATGGTAACTGCTTTGCCTTTATCCTTTCTTTCATGAGGCTGTGTCACCTCCCCTGTTTCATCTGCTCTTGGTAGTACCTCCTGTACATGTTTAAAATTCCTTGTTATGGGTCTCCTGGGCTTAAAGACAAATTGATCAACCTGATCATCAAACTTGAGTTTTTTCAAGGCTTTGACTCTCTCAGCCTTGTCTTTTCCTGAATCTATCAAATCTGCTTGAACTAGTGGAGATTCTTCAATGTCAATGGCTTGCAATAAGTCATTTAAGTCTCTCTTTGAAACAGGGCTTTCTTCAATAATCCTTGATTTGCCTTTTTCTTTAGCTACCTAGCTCCTAGTCCTTCTTCTTTGAACTCCTTCACCTGTACTTGATTCATGTGCAGCTTCTTTGACCTGAGCTTTCTCTTTAAGGGACTGCTGGGGTGTATCCTGGATAGTCAGTGGCTTGGTGAATTCTCTTACTTGTTTCCTAGCCTTCAACTTTGAAAACCTCCTGGATCTTGTTTCTGCCTGATGGCCAGTTATTGTTGGAAGATCTTTTGCAGCTTGAGGACTGAGACCAGTCTCTTTTTTGAAACCAGACATGAATATGAATGTGGGCCAGTCCCTACCTACTTTCTGGAGTTCATGCAGAACAATCAACTTAATTAAACCGTGGTGAAACAATGAGGTCTCACAGGTTTCTTTCCTTAGCTGCACCTTATCACACATTTTGCTTAAGCTACAAAATAAGTAAAAAGGTAAATCAATGGATATCTTTCCTGTAAAATGTAGCAGAAGCTTGAAATGGTATGAATACACCTTATTATATCTCCCTTCACAGGTAAGGTACCTTTGTATACAGGTAAGCAGATTGGCATATGAGTCTTTGACATAATTTCTAGGCACAGACTTGTTTAAATCTGAGTCAATGTATTCTGGCTTCAGAAACTCCTTGCAGGGAGTCATATCAAATTTGAAATTCTTAAACCAAGTTTCTTTTCCCCTTGGAATCTCAGTAATTGTGGATATTACCTCTGGTGAAACTTGCAATTCGAGCATCCCAACCTTTGAATTCAGCCCTGTGAAATTCAAAGCAAATTCCTTGGTGGTTTGTGCATGACCTCCCTGTAGTTTCTCACAAAAATTCCAACATCCAACCTGCTTGAATGCATGCTCAACTTCTTTGTGTTTCAAGATAATGTCTACACCTTCAGGTTCATTTCTTAAGCACCTGCCTGATCTATGGTCTTTTCTTTCTGCCGATCCCTCCATGAAGGTTCAGTGTAATGGAGGTTTGAAATGCTAGCGCTGCTTAAACTTCAATTTCTGCCTTGCTTGAATGGCTGCCTCGCTTGATAACTACCTTGCTTGATAACTATGGATTCAAATTGAAAACTTGTAGTCTTGTTCCTCATGCAACGAATACAATCATCATTAAGACTGTGAATACCTGGCCTCTCTTGGAACTTGCAATCTGTGTGTACCAATGTACCTAGCGGCTATAATGATGGAGATAAGTGGTTGGACATGATATGTGGAGTGTATAAGCTGACAGTGAATGATGCAACCATAACTGAACTTGACAGATTTAACAGTTAGGAAAGATTCACTGCGGATTGCACAAATCTCCGATTGCATAGTGCAGTCAGTGTAAATTTTGAATTATGCGCTACGAAATCACCTAAGACATGTTGCGCTGCGAAACTGCTAAAAGGATTTATGCACTGCGAAAACACTTCAAAATGACTAATTGCACTACGAAATCACCTAAAGGGCTTTGTGGCACATAGTAACTTTTGAACAAAACTAACACATGGCTATGAGACCGGTGATGAATGAGAATGCATAGTTGACTCAAGACTCCTAAGACTCAGACTCTAAGGAAAACAAAAATCAAACTTAGAATAGCACCGACCTTTACCATCAAACTAAGGTGAGAAATTTTGTCATTAGAATTCTTAAGTGATAACACTTCCAGTGAAGTATGACTTGACTTAGTTTTAATAGATGGGCAAAGAATGGGGAGCCCAGCTTTGAAAATAGTCAGAACCATTGAACTCCCGGTGAAAAAATAGTGCAAAAACGCCTATCCAAACTCTCAATTTGGATAATCGGGCCTTCTGCAACCTTCTCAAAACTTGCCTACTACCTCAAGGCAAGGTTTTGGCTTGCTGCCAGGGTTAGGGTCTCCTATATGCAATAAAATTTGTGTATTCAACCAATCCTCTCTTGCCTTTCTCCGACACAACAGTCATATATATAAGATCATGGCTACATCCCTCAAAATCAGAGAAGTTTCAACATAATACCGAAGGTTAGCAGGCAGGAGCAGGCCTGAAGGATTCACGACAACCAACCTTTCGTAATAGTAAGCCACTATCCAGCAACCCATTTCAATGGCACATGACTCTTGGTGGCGGGTTCATTAGCGGTTCCAGCTTATCGGCGGATAGTCCAATTCCCAGACACAACATCCTGCGATAACTATGGACCTGACAGGAAGATTCACCATATAACATAATGTCTTCGTGTCCGGAAATCCCATAGCATTATCAGAATCAACGTGAAACCCTTGGCGCAATGGTTAGCACTCTGCAACACCTGCAGACCTGTCAGGTTTATTAATCACACTGCATAACATTTCGGGTCTAGGCCCCTTATCACAGTATCACAATCGGTGCTTTTCCCCTTAACCATATCACAAGCACCATCTGTTTCGTGTGATTATGATATGCGATGTATCTCGCATCTAAGTCCCGTCGAGGCCAATTTGTAACTCCTCTAGCCTACGATATGTGATATCGCAATTGCAGGCGAGAACAGCAATGGCCGATTCTTCCTTAAGCTCTCCTCCTTTTCGCTGATATGTGATATGTGAGGTCCAATGGCATCTTGCCATGTGGCGCTCCCTTATTCAATAAAACTATTCCATGTCATCTTCTCCCTGCTGCTTGGACAAGTCAAACTAAAACTTTGACTTGCTCTAACTTTGTCATCTGGACTCGGATGAGCACTTCAATCCGATGCTAAGCTTATCTAGATTCTTCCACTTTGAGTTTTGAGCCTTTTTTCATGTCACTAGTACTTTTATGAAGATCCACCTAGATCAATCCTCCCCATTAAGAGCTTTTGGACCACCAAAATACTTTTCAGTCAATTAGCAAGTGAGGAAATTTCTCCCTCACTTTTTCCTTCTCCATCCATCAAGATTTTCCAGGATGCATTCCTTTGAAGCCAACACGGATATACTCCACATCTCCCCGTTGTGAAGTTTTGGTCCTCCAGTCAAGTATGATATCTTCGGGCAGCTTATCTAGATACTTTGGTGCAAAATCATCCACTGTAGGAATCTGTGCAACCTCCTCGATATCCATAATCAATGGAGGTTCAAAAAGCTTATGGTTTTCCACATTTACCACAGAGTACATTTGCATATATGCAGGCAAGTCAAGACTAAAATCATTGTCTCCAATGTTTTCCAATATGGTGAAGGGACCATATCTAATGGGTCTCAGTTTCTTCCCTTCTCCCTCCATTCTATCTTTGATGATATGGAGCCATACCTTTTCCCCGACTTGAAACTGATGGTCAACTCGGTGCTTATCATGTCAAGCTTTATACCAATATTGACTCTTCTCCAACTTCTCTTGCATTGCCTGATTAATCACCTGTATCCGTTGAATGAACTTCTGTGCTTTATCCCTATCATCTCGTCCATTACTATCCTCCTCTTTCCCAAAGACCATGTCCAAGGGATCTCTAGGTAGATAGCCAAAACATGTCTCAAATGGTGAACTCTGTGTAGATGAATGTTCTTCTTGATTGTATGAATGCTTCACATAAGGAAGTTGTTCATCCCACAACTTCGGATGTTTCCCACAATAGCCTCACAACAAGTGTACCATAGTGCGATTGACAACCTTTGTCTATCCATCGGTCTGTGGATGAAATGTGGTACTTCTTTTCAGCTTGGTGTCCATCATTCTCCAAAAGCTTGTCCAAAACTCCCCAACAAAGCGAGAGTCTCGATCTGACACAATAGATGTGGGCAACCCAAAATGGACCCAAACACGCTAAAAGAAAAGAAAAGCAGTCTACTCAATAGTGACCTGCTTTTTTACAAGACATTAAAATACAAATTTTACTAAACCTATCCACAACTACATAGAAATAGTCGTGAACTTTCCTAGACATAGGCAAACCTCCTACAAAGTCCATGGACACACTTTCTCATGGTCGACTTGAAATAGGGAGTGGTGTGTAGAGCCCAAGTTTTCTATTAGAGGGCTTTGAAACAGAACACAACACACAACCCTTTACAAAGCGAGTCATAATTTTTTTCATGAGATGCCAAAAACAAAACCTCTACAAATGACATAAAGTTTCTCAATTCCAAAATGACCAGACACTAGAGAGGTATGAGCCTGTCAGATTACATGAACCCTTTCATCACTGGGTATGCATAGTTTGCCAAGGTGGTACAATAGATTTCCCTACAATTAATAATTGTCCACCTATGATCCACGGGTCAATTTTGCATATATTTCTTTAAAATCACCATCGTTGGCATACTGTTCAGCATAGCTTTCTAACGACAAAGAAACATTTTGTAAAATTACAGATGCAGAAATAGGAGGGTGAGAAAGAATATCTACTACTTTTTTGTTGGCGCCCTTCTTATATCTTATTACCAAATGAAACTGTTGGAGGAATCTCATCGATCTGAAGTGGCGGGCTTACTAAAGCTTGGTCTATCACTGAAGATACTGCAAGGGCTGATGATCCGTGTGGATGATGATCTCCTTGCCGATCAGATAGTGTTTCCACTTCTTTACACTCTAGACCAAGGCATACAACTCCCTGTCATATGTAGGATAATTCACAACAGCCTCGGATAAAGTATCTGAATGGTAACATATAGGCTTTCTTTTCTACATCAATACAGCGCCCATGGCATATCCGCTGGCATCTGTTTCAATTTCGAAAGGCTACTGAAGGTCTGGTAAGGCTAGCATTGGTGCTGTGTTGATCTTCTCTTTCAGTGTGTCGAAGGATTTTTGTTGTTTTCCTCCCCATTGAAAGGCCTCCTTCACACTAGTCAAGGCGTGCAAGGGGGCTACGATAACAGAGAATTTCGCAATGAACCTTCTCCAATATTGCACCGCGCCCAGAAAACTCCAAACTTCTGTAACATTCGTGGGCTTAGGCCACTTCATTATCACCTCCACTTTAGAGGGATCTATCCTTAATTGTCCATTACTGAACATAAGGCCTAAATAAATCATAGAAGTCTTCCCAAACTCACACTTTGACAATTTCAAATATATTTTCTCATTCTTCAGAACATCAAGCACTTTCTTTATGTGACACATATGTTCCTCACATGTCCTACTATACACAAGAATGTCATTCAGATACACAATAACTAAATGATCAAGAAAAGGCATAAATAAATAATTCATTACCCTCATAAACGTGGCTCGAGCATTTCATAGTTTGAATGGCATCACCATCCATTCGAACAACCCCTGCTTGGTTTTGAATGCGTTTTTCCAGACGTCCTGCTCTGCAATTCTAACCTAGTGATAACCACTATGGAAATATAGCTTTGTAAAATAAACAAAATTTTTCAATTGATCTAACAATTCATCAATGTGAGGGAGAGGGTATCAATTCTTCACCGTGATCTTGTTCAACGCCCTATAATATTCGCACATTCTCTATGTGTCTTATTTCTTGGGGACCAACACGATTAGTGAGTCAAAAGGAGAAGAACTCGGTCTGATGCCTTCCTGATTTAACATTTCCTGCACCTATTTCTTGATCTCCTCCATCTCGATAAAATCCATCCTGTACATTCCAACATTTGGTAAAGGAGAATCCTGTTGCAAATGGATATCATGTTGGATTTCGCGTTTAGGGGGCAATCCTCTCGGTTCCTGAAACAATTCATCATAGTCAGAAACAATTTCAAATAATTTCTTCTTATGATCAAGATTACAATCTTTGAAAGTGTCAGCCGTCTTGGCTTCTTTCACTCTCACTACCATGAGCATGCACCCTTTACTAGAATTAATCAGTCTTTTAATCTATCCTGCACCCACAAGGCTAGCACTAACTTTTGTGTGATGAGCTCTGACTATATACTCTATCCCATCCTTGGTGAGGTGATATTTTTTTTCATGCCGAAAGAAAAAGGCCTTTCTATCATATAAATATGGGCTTCCCAAGATGATTTCACAGATGTCCAAAGGTACTACATCGAACTCTACCTCATCAACTAATTTAGAAGCGATTACAAATCTGGCCCTACACCGCTTGGTGACCTGAAATTTGGTTTTATCGCTTACCCAACCAAGCAGGTATGGACTCAGATGAGGTTTACTTTCAAGGCCTAGCCTTTTCACTAAGGAATATGAGTTTAAGTTTTCTTAGGAACCTGAATCAAACATAGTTTCCACCTTTGTGTGCTTTATGACAACTATAATGTGGAACATCTCTATTCTCTTTCGCTCACGACTCACATGCTCATTCAAATAACTAGTGCTTGCAACCGAATCAAAACTATCATTAATAGAAAGGGTACCTCTTGTGCCCATGGATGTGACCAATGTCTCATCGTCGAAAGCTGATCCAAGGTCCTGCGTTGTTTCCACTGTCTTCTTCTTCCCCTTTCCATTGAATCTCTTCAGTCTCAATTCTGGATGTAGCTTCCAGAAATGGTCCTCGTCATGACCATCTTTCTTTCAGTGAGTGCAAGATGGTGTTGCTCTATCCCTTTTCTTGGCTACGACAGTCTTCTTATCCTTCCCTTTTCCTTTCTTCTAGAATTTTCCATGCTGAGGTTTGAATGGCATCTTCTTGGTTTGGTCATTTTGATCATTCTTGCCTCGGATTTCAAGATGAATAGCTTTAACGCTAGCCATATTAATTGCAGTAGGCTCAAACAGTAATAATGAGTGTCTGATGTAACTATGTAGTGCACCTATACACTTAGTTACAGTTTCGGGTACATCTAATGAGATGCCCAGATTCAGTGCTTATTTTTGAAATTCTTCCGTGAAGCTTTGTACATTCTGGCACTTACCTTGCCTTAAATATTTCTAGTCCATAAGTGCCTTTTTCTTATAACCCAAAGGGTATAATTGGTCCTTTAATGCATAAATAAAACTAGACCAAGAGGATAGAAGGTTACCTAACTTCATGCTGCCCTTCTGTAACTTGCTCTCCCACCAAACGAGAGTAATGCCTCTCAGCCGCAGAGATGCTAACTGGACTTTCACCTCATCTTCTTTGATTTGTTGGATTTGGTAGTAAACCTCTATCTGTTTGGTCCAGTTATTGATTTTTTCTGCACTACATTCTCCATTATACATGGGTAGGTTGAACTTCACATCTAACTGGAAGAATGGTTTCTTAGAGGTATGTTTGGAATTTATATGAGAGTGATGAGAATTATCACTAGAGGAAGGAGAGGGAGGAAGATCTTCTCCACTGCCTTCCTGATTTGTTGATTCATGATCATCATCATCCTTCTTCTCATGCCCAAGTGCCTTCTCATACTCTGCGAACAACTTATCTACCTTTCTTGCCATATTATAGAATACCTTTCAGAAATTTTGTTCCTCTTCCCAGCGAGATTCTTCATTGGCCATGTTTCTTCTTCATTGTGCATGTCCTGCTTCAGGATCAAAGGAGTTAAGCATTCCTTCTCCTTTTTGCAGCTTGTTCCAAGTTAGCATAAACTCATGCAATTCGCATATACAAAGACTTGCTCTGATACCAAACTTGATCCAAGATCTTTTACTTACAGATGCATCGGAATTACATATAATAGAGTTAATTAACCATGGAACTTTAAAAAAAAACACATAACAATGTGGAAATAGTCAGAAGAACACAAAAACCATGACACAATGATTTGATTATGGAGTTCGTCCAGTTTGGACTACGTCTCTGGGCCTTGCTCAATAGTGGGGAGGCCTTCTTTTTATTAATGGCATAAAAGAGATAAAAGTATAGCAACAAGAAATTTCAACCCTTATACCTCCAAGCTGATAGATGGGAAGAGAATGGAGAGCCCATCTTTGAAAACATACAAAACCATTGAACTCTTGGCGAAAAAATAGTGCAAAAACGCCTATCGAAACTCTCAATTTGGATAATCGAGCCTTCTGCAACCTTATCAGAACCTCGCTTCTACCTCAAGGCAAGGTTCCGGCCTACTGCCAGCGTCAGGTTCTAATGTATACAATTAAATCTATGTATTCGACTAGTTCTCTCCTGCCTTTCTTCGACACAACAGTCATATATATAATATCATGGCGGCATCCCTCAAAATCGGGGCAGTTTCAACATAATACCCAAGGTTAGCAGGCGGGAGCGGGCCTGAAGGATTCATGGCAACCACCCTTCCGCAATAGTAAGCCAATGTCCAACAACCCATTTCAACAATGCATGACTCTTGGTGGTGGTTTCATTCGTAGTTCCAGCTTATCGATATAAAATCTAATGCCCAGACACAACATCCTGCAATAACTATGGACTCGACAAGAAGATTCACCATATAACATAATTTCTTCACATTTGGCCTCCTGTCACATTATCACAATCAACGTGAAACCTTTGGGGCAATCATTAGCACTCTACAACACTACGGACCCGTCGGGTTTATTAATGACACTGTATAACATTTTGGGTCCATGCCCCTTATCATAGTATCACAATCAAAGATTTTCCCCTGAACCATATCACAAGCACCAACCCTTTCATGCGATTGCGATATGCGATGTATATTGCATCACAACTAAGTCCTATCAGGGCCAATTCATAACTCCTCTGGCCTGCGATATGCGATATCGCAATCCCAACAGGGAATGTTAGGGGCAAATTCTTCCTTAACCGCTCCTCCTTTTCGTCGATATGCGATATGCGGGGTCTAGTGGCATCTTGCCATGTGGCGCTCCCTTATTCTCTGAAACTATGCCATGTCATATTCTCCCTGCTACCTAGACAAGTCAAACTAAAACTTTGACTTGCTCTAACTTTTTCATCTGGACTCGGATTTGAGTGTCATTCACACCATTGGAATTAGGATGAAGAGAAATTAAATTTGATGCTAAGATTATCCAGATTCTACCACTTTGAGTTTTGAGCCTTTTGTCATGCCACTAGTACTTTTCTAAAGATCCACCTGGATCACAAATTCTCCTCCATTTTTCAAAATGTAATTTTCAAAATTTTCTTCTTGTATTTGCCTAACCACACCTTGTTGAATATTAAAGCATGACTTCCCAAATATTTATGATTAATCATCAATTTCAACATGAGAAAATTCAGAAATTTTTGTGGCAAATTGCACAATGTTGGAATTTTCATTTTACAATTTTTCTTATTGATTTACCTGTTGAATATTGTTTGTTAAATTTGTTGTTTGTTTATTTTTAGATTTATTAGCAGTTGATTCTTCAAGTATGTTGTCCATATTTTCTTGAAGCTTATTGTTAGGTTCTTCCAAGCTTTGTGATTGTAGACCAGTAACATGAGAGAGAGCATCATGGTCTTCATTAGCATGCATATCATTAGATTGTTCAAGTTGAACTATTGTTTGCAAATTGACTGAATTATTATGATCAACAGATTCAACTTGAGCATCATCAATTGATCCATTTACAACAACTTGTTTTAAGGGGTCTTTAGGATCTTCAATAACATTGTAAGTACTATTTGCAAGTTCTAGGAACTTATCATATATAGCTGATGTAATTTCATCATGATTGACATGTGCATCTTCAATAGATGAATTTCCAGTCATGTTAATAAAAACAAAAGGTGACTCTTTAAATATTGAAATTATTTGATTATATGGATTTGGAATGCAAGGAAGTGAAACTAAATTTCTAAACCATCATATTAACTGAAATTCAGGAGGTAAATCTTTAGATTCAACTAAAAACAAATTAATTTAAATATAATAATAAAATCATCCAAAGACTCACCTTCAAACCGATGAAGTAATTCAATTTGATTGCAAACATTTTCATAATCGTAATCCTGAAAAACATGAAGGAATATTTTTGTAAACTCATCCCAAGTGTGTATAGATGCAAATGACAATGATCTACACTAGTCTTTGGCCAATCCTGTCAAAGTGAGAGTAAACATTCTGCACATCACATCTTCATCAATATTAAAATTGTTACAATTTAAAATAAATAGAAGAATATGAGCATAAGTAGAAACATTTATCATACTTGTAAACTTTGATTTTGACAGAATTGTTACTACATTTATTGGAGTGGTGGTAGGTGGAAGTCTAGTGAAATAGCTCAAAATAAGTAGGTTAGAAGGAGTTATTAAAAACATATAAAATTATTGGAACACAAGACTAAAAAATGACTAGTCGTCAAAGGCCCTCCTTCTAGCACCAAAAATGTTGATGGCCAAAAAATCCTCATCAACATTAAAGGAGACCACCTAGTCAGTGCCTCAAATCAGACCATTTTGTATTTGGAATGGTGGTTCTAACTAGTTCTATTGGGTCTAGTTACCGCTTCACTCTCCCTTCCAACTTGTGATGTACCTAATTTACAATCGACAAGAAGAGGAAACCAAACTTACTTTCCTACAGTGCACATTTAAGAAATCAGTTCTTAAATTGGAAACCCTACTTTATTCTATCTTGATTAGGACAAGATCTAGATCTGATCCAAATCAAGAGAAAAATGAATTAAAAGAATGAGGATTTAACATACATGTATGATTAATATAAAGCTACTGAAGAAGTTCTAACAGTTGATATTTTAAGTGTCATGCATGTTTTGTTTTAGATATTTAAAACAATGAAATATGGGCCATCAAAATGAAAAAATAGTTCATACAGTTCAATGACGGTTAAATATATTAGAAATGACAAATTTCTAAGTAAATAGTTACTCAAGAATTTGATTGAAGTACAAGAGAAAATTGGAAATAAATAACATATCTATAATTCCATTAGATAAGATAGTTGATCTAATAGATAATCATTCTCATATCAAACACAAGTGCAGAATATGAAAAAATTGGCACAGATCTGTCATTAAAAGAATAACATTTGCATTCACAAATTAAAGTATTTTAATACAAATTAATAAACCTGATTTCTTTGTTGTGTTTCTCAATGCATCTCCAAAAATCCTTTCAAAATCATGCATTTTGTTGTTGAAGGAAAGAGCTGCAATATTGCAAGCTCAACCTCAAAGACAAGAAATGGATCTCAAAAAACAAACTCCTAAACACTCATATATGAGCATTTCTCTCTACCTACAACTAATATTCTCCTTACAAAATTTCTTAGAGCCTCAAAATTGCAAAAAGGAGGAACACCTTCCTAATTCTCAAAAACAATATTTATAATTTAAAAAAAAAAAAAGCCAAAAAGAGAGTTGTTGGAAGTGCTTCAAATTCATCCTTTTTTTGAGCTGCAAATCCTCCTTTTCCTTATTTTTTGGTGTTAGTGTTAGTCATATTTTCCTTCCACCAGTGATCAAATATTCTCTTTCAGAATTTCCATTAGGGTTTAAGGTCAATTTTTTGTCATTTCACTAGGTCTTCCATGCAAAAACTTTGGTCATTGGTTAGTTTGTCTAGGATTATTTCCATTCCTTCAAGGTTTCCATGTTCGGTCACTGTCATCACTCATTTGGATGTGCTATGATTGAAAATATCATCATCATCACTTCAGTCAGGTCACCATGGTCTTCATTCTTCTCAGTACCTCCATTAGGTCATTAGGGTTTCACAATCACCAAATTCTCATTCCATGCATAAAAATCCGACAAAGGAGGAGTGGTAATAAGCAAGTTTCTTTAATAAATTTGATATCAAGTGTAATTTTATGTTTTCATATGTAATAACTACTTCAAGATTCTAAGTTTCAAAGGTTGCAGTTCAATGTCCAAAAAAAGGTTCAATGTTTCAAAAAGGTTCAATGTCTCAAAAAGGCCATAAAGTGACCAAGTTTCAAATATCAAAGATCATAAAGTGTCAAGGGTCCCAATTTGAGTTTAAAAGGATAAGAGGAGTTACTTTCTAACTCATTTGCACTTTCAAATTTCCAAGCATATCTCAGTTATTATCATGCAGGAGGAAAACTTGGTGAAAATTGAGGGTTTTTGTTGTATTCCTAGTGAAATGCGACCCTTTTGAGAAAATGCGACCCTTCTGTGCAAAAATGTGACCCTTTTGAAGTGAATTGCGACCATTTTGGAGTGCAACACAACCCTTCTGATCAAATCGTGACATTTTTTAGCAGAGTGCGACCCATCTGTCGGAAGTGCAACCCATATGTCCAGAACTGCGACTCATCTATCCAGAAGTGTGACTCTTTTAAGGAAGTGCGACCTTTCTGAGCCAGATCGACCCACAGGGGTTTTCTTCTTGTTTTTAAGGATATTTTCGACTTCTTCAAATCTCCAAATATCATTCAAGGACTCTTAAAGCTTCTACAAACAGTAAGTGGGCATCTACACCATCCTTTCAAATATTTTTCTCAATGTGAATTGATTGTTTCTCAGGGTTTCTCTCCAGCAAATTATTGATGAATAAACCTAGCTTCTATTGATTTGCCACTGTCATCTATCATTCCACCACTCATTTTACATTGAATTCATCAAACCCTAACCTCCTACTACAATTTCACCTTGCCAAAAACTTTCACTTTAGTTTTATCAACATCATCTAACTAGTGTTTTACCATTCAACAAATTTAATGGAGAGTGAAAAAGAGAGTGAAAAGAAAGTGCACAAGGGAGGACATCATTCAAGGTTTGAGCCATCCAACCTGAGAGAAATCAATGCCTCTCCATTTGCCCAGAAATGTTTCAGAAATGTTGGTTGTATGAAGTTTTGTGAGAAGGTTGCAGAGTTTGGTTCCCATGTCCCTTTGACAGGAATCTTTGTCCAAAATTTCAACATAGATAAAGTTGTCATCATAGGTATTGAGTTCAATATCTTAGGAGGTATTATTTCTTCAGCCATTGGTATTCCAAATCATGGTGACACCTAGTTCAAAGGCATGGAATTGTCCCTTGATGATTATAAGATGTTCCTAAAACCTAATGTCAGAGAGACCTGTGAACATGTTTTTCCTTTTAGACATCTGCTTAACAAGTATTCCCCTCTAATGAAGCTTATCATGAAGTATTTTACATGTGAAGGCAGATTCTCTAGATTATACAGGTATCATGTTAGGTTACTTGTGCATTTCACCACTACAAGAACACTTAATTTGTGCAATTTTTTGTCTAAGCGTGGTGAAGATGACTGAAAAAATTCACAGTGGGGGACAACCTCATATCATAAATTTGTTTCACCATAGCCTGATCAAGATTGTGGTTATGCATCAGCTCTCAGTCAAGCAAATCACTTGGGAAACCTTTTTGGATAAATTAAAGACTGCTCCTGTCATTAGTCCCACTGTTTCTCCTAGCAAAAGAACATCATCAAGGCCTAGGTTCACAAGGTCTATGAAGCATGGTTCAACAAGCAAGTAGGCAAAGGTTTCAGAGGCACTTAGACCTAAGGTAACCAAGACATATCAAAGAGGGAACAAGCTTGTGTTTTCTCCATAGATTGTGGAAGGGGCCAAGCCTTCTACATCAGCACAACATGGATTCCATTTGTAGGATGAGGAGGCTATCCATCATGACATACATATAGTGGACTTGGAATCCCAAGATGATCATCAAAACCTAAAACTAGTTATCAGAGAGAAGGATTCTCAGATCACGGAGCTTTTGGACAATGTGGCAAGAGCCAAATTTTTCATTTCCTTCCTTGAACAAGAAAATGAGCAGCTGAAGGCAACACAGTTGCTTCTAGAAAAGGATTTGTTTAAAACTAGTATGCAAGAGTCCAAAGGTAAAACAGTGCTGGGGAATGATGAGAAAGATGAACAAGAGAGGCAGGTTGGGAGGAAGATACCTAGGACAAAGGGTCTCAAAGGAAAATTGCAGAAGGAAAAAAGACCAAAACCTACTGAATGAGGATTTGAGTCTTGAAGACAGAATAGCTATGGAGATCAATGAAGACAGGGAATATTGGCTCAGCAAAGTAAATGATCATCTAGAGAAGCTTCTTGACAGAGCTAACATGGACAATCAGATGCTGAGGCACATGGACCATCACTATCAAACAAGAAATTAGATTGCACAAATCATAATCAACAAACAGAAAACAAAACTAAAAGAGGTCCAGGACAAGCAAAGGGAATCAAGAAAAAGGGGTAAGAGAGTGAAATTGGTGGCTAAAACATCCAAGAATTTTTAGCCTATCTTCCATAACAGCCAAGGAACAAATTTTGAAAGTTTTGGAGAAATTTGGAATTTTTTGAAATTTTGTAGGAAAAGGCACACAAAAGTGTCGCACTGAGGCACGACCCTTTTTCCTTGGACATCCAAATGAGGTTTTTTCTACATGGATGGATGCATTATGATGAAAGCATTCCAAGTATAATCCTATTTTGCATGAAGGATTCCCATTTTGATCAGAAACTCAAAAAACCTCACCCTTTTCACCTCTCTGCCACTAAAACTGGACTGGCGCGGTGCTTCTGAGTCAGGTTGGGAGAATGAGTTTTTGGAGGCCTTCCCATGGGTCATTTTCCAAAATTCAAGATGATATGGAAACTAGATAGAAAAATCTAGTTTACTATTCTTTCATATTTCCATTTTGACTTGGGGAAGATACCTAAAAATTTCTTCAAACAAGCGTGAATCTTCTGCAAAATTTCCTGTTTTGGTGTAGGCTGATGCTACCTTTTTGCTAACTGGAGCGACCCATCTATTTCTAGTGCTACCCATCTGGTCTGGTAACCTCTTGAGTAATGAATGATGGAAAATTTGAGATTTTATGATCTATTAATGTTACTTTAGGTTTCTTAGTTGGTTTTTGCCTCACTTTATGAGGAAAATTATAATTAATGAGGAGATATGCTCTCCTAAACTTTAGCCTAAATTGTGGAAACTGTCTCAACTATCCTAGTTTTCAGTGAGGACTCATCAAAGCTAGTTATGATGAGCCTTGAATAGAATTTTCGACCTGATGAGATTTCATATGTTGTATTTTCCTATATAAGATGAAAGGGAATCATTTTCTAGGGGTTGGACATTTGAGGAGAGAACCATTGTAGCCTATATTTGACATTTTGGAAATCAAAAGACAGAGTTTGTAGCTATTGTAGTGGGATTCCTGTGGTATGTGTTTTAATAGTGTTTTTTGTTCTATGATCATATGTTTGAATGTATTGTATCTTTCATTTCCATTTCCATATTTCATGTGCTTGTTTCCTAAGATAATAAACATAATTCATTCATGTAATGCTCTTTTTTGGAGAAGATTTCACATTATTGTTTAGTTTGTTGGGCAAGGAATCCCCCCACAGTATGTTTTGGGGCTCAAAGCCCAAGTTTTGGTCAAATAATGTTGTAAGACTCCGCGAATTGCGGGCGCGGAGCGCGAAATGTATGTTGAGTCATAGGGTTGTTTGCCCTAAGTTTTGTAATGTAATGTCGGCCTACCCATGGTCCGCAGACCATGGGATTGTATAAATAGAGCGAGGCTCTAAGTTGTAAAGATAATTAGAGATAGAAGAAAAGGAATGGAGTCTAGAATATAGAAAGCATAGAGAAGAAGTCTAAGTGTATTAGGTCGTAGTAGTAGGAAGAGGCTCTGCAGCTGAGTGCGCAGAGGCCTAGTAGAGTCCACAGCTGTGCGGACCCCTGTAACTGAGTGCACAGGGCGGAGTTGAGTCTGTAACCCAAGAAGAAGAATAATAAAGAGAAGTTTGATTCCAAATACTGTGTATCTATTTTTGTATTACTTTCTATGCATTTATACTATTTTGTTTATCGCGTTGTTAAGTAAAATTGGGCTCATACAAATAAGTTAAGCAATCGGATAATATCGGGTTAATAGTAAGGAACTTGGGTCATAACACAGATCGTGCCTCGAGCAGGGCTACGCTAAGGCAGCATAGCAGGCTGCAAGGTACTGATAGATGCGCGTAGAGACATGCATGCAGGGTCAAACCGTGGACCACCAAAAAACCATCAAACATCTCTAGGGTGCGGAAACCTGGTTCTAGCACCCTCCCATTGTACTTCGGGTGAGACCCCAGTCCACGCTCCGCGGAATGTTGCTGAAAGGGCCAGTAGTACTGGGATTTGTTTGGCTAAATCATCTCTGAACCTGGGTCAGGCCCCTATAAGCCAACAAATGGTTCCGTTGCCGGGACTGGGATCTACATAAGGGATGTCTGATGTCGTGTCACTGGAATCCAACAAAGAAAGAAATTGAAGGGTGGTTGGACAAGAAGATTCATGAGTTCGCGGCGTAGGAAAACAGGAATCCACGAGTATCTAAGGAACAATGGTTGGAGCACTACTTATATACGGAAATCCACGAAATTTTCTTTGCATCCTTTCCTTCTGAGCTGTATGAGTGGATCGCGAAGCTAGTAGACAGTCAGGGAAGGTGTAGGATAGACAAACCAATCGTGTGGGCTACGGAATTAGTGCACAAACTAGAAGCATCACGGGGTAAGATTGTGCGAGCTGTGGACCATTGGCTTGATCGAATTATAGGAGGATTTGTCACTGAGTTCGCGGTAGATATGACTGTCAGCTACAGTGAGGCGGAGTGACGCTTCCTCAAAGGACCGCGAGGTAAGTATATTAAATCTTTAAGCACTTGGATTAAGATGCTATTGTGGGAAAAGTGGGTTATGCGAATAAATTAATGTTTGGGACTATGCGAAGTGGGAACATCTACAGAAGCGGAGGTAGTGAAGAATTAGAAACCAGTCCCTTAATTTCACCCTCGCGGGAAAGCGAGGAAGAGCTCGCAAAAGTTTCTCCAAGAAGCATGGTCATTCTGATAAGGCAGGGAATTCTACACTTACCACCTCCACCTACACTGCCACCCATCTCACCCTCCTCACCTCCATCCCCACCCACCCCACCTCCACCACCATCATAGTTCAGTATGGCAAGTGCGATCAAACTATCGATATTCAAAGGAGTAGGGAATTAAGATCTGGACCAATTTTGGTTCGTGGTAAGGGTGGTATGGGAAGCACAAGGCGTCGTGGATGACAATATCAAAAAGGCTACATTGGTAAGTGAATTATAGGATCGCACATTAACATGGTACATCAAGCATTCTATTGACCATCCAAATGTAGGAATCACAGAAATCCAGACCGTGCTGAACAGGGAATTTAGCAGGCCAAAGTCGGAGACATAATCAATTATCAGGTTTAAGGAGATCGTGATGCTCCCAGGTGAGACCCCCTGGGATCTGGACCAAAGACTGAAGAGTATGATTCGCAAATCCAATATGACTTTGACAGATGGACAACACCGCGCATGGTTTGTAGCGTCACTGAAATTGCATTTAAGGACGACGCTATCACAACAAAATCTTTCCACCCATGCCGAAGCTTTGGAGATGGCAATGAGATTGCATGATACCCCTATACAAGACCTTGGTCTGGGAGTCCAACAAATCCATGTGCAACTACAAAATCTATGTCTGGAGATGCAGAGCTTGAAACAGGACAGGACACCTCGGCCATAGGCGCGCGAGGAGGTATGGTGCATAAAATGCAAAGGCTAGGGGCATGACAAGGACCACTGTCCAGTGTTCACGAATTACTTGGCGGGAGGAGGGTCGATTCCATTAAGACCTGAAGCACAAGCAAGACCAAGCACAACACCTGCACTATGGTGCGCGATCTGTCAGATAGGAGGAAAACACACTACAGATAATTGCCATCTATTGCAGAAGTATATGCAGATGTCCCAACAATTGTTTTGTAATTTCTGCAGGTCAGTAGGCCATGATGAACACACCTGTAGAAGCTATGAACTAATGATGGATCAGACTCCTGCCTACAGGGTGTAGAACGAAACATGCGCCCTCGACCCAAATATAGGAATGGTGTGCGCTAGATTTCAGGGGCGCGGACGAGGTCAAGTTGGAATGGGATCAAGAAGGGGTCATGGAAAACTAATTTATTACAATTGTGAAGGGCCAAGGCACTATGCGCGCAATTGCACAAACCTAGCAAGGACATCATGTTTGTACTGTACTCAGTTTGATCATGAGGCAGAATACTACCCTACATTGATAGTGAGGTTCCACGAAAAAGGGGTACTCCAGCCTCCTCTGACTCAGAATTTGCAGATGATGAGGTATAAGCTGCACGAAGAAGACCTGAATGTAAACATGGTGCTCAGGAGTGGTATGACCACTAGCGATGATAAAGGTAAGCAGTCAGAAGAAAGTGTGTGGGTTCGCAAGGCTCCTACAAAGGAACCCGAATTTGATTTAGAATGTGCAAAGGAGACATTCATGGAAGCTAATAAGAGCTTCACGGAGGCCTCCACTTCAGGTAGTAAGGATCAACTAGAACTAGGGATGGATCCTTCAATGCTCACTACCTTTCTAGAGACATGCATGAAACTACTACGTGACAACAAGGTAGTAAAAGGACTACAGGAACTTATCACTAGGTGCATGGGGTCAGGAGAACCACGCGTGGTCTGGAAACTTGGAAAGCATGCATTGCGCACAGGAAGGGAAATGACGTTGAATGCGCAAATCAACGAGTGTGAAATGGATCAGGTAATCTTGGATCTCGGATTGGACATGAATGTACTCTCGAAAAAAACATGGGAATGCATGGGCAAACCCGCGCTACAATGGTCTCCTATTCAGTTGCGAATGGCGAACCAACAGAGGATCTTGCCCATGGGAAGATTGCAAGGGGTAACGGTGGATATTGAGGGTGCGCGCAGGCGGATTTTGAACTGATAGAGATTTTCGATGACAGCAATCCCTATCCCACACTACTAGGAATAGACTGAACCACCGAAATGAACGGAGTCATAAACCTGAAGAAGCGCAAAATGATCTTTGAGAAAAAGTCACTACGCGTAGTAGTACCGCTAGATCCAGCCGAAGGAGTGCGATACACTGAACTGGTGCATGATGATGATAGTGATGATGATCTCGATTGCATCTACAAGATAACCGCGTGAGAATAGGATTGGGTAAACCCCACTCCAGATGATAAGACCGTATGTTTTTATGAACATCTGAAGGAGTTTTCTTGGAGTTGATTGAGCAAGCGTAGCCTAATCAGTTGCAAAGGGCCCCTGCACTAAAGAAGGTTTCATTTTATTTATTTTTCTTCTTCTTGTTAATTGTAAATTCATCATTTTCTTTCTAAAATAGTGTTTATAATAATTTTCTTACTAATAGTGTTTATAATGCAATTTCTATCATTTCCTTACTAACAGTGTTTATAATTTAGAGCAGTTTTCATTAGCTAGATTTCTTTTTAGTTCTTATCAGTAGTTTAGAAGATAGAACTCAATAGTGTAATCTTGTTTCTTCAATTAAAAACTAACCTTATTTCAGGATGAGACTAGGATTGAAGAATGATAAGGATACATTGTTGGATAGTTTACTTCATTCACGGTTTTGCTAGTTTAAATTCTCAATTAAACTGATCAGTGTCATTTACTATCTTTTCCATTTCATTTTTAGTTTAAAATACTAATGAGTGTTTATGGAAAGCCCTTCAAGTTGATCATTCATCCTTAACTAAGTGGTTGAACATTTCATCTATGCAATGAGTTATTTTTGCATCTTTGTATTTACTTTCTCTTAGATTAATGAAGTACATAATTAGTTAAATGTCATCCCAAGGAGACTTTCTCCCAAAATTGAGAGTCAGAGTAAACAAGTATTTCATTTAGTTTTATTTCTGTAATTAGTTAGACATAAATTGCAAATTTCACTTTCAGTTTTAATTCATGATTTCGAAATAATGGTAAAATAAGAATAGGAACGTTGTTTTCATTTCTTTCTTAGCTATGTTTTCATTTTTAGATTTTGAGCAGTCTTTAAGAAAGTTAGATTTAGTTTTGATAATTTACATTGTAAATCATTAGGAATTAAAAGACGAAAAACCCCCAAAACAACATAAAAAATAAAAACAACGAAGTAAGAAGGGTTAGCTAGCACAAACAATGCACTACACTTCATCAGTTTATGATACCCGGATTGATAATTTATGTAGAGAAATTTAGGACACTAAATTGACCAAACATTTTGGCGCCGTTTCCAGGGAAGTGTAACTAGGTAGCCTTATCTCTTACATTAAAAAAAAAAATGATATGCATAGAGAAAGAGATTTTAGGGGTAGATTTATAGCTAGAGGCAAAAGTTCAATTCCTACAACACCACCTACTCCACCAAGAATAAGGAAAGATACACCTCCATCCCAAACTCATACTCCCAGTCATAGAACTCCTGAAATTCTAGGGGCAGAAATCCAATCAAAAGAATCTCCTACTTCATCTACCAAGTCAGTCCTAGAGGAGAAAAATTTTGAATCTCCAACAGCAGGAATACCCTTTTTCACCTCCACAGGAGAGCACATTTTAGTTGAAGAATTAGAAATACCTGGTGAGGAAGAAGAAGTAGAACCTCTCTCCCATATCCCATTAATAGAAGAACCAGAGGAGGATAAAGTAACCTTGCAGGTTGAACCTTATACTAACTCTGAGGAAACTATAATGGCAGAAGAAGGAGAAGATGGGGAATTTAGGCTATTTGGAGGGGGTAGAGGAAGAGGTAGAGGAAATAATGGAGAAGGTAGAGGAAATAATGGAGGAGGCAGAGGAAATAGGGAAATAGATAATTCTTTTGGATTCCCTATAGTGGATGAAGAAACAAATTCCACAATGAAAAATATCTCACCTTCTGTCCTCCCAAACTTCCATGGGTTAAAAAGTGAGGATCCTGAAACATTTTTATTTGAGTTTGAAGTCTTGTGCAGAACCTATGATTATCTAGAAGACTCTCAAAAACTCAAATTGTTTCCTTCAACACTAAAAGGAGCTACTTTGAAGTGGTTCATGGGGTTAGTCACTTAGTCCATTAGAACATGGAATGACATGAAAAAAATGTTTTTGGATAGGTACTTGGATTATTGCATGCCTACCAATCAGAAATATGAAGTGTTCAAAATGATGCAAAGAGAGGATGAAAACTTATGGGATTTGATTGATAGATTCAACTATAATTTGAAAAGAGCAAAGATGGACAATTTAGATGAAGATACCTTGAAAGCTCTTTTATTAAAATCCATTAGAGATGAGTGAATAGATATCCTAAACATGATGGGGAAGGGAGATATCTCTCAACTCCCATTAAATGATATAGGAGAATTATGTGTTCATCTTTCAAGAGGGAAATCCAAAACTGCGAAAGGTCCAAGAGATCCTTCTCTTGTTAGAGTAAACAAATCTGCAACTAGATCTGTAAGTAGGGTAGAAATTGGTAATATGCTTGATGAGTTTAAAACTGACATTCTAGGGAGTCTTAGTGAGCAAATAAACACCCTTAAAATACAAAACAAGCAGAAAACCGAGGTTGATGCTTTAGCCATTTTTTGTCCAAAATGCAGAAAGAAAAAAAAAAAAAAAGAAAAAAAAAACATGCTCTAAGAGAATGCCCTTTATATGCAAAAATTATAGAGACTTTTATGATTTGCTCAGAGAATCAAGAAATCAAGGGTTGTCCTTCGATTCTAGGTCTTAAGGTTGTTTTCCAAGAGGAAACAGTCCCAAATTCTACAGAACCTCTTTTTTTTGTTGCTATAAGACCTTGGCAGGGGCCACAAAATCAGGGATTTAATAATCAAATGTATCTTCAGCCCCCACCAAATTGGAATTCTTGGCAGCAACCTTGGCCTCAACCTCAATCTCAATCTCAACCGTGGGCATAAGGAGTACAAAATCCTTATGGGAGATTTTCTCAATATTATCAATATCCTCCATCATATCATAATTATCCTCCCCCACACATTCCACAACAAAATCAGCAGCCACAACTTCAAAATCAGAACCCTCGACTTTCATTACCATTTCCACAACAAAACAAAAGTCCTTAACTCTTACTACCATTTCAGCAGAGACCAAATCAACTACCTGCCCAACCATTACCAAACCCCAACAATAAAAATCCTCAAAATTCTTACATGGTAGGACAACAATTTCCAACTTATATGATCACTCCTCTAGATCTTAATGATGTTCAACTGAGATCTGGTAGGATATTAGAAAATGAAAGGCCTTCTGTAGTTATTCAAGAACAAGACAGTTCTGAGGAAGATTCTCTAAAGGTCAACAAAATTTTTGAGGGAACATCTCTCTAAAACCAAAACATTGAAAAAAAAAAACGAAAAGAATCATTGAACACAACTCCTATCATTGAGCAACCATCATCTACTTCTACACCTCCTTTTCCTGAAATATCACAAATTGATAGAGGAGTAGAAAAGCATATTATGTTACCCAATTATGATTTTCTAGATGAATTGAAGAATGTCTGTATCAAAATCCCTTTTCTACAAGCCATTAAAGAAATTCCAATTCTAGCCAAAACAATAAACGAGTTTAGCATAAAGAAACCAGGAAGAAAAACAAAGGAAACAAAAATAATTCACCTAGTAGGAAAAATAGCAGACATAATGATGGGAAAAATTGCCATACAAAAATATGTGGATCTAGGAAGTCCAATTGTGAAAACACATATCAATGGAGTTGAAATTCCAAATACATTAATTGACTTAGGGGAAACAATAAACATCATGAGAAAACAAACTATGGAGCAGCTCAAGCTTCCTAATCTTCTTTACACACCTACCTTACTGCAACTAGCAGATAGATCAGTAATCAAACCAGATGGAGTGTTAGAAGATATTTCAGTATCCTTAGATTCTTGGGAATATCCTGTTGATTTCATGATCTTAACTCCCAAGAACAATCTAGGAGGACATCCACTCATATTAGGAAGACCTTGGCTAGCCACAGTTGATGCTTTTATTAGCTATAGATTTGGTGACATGTATATTTCTGATGGTAATTCAACAAAAAAATTTACTCTATATCCTCTAGCAAAAGCAATCACAGAAATAGATGACAAAGAATGGATTGATGATGAAGATGATATTCAACCTCTCTTTACTATTTCAGATATTAGTGAAGATAGTCAAATTTTAAATACATTGGAAAATTTTGAATCATCTTCAGAATATGACCATGAGCAATTTCAAGAAAAATCTAATGTTGAATATTTGTCATCTAGGTAGATGTCTCTCTATTCTATGGAAGAGTTTGGTATCTCTACAATTGAAATTTTTCCAGGTAGGACATTGAACATAAACAAAAACTTGGAGAAACTACAACAAGAAAAGCTAATCAAAACATTACAAAAACATTCTACTGCATTTGCATGGGAATACACCGACATGAAAGGCATTAATCCTAAGACTTGTATCCATCACATTTACATTGAGGAAAATTGTAGACCTATCAGACAACCTCAGAGAAGGATGAATCCAAATCTTAGAGAGATTGTGAAAGAAGAGCTCCAAAAATTACTGAATGTAAACTTCATTTACCCAATTTCAGATAGCCAATGGGTTTCTCCTTTGGTAATTGTGCATAAAAAGAATGGTAAATGGAGGGCGTGCATTGATTACCAAGAACTGAATAAAGCAACCCTTAAAGATCATTTTCCTTTGCCTTTTATATATCAAGTGTTAGATACATTAGCAGGTAAGAAGTATTTCTCATTCTTGGATGGTTTTAGTGGTTATAATCAAATTCAGGTAGCACCTGAAGATCAGGATAAAACCACATTTACTTTTCCATGGGGAACATATGCCTACCGAGTACTTCCTTTTTGGTTATGTAATGCACCTGCAACATTCCAAAGAGCAATTCTAGGGATTTTTTTTGATCTAATACATGATTTTGTAGAGGTATATATGGATGATTTTATAGTTTATGGGAATACATTTGAAGAAGCTTTGGAAAATTTGTAAAAAGTTCTTAAAAGATGTAAAGAAGAAAACCTTTCACTAAGCCATGAAAAATGTTTTATGATGTTTACAGAAGGTATTGTTTTAGGACATCACATTTCAGGAGATGGGATTAAAGTTCACAAATCTAAAGTTAAAGTCATCTCTAAATTATCAATCCAAATTTCCAAAAGGATGTTAGAAGTTTTCTAGGATTAACAGGATACTATAGAAGGTTTATAGAAAATTTCACTAAAATAGCATTCCCACTCTTCAAATTGCTTACCAAATATTGTGAATTCAATTGGAATTCTGATTGCCAGTTGGCATTTGAAACCTTAAAAACAAAAATTCTGAAGCACCCATTTTAAGAGGTCCAAATTGGAAACTCCCTTTCCATATTTCAACAAATGCTTCAAATACAGATCTGGGAGCTGTATTGGGACAAAAATATTTGATTCCTTATGCCATTTACTATACAAGTAAGAATTTGACTCCCACTGAGTTAAATTATACTATGATTGAAAAGGAATTTTTAGTTATTGTTCATGCATTTAACAAGTTCAAACACTATATAACAGGCTATGAAACCTTTGTTCACATAGATCACTTTGCAATTAGATATTTAATGAATAAACCTATTGCTAATGGAAGAGTTACAAGATGGCTTTTACTTTTGCAAGAATTCAACATTACTGTGCTAGATAGACCTGGAAAACAAAACACAGTTGCTGATTTCTTGTCCAGGATTCAGAATATCAAAGAAGATTCTCTGGTTGAAGATAAGTTTCCTGATGAATATCTTTTTGCAGTAACTAGTCAAACTCCTTGGTTTGCAGATATTGCTAACTATTTGGTCACAGGAAAGTTACCTTCACATTTGTTTCCTAGAGAGAAAAGAAAAATTATTCAAGTAAGTGCAAGATATTCATGGATCACTAACGAATTGTATAAAATAGGCCCAAATCTTATGATCAGAAGATGTGTCAGGGAAGATGAAATGCCTGAGATTCTTAAGGCATGTCATGATGAGCCATGTGGTGGACACTTTGCTGAGAAGAGGACAACCTATAAAATCCTTTCTTTAGGATATTATTGGCCATCCATCTTCAAAGATGCTAAAGAATATGTCAGGAGATGTGACAGCTGCCAAAGGGTAGGGAAACCTGCTCCCTCAAATGAAATGCCATTACAAATTCAGGTACTCATCGAACCTTTTGAAAAGTGGGCTTTAGATTTTATTGGGAAAATTAATCCTCCATCTAAGCAGAAGAAGTATATATTGGTATGCACTAATTATGTCACTAAATGGATAGAAGCTAAAGCATTACCTTCTGCTAATGAAAAATCTGTAGTGAATTTTCTTTTTTAGGACATCTTTACTCATTTTGGTGTTCCAAGAGAAATTGTGAAAGATCAAGGATCTCAATTTACATCTAACATGGTGGAAGAGCTTGTGGAATAATACAAGATCAAACATAGGAAATCTACTCCCTATCATCCACAAGCAAATGGTCAAGTGGAATCTACAAATAAAGTGATTGAAGGAATCCTCACCAAGACTGTGCATCTACATAGAAGAGATTGGGTAGAAAGGCTTCCTGAAGCCTTATGGGCCTATAGAACTACATGGAGGAACACAACGGGACATACACCCTATGAACTTGTTTATGGGAAACAAGTCTTGTTCCCTATAGAGTTCCAAATCAGAACTTTCAAGATGGCAGTCCAACTAGGACTAGATTTATCAGAGGCACAAAAGCATAGGCTGGAGCAATTAAATGAACTTGATGAAATCAGGCAAGAGGCAGTTCAAAGGACTAGTATATTCCAACAACAGAGGGCTAAATGGCATGACAAATATATCAAGGACAAGAGGTTTCAAGTGGGAGATTGGGTGCTATTGTTTGATTCAAAGTTTAAATATTTTCAAGGGAAGTTTCAAACTCATTGGCTTGGGCCATATGAGATTGAAAAAGTCTTTAGTAATGGAGCAATGAGGATAAGAACAATAGATGAAAGTAAAACTCCTCTTCTTGTGAATGGTCATAGATTAAAGATATATCAGAAACCAATTTCAAAAGAGGAGTTCATTAAGATTTTCCAAGACAATTCTGAAATGAAGCTAGTGAAGAAGAATTCTTCTTCTCCACTAATTTAGTCTTTATTTTTCCTATAAAAAAAATAGAAAAAAAAAAAAAAAAATAAATTGTATAAGGTTGAAAATCAATCATTGATTGGCATACTTATACAGAAAATACAGGGTGAAAATCAGAGGTTTCTGACACCCCATATTTTCCATTTTCTTTATGTAATAAGTAGTGACAAAAAGCTACAGTCACTCTATAGTTTAGATTCTACAAATTCATCATCTCATTTCACCTCACTCCGTTTTATTTTTGCAGTTTCACTTCATCTCATTGTCATATTTCACCAATAATTTTTTCAATTTTTCCTTTTACAACTTTCATTCCATTTTCATTTCATTTATCATCTTGTCTTACATCTCATTTCATTTCAATTACATAGCCACTTCCATTTCATTCATGATCGATAAGCCATATTTCACTTTCTTTTTCACGTTCTGCAGCTGATTCTGTTCTGCAGCTAATATGATTCTGTAGCTACAATTTATTTATCAGTTCAAGCACAAGTGTACAGTTCACAATAAAATCATGTATGTAGGGAATTGAAGAAAAAAATCAATTTTTGAAGACCAACCATGCTCAAGGTACCTGTGGATAAACATCAAAAAAATTAGTAAGCGAAAGGTAAAGATTTCAAAGGTAAATGCAAAGATTTATTTCAAAAAGAAATTTGAAAACATAAGTTTGTATAGTATGTATAATCACATGCCTCCTTAATCAACCATCATTTGATTTGACCACCACTATATCTCCGCCATATCTTCCATCTTTATTGAGAAATGGTCTCAATGATTCTTTCATAACAAATCTCCGCTTCAAACTCCATAACCTGTACTCAAACGGTCCTCCACAACTCCACCTATTAACGATCAAGATGACGATGTAACCTACCTATCTACGACTCTCTAAACCCTTACTGTCTATTTATTACACGCAAGCCCTTAAGTTTATCTATCCTATAACATGCAATCATTTCATATACACAGTCTTTCCATTTTCTATATACACAGTCATTCCATTTTTCATATATACACAGTCTTTCCATTTTCATATATACGAAGTCATTCCATTTCCATACACATTGTCATTCCATTTCTTAAATAGCACTCTCTTTATAGACAGTAAGAGTAATTTTGAAGGTTAACCGAAAACAGGGGATATAGGGCTTATTGTCAGGATAGAGCCCGTAGAGGTAAAGTATATGGAGGGGTATCCACAACTTAAAGGGATGCTATAGAAGGCTGGATGGTTAAATTTTATTGAGAAATTTGATGGCTACCACAAGGAAATTACCAAGTCTTATGCAAGGTCATTTGATGGCACAGAAGTGGAGATAGGAGATATTAAATTTGCAGTCACAAAATCCTTCACAGCAGAAGCAACAGAGCTGCCGAGACAAGGACAAAAATGGTTTAGAAACAAGGAAATTCATGGTGAATCTTGGAAAGTGATCCTTAGAAACCCAGGTATGGATGTTACAATATTTAGGAAGGGAATTCCTATTTCAACACTCAAGAACAAATGGGGTAATATGATGTTGATATTGCAAAAATTCATTACATGTGAAGGAAGATTTGGGTTTATGTATGTTTACCATATATGCTTATTAATGAATTTCTTAGAAAATGGAACCATCAACCTTCCCTTATTCCTTCTAAACAGTCTAAGAAGGATGGCTACAAATGTCCAAAAGAAAATTGAATCCATAGAAACAACTATGTATCATCATGGATTAGTGAAAATACTAGTTGAATTCCATTTGAAAAGTATAGGGGATACCTAGGAAGATTTCTTGGTAAGAATTTTTTTCCAGGATGCTCCAAAGTCACCTGAGGAGAGTCATTTTAAGAAAAATAGGAGGATAAAGATCAACATTAACATTCAAAACAAATCTAGAACCTCCTCACAAAAGAATGATGCAGAGACAGCTTCTAAACTAGGGGGTAGAAAGCAGACTAAACAGAAAGGAAAACTGAAAAAGAGAGCTCAAGAGATCAATGAAGACATTCCTAAACCTTCATCACCACAAGAAGATGAACAGTTACTCTCTGAAAGATTGACCAAGATTAGGGAGAAAATCAAGAAAAAGAAGGATATAGGGAAGAGGAAGAAGGACACAAGAGAAGAAACCATAAGCTTCCAAAACCTGAGAAAGAGCTCTAGACTCCGAGGTAAGGTGAGGAAGGTAACATCAAAAGGATCCCAGTTCATAAACTTAGAGGAAGAAACCCCAGTTCAATCTCCTGACAGTATTCCACCTGAACACAGTCCACAAAACTCTCCTCCATAGAATTTTGAAGGCAGCCCAAGCAGAGCTTCTCCTGGCATAGATCCAGTACAGCAGCAAATCTATGACTACATAGAGTCATTAGAGAGAAATGATACCTCAATGGATCCAAGATCCTCAACCAATCTAGAGCAGCCTGTCATTCCACAAGAACCTCTAACTAGCTCTCTCAAATAAGAAATCTTTGAGTTAGAGATTTTGAGCAGGCATATTCAAAAAGAAAATGAAACCTTGAGGGAACAGAACAATCTGGATAAAGCCATTCATGAAAACACAATGTTGCACCTAGGATTATGTTACAATAAAAATAGGAAGCTGAAGAGGAAAAATAGGAATTTGAGCAGAACGCTTATCAACCTCAAATACAGATTTCTTATGAAGAAACCCAAGATGGCAGGCAGTGCAAGGAGAAGTAAGAAAAGTAAGTTGGATATGCTGGCAGAAGTGTCAGAACAGATGCAATAGGAGAAAGAAGTTCACATTTTTGAAAATTGCATGGGCACATGCAATGATTTTGTAGTGGGGGTATGTTGAGCCTCAAAATTACTCTTTCCCTAGCAACTCTTCTCATTCCTTTTATTTTTTTTCAATAAGAAAGATGAATTCTCATCACTAATAACTAGTGTATACTATCTTGAGGAGGACATTCAATGATTTACATGTTATGTTTTTTACGTTTTGTTGTTTGAATAAATTTTTGTATATTAGCTACAAAACGCAGCCTATTCTGCTGCTGACCGGCTATTCTGCAGCTACCTCCATGCTCTAACAAGTTCCAAGTGTCATAAGGGGAAACTAGCCACATGGGCAGCTTTGAAATCATCATGACATGGACCTTGTCCTACTCATTCAGCCTAGGTTGACAAAGAAGATGGCATAAGACTACGGTCAATGGATAAGTCAAACACAAAGAGACCGAGGGTAACAGGACTCTGTTTCGTGGTTAATTAATGCATTTCACAGTGATGGGAAGCGTTATCCGGAGCAACTACCTGTACCTATGGACTCCAACAACCACCTGTACAAATGAATCCAACAACCACCATGTCTTGGATTTATTTCTCCAGCAGCCAAGGAAGAAATTCCACATATCTGTCTTCTACGTGTTTGGCTGTAGCATGCTTTTCTCCACAAACAGTTATATGATTTTTCTTATAAATACCTGTGTAAGGGACCGAAGAAGTTAGTAATAGTTTTAATGTGAAATTGAAGTTCTAGACTCTGTAATTTTTGGGCATTTTGTGTCCCTATTTTAATATGAGAAGACCGTATGTTTTTATGAACATATGAAGGAGTTTTCTTGGAGTTGATTGAGCAAGCGTAGCCTAATCAATTGAAGAGGGCCCCTACACTGAATAAGGTTTCATTTTATTTATTTTTCTTCTTCTTGTTAACTGTAAATTCATCATTTTCTTTCTAAAATAATGTTTATAATCATTTTCTTACTAACAGTGTTTATAATGCAATTTCTATCATTTTCTTACTAATAGTGTTTATAATTTAGAGCAATTTCCATTAGCTTGATTTCTTTTTAGTTCTTATCAGTAGTTTAGAAGATATAACTCAATAGTGTACTCTTGTTTCTTCAATTAAAAACTAACCATGTTTCAGGATGAGAGTAGGATTGAAGAATGATAAGGATACATTGTTGGATAGTTTACTTCATTCACTGTTTTGCTAGTTTAAATTCTCAATTAAACTGATCAGTGTCATTTACTGTCTTTGCCATTTCATTTTTAGTTTAAAATACTAACTCATGGTCTTAATGAATGTTTATGGAAAACCCTTCAAGTTGATAATTCATCCTTAACTAAGTGGTTGAACATTTCATCTATGCAATGAGTTATTTCTGCATCTTTGTATTTACTTTCTCTTAGATTAATGAAGTACAGAATTACTTAAATGTCATCCCAAGGAGACCTTCTCCCAAAATTGAGAGGCATAGTAACCAAGTATTTCATTTAGTTTTATTTCTATAATTAGTTAGATCTCAATTGCAAATTTCCCTTTTAGTTTTAATTCATGATTTGGAAATAATGGTAAAATAAGAATAGAAACTTTGTTTTCATTTCTTTCTTAGCTTTGTTTCCATATCTTTCTTAGCTTTGTTTTCATTTCTTTCTTAGCTCTGTTTTCATTTTTAGATTTTGAGTAGCCTTTAAGAAAGTTAGATTTAGTTTTGATAATTTACATTGTAAATCATTAGGAATTAAAAGACCAAAAACCCCCAAAACAACATAAAACATACAAACAATGAAGGAAGAAGGGTTAGCTAGCACAAACAGTGCACTACACTTCATCAGTTTACGATACCCGGATTGATAATTTATGTAGAGCAATTTAGGACACTAAATTGACCAAACAAAAGGCAAGGTGCAAATGATCATACCAATGAATTAGAAGACTATTGCCAAGAATTGATTAGTCTGCTGTCATGGCTAGGACCACATATCACCAAATGCGGTAACTAGGGGAACGCACTGCATACATCAGAGCACGAGGCGCCAACTGTCGCGAGGGAAATTGAGGATTTTCCATGGAATATACTGGAAGGTGAGATGGAGCCTCACACAGGCAGTGCAACCACCTGACTAGTCGTAGGAAGAACAATCTTAGCACTCCAGGCAGCTGGAAGAGAGTGCGGGACTATAAATGATTTTACCTGGCAGCTGTGCGCTCTGACAGATGCGTGCAGGAATAGCCGGTCACAAGGTTCACGCCCACGCCGGGGGGGTTGCACTGCCACGTGGGTAGGTTGGGAAGTGACCGTTGGTGTCACTGTTCATGATGGGATGTCTGATTTAAGGCTAAATGGAGCGGGCAACGGGCATTTAAGATGGGAGTTATGGGCAAGATTGCGGAATATCTACTGCCAAGAAAGCATTGATGGCCCAGAATTGGGGGGAACGGTCAAATTTGAATTCAAAAGGTGCTATAAAACTCTAGGGGCTAGCCACAAGACAACACTTGTTCACTTGAGACTTGAGCGGTTGAATAGAGCACAGAGTGTTGAGAACCAAGCGATATTCGAGCCCCTAAGTTCGCAAAAGACTGCATACAGTACAGATAAGATGACGACTACTAGGAGAGGTTTGGGCTTTGAAGAAGGAACTGCTGGCGAGGCCACGCCGACCCATATGGTACACGATGTTCCCGAAGGTACTGGGGTTGCGCCAGAAATCTCGAAATCACCTTGGATGCCAAGACCAAAAAAAGATAAGAAGACAATGGGACTAGTCTGCATGTCCCTGAGGAATCCACGGTTCGGTAAGCTATCAATGGAGGAAAAGGGCAAGGCTGTCACCATTGAGACAAATGAAGAGGAGGAGGACTTACAGGCTCTGATTACCGAGGTAGAGGAAGAAGAAGGCATGGAGGTGGACATCCATCCGATGCGCTCTGCAGCAAAATTTCCCGAGTATGTCCCTCCACGAAAGGGGAAAGCTAAGGTACCGAAAGATATCAATGCAACGAAGAGTGCACTCCAGACCCCACTCCTCCTCGATGGAATTACCTTTGAGGTTCCACTCCTAGGACGTGTGCTTGCCCTAAAATTTGAAGACTGAGACCTCGTGGAAAGTGAGAAGTTCCCACACTTAGAGACGGAGAACATAATGAAACAGAATACAGAGGGGCCAGTGATCACATTACAACTGCAAAAATGGTTGCACGATGTGGAGAAGGCCCAGTTTCTTCATCTACTGTGGATACCACACTTTCATTGCGCACCCATCACCATTTTCATCATCAAGCAGTTGCTTTTCTTGGTGCATGATGGGTACTAATGGCTGGAGGGGCCTATTCCCATCATGGCAGATATCATCCACAGAATTTCTCGGCTTGCTTGTAAGGGAAAGGACCCCGCGATGATAGCAGGAAAAAGCAGCGATTTGGCTCTCGCGGAAGCCATGAAGAAAAAATATAAGCTTGAGAAGAAAAAGAGGGGTTACGCCATCAGTAGTATCAAGGATAAAGGGGTGCATGTAGCCACCCAACTCCTGATTGGTAAAGTAATGAGAAAATTCCACAGCGATGAAGTGCCAGCGCTGGTAGTTGTGTTGGCCAAACAGTGTGCGGAAGGGGCCCAGTTCAACTGGGCCGAGTTCCTCTGCGAATAATTTTTTCTCAACTGCAAGGAGGACTAAGAGTAGGGTAAGACCTTCCACTGTGCATGGTTGCTCTTGTCCATCTTGTTGGTAGCAGGAGAACTGCCAGAGGACAGTTAGTTTGCGAGCATTGAGCATGACTTACCAGAGGCCGCGAAGTACGCTTCGCTCTGGGCTACCAAGGATGCGAAGCAGATTCGCGATACAAATGTTTTCTGGGTGCTCATGGAAGCGAGAATCTGGATGTAGATTAATAGGAGGCTACGCTTGTCCCCCACAGTCCACAACAATCTGCAGAGTTTTGAAAACTTCAAGGCGAACATGCACAATATTTACATCAGGGCATGAAAGGATCCGACGCAGCAGTGGACAAAGCTCCCATTCATAGCCACTGACGATGCAATCTTTACAGTATTGGAGACATGGCCTCTTGAGTGGCATGCCTCGGATTTAGCAGAGTTGGAAAAGGCGGTAGCACAGAAAAGAAAGGATGAGGCCAAGCTGCGGGTCACACAGCTGGCCGAGAAAAGGCACAACGAAAAAGTGGCAGCTGAGGTAAGGGCAGTCCGTGAAGCGACACAGGCAGAAGTGAAGCAAAAGAAAGTCGCCGAAGTAGCAGCAACAACACAGACAACCAAGGCCATAATAGCGCAGGCAAAGGAAGGCTAGGAAGTGTCCGCAGGACAGGAGGTAGTGAACACAGACCTTGCAGAAGAGGGCGCGGACCTAGGAACCACTTCGACCCAACTCAAATGGCTGCACGTCACAGAGAGATCAGGTCCACAGAAAAAGGTCAAGGCCTCGAAGCTAGCCATCGACCCGATCACATTAACTGAAGGAGACCTCTACGACATCGGCGAAACAGTTCGCGATGTCACCAAGGGAGTGCTCCAAGAAGTTATGATGGTGTAGCAGATTGTGTTGGGGGCCCTAAGGGCATAGCTGTAGGAACTATAGGTGCGAGCCCCACAGAAGGGTACCTTGTCTACCCACGTCGCAGCAGGCACGTCAGCAGCAGAACAAATGCTACATGAGAAAATGTCTAATACGATAACATTGCCAAATGGAGCGCTAGTCTCGGAAAACACAATGGAGCGGGTGACGCTTAATACAAGGAAAGGCATTGGCCTTAACTTGGTTTCCCTTCCCCACAACACACTTTATCAGCTGCAGGATGGGATAACAACAGAACTCCGCACCAGAGAGAGTTGTCCAATCCAGGTCCTAAGCGAGTAAAAGATTAATATAGAACAACTCAGCTTATAGCACGGCGAGTTGGTATCGCAGAACAAACAGTTGGTACAGACAGTCGACGATGCTTGTCGGCGCGTCCCAGAGTTTTCTATTACAGTGGACCTACCAAAAAAAGTGCGGATCCACTATTTGGCAAGTGGAGTCCGTGACGCGCGCAAGGAAATAACAAAAGTATAGTTGGAGTTGAATCTCCATATTTCTGAGCTGCAACTAAAGGCACAACCTTTCACTCCCCTAGAGGTTAGAGAACAATGCACCAGCGCTATTGCAGCAGGGATGGAAGAGATTGGAGGTGCAATCCGTGACTATACCACCATGTTGGCGCAGGCACTGGAGGTCCTCACTACGTTGTAGGAGGACCCCAACATTCAACGGCTGGAGACCGAGGCACGTGAACTCCAGCAACAATATTACAACATTAGAGGGAATGCATAGACAGTAGTCCTTACTTAGTGACTTGCAAATATGTAGCAGGCCAAGGCCTTAAAAGAGTAGGTGGATGTGGCACACCATAGAGAAGCAGTTCTAAAAGCACAGGTCTAGTCGTGGATTGATGAAGCCTTGACAATCATGGCGGATATTGAAGGAAAGCTTGTGCAGATTCAAGGAATGCATGTATAGATGCAGCACAACACTCCAGAAATAGAGGGTTCAGATGCAAGAATGCAGAAGGTTCAAAAGGTAGCAGCGCAGTGCGCTGTATACATTCAGGCCATTCGGGACCAATTGGAGGGACTCCGCGCCAAGATCGCAACACCAAAAAAGTGACTTGAGGGTGAGTCACAATGTTTGTGTTGGGGTCTTGTTGGGCATGGAATCCCCCCACAACATGTTTTGGGGCTCAAAGCCCAAGTTTTGGTCAAATAATGTTGTAAGACTCTGCGAATTGTAGGCGCAGAGCATGAAATGTATGTTGAGTCATAGGGTTGTCCACCCTAAGTTTTGTAATGTAATTTCGGCCTACCCATGGTCCGCAGACCATGGGATTGTATAAATAGAGTGAGGCTTTGAGTTGTAAAGATAATTAGAGATAGAAGAAAAGGAATGGAGTCTAGAAGATAGCGAGCATAGAGAAGAATTCCAAGTGTCTTGGGTCATAGTAGTAGGAAGAGGCTCTACAGTTGAGTGCGCAAAGGCCTAGTAGAGTCCGCAGCTGAGTGCACAGACCCCTGCAGCTGAGTGCATAGGGTGGATTTGAGTCTGTAACCTAAGAAGAATAATAATAAAGAGAATTTTGATTCCAAATACTGTGTATCTATTTTTGTATTACTTTCTATGCATTTATACTGTTTTGTTTATCGCGCACACTTATATGAATACTGAACACTATTAAGTATAATTGGGCTCATACAGATAAGTTAAGTAATCAAATAATATCGGGTTAATAGTAAGGAACTTGAGTCATAACACAGATCGTGCCTCAAGCAGGGCTGTGCGAAGGAAACATAGCAGGTTGGGAGGTACTGATAGATGTGCGTAGCAACGTGCGTGCAGGGTCAAATCACAGACCACTGAAAAACCATCAGACATCTCTAGGGTGAAAAAACCTAGTTCTATCACCCTCCCATACTACTTCAGGTGAGACCTCAATCCGCGCTCCGCTGACTGTTGCCGAAAGGGTCAGTAGTACCGGGATTTGTTTGGCTAAATCATCTCTGAACCTGGGTCAGGCCCCTATAATCCAACACAGTTTTCTTCTAATATAAATGAATTCATGAGATCCATGCTCATTTAGAAACCCTACCTATTTCCCATATACACATCGACAAACCCTAAAGTGCTAAAGTGTGTGCCTACTTTGTCCCATTACATCTCTGCAAATTTGATTCTCAAAGCCTAGACATAGCTCCCTCTAATATAGATACCTAGTTTTTCCCCCTTATCCAGCAACAAAACCCTAAATATTTCAAAACCAACCTGAGCTTAGCTATCTAGCCTAAAACCCTTTACTATCTAGTCATCTCTTGGTTATGATTCCATTGAGAGATCCCTATCTGGTTTGGTAGGGCTAGCTACCAAACCGAAAGATTAGTCTTTGGTTACCTCCACCGATTTCCTCATCAGCGTGGGACATTGTGGGGGATCAAAATTTTGGCATCCTTTCCGGGGAAATGACTTCTATATCATTCCTAGGTTTAGTTATATTAGTGCTTTCAAGGCTGGTTTTGTGGGTGACAGATTCTGGTATCTAAAGGAAGGCTAATTTAAGTAATCTCATCAAGTTCAAGGTGTAAAAAATATGGCTCCTAAAAGATACACAAGGTCAAATCCTGACCCAAATCCACCTACTATTGTTGATGATCCAGAGAAGTTACTTAAAAAACCCAAAACTCCCATTCCTGAAAGTGAACCTAGAAAATTGGTAAAAACTACATCTCTACCTGATCAAGTATTGACTATTGAAGATATTTGTTTTGATATTCAGTTTGAGCAATCTTTGTTTCAATCTAAATCTGAGTCTTCCCTTTCGGAAGTTGTTTTTGATCCTATTAGGTTTGACTCCTACCTTCCTTCTGTTAAATCCCTCTTTTCCAAAACTAACCACGAGTTGTGGTTAAATTTTGATAAACTCCAAAGCTTAGCATACCAACTTCAAATCACTACCGAGAAAGCTTACATTCAATATCAACTTGAAAACCTGGCTACTGCTTCATCTTCTACTTCATCTCTAAACACATTAGCTACATCATCTGTTGTTGTTAGTTTACCACTATCTCCACTAGTGTCATCATCTCCATCAACACAGCCTATTGTAATACCTACACAACCCATTGTAGTACATCTTCTTCCTCCTCCAGTAGTCATGGCACGGTTTTCTCCTTTAATATTACCTGGTCAACTTGCTACTCTACCTCAGAACTATGGTCAAAGACTCCCTCTGTTTGATGGAACATCAGAGATTACAGCTCAGAAACATGTTGACAAACTAATAGATTTCATTGACCTTGAAGAGGTTGATGAGGAGGATGCAAAGATGAGAATCATAGCTCAGAGTTTTTCCGGAGATGTGAAGAAATGGTTTCGCAGCTTGGCAGCCAATTCCATCAATAGTTCCCAGCGGTTGATAGAGTTATTCTTGGCCTGGTGGCAGGAGAAGAAAAATCTATTACAAATTTTGGCTGAGTACAATGCTATGAAAATAAACCCAAATGAGTTAGTGCAGGAGTTTACAACACGGTTCAATCTGGTTTATAATTCCATTCCTAATGACATCAAACCTCCCCCTAGTTTAGCCCTCCTCCACTATCCTGATGCCTTCGATCCAGACATGGCATATCAGCTTAGGGAGAGAGATCTTGCAACCTTGGAAGAGATGCAACATAATGTTGTAAGTGTGGAAGCCAATTTTCTTATCAAAAAGTCCAAAATCAAATCGGAGAAACCTGAGAAGCAATTCACCATTAAGGAGGAGTCATCTTCTTCTTATGAGGTAAAGCTCAACACTCTGATTAAAACAATGGAAAGGATGATGGAGAGAATGATTATTGTTGATAGACAAGTGGAGCCTTCGATCAGGAATCTGAACTACAGGGCTCAGCAACTATCACAATTTTGAAATAAGAAGAAAGAACAGAAAAATCAAGATCCTCAAGGATAGATCAAAACACCATTTCAGAAAAACTACACACAAGGCCCGGAGGATGATGAAGAAGAAATTATCGAGGTTAATGATTTCTTTGAACAAGATGAATCACTTACCTTTTTGACTGAGGAAGATCAGTTTTCTCAAGAATTAATAACACCAAGTGATCAGCAGTGTGTCCTCACCAATTATGATTCATGGGAAATGCAGACCAGAGAGTATCAAATGGGATATCGGAATGCCCTCAATCATTTGTAGAAACAATACAAATTGACGAGCAAAAATGTCCCTATCACATTACATCAGAAAAGGAAGAACGTTCTGAAAGATGCCCCGGATAAAGAAGCAGCTCCTACAAATCAAAACAGGGAAAAAGAAATTGTCATTCTGAGTCGGGATAAAAATAATGAAGCTTTTACCAGCAATGTGAGGAAGGACAAGGAGATTCAAATTGAAAGTTAGAAAAAGGAATCGCAAGCCAAAGGAAAACCTGAAAGGAAGGACATTGCAGCAAAATAGATAGAAAAACAATCCAATCTGTTTATCTTAGAGAATGAAATTGGCAAATTGAAGGTTTCAATTCCTCTAACTAAACTAGTTCATAATGAAAAGTACAAATTCCAAATTGGTAAGATGTTGAAAGTAGATCAAATGTCAAATATTGTCAATGTTGTTGATGATGAGCCTGCAATTTTATTTGGTCCAGCTATAGAGGGAAGTCCTGAGGATAATGAAGTTCCTCCTTTCTATCTTAGTTTGAAACTCCATGAGTTTATACTCCATAATTCCTTGTTAGATTCTGGTGCCTCACATAACCTAATGCTAAAGGTTATTATGGACAAACTAGGATTAGATATTACTCGATCTTACCATGATTTGTATTCCTTCGATTTAGGGAGATTCAAATGCCTTGGCCTTATCAAAGACCTAGTAGTGTCCCTTGACCAAATCCCAACCAAAAATTTATTGATGGATGTAGTGGTCACTGATATACCTCCACAGTTTGGCATGTTTCTTTCACGGTCTTGGGGGGGAAAACTGAAATGAACCTTGCAACTTGATTTTTCATATGCTACTATATCGGTATTTGCGCAACTCGAAAAAATATACCAGGAGAAGAAGATGAAATTCATGATTAGTAGCAAAGAAAGACCAAATAATCACCCTATCCATGATGTACATACCGATCTAGAGTCTTTCATTTTGTATAGTGATTTGAATTTAGTTGATGATGATAGTCAAATTGTTCAGATTTCAGAAGTTTCAGATGTCATAAGTAGTGTACAGGAAGATTTGATTGCAGAAAAATAGGAAAATGATACTAAAAGTTTGCAGCCGGAAACTTCATCTGAAGAGATTGTTGAATCAGTGCTAGAAACTCAGATTGTTGAGAGAGTAAGTCATCCTCCAAAAAATCAGAAAGATCAGTCCTCTAAAATTTTGTTTCTCGATGAGGAAGAAGGTCTTTGGACCATGGAGTTTGATGGTGCATTGGGTAAGGAAGGAGCTAGAATCGGCATGTGGATTCACGGCCCTTTGCATCAGTCATGTAAAATTCCTCAAAATGTAAGATTAAGTTCTTATAAATTGGCTTTTGATTGTTCGAATAATGAGGCGGAGTACGAAGCACTGATTGTTGGCCTTAAAATTCTGAAAAAACTAGGAGCAAAGAGAATTTCAGTTTATGGCGACTCTGAGTTAATAATTAAACAGGTAAAAGGGGAGTACCAGGCCAAGCATCCAAGGATGCGAGCTTATAGAAATGTTGTCCTTGACATTCTCAAAACTTTTTTAGAGTATACTTTATCTTTGATCCCTAGAACTCAGAATATGATGGCTGATTCTCTTGCTACTGCAACAAGTATGGTTAAGATTCCTACCCATTCAGGTAAGAAGTATTCAATTCATGTCAAACACCACCCAGCTGTCCCTGACAATCTGAGATATTGGCAGGTGTTTTGGGACGACAAACAGATCAACAACTTTTTGCAGATGGAGGATGAATTTCTGAATTCCCATATTGATGATACAAGTGATGAAGATGATTAGGAAATTGAAGCAACAGAGGTTGAAATTTGGGAGTTGAAGGAAAATAACATTCCACGAGGTCTTGTACCTTTGGAAGAGTTATTTGATCGAGATGATGTTGCTAGAAATCCCACCATGGTCCCTACAAAAACAGGTGTTGAGGATGTAAACATTGGCACAACAGATAAGCCCAAGATGGTCAAATTATCAAGTTCTCTGTCTCCTGAGATCAAAATTAAGTATATTGCTTTGTTAACAGAATTGCCTGATGTCTTTTCTTGGGACTATTCATATTTGGAGGAGTATGATAAAAACATCATTCAACACACTATACCGGTCAAGCCTAATCAAAAGCCATTTCACCATAAGTTGAGGAGGATAAATCCTAAGTTGCTACCATCCATCGAAAAAGAGGTAAATAGGCTGTACAAATTTGGTATTATAGTTCCTATTCAATTTTCTGAATGGATGTCAAATCTCGTGGCAGTGAGAAAGAAGACTGGGGAGATCCGCCTTTGTATAGATTTCATAAATCTGAACAAAGTGTCCTTAAAATACAACTATCCCTGCCAAAGATGGACCATATCCTACAAAGAGAAGTTGGATCTTCTAGAATTTCATTGCTTGATGGTTACTCAGGCTACAATCATATTTTAGTGCACAAGGATGATCAGCTGAAAAAAACCTTCAAAACACCATGGGGTACATTTATGTACACCAAAATCTCGTATGGATTAAAGAATGCAGGAGAAACATTCCAGTGGGTCATGGACATTGCTTTCGCCAACGAAAAGGATGTTTTTCTAGTCATTTACTTAGATGATCTCACAGTTGTTTCTAAATCTGATGACGAACATTTACATCATCTAAGAATTTTCCTTTAGAGATACAGAAAATTTGGCATTTCGTTGAATCCTAAAAAGAGTATTTTCGCCATGGAGGAAGGTAAGTTGTTGGGCCACATCATTTCCAAGGATGGCATATAGATTGATCCCGCAGGAGTTGAAGTTGTTCAACAGTTAGATTTTCCAAGGAACAAGAAATAAATTCAGTCATTCAATGGGAAAATTAAATTTTTAAGGAGATTCATCCCCAACCTCACTGAGCATTTGAGAGAGATGACAGACATGTTGAAAAAGGACAGTGAGGTAAGATGGTCTGAAAATGCCAAAAGTCTTTCAATACAGTCAAATTTTCATTATCTACTGCTCCTACTTTAATCAATCTCGACTATACTTTAGATTTTATCATATTTTCATTCGCCTCGGAACATACTTTAGCAGCAGTCTTGATGCAAAAGAAGGATCAGAAAAATGAACAACCCATAGCATTCTTCAGTCGGACAATAAGGGATGCAGCACTAAAATACAACATTATTGAGAAGTAGGCTTTGGCTTTGGTAAAAGCGCTTAAAGACTTCTGAGTATATATTCTGCATTCTCATACTATAGCTTATGTCCCAACAGTAGTAGTAAAGGAAGTCCTTACGCAGACTGATCCAGAAGGTTGGAGAGGAAAATGGATAGCAATAATGTTAGAATATGATCTAGAAATAAAGCCAACAAATCTCATTAAGGGACAGGGTTTGGCCAAACTCATGGCTGAATCTAATTTTCATGCATTAGATATCAATTTGATCGCTGCCCTTTCCAAAGAAGAAGCAGAAGATTCACTGGTACAGGTGTCAGATATTTTCAATTCATCTCCATGGTACTCTGACATATTTTATGTATTGTAGCATTTAAATCCTTCGCCGAAAGTGCCCAAAGGTAAAAGTAGATCCCTAAAACTGAAGGCTTCAAAATATTGAGTTCTTGGCAGTATTTTGTTTTGGAAAGATCCGGGTGGTGTATTGTTGAACTGTCTTGTTGAAAATGAAGCTAAGGATGTGATGATTGATTTCCACAAAGGAGATTGTGGAGGCCACCTCTTTTGGAAAACCATAGCCAAAAAAATCTTGAGGGCTAGGTTTTATTGGCCTACTCTTTTTGCAGATGTATATAGAACAGTAATGAGCTGCCATGAGTGCCATATTTTTCAAGGGAAAAGAAAACTTTTGTCATTTCCTTTGCAGCCAGTTTCAGTCTTGGCTCCTTTTCAGCAGTGGGGTTTTGATTTTGTGGGAGAAATTCATCCTTCGTCGTCTGCACAGCACAAGTGGATCTTGACAGCCACAGACTACTTTACAAAATGGATTGAAACAATTCCAACCAGGTAGGCCACTGATTTTGTTGTCATTTAGTTTATTGAAACTAATATCTTGTCTAGATTTGGTTGCCTGCAGAAAGTAATCACTGACAATGTTGTTGATTTTGAGTCTAAGAAGATGGTGGAGTTCTGTGAAAAATACCATACTACGTTGGGGAATTCTACCTCTTATTACCCACAAGGGAATGGGCTGGCTGAATCCTCTAACAAATCTCTTATCAACATCATTAAGAAAGTTTTGGAGGTCAATAAAAAGAACTAGCACAAAAAGATCATTAATGCTTTATGGACAGACAGAGTTAGTACTAAAAAATCCATAGGCATGTCTCATTTTCAGTTGGTGTACAGGGTTGATACTATTTTTTCTTCATCCCTTGTTGTTCCCATCATGAAACTTCTGGAGGAAGTGAGTAGCAAACCAAATGATGTGCAATGGAGGATAAGTCAAATGATCCATTTACATCAAACTAGGGAATAAGTATTTCATAATACTTCCAAACTTCATGAAAGGATTAAAAAGATTTATGATCGCAAGACTAAATAAGACAACTTCAACACGGGTGATGTGGTTCTTCATTGGGATGCACGGAATGAAGAGAAGGGAAAACACGACAAATTTGAAAACCTATGGAAGGGACCCTACAGAATCTCAGCCTTCAGGGGGAAGAATGCTTATGTGTTGGAAGAGATGGATGGCCAAAGTTATTCAGGAGGAGCAATCAATGGTAGGCTTCTCAAGCACCAGTTTACATTTCATGTTAGAGTTTGCAGTGGTTATTTTAGAAGTTTGAAGCCTGAGGAGAAGGCCATAAGACTTCTTGATCAGCTGCTAGTTTAAAGTTTCTATTTTCTTTGTTTATGGTTTCTAAAAGTCACTCAGTCAGTTTTCATATTCAAGTTAGGTTTTTCATTTTGACTCCATGCCCAATGAATAAGGCTACTAGGTCTACGGTGTTCTTGACACCTCCTATGGAGCTGCCATCCCCAGCTGGAGCCAATGTTAGTGTCAGTCAGTTTTTCCTTCCACTAGTGATCAAATGTTCTCTTTCAGAATGTCCATTAGGGTTTAAGGTCAAGTTTTTGTCATTTCACTAGGTCTTCCATGCAAAAACTTTGGTCACTGGTTAGTGTGTCTAGGATTATTTCCACTCCTTCAAGATTTCCATGTCCAGTCACTGCCATCACTCAGTTGGATGTGTTATCATTGAACATATCATCATCATCACTTCAGTCAGGTCACCATGGTCTTCATTCTGCTCAGTACCTCCATTAGGTCATTAGGGTTTCACAATCACCAAATTCTCATTTCATGCATAAAAATCTGGCAAAGGAGGAGTGGTAATAAGAAAATTTCTTTAATAAATTTGGTATCAAGTGTAATTTTATGTTTTCATATGTAATAACTACTTCAAGGTTATAAGTTTCAAAGGCTGTAGTTCAATGTCTAAAAAAAGGTTCAATGTTTCAAAAAGGTTCAATATCTCAAAAAGGCCATAAAGTGACCAAGTTTCAAATATCAGAGATCATAAAGTGTCAAGGGTCCCAATTTGAGTTTAAAAGAATAAGAGGAGTTACTTTCTAACTCATTTTCACTTTCAAATTTCCAAGCATATCTCAGTTATTATCATGCAGGAGGAAAACTTGGTGAAAATTGAGGGTTTTTGTTGTATTCCTAGTGAAATGCGACCCTTTTGAGAAAATGCAACCCTTCTATGAAAAAATGCGACCCTTTTGTGCAAAAATGCAACCTTTCTCAAGTGAATTGTGACCCTTTTGGAGTGGAGCGTGACCCATCTGCCCAGAAGTGTGACTCCTTTAAGGAAGTGAAACCTTTCTAAGCCAGATCGACCCACAAGATTTTTCTTCTTATTTTTAAGGAGATTTTCGACTTCTTCAAATCCCCAAATATCATTCAAGGACTCTTAAAGCTTCTGCAAACAGTAAGTGGGCATCTACACCATCCTTTCAAAGATTTTTCTCAATGTGAATTGATTGTTTCTCAGGGTTTCTCTCCAGCAAATTCTTGATGAATAAACCTAGCTTCTACTAATTTGCCATTGTCATCTATCATCCAGAAAACCCTAAATTTAAATCTCCTATCATTCCACTACTCATTTGCCATTGAATTCATAAAACCCTAGCCTCCCACTACATTTTCATCTTGAAAAAACTTTCGCTTCAGTTTTATCAACATCATCTGACTATTGTTTTACCATTCAACAAATTTAATGGAGAGTGAATAAGAGAGTGAAAATAAAGTGCACGAGGGAGGACATCATTCAAGTTTTGAGCCATCCAACCTGAGAGAAATCAATGCTTCTCCATTTGCCCAGAAATGTTTCAGAAATGTTGGTTGTATGAAGTTTTGTGAGCAGGTTGTAGAGTTTGGTTCCCATGTCCCTTTGACAAGCATCTTTGCCCAAAATTTCAACATAGATAAAGTTGTCATAGCAGGTATTGAGTTCAGTATCTTAGCAGGTATTATTTCTTCAGCCACAGGTATTCCAAATCATGGTGACACCTAGTTCAAAGGCATGGAATTATCCCTTGATGATTATAAGATGTTCCTAAAACCTAATGTCAGAGAGACCTGTGAACATGTTTTTCCTTTTAGACATCTTCTTAACAATTATGCCCCTTTAATGAAGCTTATCATGAAGTATTTTACATGTGAAGGTAGATTCTCTAGATTATACAGGTATCATGTTAGGTTACTTATGCATTTCACCTCTACAAGAACACTTAATTTGTGCAATTTTTTGTCTAAGAGTGTGGTGAAGATGATTGAAAAAATTCACACCAGGGGACAGCCTCATATCACAAATTTGTTTCACCATAGCCTGATCAATATTGTGGTTATGCATCAGCTCTCAGTCAAGCAAATCACTTGGGAAACCTTTTTGGATAAATTAAAGATTTCTCATGTCATTAGTCCCATTGTTTCTCCTAGCAAAAGAACATCATCAGGGCCTAGGTTCACAAGGTCTATGAAGCATGGTTCAACAAGCAAGCAGGCAAAGGTTTCAGAGGCACTTAGACCTAAGGTAACCAAGACATATCAAAGAGGGAACAGGCTTGTGTTTTCTCCACAGATTGTGGAAGGGGCCAAGCCTTCTACATCAACACAACAGGGATTACATTTGCAGGATGAGGAGGCTATCCATCATGACATACAGATAGTGGACTTGGAATCCCAAGATGATCATCAAAACCAAAAACTAGTTCATTCTCAGATCACAGAGCTTTTGGACAATGTGGCAAGAGCCAAATTTGTCATTTCCTTCCTTGAGCAAGAAAATGAGCAGTTGAAGGCAAAGCAGCTGCTTCTAGAAAAGGATTTGTTTAAAACTAGTATGCAAGAGTCCAAAGGTAAAGCAGTGTTGGGGAATGATGAGCAAGATGAACAAGAGAGGCAGGTTGGGAGGAAGAGGCCTAGGACAAAGGGTCTCAAAGGAAAATTGCAGAAGGAAAAAGACCAAAACCTACTGAATGAGGATTTGAGTCTTGAAGACAGAATAGCTATGGAGATCAATGAAGACAAGGAATATTGGCTCAACAAAGTAAATGATCATCTGGAGAAGCTTCTTGACAGAGATAACAGGGACAATTATATGCTGAGGCACATGGCCCATCACTATCAAACAAGGAATCAAATTGCACAAATCAGAATCAAGAAACTGAAAACAAAACTGAAAGAGGTCCAGGACAAGCAAAGGGAATCAAGAAAAAGGGGTAAGAGAGTGAAATTGGTGGCTAAAACATCCAAGAATGTTTATCCTATCTTCCATAACAGCCAAGGAACAAATTTTGAAAGTTTTGGAGAAATTTGGAATTTTTTGAAATTTTGTAGGAAAAGGCACAAAAACGCCATGCTGAGGTGCGACCCTTTTTCCCTGGACATCCAAATGAGGTTTTTTCTACATGGATGGATGCATTATGATGAGAACATGCCAAATCTAATCCTAGTTTTGCATGAAGGATTCCCATTTTGATCAGAAACTCAAAAAACCTCACCTTTTTCACCTCTCTGCCACTAAAACTAGATTGGTGCGGTGCTTTTGAGTCAAGATTGAAGAATGAGTTTTTGGAGGCCTTCCCATGGGTCAGTTTCCAAACTTCAAGATGATCTAGAAACTAGACAGAAAAATCTAGTTTACTGTTCTTTCAGATTTCTATTTTGACTTGGGGAAGATACCTAAAAATGGCTTCAAACAAGCGTGACCCTTCTACAAAATTTCTTGTTTTGGTGCATGTTGGTGTGACCTTTTTGCTAACTGGCGGGACCCATCATTTTTCTGGTGCGACCCATTTGGTATGGTAACCTTTTGAGTATTGAATCATGGAAAATTTGAGATTTTATGATCTATTAATGTTAATTTCGGTTTCTTAGTTGGTTTTTGCCTCACTTTATGAGGAAAATTGTAATTAATGAGGAGATATGTTGTTGGGTCCCTATAATACTAGTGATTACCCCATTACTATTGTAGTTATACCCCTTATTTATATTTTTGTGCCCCCATTGCCCCCATATTGTTATTAATGTGCCCATAGAATCCCTCTATTGTTATTTTTGTGGCTTTATATTATTATTGTTAGGTCGGCTGGATTATATTGTGACTCCTTAGACTCCTATATATAGAAAGGAGGTTTTGTCATTTGTATCATCCAAGAATTGTTCATTTATGTAATGTAAAGGAGGTTTCCCCCTCGAAGAGGCTGAATTCTAAGGCGTTGATCTATCTTTTCTATCTTTTCTTGAGCTGGTTTCATAACATTTGGTATCGGAGCTTTGGATTCTAGGGTTTCGCTGCTCCAAACAGGTCATTGTGGCATTTTCGCTATAACGTTTTTTTTGTGACGTTTCAGAAGTCGCAAAAAAAACCCATTTGAGAAGAAATCGCGCTGAACCTTGGGTCCGAATTTCAGAGCTTTTTGCGCGATATTGTCGGAGATATGATCTGAGGAATTTGGTCTTTTTGCAGACTCCTGAATTACACTCAAAACAGGTGACCCGGGGAAAATCGTCATAACTTTCTTTTTGAGCATCGGATTGAAATTTCGTAAGATGGTACAGAAAGAGGACGGACTGTAGTTTCCTTCTATATATTTTTTAGAGTCAAAGGTTGAAACAGTGACACGTGGCACTTCATACAAGTTCGCTCTACTGAACTAGTCTATAATTAGGTCACTGCGGGAGATTGTGCATAACTCTTTCTTGGAGAATCCAATTTGGATCAGACTAGTGGCATTGGAAAGAGGACATAGAAGGCTACTACAGGTCACAATTTCATAACTGGATGATTCGAAATTACAGAGATACATTAGATTCAATATCAGGCTTCTACAAAGTAAAAAAAGGTGTGTAGTTTTTTTTTTTTTTTTTTTTTAATTTTTGCATAAGCTTGGTTTGAAAGAATTCAAAGGGCATAGTAAAGCATTATTATCGGTAACTGATTCCCCGAGGAAAGAAAATGCAAACACCTAGTAAGGAACTTGAAAGCTCTAGCATGACTCATGAAGAAGAGGAAGAAATGCTACATGATATATCAAAATTACAAGAACAAGTGCAACAAATGTCACGCTCACAAAAGCTAACAGATGCTAAGATAAATGGCGTGGAATCTAAGATAAAGGGCATGGAAGCTAAGATGGATGATCTGAAGACAGATTTGAGGACAGATTTGAAGACAGACATGGCAGATTTGAAGACAGATTTGACAAATTTTCTACAAGAAATACTTACTAATGGTGAAAAGGTTGTAAAGGAAACTCATGATGTGAACAAAAGAAATGTTAATCATGATTCCATAGACTCTAATGTTGGATCGAAGACCCACCATATTCCAAAAATCGATATGAGGAAGTTTGATGGCAAGGATCCCGCCACATGGATATTACAGATGGAGCAGTTCTTCGATCTCAATAATGTGCAAAAGACACAAAAGGTACGTATGGCAACTTTATATTTGGAACCAAATCAGTTTGTATGGTATCAATGGCTTTGCTCTCATAAACAATTTATCACTTGGGCAATTTTTACGGAAGAATTGATAGCACATTATGAGGATACAAAAAGCAACACTTTTTTTAGCCAATTGATAAGTCTCAAACAAAAGGGTTCAATAATGGAGCACATTGAGGAGTTCCAAAAATTGAACATAAGGGTAAAAGATATTCCAGAGCAGCATAGGATTGATGTGTTCATAGGGTCTTTAAAAGATAATATCCAACATGATGTTCGACTTTGGCAACCTGATTCATTAGAGAAGGCATTCAGGTTAGCAAGAAAAATGGAAAGAAAAATTATGGCAACCAGGAAGCATACCACTCACAACTATAAAGACGGAAGTGCAGTTGCCCCTAGTCTTCCACAACCTATAAGGTTGACACCACAACAATTGGAAGAAAAAAGAGCAAAAGGGCTTTGTTATAGTTGTGATAGCAAATACACTAAAGGTCATAAGTGTGCTGAGAAGAAATTATTCTACATAGATTGTGAAGAGGCAGAAGAAAAGGAGCAAGAAAGGTCAAAAGAACAGGATATGCTCCAGGAACAAAGCTTAGATGAAGAACAAATAAATCCGACCATATCTTGTAATGCATTGGCAGGAATTACCACTCCTCAAACCATCAAGATAGAAGGACAAATCAAGAAGAAAAAGGTGATAGTGTTGATTGATTCAGGAAGCACCCACAATTTTATTCATTGTAGGGTAGCAAAAGAATTGAATTGCTTCCTATATCCAGCACCAGAGTGTCAAGTGATGATTGCAAATGGAGGAACAATAAATTGCTCTGGAAAGTGCCATAATATCAAGCTATCCATGGGAGAATATGTATTGACTAGCCCAATGCTTTCCATTCCAATGGGAGGTGCTGATGTTGTACTAGGAGTCCAATGGCTACAATCCTTGGGTACAATAGCTTTTAATTTTCAAGAACTTTTCATAAAATTTTCTACGGAAGGAAAGGAAGTTGAATTAAGGGGTATTGCAGGGGAACCAGGAAAGATAATTAGCTCTAATGGTATGACAAAGCTTCTAAAAAAGGAGCAAAGGGGTGTAATTGCACAGTTATGTTCGCTAGATGTTTCCACATTAGAATCATCTATTTCTCCACATCTCCAAAAAGTCCTGGACAATCATTCTAAGGTATTTGAGACTCCCAAAGGTCTCCCACCTATGCGTGATCATGATCATGCTATTCATCTGATTCCAGGAAGTGTTCCTCCAAACATCAGGCCGTACAGATATCCCTATGTCCAAAAAAGTGAAATTGAACGTATGGTTGCAGAAATGCTAGAGGCTAGTATAATTCAACCGAGTCAAAGTTCTTTCTCTGCTCCAGTAGTATTGGTGCATAAGAAGGATGGATCATGGCGCATGTGTTCGGATTATAGGGAGCTCAACAAGCTCACTATTAAAGATAAGTTCCCCATTCCTGTCATTGATGAATTACTGGATGAATTGCATGGATCAATTTACTTCACCAAGTTGGATCTTCGTTTAGGATATCATCAAATCAGAATGAAGATTGAAGACATTCCGAAAACGGCATTTAGAACTCATGAGGGTCATTATGAATTTTTGGTCATGCCTTTTGGCCTTACCAATGCACCTTCAACATTTCAAGGTTTGATGAATTCAATTTTCAAACCATTCCTTAGAAAATTTGTGTTAGTATTTTTTGATGATATACTTATCTACAACAAGTCTTGGAAGGATCATGTTGAACATGTTGACAGGGTGCTACAACTATTGGAGGAGAAACAATTATATGCCAAAAGATCCAAATGTTTCTTTGGAGTCCAGGAGGTGGAATATTTGGGTCATATTGTATCTCATGAAGGAGTTAAGGTAGACCCTACCAAAATTAAAGCCATTAAGGAATGGAAAATCCCCACATCCATAAAGCATTTGCGTAGATTTCTTGGGTTGAGAGGGTATTATCGCAAGTTTGTTAAGAATTATGGGAGAATAGCAGCACCTCTAGCGACATTATTGAAGAAAGATGCATTTTCATGGACTCCGGAAGCAACAAAGGCCTTTGAACATCTTAAAGAGGCAATGTGCCAAGCACCGGTCTTAGCTACACCGGACTTCACAAAAAACTTTATTGTGGAATGTGATGCTTCAGGAAATGGAATTGGTGTTGTTCTAATGCAAGATGAAAGACCCATTGCTTTTGAAAGTCGTCCAATCAAGGGAAAGTTTCTAAGCAAAGCTATTTATGAGAAGGAAATGTTGGCAATACTCCATGCACTTAAGAAATGGCGACCCTACCTAATGGGAAGACACTTCAAGGTAAAAACGGATCATGATAGCCTTAAATACTTTTTAGAACAAAGATTATCCTCTGAAGAGCAACAAAAGTGGGTCACAAAGATGTTGGGTTATGACTTTGAAATCATCTAAAAAAAGGGAAGCAAAATGTGGTGGCAGATGCACTCTCAAGGAAGGATGAGGATGTGGAAGCATTGTTGTGCGCTATTTCTATCATCCAACTAGATTGGATAAATGAAGCAAGGGAGGAATGGAAGAATGACGAAGAAGTGTGGGCACTTATTCGAAAGCTACAACAAGATTCCAGTACATCTGATACATTTAGCTGGAAAAATGATTCGTTATGGTACAAAGATCGCTTATACCTCTGTAAGAATTCCCAGCTAAAACAAAAGATTCTTATGGAATTGCACACTTCTCCCTTAGGAGGGCACTCAGGATTTTTAAAAACTTACCACAGGGTTAAGAAGGAATTTTTTTGGGATGGCCTTAAATCAGATATTCAAAAGTTTGTGGCAGAATGTTTGGTTTGCCAACAAAATAAAGTTGAAACAATTAAGACACTGGGTCTATTACAACCTTTATCCATTCCAAGCTAACGTTGGGAGGAGGTATCAATGGATTTTATCACAGGTTTACCCAAGTCTGAGGGAAAGAGTGTCATCATGGTGGTAGTTGACAGACTTACCAAGTATGCACACTTTTGTGCATTATCACATCCAATTAAAGCCAGTACAGTTTCTACTGCATTTATGGAAACAATTCAAAAGCTACATGGAAACCCAAAGATTATTGTAAGTGACAGAGATCCCATTTTCACTGGAAATTTTTGGACAGAATTATTTTCTTGTCTTGGTACTCAGTTAGCTCATAGCTCATCTTATCATCCTCAATCTGATGGGCAAACTGAGATAGTAAACAAATGTTTGGAAGGATATCTTCATTGCTTTGTATCTGATAAACAGACACAATGGGTCAAATGCTTGCCTCTGGTTGAATGGTGGTATAACACTTCCTTTCATACAACAACAAAAATGACCCCATTTATGGCACTTTATGGGTATCAACCACCATCCATCACATCATATTTAAGAGAAAATTCTAAGGTTCAGGCAGTGGAACATCACATCGAACATCAACAACAAGTCCTCCAACTCTTAAAGGATAACCTCGTGTTGGAACAGAATAGAATGAAACAACAGGCGGATCAACATCGCAGTGAAAGAAGTTTTGATGTAGGTGATTGGGTATTCCTACGGCTACAACCATATAAGCAAATGTCCCTCAAGCAAGCTAAGAAGGATAATAAATTATCACCAAAGTATTATGGTCCGTACAAGGTGTTGCAAAAGATTGGTACTATGGCATACAAATTGGAGCTTCCTGCAGCTTCTCGATTGCACCCAGTTTTCCATGTTTCATGCTTAAAGAAGGTTATAGGCGACAAGCTCCCAGTTCAAACAATATTGCCAGAACTTGACGAGGAAGGAAAAATTATATTGGAACCGGAAGCAGTTATAGAAACAAGAACTCGACAGCTACGAAATCGATCAATTTCAGAGAACCTTATCAAGTGGAAGAACTTATCCGCTGAAGATTCCACATGGGAGGATGAGAATTTTATGCAGAAGTATCCAGAACTACTCAAGCGTTGAGGACAACCCTTTTTTGAAGGAGAGGGGCATGTTGGGTCCCTATAATACTAGTGATTACCCCATTACTATTGTAGTTATACCCCTTATTTATATTGTTGTGCCCCCATTGCCCCCATATTGTTATTAATGTGCCCATAGAATCCCTCTATTGTTATTTTTGTGGCTTTATATTATTATTGTTAGGTCGGCTGGATTATATTGTGACTCCTTAGACTCCTATATATAGAAAGGAGGTTTTGTCATTTGTATCATCCAAGAATTGCTCATTTATGTAATGTAAAGGAGGTTGCCCCCTCGAAGAGGCTGAATTCTAAGGCGTTGATCTATCTTTTCTTGAGCTGGTTTCATAACATATGCTCTCCTAAACTTTAGCCTAAATTGTGGAAATTGTCTCAACTATCCTAGTTTTCAGTGAGGACTCATCAAAGCCAGTTATGATGAGCCTTGAATAGAATTTTCGACCTGATGAGATGTCATATGTTGTATTTTCCTATATAATATGAAAGGGAATCATTTTCCAGGGGTTGGACATTTGAGGAGAGAACCATTGTAGCCTATATTTGACATTTTGGAAATCAAAAGATAGAGTTTGCAGCTATTGTAGTGGGATTCCTGTGGTATGTGTTTTAGCAATGTTTTTTCTTCTGTGATCATATGTTTGAATGTATTGTATCTTTCATTTCCATTTCCATGTTTCATGTGCTTGTTTCCTAAGATAATAAACAAAATTCATTCATGTAATGCTCTGTTTTGGAGAAGCTTTCACATTATTGTTCAATTTTCTTCTGATATAAATGAATTCATGAGATCCATGCTCGTTTAGAAACCCTACCTATCTCCCATATACACATCGACAAACCCTAAAGTGCTAAAGTGTGTGCCTACCTTGCCCCATTACATCTCTGCAAATCTGATTCTCAAAGCCTAGACCTAGCTCCCTCTGATCTAGCTACCTAGTTTTTCTCCCTTATCCAGCAACAAAACCCTAAATCTTTCAAAACATACCTGAGCTTAGCTATCTAGCCTAAAACCCTTTATTATCCAGTCATCTCTTAGTTGTGATTCCATTGAGAGATCCCTCTCTAGTTTGGTAGGGCTAGCTACCAAACCGAAAGCTTGGTCTGTGGTTACCTTCGTTGATTTCCTCATCAGCCTAGGACATTGTGGGGGATAACAGTTGGTACAATCCTATTGCTTAAAATCCTTTGCTTTGTCTACTTGCAATAGTTCTTTGCCAAAATCCATTCCAAAATGAAAATTCAAACCGATCAAAATCAAGAAAAACTCAGATTTCTAAATTGTGCAAACAATTAACTAATTCAAACTAATTTGATAAATAAATAAAACAAAATTTTGCCTTCACATTGCTTCCTATGTAGACAATATCTGGCCAAAATTGATATTCAAAAATAATTTGCAACAACAATCCATTTTGGCCAACTAATAATTCTCCAAAACAAATTTCCAATTTCATTTTTAGTTGCAAATTTGTAGGTCCAACTTCTGCTAATTTTTTGGCATATTAAATATTTATATTTACTTGATTTAATGTTTCCATATTGTTCTCCATGATTTTATCTTTCCAATGAGTCATCTTGTGCCTCATTTGACTGATTAAAACTTAAGATAGTCTTCCAAAATTTAAATTCCAAAAATATATATTTACTAGAAAATGCATAATTTGAACAAAATCTAAGTGTCAAAATTATTGAAGTGTTGTAAAATTGCAATTCTAATCAATTTTGGTTTATTAAATTAAAACCGATATATACATTTCTAAATTTTTTCACTAATTTTAATAAATATATGTTTTAACTTTATTACACGTTCTTTAAAATATAAAATAATAAATAAAATAAAATTCATAAGTATATAAACATTACTCTATAAAAAATAAAAATAGAGAAAGAACATATGTATAAAAACATTGTAATAAAAACATTACCGTAACATATGTAATGGAGGAGCCCGGGCCTCCAACCAATATGCATCCCATTATGCATTATTGAAAAGACCCTCCTATTGAATCTCTAGGGTGCCATGAATGGGATGATGTCATAATTATGATGAACAATATTGAATGTCTCGGGTGCCATGAATGGGATGATGCCATAATTATGTTTTATTTTTAAATCTTTTATTTTTTTATTTTATAATACATGTTTTTTTTGTCCTTAAATATATTAAATATTTAATTAAATTAATAAAAACTAATTAATTGAAAAATAATATTTAAAAATTAATTAATTTAATTAATCAAAATTAATGAAACTAATTAGGTTAATTAAATAAATTAAAAATTATATTTACATTTTCAGATTAATTAATTTAATGAAATAAAAGTAAAATATATTTTTTTACATATTTAAGTTTATACGGTAAAAATCAATCAAACTTTGAACAAGTGCTATTTTCAAGCAGCAAGTCTATATTCAACGAAATTTTAGTCGCTGGGAAGTTAGCAAGAAACTGCACACAATGAAGCGATAAAAGTGGAAAAGTAAGAAAAGTAAAAATCTCATAAAATTAATAAAATCAAAGCATGAAATGAGTGATAAGACCAAAATTTACATAGAGGGTCCCCATATCTTTTGTAAAAAAAAATTATGGGTTGGTTGTGGCCACAACAAACATGACAAACCCTAGAAACATGAAGAACGTGCTTAACCTAGTTAACCAATCAAAAGAAGCATGAAACCCATGCTTGAAAATAATAGTTTTTCTTTCCTTTTTTGTTTGTTACATAAAATATACAAAATGACACAAGTACAATGACAATTATGAAGACCGAAACTAGTTACATTTCCAATAAAGGTCACGAGTTCAATTCTCTCAACGTTTCAAGGTTAGGCTCTGTGATTAATCTAGTAGGTAGTGATTCCTTCGAGTGGATCTTTCTGGTACAATATTTCGTGGACGTAACGGTCACCAATCTTTGAGGACCATAAACCACATCAAAGAAAAAATCATTGATATATTAAACGATCAATATAAGTCCATTATTTTGCTCCACTAAAATTATAAAGGTTCATATAAATCTAATTTTCACAATACTTATTTCGAAACCTTAAAAATATAAATACATATGTATTACCTAATCAGATTATATATATATATATATATATATATATATATATATATATGGGTAGAAGTATAATTAAAAATAAAATTATTTACTTATGTAGAATCAACTCATTGCAACAACTCAATAGATCTCTACAGATTTTAGGGTTTTCTTTGCATACTCGTCCATGCTCAACTCTGGAGAGGGGAATTTGCGCCCTCCTTTAGCCATATTGTTTTGAGACTTCATAAAGATTTTGTACTCTACTGGTATTCCCCTTCAATATCCTCATCTTTGACATTTTTTCATAAAGTAGTTGGGTGAAGTGGGGTTTCGGTTCCATAGTGAAACCTCATTGGGTGCATCTTGGACAGCTAGAAATCCAGGGCATTGCTTGCAAAAAGTGGTGCAAGAACCAAATTATGAATTTAAATCTAGCAAGATTGGGGAATATATCCAATATATGTAGGATCACGCTCTGAGATGCAAATTCATTGGATTATGACCCTCTAAAAAGTATTTGATTGGGTGGATCATAAAAAAATTGGAACCTCCAAAGCCAAATAGAATTGGAGCTAGGGTAACAAGGATTCTTCACAGTCATTTTCTCTAGCTCGGAAGGCAAATCGATGGTTTTTGAAGGAGGACCATATTTTTTTAACAATGCAAGGCTCTTCATGCAATTTTGGAAGGAACAGTATAATTCTTAGAAGGGGAACTTCCTTGCTACCCTAGTGTGGGTATGACTCTTTTCTCTTCCCAAGGAATATTAGAGGAGGAAACCCTTGAAGAAATCAACAATGTCATTGCCAACTTTATCAAATTATTGGAGGCTACTAAGATAGGTAGGTACACATCATATGCTTGGATCTATGTTTACATGAATATCTTCCAACCTCTTCTAGCCTCCATAGACATTTATTATCAAGATAGTGTTTGTAAGCAGTCCCTAGATTATGAACATGACCCCTTAGATGCAAACATTGTCATGAATATGAGAATCCTATTAGGGATTGTCTAATGAACACCAAGGAGTCGCCTAAAGAACTCCATTCTCAGAAAGAGTAGGATGGTTTGGGAAAAGTCCCTCAAAGAATAAGAAATTTGAGTCCTTATGGTACCTTTAATCCTCACTATATCCCTAGATCTGGAAATAGGTTCGAGTCTTCTCTTCGAAGGATCCTCTAGAGCAAGAGAAAATTCAATGAAGCATGCAATCAGCAGAAGGAAAATCCCATAACCCTTTATCAAATCCTACAAATATCGTGCAAAATCCTCTTAAAAAGCACCAGCAAAATCCATTACCACAAGAATTGATTAGTTCCTCATTGGAAGAAGATGAAGCAGAAGCCCTACCAGAAGATATAGATCTAGATGACCCATGACTAATTTCCCTTATAGAAGAATGGCATGGAAAAAATATTAAGGACATACTATATCATTAGGCTAGAATTATGTACACAACCTATCTTCAAAACAAGGAAAAGAAGCAATTGGCATCAAGTTCTTCACAGTCTAGTCTTGGGGTTCAAACAAAGGACTTCAAGGTGGTCTCCAAGCACAGCTAAAAAACAAGGTTGCAAGAGAAATAAGACACTGATCTAAGAACATGATGAACAAGTAGTTAACTTAGTGAAAATCGTGCCATTTTTTTAGGCATTCCCCCCTTGAAATATTAAATCGGGGCATTGCTTGCAAAAATTATAAAAATTCATATAAATTCCTTTTTCAAGATACTTATTTAGATCTTTAAAAATACCTTACTATATTTTCATAACCTCTTTGACACAATTATGAGATTTTCTAAATTTTTAATTAAATGGTTCAAATAGAACAAAATATTTAATGTTAATGCATTGATATTTAAAAGAAAAAATTGTAGCCTTAAGGGTTAGCTCAATTGGTAAAGTCCCCCTTGTTAAGTACCTCGCCGAGCGGGAGGTCACAAGGTCAATTATCCTAGACGCCATTCGGGTTAGGCCCTACTAGTCTAGCCGACAAGGTTTAAAAGACTCCCTTCGGGGTTGATCTGCCTAGATTTTTCCAAGGAAAAGAAAAAACAATTGTATACATAAATTTTATATCATGGATTTTAATAAGAAGTATGATGGAAAAACATAAAATGGAGTATACCAAAGATTTAAATAGGCTTCAACACATCAAATAATATGGATGAATACCATTGACTTGAAAAATACCTATGGTTTAACCTTTGAATAGGATCCATCACATCAAATACCATGGATAAATGCCATGGGCCACCTAAACTTCTCTTGATCGCTTAAAAATAAGTGAATACACATCCTTATTTCATTTTTCAAAAATAGAGGAATATGATTCCTTATAAGACATTAAAAAATTGTCTACCTCAAAATATTATCCTTAAAATGAGATGCAAAAATTACTTCACTAATTAAGCTTCTAGAAGCTCATCCATGACCCATGCAAAAAAGGGATATATACAAAACCAACTATGTAACTAAAAAATCAAATCAACAAATTGAATGATAGGCCGATGAAAAAATATGACTTAATCAATATTCAAATAGAAGTAGAATGAAATATGGAAATGAAGATGGATGAAAATAATGAACAGATGGAGAAATGGAATCAACTAGAATAGAATATGGATGGAAAGTTGGAGCAAATGGAATAGATTATTTTAGAAGCCCTAAATGGGAGAATCCCTAAAATTAATAATGTGTCTAAAGAGACTCATGAATATAAGATAGTATTCAATTTGAAAAACTTGAAAATAATAATATTTTTTTAGGTGGAATTAACTTCAGTAGTCGCGTTGCCCATGGGGCTTTGGATTGACGGTGAATGGGTGTATTGTTAAGACACTCCTTGCGATAGGTCATCGGTTCAAATCCCCCGTCGGTGCTTAGGTAGTATTATATAGAAAAAAAAACTTCAGTAGTCGCGTTTCTTATGGGTGGCTTCCTAAGGGTATCAATTTTCCCAATGTTTAATTAGAGAAGTTTGATGGAACTAAGGTCTGTTATCTAAGTAAACGAAATAAAGAAATATTTTGAATTACATAATATTATGGATGGTAAGCAAATGACTTGGATAGCAACTTTGAACTTTGAGATAAGACCCTATCAATTTTATAAATGATTAGTTAAAAGGAAGCCCCATTCTCATCATTATATTTGGGGTTTATTTACAAGAAACTTAGAAGCACATATGGAAAATTATAGGAACAAGACTACTTAGAGAATCAACAAGAATCAAGCACTTAGGTGGTGTTGAAGATTATAATTCAAAATTTTAGGCATTGACCACAAGGATGGATAAGATAAGTGATGAAAATTTTTTGGAACTTACATGTGTGGATTAAAAGAAGATAATAAAAAGTAGCTTGTCTTAAAACATCCTAAAAATACTATGGAAGCTATACAAATTTCTCATCATATTCACACCAAGAATAGGGATAAATAAAATTCTACCATTGGATCATATGCAAGAAGAAAATATCGTTTTTGGGTTCTATTGTAGCTGCTGCAAAAACTCTCAATTTCGCCTAGTGCCTTAATCTTGGGAGGAATTGAGGGGCCCGCCTAGTCAAATCAACCATGAAGTTTCCTTGCAAATCCTAGCCAGAGTTTCTGATTTGTGGTCATACTTTTGATGACTTGAGACAATGAAGGAAGGTTTGCAGACCTAATTGAGTCTTGATGAATAAACCAACAACAATGAGGAGCTCTAACCACAATCCAATAGTAGATAAGAACCTTGAATCTCTTTAACATAATGAGGTAACTCTTTGGGAGAGATTTGGACTTGAGTTTATTTACAACTTTGAACTTTCCCAAGGAAGTGTAGCGCTGACCTTCTAATCAACGTTATAACACCCATAAGACCCTCATTTCACCACTATGGCCTTGCAATTAACCTTGTAACATGGTTTTGAGCCCTCCAACTTTTGTTTAGTGCCTTTCCAGACCTCAAGATAACACCACACTCTTAGGGAAGGCGTCCTCTTAAGCCTCTCTCTCAAATTTTGTCTTGTAAAAGTTGTTATAATACCCTTTTGAGAATTAGCATAGGTCTATAAAGCACTCTTGGGCCTTAAGGGAGTATTAAAGCCTCGTAACTTGGTCATTTAAGTCAAATTTTCTCCTCTCACGAGCTTCCTCCATGCTCCATTGAGCCTTTAACTAGCACTATAGAACCTAGATGACCCTTAGTTTAGTGTTATGGCCTCATTTTTCCTCTCTTGAGCTCATCCTTTTCCCTCCCTGCCTCTTTATAATGCATCATTAAGCTCTAGAGGGGTACTATAGTGCATTATTGAGCCTTAATGGAACACTATAATATTGATTTAAGCCTCAAGAAAGCAATATTTCAAGCTTTTCTCTCAATTTCAAGGATTTTTCATAATATTTTTTAAGTAAAATTGAATTAAGAAAAGGTGAAATTCAAGTTTCATAAATAAATTACTCAATTAATAAATGAGAAATCTCTTGATAAAATCTTTAAAATAGGTTCATAACGCTCTTATTTTGTCACACCAATTAGATATCTTCTTATGGAGGTCAAATCACCTAATTTATGGGGCATCTCACATTAGCTTTCCCAATTAGCATTAATTTCAAATAGATTAGAAAAAGTAGGTCATCTTTTTAAGCTTATTTAACCTGATTTTGTCTATTATGGTCTATTTTAATTTGTTCATCCACCTAGAAGTTATGTTATTCTCTTGAAATCATTGTTTACTTCAAATTTGGTTATCTAAAGGGGTTATAAGTTTATTTTAAGTAATTTTTTCATTATTATTGGACTTGTGTGAAGTTTTCCCACTCAACTCTAACCCCAGTGAGCCTAGTTTTCACTCTACATATCATACATCTCATAAAAAAAGGAAAAAAAAAGCCTTAGCTAGACTCCAATAATATAATTTCAGCATATCAAAGGCCATTTAAATCATAGTTGGCTACATATAGACCTTTTTTTGCTCATTTTGACCCCATAAGTGTGCCTCGAATATCAAGGAATTGCTTTTTTCTAGGCTTTGCAGTGATTTTCAGTGATAGCCATACCCAACAAACTTTCTAAAAAATCCTAACAACTCTCTATTTTTATTCTCTTCAACTATCCTTGACATAACACCTACGGTTTCATAGTCTGAGCTCTTCTCAAATGTTTAGTTAAAATTTAACCATCTCTTCATTCCCTGAATCCAAATACATGAGAAAATCTCTCTGTCCCAAAAACCATAGATTTTCTCCTAGTATCTCAATGATGTTCTTAATGGGAAGACACTTATCCATCCTAGTCAATATTTTGGGTCTAAAAATATTTCCTTTTCTTCACTGTTGAAGTCATCTTTTTTTTAGACACATCTAGCCTTAAAACACAAAACCCTTAGTTCTCTACACTCTGCATTATAAGCTAATCTCTATAATGGGTGTTTTTTGGTTTTATTAGCTTCATAAGAAACTCATATATGTGTCCAAGAAATGAGCCTACAAATCTCTAGTAGCTAAATTATTTAACGAAGAAGAACTTTTCAATTCCTCTAGACCTGAGTTTCTGGGACACTCCATGTTTTATTGAAAATTTCACTAAATACACCTTGTCAAAGGTATACAAATTTTTTCAAAGGGAAAATATGCTTGCATATCATCAAAATTTGGAAATATTCAAGACTACAAAGTGATACTAGCTACCAAAGTTAGTTACCCATCTGTTTGTTCCCATACGCCAAAGCCATGGGATGGTTGGGGAAGCATGAAAACCTAGAAAAAGACATGGTCAAGGAAAGCCATGGAAAACCCATCAGTTCTTTCAGTACGTCTGACATTGAGATGTTTTATAAGCTTCCTAGGGATGAAATGTGCTTGGATGAAGATTGGTCGACCAACTTTAAAATTTGACCCAAGGAACTACTTAAGATATGGTGGACGAACAAGGATACTTTTAGAATAAGAGAAAATAAGGAGTATCTTGTGAACATGTTGAAGATCCATTTTTATTTGGTGTTTGTTATGTTGTGTCAGCTTTATGGTCATCCCAATGTAGATATCTTCCCAAAAATTTTGGTTCCACTAATGTACATGATGGTAATTGAAGGTAGAAATTTTAACTAGAACAACATCTTATCAGGCTCCTTTAGTGATAATATTAAACAGGGTTAGAACCTTGATGAAGGAAAAATACCTTATTTTTTCATGGAATCATATCTATTAGACATAGCCTATGCCAATATGCCCTTCCCATCCATGAATTGGATATGAACCATTCACGTAGAGCTAGTCCACTTTTATTACAAAATCCTTTGGGAAGACCATTATATGTCATCTTATGCACATGTTTTTCAAGAGTTTCTATTTCCCTTATATGAAACTTTGTAAAATTAAGTTTCCCAATGTATGTAAAAAGGAACTAGATAGGTAATTCCTTTAGTCGGTGATTGGTTCGTGGATCAAGATGGTGTTTACACCAGAGTCTTTGGATTAACAAAATCGTCTCACCTACTACCCATATTTTTAACTGACAATATAGTACTACAAGAAATAGCTTATCATGTGTATACAAGAGTAGGTGGATCCCTCTCAAGGACCAAGAAACATCCCTAGCCTCACATGCCTTTCCACTTGGGAGAATATGAATTGAAGGACATTAAGAAGGAAAAACAATATTATAAGGCTCTGCTACTTTTCTATTTTATGGATCTAGTGTTCCGCAAGTATGATAAGAGATATTTAGTGAATGATATTTGTATATAATGCAAGCATAGATGTGAATATCAATTAGAGACATGGGTAGAGTAATAGAAACAAAAGGAAACTTTAGATTTCACAAAATTCATCTCAAGAATATGCTACAATCCCACCCGAAAAAGTGGAAAATTTCCAGGAAAAGGCTAAAACATTTTCACATGAATAGGAAGCTCGGTAAGAATCAATTCAAAGGTAACAGGGGTAGAATCTAAGGAAATAATAGGAGGTAGCTCATATCACACATGAAACTTTCGAGATAGCTCAAGATCTTGAATAGAAATAGCAAGAAGAAGAAGAAATGAGGAGAGAAAGGGAACATAGGAGAAAAGTTAGGAAGATAGAAAAGGAGAAGAAATAAATAAATAAATAAAAAAGAAGAAGAACAAAAGACACAAGAAGAAGAGAATAATAGGCTACAAGATAAAGTGGAAGCTAAAGCCAAAGAAGAATCTATTTGAGCTCAACGACAAGAACAAGAGATGGAAACTCAACTAGGTTGTAGTGGAGATAAACCCAGTATCACTAGTAGCTCCATAAATTACAGGAGGCCGACTACTCGTGACTAAAATGGAAATTGCACTAGGTAAGAATAAAAAGGTGTTCAAATTGAACAAGTTCAATTTTTATCACACCCTGAACAAAATTGTGGAACACATGAAGAAAAAATGTGTCACGCCACATCTTTCACGGACTCAGATCACCATTGAGAGGCCTATACTGCCTGAAACAAGGAAGGATCATATTTCAATGGCCTCAATAGGAACAACATTCTCTTAAGCCATTGAGATAAATGTGTGCAATATCCTAGAGAACATGGAGATAATTGGTGCAAAAATAGTTGAGCTTGAACAACAAGTCCAACTGCTAAAATTAAAAACAAATACCATCAAACAAGTAAGCGTAAAGGTAGAGGATTATAGAGCATGTGCTATAGAATTTCATGAGTCATATAAGGATCTAGTCTTGAAATTATACCCTTATCTATAGATCATGTAGAAGATATCAACCAAGTTGTTACAAATCTTGCATCTAGTTAAGGAATCAAGTATCCAACTGCAAGGAGTCCTAAATGTTATCAACCAATTAGAGAAATAGCCAAAATAATATCCTCGAGCCTAATAAAAGTTCATAACATAAACACTTAGGAATTATCATATAACTCTATCACTATCAATCAAGCCATAAAGATATAGGAGAAACTAGAAAATGACATAGCTCGATCAGTAACACAATAACAACAATACTAATCTTTAGCTAAAAGAATATCAGGATGAATATACTTCCATAAGTTAGGTCCCACGAGGAATCCAAGCCAACTAATGAAGTAATAGGTAGTTAGAGGATTTGTTAAATACAAAAAAAAATCCCTTTAGTGTCTTCACCAGCAGGCTCACCAAGGACAACCTGAAGCAAGAGCTTGTGGACCTTGCTAAATACTAGATGGTCCTAAACTCTTTCTTAGTTTCACTAATGAAGGATATGTTGGTCCTCTCCTATAATATAGTAGAGTATCATGTAGTCATGGAGAGCTTTCTTCCAAATAGGATCAAGATTATTGCATAACACTATGAATTTTAGGTGGTCTATCTTCAGGATGTCATAAAGTTTCCAATTGAAGATCCAATCAAATGGTAATAGTGATCAACCTAATTGATGAGAGTTTAAATATTTTCCCTTGTTATATTTTGTAAATCATCATAAATTGAATATTTTTCACTAACACCACATAAGCTTAATAGTCACAAGGGGAAGTTACTAACTCAATACATAAATATTGTAAAACTCTCAGTAAGAAGGGTTTCAAACTTTGGAATTTCTTGATATTACTGCATACTAGAGCTATGAGGCTTGTAATTTTGTATTCACTATTATAATACTAAGAAGCCATCAAGGCCATTGTTGAATATTTATTCTCACATGCATTGTGTCTTTGTTTTTTACTATTCTTGAAAAAGTTCGTCCATGTATGTATTTTATCAAATGTTTTGCTACTAGGTCACCGACTAATATGTGGATTAGATAGTTTCTTCTTACATGCTTATTATTTAAATTTTCAATCTTCCATTATGAGAACTTATTAGATAAAAATACTAACTATTCGGATTTTCTCTAATAATTTAAGCAATCATTGTTGTCCTTAAAATCAACTACTTATTTCTTTGACTATGTAGTTTTGTGTTTATTAGTTCATTGCTTCCTAATTCTCATCTATCTCTCTTTTAGATATCTAGCTTGGATTAGTTGCATTTTTACACTTAGTTGTAGGTTAGAATCTTAATTCCTCTTTTGTTGTAACAATTGTCCATAACTCACAACATTCCTAAAACCAAGAATGGAAATGGGGCAAGAATTTGAATGGGTCTCTTACCCCAAATGGTGTGAGGGCTAATTGGGACCTCATATCAAAGAGAACCCCTTAATAATGGTTGTTGGATCATTTACCCCTACCAACAAGTTCATAAGATAAACCTACCTCAACCTACAAAGATGTCACAAAAGGAAATGGAGGAAAAAGGAAAAAAATGACTATGGTTTGGTTGTAACAACAAATGGTCAAATGGGCATAAATGTAGAGAAAAAAAAGTGTTCACCTTGGAGAATAATTATGAAGAGAAAATGGTGGAATTTACATAAAGGGATGAGAAATAAATCGTCAACTTCAAAGAGTAATAAATAGAGGCCAAATTTTTGCACAACATTCATTTATACAAGTTTGAAATATATGTTCATGCATTGCCAATCAGAACCTCAAACTATTAAGATTGTAGGTTACATTAAGAAGCAAAAGGCCATTTTCCTTATTGAATTAGGTGGTACACAAAACTACATTGATAAAAGATTGACAAAGTGCCTCAATTGTTTTTCTCAACTAGTGACAATTTTTCAAGTTCCAGTTGCTAATGTGGGGAGTATTTCTTGTGTGGGAAAAGGCAACAAAATTGAACTAGGTGTGGGTGTTGAAAATGATCATTATTGATGTCAAAGGCTGCCCAAATGAAAAAAAAAAAATTACATAGTCAAATAGCATATTTTGAGACCATTCAAATGATATATGGCACACCTTCTAGAAATATTGTTCTTGGATATTTTATGCCCCATTTAGATGCTTTATCTTTGAATGCATTTCTACTCCAATTATCTAGCTTAAATGGGAGCATCATATATATGGTTGGAATTAGTATTCTGATAACTTTCCAATAGTATAAGCCACTCCCTCTAACTCCTCATAGTTGAGGAGAAATGATTTTTTGAATATTCATTATACATTCTTCTAGATGCACAAGTGAACCCAGTCGATGCACAAGTCAGCCCAGTTTAGACCCAAAATGAACTATAATAAGTATGAGCCACTCACTCAAGCTAATTTAGGTCTATATAAGCAAGTGAAAGAGTAGTTATAATATTCATACCTCACAAACCAATCAAAGTGAAGTGAATTTGGAGAGGTTTTCTGTAGGAATGATTTTGGCACATTTTTGGAAAGACTTTTTGCACTCTTTGGGAAGGTTTTATGTCTTAGTTAGAAGGCGAGTTGTAGAACAAATATAGAGGGACATTTTAAGCCATGTTTAAGGTGAGTTTTAGCCCTATTGAAGGCCAAAATTCAGTCCTATTAAGACCAATTTTTAGGTACGTTTTGGGGACCAAATTCTAGTGTTTGAAGGCCAAGTTCAGGCCTAGCTTGAAGGTCAAGTCTTGGAATTTTTAAGTTTCACTTCAGGCCTAGTTTAAATTCCAACCTAAGGTGCATTGAAGGATGAGTTTAGTTTTCATTTGAAGGTTTTTTTTTTTTGGTGTTATGAAGACCTAGTTCAATTCTAGTTTGTGGCTGAAGTTGGAATCATGTTATAGACCAAGTTTTGGCCTGTTTTTTAAGGTGGCCGAGCTCTATTGGTGAACTATTGAAGCGATATTTGGAGGTCAATTCTGGTTGGATAAGTAATTTTTAAGGGAGATTTTAGTTGAATTAGTTGTGATGTTAATATTATTATAGGATGGATCCCTATTGTGGACGGAGGTGTAGTAAGAACATGGCTATCATGGATGATTTTTGTGGCATTCCTATGGGCTGCATAAGGTGAGTGTTTAGTGAAAAGTTTGATAAGCCACAAGAAGAAGACCTTCAAGGATGTAAAGGCATGTTTGGTTCCAAGTGTGTTGAAAATCCCTATTTAGTAGAAAGAAATCTGTAATGTTGATTATAAGATGCCATGTGGGAATACCTGCTCTTTGAACATATAATAAGCCTAAGCAGTGACAATTGAGTAGTGAATAGCAAGAGTTGAGGAAGTTGAAGTGTCATATGGACAAACCTATTTTTAATGAAATATAGAGAAGTGAAATGTAGGAGATCAAGTCTAAAGAATCAATTCAAGAATCCTAGTTGAAGAATAAAGAGTTAAGGTGTGCATTTCAAGTGATTGTGATCAAGCTTGAAGGTGCAAACTTGATGGTTGCATAGTTATATGACAACTCACTAAATAATTTGTTGAATACCAGAAGTTATTGATGACATATCCAAGGAACAAATTGAATATGTAGATTGGTGCCTACAGTATGGTAAGTTGGTGCTTAGCTGGGGGAATTGGTGTCTCCTATAGGCTGGTGCTCAACCAGGGAAATGAAATATCATGTAGGTCAATGCCTATGAAAGTTGTAAGTTAGAGCTTAATTTGTATAAGGAATTTTACAAAATATTTACAAAGAATTTTTTTATAAGTGTTTCTTATGTAAATATTTGTGTTTCACAATTTACATGCATCAACTATTTTAAAAGATAAAAATAGTTAAAAATAATGAAATAATAATTCAGCCTCCTCTAAGTATTTCCAAAAATTGGTATCAATCGGTTCCTTCAGGCACAACCTAACATCTATTAAGTAGACCTCGTAAACGCAAACGAATATTTGGACACGATCCCCTAGAGTCAATTTTGGGGTTAAAAGCCAAAGTTTTGGGGCAGAAAGCCCAAGCTTTTGTATGAAAATTGTAAAGGCTCCACAATTTGTGGTCACGAAGCGCGTAGATGTAAAGTGTCATGAAGGGTTTCCGCCCTTATTTTATGTAAGTTGTGTCAGCTTTAGAAGATGGTCCACGGACGATGGAATTGTATACAAAGGAGAGTCTTAGAAGAGTCTAAGGTAGTTAAGTCATTGATGGGTTAGTAAGAGCTAAGAGCGAAGAGTTTTAGAAGTAGAAGAAAGGCTTTGTACCTATGTGCGTAGAGGCCTAGGGTAGAAGTCCGCAACTGAGTTCGTGAAACCTTGCAGCTAAGTGCGTAGGGTAGTTAGAGTCTGTAAGAAGATATGAAGTACTAATAAAGAATATTACTGTGGAAATATCTGTGTTTGATATATTTAATTCTGTTATGAATAAATGTGTTATGTTTTGTGAATAATGGTTTCATGATTTAATTTTGTATTGATGCGCGAATCTATATGTTTACATTGTTATCTGTATGCAAGTAATAAATATTTGTTTACGCGGAGAACATATTAATGAATATTGAAGTTATCAGATACTTAAGCTGATCTGGGTAGATATGAAACTAAGTGTAATTGCAGAAACGCGTAAATAGTTGACTCGCCTAATTAGGGTCTGCAAACGATAGTCGTAGACCTTCGCGAAGGTCTAGAGGCCAATTAAGAGAAGTATATTGATAAGCCCTAGAAGGCTTATCGATCTGCGCGAACGCAGAGTTAGGGCATAAACGACATCACTACCATCTCTGGGTGTGAAAACTTGGTACCAGCATCCCCCCATACTGCTTCGGGTGAGACTTCAGTCTGCGTTCCACGGATTGATGCCGAAAGGGCCAATAGTGTAGGGATTTGATTGGATAAATTAACGTTGAACCTGGGTCATGCCCATTAAGCCAATAAATGGTTCCATTGTCACGATCGCGATCTGCATAAAGAGATGTGTGATGTCGTATCACTGGAATCCGACTAAGAAGGAAATTAAAGACTGGTTGGATAGGAAGATCCACAAATTCACAGCGCAAGAAAACAGAAATCCGCGATTGACAAAAGAACAGTGGTTGGACAGATACCTATACACAGAGATACATGAAATATTCTTATGTTCCTTCCCAGTTGAATTATACAAGTGGATCACTAAATTGGCAGACGGCCAAGGAAGGTGGAGGCTTGATGGTCCGATAGTGTGGACCCCGGAGTTAGTGTGGAGATTGGAAGCCTCAGAAGATAAGATCGCACGCGTTGTCGATCACTGGCTTGATCGTATCATAGGAGGATTCGTGACAGAGTTCGCGGTCAATACTTCAATCAGTTACAGTGAAGCAAAGCGCCGCTTCTTTAAGGGACTGCGAGGTAAGTATTTAAGGTCTTTAAATACTTGGATTAAGATGCTCTTGTGTGAAAAGTGAGTTATGTAGTTACCTTGATGTTTGGAGCTACGCGAAGTTGAAATATCTTCAGGGATAGAGGGAAATCAGGTCCTGAATATAGCCCATTGATCGAACCTCTTCTGAGTGACGACGAGGAAACAATACAGGCTTCACCGCATAGCATTGTTCATTTGATAAGATGAGGGTTCCCATGAATACCCCATCCACCCACCCCACCTCTGCATTCACCTCTATAGCATACAATTTCGCCCACATTGCCACCACCTTCGTCACTGTTCAATATGGTGAATGCAATAAAGTTTCCCATTTTCAAGGGTTCAGGAAATGAGGACCCAGATCAATTTTGGTTCGTCACAAAGGCCGTATGGGAAGCTCAGGATATAACGGATTATCAGATAAAGAAAGCAACATTGGTCACTGCCTTACAGGAATGCATGCTGACATGGTACATTAAGTACTACACTGATAACCCGATGGCTTCATTAGCAGATATTCAGACCGCGTTGAATAAGGAATTTAGTAGGCCTAAATCTGAAGCTCAATCAATTGTGGGATTCAAGGAGATCATAATGAAGCTTGGCAAAACACCCCGGCACCTGGATCAAAGATTGAAGTGCACGATCCATGAAGCTAACATGAATCTTACAGATGGACAACACCGCGAATGGTTTGTGGCTTCGCTCTTGCCTCATCTGAGGGTTTCTTTATCATAGCAAAACATTGGGACCCAGGCAGAAGCCCTAGAGATTGCGATGAGATTCCATGAGACACCAGTGAAAGATGCTAATTTGGGAGTTCAATTGATTCACACAAAGTTTTAGAACCTTTGCCTAGAGTTTCAAAGTTTGAAGAAAGATAGAACAGTTTGGCCAGAGGTGCACGAAGAAGTTTGGTGCCTGAAATTCAAAAGTCAGGGGCATGACAAAGATCATTGCCCAGTCTTCGTGAATTATGTTGCAGTAGGAGGGCTGATGCCTCTAAGGCCAGAAGCTCAAGCAGGGCCAAGTACAAGGCCCGCGCTATGGTGTGCTATCTCTCAGGTAGCTGAAAAACATGTGATAGACAATTGTCACCTGATGTAGAAATTTGTACAGACACCGCAACAACACTTCTGCAACTTCTATCAATTGGTGGGTCATGATGAGCGTAAATGTTGTATCTATGAGCTAATGATGGATAAAACACCTGCATATAGAGTGTAGGAAAAACTTAGCCTCTGAATCAAGGCGTTGGGGGAGCGCGAGGAGGATTTCAGGGGTGCGGGTGAGGCCGAGGTGGAGGAGGACCTCGTAGAGGTCAGGGACAGTGATTTGCTACAACTATGGGGGACTAGGACACTACGCATGAGAATGCACGAATCCGACGTGCATGTGTGCAGATATTGTACTCAGTTTGACGACGTGACAAAAGACTACCTTGTATTACTAGCTAAGACACACGAAAAAGGGGCGCAGCCTCAGCAGCCTACCCAAAATCTGCAGATGATGAGGGCTGAACCTCGCGAAGAGGATCCTAATGTGAACATTATGCTACGAAGTGGAATGATGACTGGTGAAGACAAGGGAAAGCAACCTGAAGAAGGTGAATGGATCCGTAAAGCTCCAGAAAAGGAGGTTGGGTTTGATCTGGAGCACGCGAGGAAAACATTTAGGGAATCTTCACTGAGGCTTCTACCTCAGGAATTCAGGATAAGAAGTTTGAAGAAATGGACCCATCCATGCTTACTACATTTTTGGAGACCTGCATGAAGCTGCTTCAAGATAGCAAGGTCGTAAAGGGATTACAGGTGTTGATCAACAAATGTGCTGGTAATACTCCTAATGGACCGCGCATTGTCAGGAAAATTGGTAAGCATAAGGCAAGAACAGGGTGGGAGATGAGACTCACCGCACAAATAGGAGAATATGAAATGGACCAAGTTATTTTGGATCTAGGGTCCGACGCAAATGTTTTTCCTAAACAGACATGGGAGCGAATGGGGAGACCTATGCTGTGGTGGTCCCCTATTCAATTGAGAATGGAGAATTAGCAGAAGATTATCCCCATGGGAAGATTACAGGGAGTGACGGTCGATATCGAAGGTGCAAGTGCATTGTCCGATTTTGAAGTGATAGAGATTATGGATGATAGCAATCCCTACCTTGCGCTCATTGGGATCGACTGGGCTATCGACATGAACAGGGTGATCAATCTGAAGAAGCAGACAATGTCATTTGAAAGAAAATTGTTGCGCATAGTAATACCATTGGACCCTGCAGAAGGACCGCACTACACTAAACCAGTCCGTGATTACGAAAATGACGATGATTTGGACCAGATTTATAAGATAACGGTGCAAGATCAATATTGGGTGAATTCGATCGCTGATGGACGTCTTGCATGGGACCGTGACAACTCCTACAAATCAGATTCAGACGAGGAATTGGAACACTGGAAAAATAGATTGCACGAAGTGTCTACGCTACGATGTAACATGATGACCAAATCATTGTGTTGCGTATCATCGGAGGTAAGAAGTCTGCCTTACTATGATGGTTTAACTGACATTGATAAGTTTCTGGATGCATTTGAAAGGGAAGTGCCAGAGAAGCATCGTTTCCAAGCCTTGGACTTGGCGCTACGCCTGCAATATGGTGGGTTACACATAAAGACAACTTCGATGGATGGAGCGAATATAGAAGAATGATGAGAATGCAGTTTGGTCACCCAAAGGTACGATTGATAGAGAAATACGATGGAAGGAGTGACCCGCGTGATCACTTAGCAAAATGGACTGATGCTTATGGAGTAGAACCACAACCGGAGTGGGTGCATTTGTTCTGTCACACCTTGGATGTAATACCTATGAATTGGTACTTGGAGACCGAGCTCCGCCATGGCACGGATGAATGGGATATTTTGAGATAGGGATTCTTGATGAAATTCAGATTTGAAGATGGATTTGAGTGCATTGATGAAGTGTTGCAGGAGGTCAAATCAACAATCTTCAGAATACCGCAGGATCCCTTGGATTTGATTCAACCGAATTGGACCACCCAACTGCGCCACGTGTTGGAGTGCTACAATGTGACCGTTGAAGAATAAGATGAGGATCTGAGGAACATTAATGTCCCAGAAACAGAAGGTCACCGCAAAGTTGAGGGACCACAGATAGAAAATCCAGATATCACCACACTGCTAAAAACAAGACAAGTGAACATTGGGACAGGGGCGGAGCCAAAGTTTGCGAAGATAGGGGACTACTGGGATGATGCTATGGTAGATAAGGTCATTGAGTTTCTCTGCAAATACGAGGACTTTTTCCCTACGAATTTCTCGGACTTAAAATGGATAATAGCGGACCTGGGAGTTATGAAAATTATGTTGAAACTGGAAGTGAAGCCGATTAAGAAAAGGCCTTACCACCTCAATCCAAAGTATAAAGAAAAAGTCTGCTTAGAGTTGGATAAAATGCTTTTAGCAGGTATTGAACTGGTGGAAGAATCTGATTGGGTGAGCCCAATAGTAGTTCAGGAAAACAAGCAGAAGGATCAGATAAGGATATGTGTAGATCTTAGGAAGTTGAATGACACTTGCGTGCATGATCCTTTTTCGACTCCGTTCACCGATGAAGTGTTGGATAATGTAGGAGGAAAGGAAGCATATTCATTCACTGATGGGTTCTTGGGGTACCATCAGATCAAGATCGTGTCAGAGGATAGAAGTAAGATGACCTTCGCAACTGAATGGGGATGATTTCAGTATATTGTAATGCCTTTTGGACTGAAGAATGCGCCAGTGATATTTTCGCGCGTAGTCATCACTGCGTTCAAGGAATTCATTCACAAGTTTTTGGAGGTATACTTTGACAATTGGACGATGTTTGGGCTGGTGAAACGCCATGTAGCTAGCCTACGCTTGATGTTGGATACATGCCGGAGGTATCAAATTGCGCTCAATTTGAAGAAATGTTTGTTTTGTGTTCCTTTCGGAATCTTGCTGGGCCATGTGGTATGCAGACAAGGATTAATGGTGGACCTAGCTAAGATAATAGTTGTAATTAATTTGAAGGTGCCAAGAAGTTTGAAATAGATGCACGCAACATTGGGGCATACGGGATACTATAGAAAGTTCATCAAGAGTTATGCCCAGATTACCACGCTGATGGAGAAGCTTCTAAAGAAGGATGCTACATTCTGTTGGAATGAATAATGTCAGTGGAGCCTAGATGTGTTAAAGGAAAATATGGTCACCGCACTGATCCTAGTCTTCCTAGATTGGAAGAAGGAATTTCATGTGCATGTAGATGCGTCATGTATTGCACTTGAAGCAGTACTGACACAGGACGGTGAGGGAGAGTTGGATCAACCTATCGCGTTTACAAGTAGGAAGTTGTCTAAAGCTGAGAAGAACTATTCAACGACAGAGTGCGAAGGTTTTTCTATGGTGCGCGTGCTCCAGAAGTTCAGACACTACTTGCTAGGTGTACACTTTAAGATGTATATAGACCATTCTTCATTCAAGTACCTATTTAACAAGCCTATGTTGGGGGGGAAGATATGGAGATGGCTACTACTATTTCAGGAATATGATTTCAAAGTCATTCTGAAGCCAGGACGATTGAATGCAGGACCAGATCATCTATCACGCATTGAAACAAGAGAGGAGCCTACTAATTTGGAGGAAGGACTGTTTTACATGCAACTCTTTGCGATGTGCATAGCTGACAATCACTTTGCAGATATCATACACTTCATAATGAGGGGAATGGCTCCAAAAGGGTATACTAGTCAACAAAAGAAGGATCTAGTGGTGCGCATGACAAACTTTTTTGTCATTGCAAGACATTTATAAAAAATGGGCTCGGATGAAATTTTGTGACGTTATGTACCTGAGTTTGAATAGAACAACATCCTCGCTGAATTGCATGGAGGAGCTGCAGGAGGACATTATGCAGGAAAAGCAACAGCGCAGAATATTTTTACGTGTTGGGTTGTGGTGGTCGATGATGCATAAGGATTCCAAGGCTTATTGTAAGGTATGTGATGCATGTCAGAGGACAGGTAGGCCATCGTGGAGGGATGAGTTGCCTCTGAATCCGCAAGTGTCATTACAACCATTCGAGAAATGGGCAATTGATTTTGTAGGAATGATTCAACCCCCAGGAAAGAAGACGGGTGTGTGGTATATCATCACTGCAGCAGAATTTTTGACATGATGGGCGGAGCCGCATCCCATGAAGGACTGTATAGGGGCAAAAGCAACAAAGTTCCACTTTGAGTATGTGCTGACTAGGTTTGGTTGCTTGAATATTTTGATGAGCGATTGCAGTACACATTTCCTTAATGAAACGATCAGCGCGCTAACAGAGGAATTCCAAGTTTATCATCAAAAGAGCACGCCATATCACCCACGGGCTAATGGGACGGTCGAAGCATTTAATAAGATATTGGAGAATGAGGTGACACAGGTTTCCAATGCACAAAGGAATGATTGGGACATGCACGTACCCACGGTGCTATGGGCTTACAGAACTACTTGTAAGAAACTGACTAGACAGACACCCTTCAGGCTAGTCTATGGCATAGAAGCTGTGATGCCAATGGAGTATATTGTACCTAGTCTATGCATAGCGGTGTTCACAAGAATGGTGGATTGTGGAGCCCTGGAAGAGAGGCTTGCGCAGCTAACAGAGCTTGAAGAAGATAGGTTTTTGGCTGGATTCCATCAGCAAGTTCAGAAGGAGCGTGAAAAGGCATGGCACGATCAGCACATCAAACTGTGCACCTTCAAGGTAAACAATTTGGTTTTATTATATGACAGCAAGTTTGATAAATTTCCAGGAAAATTTCAGATGCATTGGCTGGGGCCATATGTCATCAAAGAGATTACCAATGGTGGAGCAGTTCAACTGGTGAAATTGAATGGAGATCCATTTCCCAGAAAGGTAAATGGTAGCTGATTGAAGCCATACACCGAGGATCTGGCCAGATGACTATATGATGGAAGCACAGTCTTAGCACTCCAGGTAGCTGAAAGGAGGCACGGGACTATAAACTACACTGCCTGGGTTGTAGAGTTGCGCGACTGGGGGACTGCGTGGGATGGAAGAATGTCACAGCATCAGCAGAAGCGCGATGGGAGTTGCACTATAGAAGGCGAGACAATGTAGGGCAGCCAAAAAGTGACTGTTACAGCCACTATTCATGATTTGATAGTGAGAAAATGGCTAAGAGGAGCGGGGGGGCTGACATTTAAAGCTAAAATTAAGAGCGAGATCTTTGAAAATATGCTACCAATCTATCATTTATGAGCGGATTTTGGGGGGAACGGTCGGATTTGAATTCAAATTTGCCTATAAATTACAGATGGCCACCCAATGAAAAAAACTTTGCATGTTGAGAGCTTCTATGTCGTTCTTCTAATTGTGCATGAATCCTGCGGTTTTTAAGGATTTGGTGGCCAGTTCAGTGTTTGACAAGTTTCCTAAGGAAACCTAGGAGCTCCTGAATAGCCTCATGTCGGCATCCGTAGAAACTGTAAGTGTTGGAGGATCTATGGCCTCTGAGGGAGTTTCCCCTAAGGTCGTAAGTGTGGAGGTGCCCGTCGCGGTGCCAAAATCACCGAGGTTGCCTAGGCCAAAGCCTACGCCAGCAGGAGAGGCTTCCAAGACAAAGAAGGACAAATAGAAAGCGACACAACTAGCGCGTGAGTCGCTAAGGAAGCACAAGAAGAAAGAGAAGCCCACCGCATAGGAGAAAGGCAAGGTGGTAAACCTAGAATCTGACAAGGGCGTAGAGGATATTGATATCGAAGGAGTAGACCCTATCTCAAAGCTACCCAAATACATCCCTTTGCGTCGGGGTAAGGTGAAGGTCCTGAAGGACCTAGATGAGGGAAAATTTCTTCTTAATACACCTCTGCTACCCGATTATATCACATTTGAAGGTCTGCGCTTGGTGCGCGTCCCTCATCTGAAGTTAGAGGATTGGGACTTGGTGGCTACTGAATGATTCCCCCACTTGTTGACTGATACATTTATGATGCGTGTATTCTATAAATATTCTGGTGTCATCGCGCTGGAGCCGGTGATGTGGATTTGAGGGATGGATAAGGAAAGATTGTTGAATTTGCTTTAGGTGCTGCATTACAACCGCGCTCCCATAAATTTGATCGTGATCAAACAATTGCTGTGTCTGGTGCATGATGGGTTCCTGTGGTTGGGAGAGCTGATACCAATCACAGATATGCTGATCCATAGGATCACATTACTACCGCATTCAAGGCTAAATCTGGCCAAGGCATTTGGCGGAAAGTTAGGCGAGTGCGACCTTGCCGAGAGAATGAAGGACAAGTTTAAGCTTGTTAAGAAGTCGTGTGGATATTCAATTTCAAGCATAACTGACCCCGCGGTGAAAGTAGCCACCTAGATCTTGGCTGGGAAGGTAATGAGGAAGTGTAGCACAGATGAGGTGCAGATGACAGTTGTTTCATTAGTGGCCCAGTGTGCGGAGGGCATACAATTTAACTGGGAGCACTACCTCTACAGCGAGTTCCTCTCAAATTGGAGATAAGCATAGGACCACAACAAGATGTTCCATTACTCTTGTCTGTTGTTATCAATTGTGTTGGTCACATGGAAATTACTGGAGGATAGCCAGTTTCCTTCGATCGCATCAGATTTACCAGAAGCAGCGAAGTTCGCTTCGCTATGGGTCATAAAGGATGCTGAGCGGGTCAAGGAGAGTAAAATATTTTGGGTACCCATGGAGGCAAGCATCCGTGCAGCCATCAACCATAAGCCAAGGTTGTCACCAACTATATGAGTAGTTGTCGAGATATGCGAAGTTCAAGGCAAACTTCCATTGTATCTCCATCCGGGCACGGAAGGACCCAGAACAAAAATGGTATGATCTCCCATACCTTGTGATGGATGATGCCATAGTAGCAGTCCTTGATTGTTGGCCAACCGAGTGGCACACAGCCTCAAATTTGTCAGTCAGGTCTAGTAAGTCTGCAAGAAAGAAGGAGGAGGCCCTGTCGAAAATTCAACAGTTGGCTGAAAATAGAAAAAGGAGGCTAAGGAAAAAGCAAGAGTAGAAGCGAAGCATGCCATGAAGGAATGGGAGGAAGAGCGCGACTCTTCCAGAAGTCAAAAGTCTCCTTCGCCACAGACGGAGGAAGAGGAGCAATTTGAACAAGGTGGTTGAGACTAGGAGAGCACCCACTTTCGAGTGAAGTGGAATCGGGAGCAGGAGAAAGAAGGGCCACGGAAGAAGACCAAGGCTACTAAGTCGTCACTCGACCCGATCACCTTGACAGAAGGTGACTTAGATGACATTGGGGATAAGGTCAGGGACGCGAATGCGGAACTTCTGCAATAATTCAAGCAGCAGTAGAAGCAAGCTCTGGTCACCATTCAAACGGGTCTGCGTGAGCTGCAGATCCAAAATACTCAACTGCAGGTAGGTGTAGGGCAGAGTAGCACGACATCGACTAGTTTGGCATCGGGGACCACTGGAGCAGCGGAGATGGTTCGCTCTTTGGATCCTCGGGTTGTCAGGATGCCTCATGGTGCCTTGAGCATGGAGACAGATGCTGAAAAGGCTGCGTTAAGGAACATTGGTCTCAACTTGGCTGCGTTCCCAAGCGAATTCCTTCACACGCTACAAGCAGGTGTGATCCTGGAACTTAGGGCCCGAGAGTAGCGCGTGCTGAGTGTGATCAGCAAGAAGAAGGTTAACAATGAGCAATTGTTCGTTGAGAAAACAACAACAATAGATACCTAGAAGAAGGTCCAGGAGAAGAATGAGCGCATCGTAGCGGTGGTAGCAGAAGCATGCAGAATTGTTCTAGAACTGCACATCCCCGAAGAGGCGCATGTGGAGGCCAAGATTCGGAAGTTGGCTGTAAGTGTGTACGATGCTCGAACCAATATGGCCAAGGTTTAGCTTTAATTGAACCTTAATATCACATAGCTCAAGTTGAGGTCATAGCCTTCAACTCCACCAGAGGTCAGAGAACGCGTGAGGCAGCTGTCAAGAATGTAGTAGGTGTCGTGCTGATGGATTGCACTGCGCTTTTCGAGCAATCGTTGGAGGTAATTACCAGTTTGCGGGAATATACCAACCTGCAGATGTTAGCAACCGAGACAAGGGAATTGTAGTAGCAGTATGACGATGCAAGAGCAGTAGCGTGTACCATCGCTATCACGCAAAAATTGGCAAAGCTGCAGGAGGCAAAGGAATTGAAAGAGCAGGTGGATGCAATGCAGCGAAGAGAGGCAGTACTTAAGGCCAGATTAGGGCCTTGGTTGGATGAGGCTTATGTGCTAGCCACCACCATTGAGGAAAAGTTGACTAACTTGCAGATAACACAGCAGAAGATCTAGGCAGAGAGTGCAGGACTAGCAACGGAGCAACTGGTAGAGCAGGTTAAGCAGGCAGCGACGCAATGTACTATTGAAGTTGCAGTGGTGAAAGTGGAGTTGGGAGATCTTTGTAGCAAGATCTTTATGCCAGCAGAGTGACTCAGGGGCAAGTCACCATATTTGTGTTGGGGGCCTGTTGGGACAGGGTCCCCTAGAGTCAATTTTGGGGTTAAAAGCCAAAGTTTTGGGGCAGAAAGCCCAGGTTTTTGTATGAAAAGTGTAAATTCTCCACAATTTGTGGTTGCGTAGCATGTAGATGTAAAGTGTCATGAAGGGTTTCCCCCCTTCTTTTATGTAAGTTGTGTTGGCTTTAGAAGATCCAGCCATGGTCCACGGACCACAGGATTGTATAAAAAGGAGAGTCTTAGAAGATTCTAAATCATTTAAGTCATTGATGGGTCAGTAATAGCTAAGATTTTTAGAAGTAGAAGAAAGGCTCTGCAGCTGTGTGCGTAGAGACCTAGGGTAGAAGTTCGCAACTGAGTGTGCGTACCCCTGTAGCTGAGTGTGCAGGGTAGTTAGAGTCTGTAAGAAGATCTGAATTACTAGTAAAGAAGATTACTCTAGAAATATTTGTGTTTGATCTATTTACTTCTATTATGAATAAATGCAGTTATTTTATGCTGAACAATGGTTTCATGATTTAATGTTGTATTGATGCGTGAATCTATATGTTTACATTGTTATCTATACGCAAGTAATAACATTTGTTTACGCGAAGAACATATTAATGCATATTGAATTTATCATATACTTAAGCCGATCTGGGTAGATATGAAAGTAAGAGTAATTGCAGAAACATGTAAATAGTTGATTCGCCTGATTAGGGTCTGCAAACGATAGTCGTAGACCTTCACGGAGGTTTAGAGGCCAATTAAGAGAAGTATATCAATAAGCCCTAGAAGGCTTATTGATCTGCACGAAGGCAGAGTTAGGGCATAAAATGACATCACTACCATCTCTGGGTGCAAAAACTTGGTTCCAGCATCCCCACATACTACTTCGGGTGATACTTCAGTCCATGCTCCACGGATTGATGCTAAAAGGGCCATTAGTGTAGGGATTTGTTTGGATAAATTAACGCTGAACCTGGGTCAGGGCCCACTAACCCAACAACGTAAAGCCAAAAATGTGACTTCAAACACCTAAAATAAGTATCCTCCATAGTCATGAACAAATAATATTCTTAAAAAGTTGAAGACAATCAGAAGAGAGAGTTAAATCTAGAAGAAGGTTACACGATTGATTTTGAAGAAGAATTTATGGATTCTCATGAACAAATACTCGGGCTTAGAAAATAAAATATAAGATTTAAAGAGAAATTGCAAATCCTTGAAGAGGAGTCATAACATTTATGAAACATAAGTTTTCCTCTTGAGATTTCAATCAAAGGAAGAATAAAATAGAGAAGAAACATCGTCAAGTCAGTTGAAGGAAAAGTTTGAGGATTATGAGAAGACAGAAGTAGAAGTTGATAAAAAATAGAACGAAAAAGCGAAAAAAATTGAAGAAGTCGTCTCCTTGAAAATTAAACTACAAGAAGCTAAGAGATTAGAATAAGTGATGAAAATATAGATGAAGGAAAATTAATATAATTGTGAGAATATTTAAGCATAAATTGTGTCAATAAGGAATGAAGTAGACAAGCTCAACAAGAAGTTGAAAAGTTCTCAAATGTTGGATGTTATTCTCAGCAGTCAAAGATCACCATACAACAAAATAGGTCTTGTTTATGTGGGTGATATTTCATATAAATAAGATGCAAGCCTTAAGTCACAAAAAAATAAAATTAAAGAAAGGCCTGAAGGTCATGTTAATATTCTTCAAAGTCCTAACCACAGTGGAAGAAAGGGGAAAAAATCAAGATGATTTTGGAAGCGCTACTACAACTAGAAGCTATATTTATGCCCTCGAAGGATCCTGACAGAATACTAGTAGCAATGAAACAAGAGACAAGGATCAACAAAGAGTTTAATCTTATCCAAATCAGAACAACTCAGAGGAGTTGTTTCATCAAGACAATCCTTCTTAACCAAGTATCAAAATATATTTCTTGGTCATTGTTGTTCATGTAAAAACTTTGGACATAAATCAAGGGATTGTAGAGCCTATGTCAGGGATGATTTTAGAGGCCTTTATCAAACCTTTAGAAAAGAAATTACAAGCAATCAAATCAGAGGTCCTAATGGCTATAGTAGTAGAAATCATAATTCATTCACTCCCCTATACATGTACTATATAGAATGCTACCAATGCCACATTTTTTGGCATATAGCACATGACTACAGAAGCGGTGTGAGATGTTTTCCTAAACAAACCAAAGAATAAGATATTTCTACCATGCATGAAGAAAAATACACCAAGGTGCAAAGAAGAAAAATAGAAGAGCTAAAGATGGATCTAAATTCTCAAGGCATAGGTCTAAATTGTTGATGAAATCTTCTTCAAGTACATGCAAGATTGAATTCTCTAAGGCAATTGAAGAAAGGGAAGTTTGGAGAATTTTATACAATGGTTGCAAGCTAATGGAGTCCACCTGTGGGGTTACAAAATCAGATCATGTAACTTGTTTTGGTTTATATTTTCAAACTAATGGTTGTAGAGGTCTTTCTTATGGCTCCACTACAAGATCCTTATTTAGGACCAAAACATGGAAAACCATATGAAGAAGGAGATGTTGATGATATAAATTTGGATATGCTACCATATTTATTTGGAACTCCACTTTGGTTTACAAAAGATGAGTTTTCATAGCTCAATGGTATTGTACTCTATCATGCAACCAAGATATATCTAAAAATTTGAAAGAAATAATAGCAAGGAAACATTTGATTGAAAAAAAAGGAAGTTACAACCATTGAGTTTATAAAGCCAAGGTGCACATGCAAGTGATGGTATTGAGTTGAATAAACAAATTTATGTGACTTGTACAAGAGGTAATGACTTGGGTGAATTATATTATTGCAACTGTAAATAAGATGAAGTTTTTTGTTGGAGAATGTAGTAGGGAAGTTATTAATTTCAAATTCTCCATAACCTTAATAATTTCTTGTGAAATTTAATTATCTTCTTATGTTACTTTTGTTACACAAAAATATCGTCACCATGATTATTTGCAGTCAGTATGGGTCTATCATCACTTGTACTGTCCTCCTAAGCAAGTCTCAGACCTCATCTCTTCAAATCAAGCTTTGAAAATGAGAGGAAGACATTAAAAATCAATGTAACTCTGGTTATGAACTTTCTCTCACTGTCACCTGCGGTCCCGCACCTTCTCTGTACAAAAACTGCGGACCTGCCCACTCTGTCCCTAACGGTGTAGGTGCAGACCCCTGTGAAAGTCAAAAGGCGCAAGTTTTATCTTAAAAAACTCACTTTGGGTTAATTCTAGAGGTTTCTAGAAGGAATTTTGACGTGGATTGTTCGCTCTGAGGTGGTTCATGCATCCCAAAAGAGAACGAGCTAATCCCTTGATGAGAGGAGCTATCCCTTTGAAGGAGGACCTAGTAACCTCCCTCCATTACACTATAAATACAGGCATTGGGCTGGTTGCTAAGGAGGTTAGAAGCTGAACATTTTTTAGGGTAAATGCTAGTGAAATCAAGACTCCCTAGTTGAGCTTAAGAGGAGAGATCACATACCTTTTTGGCTTCATTGGGGAGTGAGTGAAACTTGTCAAAGTAGAGGAGACTTCTTGCTGGACCCTGGGAGGAGCTTGTACAGCATCAAGGCAAAGGTTGTAAAGTTCTTCTTCTTTTGAATTAATACAATCAAACTCATTTTTCTCAACAAGTATCTCATGTTATGCATTTCATGGACTCCTTGACTTTCATGTTAAATATGTTTTATGCAATTGGCTTTTCAGGTGCTATTTAATTTGTTTTCCTTGTTTGTGTTTGCAGATTCGCGACAAAGGAGCTCATTTGGATTGAAGGAGTGAGGGCATCCACAAGCTTGCGTTGGACCTAAGGTAGGCCCTAAAAACACTTGTTTGCTATTGTTTATCAAAGCATATTTAGAGAAAGATAGTGTCTGGTTGGTTTGCTTGTCATTAGGTCTTCTTTAGATTCTAGGAAGGTCTATCTTGTCCGCAAGATCAACTTATTCCGTGTGACAAAATGGCGACTCCACTGGGGACTTGATTGCTTTCCTTGTTTTTACTTTGACCTGAGAAACTGTATTTTTGTTTCTATTTTTGGCTTGTTGTGTGTAAAATTGGGTAGAGTTTGTAGATCCAGGGTTATTTTTTGTTTTTCATAGCTTTGGGAGAGGACCGCACCCTAGCCGTTTGACACAGTGCGTACCTACCCGCAGCTTGGCTTTTAGCACAAAGCGGGACCGCACCTGTGTCAACTGTGGGCCTGCGGACCCTGTCAAAATTTTGAAAAACCCTAAGATTTCCTCTGTTAGTCAGTTTAGTGTTTGTTTAGAAATTGTTATCCACTGCCCAGACCTACATATAACTTGTCAGAAGCTTTCCTTAGATTGATTTCATTAGTGTTAGGGTTTTAAGTGAAATTCCTAGGAGTTTTGCTTGTTGGGTTTGTTTTTCATTTTGGTTGTGTAGTGGCTCTGAGCTTAGAAGCTGTAGGGACTTCAGATCACCTTAGTGTCTACCAACCCTCTTATGAGTCTGACCATTTATGAAATCTCCCCTTGTTGAGGAATCCACTTTGAGTTTTCTCTTTACAAAACTTCGAAAAGTTTGTGTTTGAGAGTTTGGATTTTCATTTTCAAAAAGAAAACAAAATTGGTTGTTCTTGACTTATTTGTGATTCTGCATAAATTGGTCCTTAGCTTACATCTAGCTAAGTAAAACATCCTTAAAAAAGACTTTTAGTAGGCTTTGACTTCAAATAGGTTTTTATAATTTGTAGATCTCAAAGTTAGTCATTTTCATAGTTTGAGTGTTTTATTAAAAAAAAATATAAAAATCTCTTTTGGAAAAAGTTTGTTTTGTAGTGATTGAGTGCTTTGAAATGAAAAAGGGAAATTTTTGTGAAATAACTAGTTGTCTTGTTTTGAGTGCATTGGAAAAGGACAAAAACTCTTCTTTTAATTTGTTGAATTGAGAAAGATTTGTGTTTACAAAGTATTTGCATTCTCAAACTCTTTCTTAGTTTAGACGTTCATCGAAGAGAAAAAGATTGTTTAAATCATCTTAGGTGCATTTTTAGTGATTTTGAGTCGAGTCTTCATACCATGAGTTTCATCTCCGCACCTTTGGACTTAAACAAAAACCACTAAAATTAACGCTTAAAGTAAAATTCACCTAGTAACGTTTTTATTTCTAGGGCTCTGATACATCAACTTAGCTTAGGCTAGTGTCTTGGAGTAGGAGAGTAATTAACTCTCCAAGACAGAAAAAAAAAACAAGTAGTTGTATCTTGTGGTAGGGAAGAAATCCAATTGTTGTATTTATGCTCTGGGAAAGCTCCTCTTAAAGGAGAAGCATGAGATCGTGTCCGAACCAGTGTGGGAATCAATCCTTCCTCATTGGGAACGACGCCAGATATTCACGTATTAAAAATGGTAAACCTCGGATTAACCATTGTCGAGGAGCCTGGGGTCACTTGTTGGTAAACCTTGGATTATGTCAAGGAGCCTTCAAGGGGATTGAGCTTGCTACTCTGCCCTTGCGTGCGTATAGGATCATAGATTGTTCCCCCAGGTATATTTGTTTCAGTTGGTAACCTTAGTGGCCATCTTCTTTAGGACTCTTCCTAAGGTGACAGTGGTGGGAAGATCCCACTGTACCTGGAGCAGACGTCGGCTAGACTCACTTGGATTTTCTGGGGGGTTCACTTCACTCGAGATGGTTAAGTGGAGGAACTTGTGCCAGTCTATTCATTAAGCAGGTTGCCGGGGTAATTGTTCCAACCGCCATTTCTGTATTGAACTCTGCGACGTTGGATTTCATCACCAACTAGTGTTTTCAGTATGGAAAGTTACTGTTTGTGTGTGTTTGATCTCCTAGATTCTTTAGGCATGTGATTCACATTTTTTTGGTTCTTTAGAGACTTTAGGTGCTTTTCATTGAGATTTTACTTTGCTTGCGTGTGAAGTAGTTAAAAGTTTTCACCTGTGGCTGAATTACCAAGACAGTCCCGTAGACTTCGGGGCCAGTCTCCTGAGTTTGTAAACGTGGCTGAGTTACTGAGGAAGTCTCGTAGACTTCGGGGCCAACCTCCTGAGGAAGTACCGAGCCAGCTTGAAGGCTTGAAAGTCCTTGTAACTCCTAGAGACAGTAGAGTTGGGTCACCTGAGGAAGGAGAATCTTCTTTGATAGTACATCCTGATTTTCAACTATTAGTAGCAGATTATAATCCACAGTCAGTGTCTGTTTCCGAAATTGCTGCTAGTTTTTCATCTACTAGTGATATAGGTGAGGAACCTGAAATATCCGAGCTTGAAAGTGAATTTGCTGCTACTCCGACATCGGGGTTTGTTTCTCCAACTTCTAGTGGTCCTGGTTCACCTAGGGTAGAAAGAGTAATCACCCAGGATCTTCCTTCTGGACTTATTGCTATTGAAGAACTTACTCTGGAAGAAGAAGTAGGCATCCCTATCCCTGAAAATCAACTTGTTATTGAACTAAGGGAGCGTGAATCAATTTTTTACAGTCCACCTAGGAGCAGTTCTTGGTATCTTTCTTTGACTAATTTTCTAGAAAACTTAGGGTTAAGTTTTTCACCACCTCGTGCTCCTTATCACCCAACACCTAGAGGTTTTTATACTCCCATAAATATGTCAGGACAGTCATCCATGTTTACTCAATCGCCCGAATCTTTTTTGTACGGCGGTCATTCTGTTCCCTCCGGGTATCAGTCACTTTCTGGTACTTTTTCGGGAGCATCTCCTCAACCCATTGAGCAAGGGTTATTAACTGGAAACAATGGTACTAAGCCGTTGAGCGTAGAAGACATTCTTATGATGTCAGGTTCTATTCCCAATCCTCAACCTCAAGGTGGCCAGTTACCGCCTGGGGGGCAGCCTCAATTCACGCCTGGGGGGCAACCTCAAGGTACACAGTTTGCATCGGGGGGCAACCTCAAGGACAGTACATACCTATGGGATAGTACGTTCCTCAAGCTCAACCCCAGACTCAATATGTACCCCAATGTCAACCCCAGTATCAATTTATACCTCAAGGTCAACCCCAGTATCAGTATGTGCCTCAAGGGTATCAACCCCAAGGTCAATACTCGAACCAAGGTTTCCAACCACCCTCTGGTCAAACGTATGTTCAAGGAACGGGAAATGTACCTTTCAATTATCAATCCTACCCTCAATCTGGTTATGGTCCTCAGTATTCTCAACCAGTTATGGGTCAGTACCCCGGAATGAATATAGTGTGGGATCCATCGCAAGCTCAACAGGTATTGCAGCCAAGTGTACAGTTGTCATCTCAAACTGGACAACCCTTAGTTTCTGGTACACCCCAGCAACCAGTCCAGTCTAACATTCAAACTTCTGTACCTTCGGTAGTTTCTCAACCTGGGCCTAGTACACCTCGTACTCTGCCTCAAATGACTGCTACAACTACCGCAACGTCTATTCAATCTACCCCACCTACTTCTGGAGTATCGACAGCTCCGGTTTCTATTGTTCCTGTATCTACTCCTCAGACATCTTTACCACCGTCTGGATCTACAATTCAAACTTCGGTTCAGATGCCTGTAGGACAACCTGGTTTAAGTACGGTTGTCACAAGTCAACCACAATTTACTTATCAACCGTACCAAGGAAAGTACCAATTCGGTCCTGCTGTGCAGCAGCCAGTCTATCAATATCAACCGTACCCTGGGTACACTTATGAACAACCTCAACAACCCCAGTATGGTCCGGTTAATCCTGGTTTTCTGGGAGGATACAATATCCCGAACGCGATTCCTATTCCTAGTTATCCTGGATATCCTCCTCCTGGGGCTGGTCTTATGACCCAGAGTTTTAGGGATAGTTACCGTTTATCGCAACTTTGGACTTACCTGACTTGTCACGCCTAACGAACGATCCCATCAATTATCTTCTGTTTTGGCCGCCAATGCCGAATAAGTTGCCCAGTGGCATTCCCAAGTTCGAAGGTAAATCAGGAGAGGACCCATCGAACCATGTGATGACTTACCACCTCTGGTGTGAATCTAACTCCATTACAGATGATTCAATCCATCTTAGACTTTTCCAGCGCACTCTAATTGGTCTCGCGGCCAAGTGGTACATTGAGTTACCACGAGGCACTTTTTATAATTTTAGTCAATTAGCTACCTCGTTTTTAACTCATTTTCAGTTGCCAGTCCGATATGACAATGGCATGGAATTGTTAACTTCGCTAAAACAATCGACATCCACTTACATTTCAGATCATATTCATGAGTGGAGATGTCGACGGCGTTTAGTGAAGGTATTTATTCCGGATTAGATCTTGGCCGAGTGGTTTTGTAAAATCTTTGTTACCAAAGATCACTGAAGATGTTGCTAAAGTCGGAGTTGTTACTGAGGAGCAAGTAATTGCTCAAGCACAGTACCTTGACTTGGTCTATACTCAGTCAGGTATGTTACACGAAAAAATCCCCGATCTTCCCAAGCAGAATCAGATCACTGCAGCTCCTTTGGGATCTCATGCCGCCGATGGTATGATTGGCACGGTTAACACTAAAAGTAAGAAGAAGTCTTCCAAGAATTCTTCCCCTATCATAACCTTGCCTGATTCCCCAACAGGAGATTCTTCTGCAGAGATTTCCGCCGATATTCACGTTGTAGAGTCATCTACAGCCAAATCAAAATCCGGTGGGAAGAAGAAAGGAAAGAAGAAGAATAAAACGAACAAAAGTTCAAAGGAGAAACCTGAAAAGGCGGAATCTAATGATGAAAAGCGCAAACCTCGTTATCCTTGTCTCATTTGTGACGATGAACATTTACAAGGGACTGCGCTCATTGTGTAGAGGTTCGAAGATCGTCAAGGGTTCCCAAACTCCTGCTGTTTTGAAGGATCCTTTTCCGGCTCAAGATAGTAAGATGATAGGTTCATCCTCGAATGCCAATGAAGAACCCATACTGATGATGTCCCATGTTAGGATTGCGACTCGATCGCAAGATTATGGTAGTAAAAGTCCTGTTGATGGTAAAGAAGCAGAATCTTCTCATTCTAATCCATCAACCTCAGCTCCCGGTTCTGATCCACTATAGATCGAGAAACCTAATCCAGACTTGGTAATCAAACCACCCGCCAAGGGTATACTTCAAAATTCCGCTTTCAATCCACATGCGAGAGGGACTCAGAATTATAACATTGTTGAGGATTTAGTTGTTTCACCCTCAGCAATGTCGGCTTTGGAAGTGCTGCAATCATGTCCAGCACAACGCAAATTACTTTTGTCGGCTATAGGAGATATTGATGTTCAGGCCCCGAACCTAATAATTTTCGATCTAGAAAATAGTACACCGCGTTTGCCTCATCAAATGGCTTTCCAGATACCGGTGATAGTCAAAAACAGGCCTATTCATCGGACTGTAATTGATGAGGGAGCCTCAACGTGTATTATGTCGATACAGTGTTGGAGATCGCTTGGTTATCCTTCGCTAAATCAATCCCCGACGATTATAAAGGCCTTTGATGGCCGTGGGTTTCATCCTTTTGGCATTCTACAGGATTTGCCTATAAGGGTTGAAGGAAAAACCGTTAATCTAGATGTGGAGGTGGTTGATGCCCCTCTAGATTACAACCTTCTCTTGGGTCGAAGTTGGTCTTATGCTATGACAGCGGTCGTTTCATCGGTCTTTCGAGTAATAAAGTTTCCACACAATGGAAAGATCGTAACAATAGACCAGCTAGCTTACTTTTCATCCGACCCAGCCTCTTCGAAGAGTATTTAGCATGTCGATAAAACGACTATCCCATATAAGGATTGTTTAGTCAATTTAGTGTTCCTAAATTGATGTCATTAATTGTCAACCCGGGGCTCGTAAGCTGATGAAGTGAAGGTGTACTATATGTACTTAAGCAACCTCTTAGAGCTTTTTGTCGTTTGGGGTGTTGTTTGTGGTTAATTTATCTTCCTAAGATGGAGTGATGATTTTATAAACAGATGAGTGATAGTGTGTGTAAGGTGAATTCTAGATGAGTGAGGGTGTGTGATTGGTGGTTTCTAACTACTTGCTGAAAAGGAAAAGCTTGAAAGAAATAAATAACTTGAAATGAACTGAAAGCAAAGAACCACTTTCTAATGGCACTAGACACCATTCATGCTGCTGCAAATAAAAGGTAAGAAAATCACTTTAAAAACCAATGATAATGTTTATCTCTTCCTAGCTCTCTGCTTCCAACACATAGTACTGTGTAAAACACGATTAGGAAGTAGCTAAAGATGAGTTTAAAAAGTGATCAAGAATGAGAAAAATCTACTTTAAAGACTAGTTATAATGTTCAACTCTTCCTAACTCTCTGCTTCTAACATATGGTACTATGTAAAGCACGATTAGAAAGTAGTTAAAGATTAGTCTAAAAAGTACTCAAAGCCAGCTGAAATTTATTAGTATTCTGATCTCTAAAAGATGAACAATTTGTGATAAAGAGACCATCAATATGTTAGCAGACAACTTTGAGAAACTAAACTAGAAATCAGCTATGAAAATAAAGTAAAGGCAGCAACTTTGAATCTGTCAACTGAAAATACCATCAGATATAAAGCAAATACATAAAGACAAAAACAATCCCGGGTTAAAAACCTGCAAAAGAACAATACTGATCAGTTTAAGTGAATGCTGCAAATGAAATGACAATGAAAGTGAATCAAGCTGTACATGTTTCAAAAAAAAAAGGAAATGCTGAATGGAAAATAAGGAAATAGCAAGAATATGAACATAAAATACTATACAAGGGCGGTCATGAACGGGGGCCCTCCATTCATACAACCCAAAGAAGACTCAAGGATTTGAAAACGTCAGAACAGCACTGTCTTCTATTACTCCATATGCAGAAAATTACAGTCAAGAGTGCTAGAATAGCACTATCAAAACAGAGTCTTGAAATGCACTAAAATTATAACAAGTTCATAAAACACAGCAACTAAAAAGTAACATTAAGCGTACACAGACGCTAGTTTTTATAGGCATCTAAATGATTGCCTAATGCGTAAAGCTAGAAACTGAAAATTAACTAATCTGTCATGCGTAATAAAGGTTCAGCAACACGTCATAAGCCTCGTGGATGAGCTGGAGGTTCTTGCTTCAGTGATTGAACTTGCTGCTCCAAAGGTTGAACAGTGCTTGGACCAGCAGCTGCTTGTTCTAACGTCTCCAGGTAATTATAAACTTTCTGCTGATCTGGGTCAACCTCTGGTGACTTCTTTGGACTAGGCTCATACTTAAATTCAGATCCATGTTCATATTCAGGTTCATGCTCAAAAGGACTTTCCTCACGTGGAGGACTGGTCTCAACATACTCAGCGTGTGGAAGGCTTTTCTCAAAGTCAGGTCTTGTAGCAACCTTTTCAGGTGTGCTCAAGTCAATGATGAGTGACTTTTTACCCTTTGTGGCCCCCACTTTGTCTTGTATCCTTCTGCTCCTTCTCACGGTGGTGATGTTCTGCTTTTCTTTTTGTGCTTTTTGCTTTTGTTTTTCCACCTTCTTGGAAAGGGCAGTTTCATGGAGTTGGGCCAACCTTTGTGCTAAGGGCTGAGTATCTTCTTCACTGGAATTTTCAGGAGTAAGGTAAGTTTCTTGGGCTACAGCTTTGCCTTTATCTTTCTTTTGTTTCTTCCTACTCTCTTTTCTCTTTTGAGCAACTTCTTGGGAAAGTTCTGAAAGGGTTTCTGTGATGATTCTTTGGGCTGTTTGATCAATGTCCACAGCAGGCTCAGGGTCGATTTCATGTTCAGAATGATGTACATCAGTTTCTTCTTCAATCTGTTCTTGGACAATTTCCTCTTGGACAACAGTTTCAAGGGTAGTCTCTTCTCTTTTTCTTCTACTCTTTCTAGGCACAGAGGTTTCTCCTGCTTCTTCAAAATGGTTTCTCACAAGAAATCTCTCCCAGGTGTTATAGACATTTTTGTGCCTTACAGCATAGAGCATGAAATGTCAATAATCTAAGGGATCCAAAGTCCCTAAACATGTTGTTCTTACCCTTGGAGGAACAAGGTCAGCAAACCACAACACTGCAAATCAGTTCTCCACTGAAAAACACTCAAAAACAGGTCAATTTTGGATCAAAGTAGCTGCTCCAAAGGCTACCTGCACTGCATAGCAAGTGCAACAAGGGCTACCTGCGCTGCATAGCAGGTGCAACAAAGGCTACCTGCGTTGGGCGTACTTGGACATGTGGAGGAATCTTTTTCTCAATGTGCCAGTGCCCAGGAAGCTTCCAAAAAGACACTTGATCATAAGATTCGCCTAATGATGAGTTAAGAGCTTCTAAAACTCCAAGTGGAAGATAGAAACTCCAAGTGAAGAACTAAAGAACAACTGGAGTTGAAGAGGACAACAAGTCACACATCAAGCTGACTTATCTTCACTCCAAAACTCTATATAAGGATCTCATCCCATGGGATCTAGAAGGCCGGAATTTTGTGCAAAGAATTGTTGTTGGTTTACAGTTGTGAGCATTGGGTGATTGCTTGAGGTAGGTGAAGAAGAGATTTCTCTCCATCGGGAAGGTGATGCTGGATTGGACCTCTCATGGTTGTATCACCGCCTGAACCTTACTTCCATATATTAATAAAGCATTTGAGGTTCTTCTATTCGCATGTGTTTCAATGATGTATTGTCGTACTTGCGTATTTGATTTATGCTAATCCTTGAATCAATTATGAATGCATGCCTCTTGTAGTTTCCTTTCTTTGTCTTGTTTGCAGGATCTCGTGTAGCTGGGCCCGTGAAAAGACTTGGAGCTGGGAGCAAGCGGCGAATAGAGGAGATTGGATCGACCATTTGCGCAAGACATCGGTAAGTGGATCTCTTCCTTCTATCTCTTGCATGTCATAAAGAAGAAACTTTAGATAGCTTTGCTTTCAGCTGTTTCTAAGGAACTGTCACCCTTAGAGTGGGTTAGGGTCATTCCGAGTTGGATACTTTCCCCCACAACAGACTGGCGACTCCGCTGGGGATCGTGTCTTGTTGGTAGCTTGTGTTTATTGCTATTCATTTCTTAAACAAAGGGAGTACCGAATCGAACTGCATTCGAGTCCTTCGAATGCAAAGTAGAGGGCAGCTACTTTAGCCCAGTGCTGGGCATGTTTATGATTTGAAGAGCTGATCCACAAGGACTCTTTTTAGCTCTTTGTGATAGTGTTCATCTTCCTTTAATCATCCTCTAGTGTATACTTGACTGACAGCCTCTGATTTGGCCAAAAACCACTGATTTTTGAGCAATCTGTGACCCGGAATCTGAGAGAGACGAGAGTTGTCTCATCAGTGCAGCTGCAGCAAAGGCTACCTGCACTGCAACGTAGGTCCCGAAGGGGCTACCTGCACTGCATCTCAGATTGACAGTGCAGCACCTGCGCTGATCCAGTTTTGCCTTGTGCAACTGGGATTCCCCACTGTCTGTTGCCCAGTTTTCAGTATTGTTTTTGCAGCCTGTTGTCAACCTGTATACCCAGCTGAAACCACTTCTCTTTGCCTTCATTCCGCCTCAGTTGTATGAAGAAACCGTGATTGTTCTTATTGTATTTCTTGCTGTCATTCACAGTTTCCCGTAGCGAAAGTGAACTAGTCTTGCTATGACCTCTTGGATCTAGACCTGTGAGAAAGTGTCGTTGTGATTCTAAGAGTTAGTTTATTGCTGTTCATAGCTGCTTGAGCATTTGCTTTCGTTATATGGTTCGAATTTCAGTATTTCTTGTGTTGAAACGAGTGAATCTTAAGGTGTTCTTTTGATTATTGGACAAAAACTTGTTTTCTTTCACTTGAAATTGAATTCGAAATTATACAACAGCTTTCTTTTTGTAATACATCAACATTAAGGAAGAAGAAAAGAAATACTTGCATTGTGCATGTGCATTTTGACAGTTTGCATGTCGATTTAGGAAAAAGTGCATCAGTGTGTGCTCTATGATCTGTTTGAAAAGATGATGTCTTTCTTTTCCTTCAGTAGTTAAGGTTTTCATAAGTTGAAAGAATTGAAAAAGCTTGCTTATCATTCTTAGACTGCATTTAGGAGTTGTATCATACATCACGTGGTGATCCATAAAGGCAAACTGCTAAGCAAGATCAACCTAAAAAGAACTGAATTTATCTAACAACGCTTTGAAACATAACGAAACACAGTAGAGGTCTAGGTAGAAACGTGAACCGGCGTCGTTAAACATAGTGACCGTCGATCTCTACGAAGGTGGGTGATTCCTCCTGAGGGACGATAGCACTAATACGGACTTGTGACCCCGCGTACCGTCGCGTATATTGGGGGACCCCTATAGGAACAAAGCCTTTATCCATAGGAAGCCGTGTCGGCCGCCCTACTGATCGCGATGCAGTGAACACAGCATTCACGAAGATCGACCACTCGTACCGTAAAACGTATTCTGTGGTTTCGCGAAAGGTTTGGCACACCCTTGCCTAGAACTCCAGAGTAGTTTCTTTTGGCCTTTTTCAAACTCTATAACTGAAAAAGTCCATCCGAGCATTTGTCACTTCGGGCTCGTTAATACATCGAAGGAGACTAGAGTCATCTTTAGCTTTTTCTCGACTCTTAAAAAGTGAAAAAGCAAGTTGTGTCTAAAGCGTCGTCATATAAAATTCATCTTAAACGGAACATACTACCCCTGATTCCTGCGTTGATCTTAAGGTTGAGAACATGGAACACGCCAACAAAGGGATTCCACATGATGGGACCCCTAGCCCTTTCTCCTCTTGGGGAGAAGTTGGTGCGCCCCACATGGCCACATTGTCGCTTCCAGGGCTGACAATTGGCCTGCCAGTTTGGCTATTCTCAACCGCTGTAGTTCAGACTACCGCGGTTCCTGAACAGTCGAGTCAACAGTTAGACCAGTCTAGAGCTACCCTCCAGCCTTCCACTTCTTATACGCCTTCCTCCGATCCTTCTTCTTCGAAAGGTCAAGCCGCCAAAAGCGCGGCTCCCATAGAAAAGAAGAAGGAAAAGAAGAAGAAAGAAAAGAAGCAGAAGGAGCCAAAGGCGCCTGGGGGCAAGCAAAAGGTATCTAACGAAAACCCACACACAGCACGGACCGGGCCCAAAACGCCATGTGTCATATGTAGAGGGAACCACCTCCACCGTGATTGTCCCAGTATTCCCTGGATACTAAGGGACTGGTCCCCTCGTTTGCACAGTTCGGAAGCGTCAACCTCTGACAACCAGGTTGAATGCTTACCATCGACCAGCGAAAGTGAAGGTTCTAGACGACGAAGGGGAATGAGATTCCCCTGCGAACTGTGTGAAGGCAATCACACCCTTTGTCGTTGTCCCTTTTTAGACGAAGCAAAGAGAGTTTTGGAAGATCAACCGGTTGCCCCGTTGCTACTTCCTCCTGGATACCAAAAACTCGTGCCAAGTCCTTCGTTGGTCGAAAATACAGCTGCCTCGCTCATAGGGCCAGCTGAAGTGTCAGTCACTGAAAGTGAACCTACTGAATCCGAACCGGACGAAAGTCCAAAGGTCGAAACGGCAGTTGACCCAGTTCTCCCTTCAGAAGTTTCATCTTCAAATACCACAGTCACTGAGGATTCATCTTCAGTTGACACCCTCACCGAAGAGAGTAAGGATGACACCGTCTAGGTTCTCTTCATCAACACCGATTCTGATGAACATCAGGGCAATGTGCCCACTCCTTTATCGCAGGAAGGAGCGTCGTCAGGATCATATCCGGCCGTATATTCGGTCCCACCACCAAGCAACCTAGTTGTGTCCTTTGATTGGAACCAACTAGGCAGACCCCGGTTACCAGCCAGTATACCATTTAGAATTATAGTCCAAATATACAAAATGGTGATGGCTGGAACTATCATTGATGAAGGGGCATCTGTGAGTATCCTATCCTCTATTGCTTGGAAAGCACTGGGTTGCCTGGCGCTTTTGCCCGAGACAAGGCATCTCTCGGGTTTTGACAAAGGAACCAGTCGACCATTAGGGATTCTACCTAATGTGCCTATTACACTGAAAGGGAAGGCTGTCAAGATGAATTTGATGGTCGTCCAAGGACCCTTGGATTATAACCTACTCCTTGGACGTGACTACATATATTGCATGGAAGCAATAGTCTCCTCGCTCTTTCGAATAATGTGTTTTCCATACGAAGGAAGGATGGTCAAGCTCGTAGACCAACTTTCACTTCCGGGATCACGCATCGCAAGTAGTCACGTACCTATCCTCAATGGTCTATTTGATCAAGAAAGGTCTCTACCTCCGGTTCTTCTTCCTGATGAGTGCGAGTAATTCGGGAAAGGAAGGCCGGAACCCAGGGGGCATGCATCCTGGTCTGCTCTGGAGGCAGAAAAAACCTTGGGTGTAGAGTAGAATTTTCGCGGGAGAATATGACTAGTCCGTACCCCGTCCCCTCCTTCTTCTTCATAAAACAGAAGAGCCGAGAAGAGCTCTCATGTGGAAGAAGGGGTTGTTAGGAATGGGGTTGTTCTGGAAAAAGATTCTTTTGTTAAAGTTATGTGGGAGGACGGGGGCCCGTTACTCACCTTTGTCTAAATAAGTAGGCTCTGCCAAAGAAGGGGATCCGTTTGCAGCAGCAAGTAGTAACCATCTTTGGATAAAAGGCAAGCCTCACCCATTAAAACAAATGTTTTAGAGGATAAGTAGGGGCAGCCTCCAAAGAAAGGGATTCAATTGCTGCAACAAATTGTAACCATCTTTGTGTATCCTAATGATAGACATCACCGAAGAAAGTTTCTGTTTGAAAGAATTAGCAGAACAATCTTTGGGTAACCTGAAAGAGGTAAGCCTCACCTGTTGAAAACAAGGGTTTTTGATGGAAAAAGTAGGGGCAGCCTTGAAATTAGACTTACACCTGGGGGCATGCAAACCTCTTGGAATGCAAGCGCGGGCGGCTTTTTAGTTTTAGGTAGGACTAACCCCTCTAACCCGTAGGATAGGCCGATACCCAGCTTGCATGAAGAGAGGATATGGAGCAAAGCGTAGGAAGATGAAGCTCCTTAAAAAATAGGAATCTTCCATGAGACCTTACTACTTTATGACTGGTAAAAACGAGCAGTTTTGGCAAAGTTCATGCTCGTTAAAAAATAAACGCAAGATCCGAGCAGTTTTAATGCGGAAATTCATGCTCGTTAAAAAATAAACATAAGCTTGTGAGCAGGCTTCCCCCAGTGTTCAAGCTCATTCAGAAAAAATGAACCGGTAAATAACCATTTGAGACCGTAAATTCATCAGCCATAAAAGCCTTGGTCGTGTTTGTGCACCGTCACCTCCACTTTTCATTTGGCCGATCATTCACATCCACTTGATTGTTTACCTATTTTGAGGAACAGCTGCGAAGAGTGATCCCACTTAGCCATCCTTGTAATACTGCCATGATTGGAAAATTCCAACCTGTACCTGGAATCTGCTGCTATCCCTGTTTATCACTCGTTCCTCAAAATACGAGTCTTCTTTGAGCTCTTTTCACTGACTCGTAAAAAATGAAAAGTTTGCCGAGTTTTGGCCTTCCAGCTCGTTAAAAGGACCGGAAGAGCTATCCCTCCTCTAGATTTTAATCTTTTTGGACCTGAGGGATTAGTGCACAAAAATATCGAGCGCTTGTCTAGTTCGGCTCGATAAAGATATCGAACATTCATCCCTTCTGTATTGTTTTATACTTTTTCGGACTTAAGGGATTAGATGACGAAAAAGGACCCCTGGAGTCTACTTTATGTACCCTTTTCAGACTCTCTAAAAATGAAAAGGACCGAGTTGTCTTTGTCGCTGGGCTCGTTAAAAATATTAGATAGCGACAAACTTGTCTTTAGACGAGAATGAGTTTCCCTATCGTTAAGCTCGTTAAAACATAGCGATGGGCTTGCCCGAAGGGCAGGTTATAGAACAAGCATATGTTATCCTCCTCAAGCTTGACAAAAATAAAGAGGTACTGGTCAGAAATGACTGGGGAAAAATTGGGAGAACCTCAAAGCTTAATGGTAGCAAGTCGCTCTTCAACATGACACTTTTGCCTCCGTAAATATCGGGTTGGGTTATTATCATTCACCGGTCCCTTCACCATGGTCTCGCCATACCATCCATACATGGGGTAATGCTACCAATCCATCACATCAGTGTCGTTATATGTTCAAGAGATGTCATTCAGAAAGTGTCAACCGGGTCCCATCCACTACCGTACATCATCTTTCATCCTTCCATGACCGCCACCCTGAATCATATTTCACAGATCGTTTTCACCATCATCACTAGCTCCGTTCCGTGTCACTGATGTGGGATTCATTAAGGCCCTCCTTTGACGGATCACTTCTTGTCGACATCAGCTCATTATCCAAGAAGTTGATCTAGGGACACCCCCTCAGTACTTTGAAGCTTGCATGCCTCAATGGCAAGTTTCTCACTCCCGGCGATAGGTATACATTAATGACCTTCGACCAGGAGACTTTGCGTGGTGTTCGACGTCAGATCCTATATTCACACCACGTGAATTGTGCTGCAGTACCTTGAGGGTCATCATCATTATCGGTGATTCCTCTCGCACTTGTTAACAGTTTACATTATTGACTGGTAATCAAGCGATGTCTTTCCATGTTCGACTTCAAGAAATTCTCACATGGATCGACTTGTACTAAAGTGAAGATCGGATAAGTTTGAAGACCCCGGATCTAGTTTCATCCATCCGGGCTGCGATATATATTCAGGAGATAAAAACATAGACATGTGCAGCAGATGATCATCCTACTGAAAGGATGATAATTGAAAGCAGAGAATTATCAGTCTATTATCAGACGATCGTCTATTTATGTACAGCAAATGTATTTATAAAGCTGAGCATGGGAAATGCCCGCATCAGCTAGATCATGAAAAGAAAGTATGAAAAGATAATGTATTGTATTGTATTTTGTTACAGGTCACCTCCCGGCGATTGAATGAACTTCAGATCCTCCTAATAAAGCATTTCGCCCGATAAACGACATCATACTTTAGGGGGCAACTGTTATAGACATTTTTGTGCCTTACAGCATAGAGCATGAAATGTCAATAATCTAAGGGATCCAAAGTCCCTAAACATGTTTTTCTTACCCTTAGAGGAACAAGGTCAGCAAACCACAGCACTGCAAATCAGTTCTCCACTGAAAAACACTCAAAAACAGGTCAATTTTGGATCAAAGCAGCTGCTCCAAAGGCTACCTGCGCTGCATAGCAAGTGCAACAAGGGCTACCTGCGCTGCATAGCAGGTGCAACAAAGGCTACCTGCGTTGGGCGTACTTGGACATGTGGAGGAATCTTTTTCTCAATGTGCCAGTGCCCAGGAAGCTTCCAAAAAGACACTTGATCATAAGATTCACCTAATGATGAGTTAAGAGCTTCTAAAACTCCAAGTGGAAGACAGAAACTCCAAGTGAAGAACTGAAGAACAACTGGAGTTGAAGAGGACAACAAGTCACACATCAAGCTGACTTATCTTCACTCCAAAACTCTATATAAGGATCTCATCCCATGGGATCTAGAAGGCCGGAATTTTGTGCAAAGAATTGCTGTTGGTTTACAGTTGTGAGCATTGGGTGATTGCTTGAGGGAGGTGAAGAAGAGATTTCTCTCCGTCGGGAAGGTGATGCTGGATTGGACCTCTCATGGTTGTATCACCGCCTGAACCTTACTTCCATATATTAATAAAGCATTTGAGGTTCTTCTATTCGCATGTGTTTCAATGATGTATTGTCGTACTTGCGTATTTGATTTATGCTAATCCTTGAATCAGTTATGAATGCATGCCTCTTGTAGTTTCCTTTCTTTGTCTTGTTTGCAGGATCTCGTGTAGCTGGGCCCGTGAAAAGACTTGGAGCTGGGAGCAAGCGGCAAATAGAGGAGATTGGATCGACCATTTGCGCAAGACATCGGTAAGTGGATCTCTTTCTTCTATCTCTTGCATGTCATAAAGAAGAAACTTTAGATAGCTTTGCTTTCAGCTATTGCTAAGGAACTGTCACCCTTAGAGTGGGTTAGGGTCATTCCGAGTTGGATACTTTCCCCCACAACACCAGGTATCTCTTTTTGCTTTCAACTGTTCCTCAACTAGCATTTTAACAAGACCATGATGATACAGATGTGGTTCAATGTTTCTTGGGTTCCTTTGGACAATTGAACACATTTTTCTAAGACTTGAGAGTAGAAAATATGGAAGGTTAATATCATCTCCTAAGAAATGCATCATGACTTTGGCATGGTAAATATATAAAACTCCAAACCTTCCCTCACAAGTAAAGAATTTTTGCACTAATAAAAGTAAAGTTGTCCATTCTTCCTTGACATAAGTAACAGGAATCCCTTTTGTAAAAATGCTGGTATCCATACCTGGATTCTTTAAGATTTGCTTCCACTGTTGGTCTTGTACTGATCTGTTTTTAAACCATCTTTCTCCAGTTTGTGGGAGTGAAGTGGCCTGTGCTATACTACTCTCAGTGGTTGTAAACTTTAGGTCCCCTATCTCCACTTGATTGTCTTTGTCTCTAAAGGAACGTGCAAAGGCCTTCGTAACCTCTTTGTGGTAACCTCTGAATTTCTGGATGCATTGGAGCCAGTTTGCTTTCTGCAAAGCCTCTTTAACTTGAGGATATCCCTCCAGAAATTTTGAACCCTCTGGTTCTGCTCTTAAGAGTTTACCCATTGGCTCTATGACTCTGTTCTAGAACTTTTGGAAGAGAAGGTTACACGGCTTCAACAGTGGCCTTAACACAGTAGATTTACGGCTCTAATGTAACAGCCGTAACATATTTTCACTGGTAATCAAAATTAGCAGAGAGGAAGAAGTAAAACAAAGTATGGCTAAGGTAGCAGCGTAGTGAGCACAACGGAATAAGGGAACTGTGGAAATGAAACAGCGTGAATGGAATGATACGAGAGTAGGAGGGTTATGAAATGATGGGTAGAAACGGTTAGGTCCTTAGGCTTCGGTCATAGGTTTACACTTGGCTGCGGAATTATGACATAGAGAGACATAACACAGTAGTCTACGTCACTTAGGTACGAAAACCTTAATGGAGGAGCAGCCGTAATTGAGTTTCAAAATCGTGATGAACAGGACCAATAAGTGTGGGGGATACGTGGATTTTTGGTCGCATGATGGGAAAGACTGGTAATCATTACATTAAATGGCAGAAAACATAACCCGAAAACTTTGCAAAATGAGATAACTGTAAGTTTAGGATTTAGATCATACCTCATATCCGCGCTTGGATTGCCTTTGATCATTTGCCACTAACCCTTCATTGTTTTATTGCTGTTGCATGACTCTTTTCCACTTATTGTTGATGAATTCTGAACTGTAAATTTCTTTTCAAATAGACTGTGTTTCTTTTATGCAGGTGCAGGGAGCTGCGGAATTGCTGAATGGCTGCAGAATTGCCAGACAGTTGCGAAAACTGCAGTGGTACCCTCCGGCTGCACAAAACAACTTTAGTTATCTAAAAAAAATAACTTTATTGATGGAATGAAATGTAATGAATGGATGGATGGATGGAAAGAAATGAGGTGGAGTGAGAGTGATTAAATGAATGAGATGGTGAATGAAATGGTTGTAATGATGAAATGAGATGGAAGCGAGAGAGATATTTTTTTTTTTTTGGAAAACATGAGGTGTCAGGTGACCGTGATTTTCACCTCAGGTTTTCTGCATAAGACTGCCAATCAGAGATTGGTTTTCAGGCTTATACATTTTTTTTTTTTCTTTTTTTTTTTTCTCTTTTTTTTTTTTTTTTTTTTTTTTTTTTTTTTTTTTTTTTCAAAAACCAAAGATTAGGCTGATGGAGGAGAAGAATCCTTCTCCACCAACCTGATTGCAGAATCTTCTTTAAACAACTTTACAAACTCTTCTTTTGAGAATGGCTTTTGGTAGATTTTCAAGCGATGGCCATTCACAATAAGAGGAGTATGAAATTCATCAATAGTTTTCACTCGAACTGCTCCATTGCTAAAGACTTCATCAATCTCATATGGCCCAAGCCAATGAGTTTGAAACTTTCCTTTGAAGTCTTTGAACTTTGAATCAAACAATAGAGCCCAATCTCCTTTCTGAAACTTTCTTTCTTTGATATGACGATCATGCCATTTAGATCTTTGGTGCTGAACTAGATCGGTCCTTAGAATTGCATCTTGTCTTATTTCATCTAGCTCATTTAGCTGGTCCATTCTGTGTTTTTGGGCTTCTGAGAGGCTCATTCCCAATTGGACTGCCATCTTGAAGGTCTTGATTTGGAACTCAATGGGGAGCAGGACTTCCTTCCCATAAACAAGTTCATAGGGAGAATGTCCTGTTGTGTTCTTCCATGTAGTTCTATAGGCCCATAAGGCTTCAGGAAGCCTTTCCGCCCAATCTCTTCTATGAAGATGAACAGTCTTGGTGATAATGCCTTCAAGAACTTTATTGGTAGATTCCACTTGGCCATTGGATTGCGGATGGTATGGAGTAGATGTTCTGTGCTTGATCTTATATTCCTCCATCAGCTTCTCCATCATTTTAGATGTAAACTGGTTGCCCTGATCTGTTACAATTTCCCTTGGGACACCAAAACGAGTGAAAATATCCTCAAAAAGAAATTGAACAACTGAATTTTCAGTGGCAGAAGGCAATGCTTTCGCTTCTACCCACTTAGTAACATAATCAGTACAAACCAGTATATACTTCTTTTGCTTTGATGGTGGATTAATTGGTCCAACGAAATCTAGAGCCCATTTCTCAAAGGGTTCGATGCATACCTGAGGCTGTAGAGGCATTTCATTTGAAGGAGTTGGTTTCCCAACTCTTTGGCAGCTGTCACACCTTCTAACATACTGCTTTGCATCTTTAAAGAGAGAAGGCCAATAATATCCCAGAGAAAGGATTTTATAGGCTATCCTCTTATCAGCAAAGTGCCCGCCGCATGGTTCATCATGACATGCATTAAGGATGTCAGGCATTTCATCTTCCCGAACACACCTTCTGATTATACAATTTGGACCTGTTTTGAACAATTCATTAGAAATCCAAGAATAATGTGAACTCTCCTGAATGATTTTCCTTTTCTCATTAGGAAATAAGTGTAGAGGTAGCTTCCCTGTAACTAGATAATTAGCCATATCTGCATACCAAGGAGTCTTGGTAGTCACTGCAAACAAGTATTCATCTGGAAACTTATCTTCTACTGGAGAATCTTCATTAGTGTTTTGGATTCTAGACAAGAAATCAGCTACTGTGTTTTGTTTTCCAGGTCTATCTAACACAGTAATGTTGAATTCTTGTAAGAGTAAAAGCCATCTTGTAACTCTACCATTGGTAACAGGTTTGTTCATTAAATATCTTATGGCAGAGTGATCAGTATGGACAAAGGTTTCATAGCCGGTTATGTAGTGCCTAAACTTATTGATCGCATGTACCATAGCTAAGAACTCTTTTTCTGTAACAGTATAATTTAACTCAGTGGGAGTCAAATTCTTACTTGTGTAATAAATGGCATAAGGAATCAAATCCTTTTGTCCCAAAACAGCTCCTAGAGCTGTATCTGAAGCATCAGTAGAAATGTGGAAAGGGAGTTTCCAATTTGGCCCCCTTAAGATGGGTGCTTCAGATATTCTAGTATTTAAAGCTTCAAAGGCAGATTGACACTCAGGATCCCATTTGAACTCACAGTCCTTGGTAAGCAATTTGAAAAGAGGGGATGCTATCTTAGTGAAGTTTTCAATAAATCTTCTGTAATACCCAGTAAACCCAAGAAAACTTCTAACATCCTTCTGGAAATTTGGAATAGGTAACTTAGAGATGACTTCAACTTTGGATCTATCAACCTTAATCCCATCTCCTGAAATATGATGTCCTAAAACAATCCCTTCAGTAAACATCATAAAACACTTTTCATGACTTAAAGAAAGATTTGTTTCCTTACATCTTACCAGTACTTTTTCCAAATTTTCCAAAGCTTCTTCAAATGTATTACCATAAACTGTGAAATCGTCCATGTATACCTCTACACAATCATGAATCAGATCTGAAAAGATTCCTAGTACAGCCCTTTGAAATGTAGCGGGTGCATTGCACAATCCAAAAGGGAGTACTCGGTAGGCAAAAGTTCCCCAAGGACAAGTGAATGTGGTTTTGTCTTGATCTTCAGGTGCTACCTGAATTTGATTATACCCACTAAAACCATCCAAGAATGAGAAATACTTTTTACCTGCTAAAGTGTCTAGTACCTGATCAATAAAAGGTAGAGGGAAATGATCCTTTAAGGTTGCCTTGTTCAATTCTCGATAATCAATGCAAACTCTCCATTTACCATTCTTTTTGGGCACTATAACCAAGGGAGAAACCCATTGGCTATCTGAAATGGGGTAAATGAAGTTTACCTTGAGCAATTTCTGGAGTTCTTCTTTCACGATTTCCCTAAGGTTTGGATTCATCCTTCTTTGTGGTTGCCTAATAGGTCTGCTATTTTCTTCAATATAGATGTGATGAATACAAGTCTTAGGATCGATTCCTTTCATGTCAGTGTATTCCCATGCAAAGGCAATGGAATGTTTTTGCAACAGTTTAGTTAATTCTTCTTGTTGTGGTCTTTCCAAGTTTTTGTTAATGTTCAATGTTTTTCCTGGAAGGATTTCAACTGTAGAACTACCAAATTCTTCCATTGAGAAGAGAGACATCTGTCTAGAGGAGAGATATTCAATGTCTGCATCTAACTGAAATTGTGTAGGGTCATATTCTAAAGGTATTTCAAAATTTTCTAATGTATTTAGAATTTGACTATCCTCACTGATTTCAGAGATGGTTAGAACAGGTTGAATAGTATCCTCATCATCAACCCACTCATCTTCTCCTATTTCTGTTATTGCCTTTGCTGGAGGATACAAGTTGAATTTCTTGGTGGAATTACCATCTGATATATACATGTCCCCAGACCTACAACTTATGAAAGCATCAGCTGTGGCCAGCCAAGGTCTTCCTAAAATAAGAGGATGTCCTCCTAGATTATTCTTGGGAGTTAAAATCATAAAATCAACTGGATATTCCCAAGAGTCTAGGGAGACTGGAATGTCTTCCAATACACCATCAGGTTTAATGATTGATCTATCTGCAAGCTGCAGCAAGGTAGGTGTAAAGAGAAGGTTAGGAAGCTTTAACTGATCCATGGTCTGTCTACTCATGATGTTGATAGCGGCTCCTAAGTCAATCAAAGTATTTGGGATTTCAACCCCATTAATATGAGTTTTGACAATAGGGCTACCGGGGTCCACATATTTTTGCATGGTAATCTTACCCATCATTATGTCTGCAATTTTTCCAACTAGATGTATCCTTTTGGTATCTCTGGTTCTTTTTCCTGTTTTCTTCAAACTCAACTCCTTTATTGTCTTTGCTAGAATGGGAATTTCTTTAATGGCTTGTAACAAGGGGATCTTGATACAGACATGCTTCAATTCATCTAGAAAACTATAGTCAGGCACCCATATTTGCTTTTCCACTCCTTTGTCAATTTGTAATCTTTCAGGAAAAGGAGGTGTAGCTAAAGGTGTAGGTTGTTCAACTATGGGAGTTGTGGAGGTTGATTCTTTTTCTTTTTCTTTTTGGATATTTTGGTTTTGAAGTGATACTTCAGAACCTTTATTGACTTTGAGAGATTCTTCCTCAGAAATGCTTGGTTGTTGAACACTTGTAGAAGGTTGATCTAAGATTCTACCTGATCTGAGTTGTACTTCATTGAGAGGAACAACCATATAGGTAGGGAATGGTTGACCTTCCATCATGTAAGCATTTTGAGGGTTCCTATTATTTGGATTTGGTAATGGCTGAGAGGGAAGTTGATTTGATTTCTGCTGGGATTGAAGCGATAATTGAGAATTTTGATTTTGTGGAGGAGGTTGTTGTTGTTGAGGATATGGCAATGATAGTTGTTGACCTTGATTTGGAAGTTGTGGAGCCTGCTGATTCTGAAATGATGGAGGATATTGATAGAATTGAGCAAATCTCCCATAAGGATTTTGCATGCTTTGCATCCATGCTTGAAAAGCATTTTGAGGTTGAGGCCAAGGTTGTTGCCAAGGATTCCAATTTGGTTGGGATTGAGAATTCATAGAGTTGTTAAACCCTTGATTCTGTTGTCCTTGCCAAGGTCTCCTTGCAATAAAACAGAGAGATTCAAGTGTATCTGGATCCTCTTGAAAGACTGCTTTGAGGCCAGGAATTGAAGGACAGTCCTTGGTCTCATGAGTTTCTGAGCAAATTACACATGTTTCTACAACGTGTGCATCTAAGGGACATTCCCTTAAAGCATGTTTCTTTCTACATTTCGGGCAAAAGATAGCCAAAGCCTCAGCTTCTGATTTTTGTTTATTGTGAATCTTAAGGGTATCTAGTTGTTCACTAAGACTCCCTAAGATTTTAGTTTTAAATTCATCAAGCATATTGCCGATTTCAGCCCTACTTACTGATCCTGTTGCAGATTTATTTGCCCTAAGGAGAGAAGGATCTCTAGGCCCTTTTTGAGTTTTTGATTTGCCCCTTGAGAGATGGATACAGAGTTCTGCTATATCATTGAGTGAAAGTTGAGAAATATCCCCTTTCCCCATCATGTTTAATATATCTATCCATTCATCCCTAATGGCTTTTAATAAGAGGGCTTTTAAGGTCTCTTCATCCAAGGTACTCATTTTTTCTCTTTTCAAGTTATATTGAAATCTTTCAAGTAAATCTTCTAAGCTCTCATCTTCTCTTTGTATCATTTTAAAAACCTCGTCCTTGTGATTAGTAGGCATACAATAGTCCAAATACCTATCCAAAAATGTCTGTTTCATTTCATCCCAAGTCCTAATGGATTGAGTGAGTAACCCCATGAACCATTTCAAGGCTTGATCCTTCAGTGTTGAAGGGAACAATTTGAGTTTCTGAGAGTCATCCAGGTAGTCATAAGTTCGACACACCACTTCAAACTCAAATAAGAATGTTTCAGGGTCCTCAGTCCTTAACCCATGGAAATTAGGAAGGACAGATGGTGATATGTTTTTCATAGTGGCTCGGGAATCCTCATTGACAATGGGAAACCCAAATGAATTATCCCCATCTCTATTTCCTCCTCCAAGGGGACCTCTACCTCCATTATTGTTATTGTTGTTTCCTCCTCCTCCTCTACCTCTACCTCTACCTCTACCACCTCCTTCTTCTTCTACCATGATGATTCTCCTAGGGATTTCAAAATCTTCTGGTTCCTCTACAAAAGGTGAATGAGAAGAGATTTCTCCTTCCTCTTCAGGTGATTCTACTTCCTCAATTACAATTGGTCTTTCTGTAGGAGAGAGAGAAGAGTCTCTTCCTGGTTCAAATTCAATAGAAGGTGTAGGAGAGTCAACTCTTGGCTCTTGAATTCCAGGAATTCTAGGACTAGGAGTGTCGGTTGGAGATAAGGGAGGTGTCTCTTGTCTATCCCTTGAAGCAGATGGACTTGTAAAAATTGAACTTCGAGCTCTAGCTAAAAACCTTCCTCTAGAATCTCTAGCTCTATGCATGTCATTTTTTATTATTTTCTTCAAGTCAAGTTAATAGTTCTTTTTCTGATCTTCCAGTTCACTCTAGGTGCAAGAAGAGAGCATACTCAAGAAGCTACCAAATCAATAACTTTCTCTTTTCTGATCCTCCAGATCACCTTGCAGTGCAAGAGGAGAGCATACTTTGATAGGTTATCAACTTCTTTCCTTGAAATTTTTATGTTTTTTTTTTTTTTCTAAGAATATGGCTACTTAATTTCACTTCCCCGGCAACGGCGCCAAAATGTTTAGTCAATTTAGTGTTCCTAAATTGATGTCATTAATTGTCAACCCGGGGCTCGTAAGCTGATGAAGTGAAGGTGTACTATATGTACTTAAGCAACCTCTTAGAGCTTTTTGTCGTTTGGGGTGTTGTTTGTAGTTAATTTATCTTCGTAAGATGGAGTGATGATTTTATAAACAGATGAGTGATAGTGTGTGTAAGGTGAATTCTAGATGAGTGAGGGTGTGTGATTGGTGGTTTCTAACTACTTGCTGAAAAGGAAAAGCTTGAAAGAAATAAATAACTTGAAATGAACTGAAAGCAAAGAACCACTTTCTAATGGCACTAGACACCATTCATGCTGCTGCAAATAAAAGGTAAGAAAATCACTTTAAAAACCAATGATAATGTTTATCTCTTCCTAACTCTCTGCTTCCAACACATAGTACTGTGTAAAACACGATTAGGAAGTAGCTAAAGATGATTTTAAAAAGTGATCAAGAATGAGAAAAATCTACTTTAAAGACTAGTTATAATGTTCAGCTCTTCCTAACTCTCTGCTTCTAACATATGGTACTATGTAAAGCACGATTAGAAAGTAGTTAAAGATTAGTCTAAAAAGTACTCAAAGCCAGCTGAAATTTATTAGTATTCTGATCTCTAAAAGATGAACAATTTGTGATAAAGAGACCATCAATATGTTAGCAGACAACTTTGAGAAACTAAACTAGAAATCAGCTATGAAAATAAAGTAAAGGCAGCAACTTTGAATCTGTCAACTGAAAATACCATCAGATATAAAGCAAATACATAAAGACAAAAACAATTCCGGGTTAAAAACCTGCAAAAGAACAATACTGATCAGTTTAAGTGAATGCTGCAAATGAAATGACAATGAAAGTGAATCAAGCTGTACATGTTTCAAAAAAAAAAGGAAATGCTGAATGGAAAATAAGGAAATAGCAAGAATATGAACATAAAATACTATACAAGGGCGGTCATGAACGGGGGCCCTCCATTCATACAACCCAAAGAAGACTCAAGGATTTGAAAACGTCAGAACAACACTGTCTTCTATTACTCCATATGCAGAAAATTACAGTCAAGAGTGCTAGAACAACACTATCAAAACAGAGTCTTGAAATGCACTAAAATTATAACAAGTTCATAAAACACAGCAACTAAAAAGTAACATTAAGCGTACACAGACGCTAGTTTTTATAGGCATCTAAACAATTGCCTAATGCGTAAAGCTAGAAACTGAAAATTAACTAATCTGTCATGCGTAATAAAGGTTCAGCAACACGTCATAAGCCTCGTGGATGAGCTGGAGGTTCTGGTCGTCATGGGAATTGAATCCAGAGTTGGATTATGTTTCCCACAACCTGCGTAACACGGACAAATCACCAGTTGCATTGACGTGACCCAACAGCTTACGCAACACCGTTTAAGCTGCCTTTGTTGACCGTGGCTTGACCCTCGTTGACCGGAGGTGTAGATGATGTGGCTGACCGAACCAATAGCACAGGAACCTTGAGCACCTTTATTGCCACGTGCCCATGTGGTTCGTTTTGCAAAATGACACATGGAACCTTGAGATTAACAAAAAGGCTGCGGAATCATCAGATGGCTGTGGAATCGATGAATGGCTGCGGAATTGCCAAACAGCTGCAGAATCTCTGTAAATATGTCAAAATCTAAACAAAACAGTCACACATTAGCAAAGTTCACTTGATCATGCTTAAAGACATCTAATGTAATGATCTGGGTAGGTTTACAAGGAAAATGAGGCAAAAGAGAGAGATAAGTGAGGAAAAACTGTAGGTAATAATGGATGATTAGGTGCAAGTTAGAGGCTCTACAAGGATGTTGGAGTAGGACTAGTTAAAGATGCCGGTTTACTGGGAACTTTTCCTTTTCCTCCAATCAACGCATCGTCTTCATTTGCAACTATTCATATGATTACATCAGACACCATTGTTTATGATGATCCTTGGATCGTTCCTTCTGAATCTGAGATAGACTCATTTGGTAATGCCATGCCTTTGAGTCCATATGAAATTGCCTATGAAGCCGTGCAGTCTTTTGCCGACCCATCTTCAACCGAAAATGACTTAATGAATGTGGTCCGTGAGGAATCACTTTTCACATCAACCTCGGATTTAACCACGTTTTCTGAACTTGTTCACTCTGATGAGAAAATTCGTGAAATCCTATGTGTAGATGATTTACCATGGGAAGATCTCCATCACAGATCTTCGTTTTTACCTGAGGATGATCGTTTTGAAAATGATTTCTCATCAATTTTTACAATTGCATATGTCAAGGAACCTCAGAATCCAATGAAACATCCCGATTCAGAGTTAAATTTGGGAAAAATCTCTTGAACTATTCCTATTGACATTTCGGTTAAGCCCGAAATTGTTGAGAACATTCATATAGGTGCCTCGTGTACAGATGACGAAATTCAGCTATATAAGGCCCTATTTCAAGAATTCCGCAACGTTTTTGTCTGGTCCTATGAGGAAATGCCAGGAATTGATCCCGCGATTGTTGTTCATGAGATCAAGACTTACCCGGACGCTAAACCCGTCCGGCAACGTTTGCGTCAGATTCACCCACGAAAAGCTGCTGCAATTAAAGCAGAAGTTGAAAAATTATTGAAAGTAGGTTTCATTTATCTGATCTCGTTAACGGATTGGGTATCGAATATTGTTTCGGTTAACAAAAAATAGGGAACAATAAGAATATGCATCGACTATAGGGACATTAATCGAGCCTGTCCAAAGGACAATTACCCAACTCCCTATATCGATCAAATCATTGATGATTGTGCCGGCAGTGAAATATTCTCCTTCATGGATGGTTTTTCCGAATACAATCAAATCAATATTCTACCTGCCGATTAACCAAAAACAGCTTTCATTTGTCCATGGGGGACATTTGCTTATTGCAAGTTACCTTTTGGGCTTAAGAATGTCGAAGCAACTTTTCAAAGGGCGATGTCTTATGCGTTTCATGACATCAAGCACATTGTGCAACCCTATCTCGATGACTTGCCTGCTCATTCATTACATCGAGCTGATCACCTAGTCCATTTACGAGCAATCTTTATGAGGTGTAGGCATTATTGTATTCGGTTGAACCCACATAAATGTGTCTTCTGTATAGAAACGGGTCGATTGCTGTGGATTGTAGTTTCGAAAGCCGGCATTCACGTCGATCCCTCGAAGGTCGAAGCTATCATCAAATTGCCTCCTCCTTTGAGTCTTCGCCAACTTCAAAGTTTGCAAGGGAACGCAAACTTTTTATGACGATTCATTCCTAACTACGCCGAGGTTACAAAGGGTTTCACCCGGTTGTTGAAGCAAAATACTCCATTCTATTGGGATGAGATAGCTCAGAAATCTTTTGATGCACTCAAACACGCGTTGACCCATGCACCGTTGTTGCATCCTCCCAACTACAACCAGGATTACTTCTTGTATCTCGCCACCTCTCATTCCACCATTGGAATGGTCTTAGTTCAGGAAGATGAATTCGGAATTGAACATGTGATATATTACCTTAGTCGGACTTTAAATCCAACTGAGCTAAAATACTCACATGCGGAGAAATTGGCATTGGCAGCTGTTCAAGCTGTCCAACGTTTTCGTCACTACATTTTATTACGTAAAACTACGGTAATTTCGGATTGCAACCCTATGATCTACATTTTGACCAAGCAATTGCTAGGGGGCAAGTACTCTAAATGGATCGTTATCCTGCAGGAGTTCGACTTGGAATTTGAGAAATCTAAGTCTAAGAAATCTTTAGTTTTTGCGGAGTTAATGTGTGACTTCCTGCGTGCTAACACGGAATCTGTGGCAGAGGAGCCCATTGCAAACGAATCCTTGTTTCTATACAGCAATTTAGATCCGTGGTACGGGGATATCATCATTTATCTCCAAACCCAATCCTTTCAGCCAGAAATTTCAATGTCAGAACGTCGAAAAATTTGATTCCAGTCCCAACAATTCAGGATTATTGGAGATACTCTTTATCGCCGTGGGGCGGACTCTATTTTTCAACGTTGCTTAACTCACAAGGAAGCTGAAAGGGTTCTAAATGACTGTCACTCTAGAGCGTGTGGCGGTCATATGTCTGGGTTTGAAACAACCCAAAAGATATTGTGCGCTGGCTACTTCTGGCCGTCTTTATTTAAAGATTGTATTACGGCGGTCCAAAAATGCCACAACTGCCAAATTTTTGATCGTAAGATGCGCGCTCCACCTGCTCCTCTCCACCCTATAATTGTCGTTGGTCCTTTTGCCAAATGGGGTATCAATTTTATTACATGTAACCCTCACTCAGCCGGGGGGCATGCGTATATCATCCTTGCGGTAGATTATTTTACTAAGTGGGCCGAGGCGATGCCTACATTTGAGGCATATGGCAAGACAGCTGCAATTTTCGTGTTCAATCATATAATTGCTAGGTTTGGTGTCCCGCAAGCAATAATCACTAATCATGGGCATCATTTTCGAAACATTATGATGACCAAACTTACAGGCCAGCTTGGTTTACGTCACGACAGTTCAACCCCTTATTATCCACAAGCGAATGGTCTGGTTGAATCCATCAACAAAGTTTTAGTTATCATGATCCGACAAATCATTGGGATTCATCGGTCGAATTGGCACAACATGCTATTTTCAGTGCTTTGGGTGTACCGAACGTCAGTAAAAACATCAACAGGGTTCACTCCTTTCCAACTAGTCTATGGTTTGGAAGCTGTGTTACCCATTGAATGCGAAATCCCGTCACTCCAAATGGCCATTGAGTTACTTCCAGCCACTTCCGAAGAGGAAAAGCATTTGTTATACTTGGCTCAATTAGATGAGAATCGACGTGATGCTGCATTGGCGATCGAGACTCACGCAAAACGAATGAAATCTCAGTATGATCAAAATGTGACCCCTCGAAATTTTTCGGAAGGAGATCTAGTCTTAGTTTATGATCAAGCTAATGATAAATTAGGGACTGGAAAATTCATTCCTATGTGGCATGGTCCCTATGTTGTCAAGCGAAAGCTAGCCAAAGGGGCCTATGAATTGGTAGACTTTGATGGGGACTCTTTGGGTAAACCCAGAAATGGCCTTTACTTGAAGAGGTATTATGCTTAAAAGAATGGGTATGGAGATTTTTAGTTAGGATAGTTTTTCTTTCTAGCTGGTGTGTTTTAGTTTAAACAGTGTGCTTAGCTTAGAAAGTGTTTTTCGTCATTATTCCTGCTTATCTTGGTTTTACTCTTGATATTGCAAATGTTGATGCCTCTCCAAACATACATTGGTTTCGCTGATGGTGCTTGTCATAATACACGAAACATCTCTTCCACAGCTTGGGTTATCTATTCGCCCTCTGACGAGTTAGTATCTATGCATGGGGTAAGCCTCGGTCAAACAACGAACAACATTGCCTAGTATAGTGCAGTGATTGAGTTATTATCTTAATATTTTTCATTTGGGATTCAGAGTTTGATAGTGAGGTTAGATTCTGAACTCATCGTATTACAGCTTAATAGAGTGTATGCCATTAGAAATCCAATGTTATTAAGATTATTTTTGAGAGTGCGTCTCTTGGAACGTGAATTTGATTATATTGAATATCAGCATATTCCAAGATCTTTAAATACATTAGCAGATGCAATTGCTTCTCGAATGTTAAATAGACATTTGCAATAATCATACATGTAAATTTAAAACCATTCCATAACATGATTTAGAAGATAAGCTGGTAATAGTGATATATATATATATATATATATATATATATATATATATATATATATATATATATATATATATGTATATATATATATATATATATATGTATATATGTATATATATATATATATATATGTATATATATATATAAGAGTGTGTCAAAAAATACATCGTCCTTGATCATAGGTTGAAAAACACCTTATGATCGGCAAAAATGATAAGTACAAAAAACAAAAATGTCATATGTGCCCACAATAGACGATCATCCTATCACTAGTGATGATCTCTATAAGAAACCACTGCACGGGCCACCTTGCAAAGGAACCTCCTAAAAGGTCCCGGGACCCCAATCACATAGTGCTGAAGTCGACGAGGAATGTCATCTATAGTGGTCTCATGAATATCTCCTGTCAAGCGCTCGAGATGACCCTCCAACTCGGCCAAAACCTCTGCTGATTTGTCCTGTGGGGCTGGCACAGGTGCAACTGGTTGCTTCCTCTCGTAAGACCAGAGAGTGGTTGGTCGCTGTGGACCCACATCTGCATTTGAAATTTTTTTACTATCAGTTTTGAGACGATGGAAAAATAACAAAAAAAAATATAAAATAGAAAAATGTTGAAAAGGATTTTACCTGACTCATCCCACTGCTCTCCTGGTGGAAGAACCATGTCTGGGTCACCACGACAATCTATCCCAGCGTAAGGAAAGTCCTGAATAGAAAAGAACTAGTTTTCCAGCCATTGGAAATACTCAGGATTGAATCGAGCAACCTCTGTCCTCTCGTCCGGGTGACGGGCCATAACTGCGACCCATCGCATCAGTTTGGGCTCTCGAGAAAGCCCAGCTCCAACAGTAAGGTGTTGCGGGATCAGCATAGGAACCCTCTCCAGGCCAAAACTCACGACCAAAGCCCCATAACCAAAGGTCTTTAGTCGTCCGTTCTTGGCCCTGGTCAGTTGGCCTTTCACATTGGCCAACACAGCATCGCACCAGTTGAAGATGGTGCCTCGAGAGCAATCAACTGCCATACGCATCTAGGATCCGGTGGCAATATGTAATACGGCAGCTCCGCAAAGTCTGGTGACAGTGAACGCAATCACCATGAGCTCAGGACGGGATATGGTCTTTATGTCTATCCCTTTGTCTCTAGCCTGGCTATTGCAGTACTCTAGCCTGAGGCTATCGACAGACTGGCCACCTACCCTAGCCCCAAACAGAGTCAAGTCTTCGCCTCTCTTAGGCAAACCAGTCAAGAAATATATGTTTGCCAGCTCGATTTCGAGCTGGTGGCCGCCAATGAAAAAGCACTGGTCCTGTACGCTCCATCTGTCAACCATCCACTGTAAGAAATCCACTTGAGCCCTCATGCCAGGAATGGCCCAGAATTTGTACAAGCGGCACGCCCTCAAAGCATCAAGTGAAGGCTGATGATTCCATGCGGCAGCATCCACATCCTCATGCTCTCATTCACGCCAATATAGCATGATGTACTCTCTGCATCAAGTATAAGGATAAATTAGAAATTATTTTGATTGGTCCATTTTTGAGAATTTTTGGGTTAAAAACCCTTGCGACGGGGACCGCACCCTCCAGGTTAGACACAATGCGTGGGACCGCACTTTGTCTACATGGAAGGTGCGAACCTGTTGAGGGCCCGGAAATTGGGTCAACAACAAGGGGGATACCCACCCGGTCCGGAACCTGGTTGGCGGCTCCTTGTCCGTTTGGTATAGCGGGTCCGACTGGGGATAATGGGACCAGTTTCCCAATACAAGGGGGTATGTGTGTGTGTAGAGTTTGATTATGTTGATTCTAGAAGTATTTTAGAGCTAACTTAAATCTAACTTGTAAACTGACTCTATGCTATTGTAATCTAATGAAAACAACACATCTAATCTATGCTAACCCGGGATATATCTCTTCTATTATGCGATCTAAAAAGATTTCGAACAATAACTAGTAATAAAATTCATTTAGCTATCATAAGAATATAAACCAATTAAGATGAACCATTCTGCATAAAAGGTTAGGCAAAACAGTTGTGAACAGCATATCGCATAATAAGTCATTCATATGTCAAGCACAAACAAATGATTCCACCGTACAGAAGTGCCAAATGGTAACCCAGACATTCATACATCAACATATAAACAACTAAAACTGCATATCACTCTAAGAATATAAGCAGAAATTCGTCAAGAGATAAAAGTACCATTTATGACTGATTTTCACTCATAAACCTCAAGCAATAATGATTTATCTCTACTTACTTCTAATGTCTACTAAGAGTACAGAAGTGCAATATCAGTAGTAGACATTAAAATGCAAACATAAATAAATCTCGATCCTTTCATTCATCAAAACCTCCTCTGAGGGTGCAGAAGTGCATGTTCCAAGGACAATTTTTTGACAAATTTCTGGACCCTTCTCCAATGCAATGAGAAGGGTTAAAATACTACTTCCTAATTCTAATAATAGTATCATTACAAAATTTTAGGATACGGTTTTCAAATGACCGTCCTTTTTCTAATCTAGTTAAAAGAGAAAAAACAACATTCTAAATGAAATCACTTATGAGCTTGGTCTTTAAAGTTGCAAGTGTCCAGCATAGGCTTGAGAAGAGTCGGCTGACTGATTTCTGCGCTGAGCTGGGCTGTGAAAACGGCATCTACGAGAGCTGGCGCTAACTTCTCGGCTGCATTTGTAATGCATTTCACCGTCATCCATTGGCTGTGCGGTTTAACCAAATACGTCCAGTAATATTCCCAATTCAGCCTGGCCAATGCTTGGATTGCTTTCCCTTTTGCCTGTGCTTTCTGCCTCCATTCTGTTTCCAGTTGCAACTTGTTTGGTAGGTACCCCGGGGTGGTCTCTGCAATTAAATTTTCCCTGTGTAAATTTTCATTTACACAGTCGATAAGAATGCTTGCCTGTGTCCTTGCTGTCTCTGCTGCTTGCTCCGCCCGCCTGATTTGATCTTCCCATTTATTAAAGAGAAACTCTTTATGATTTTCATTAATCCTGGGCGCACCTGCTCTTTTCCCTTCCTCATCATCTTGCCAAGTCAAATATTCTGTCACCCTCTTGTCGTTCTGATCATAGTCACTCCGCAAGTCCACCACTTGACTGGTGATTTTGTCGCTCAGCGCACAATAGTGACTCCACTGTGATATTTTACGTCCCAACTCTTCCTGTTGCTACAGTAGTTGCTCGTTCAAGCCGATAGATTCTGAAATAAACTCTGCCAGCTTAGGCTCATCTTTATGCGTTTCTTGCAAAGTCTGCAATTGTTTTTATTTTTCTTCGAGACTCCTTTGATAGCTTATCTGCATCTGTTGAAAGTCTTCCTGTAGCTTTTCAAGCTGTCTGGAAGCTTCAGTGTTCGCGTTGGCTTGTTGCAACTGTTGTTGTAGCAGTTGTATATGATTTTCTTGTTCCTTTAATAGTTGCTGAACTTCAGAGGCCTTATCAATAGTTGCAGAAGCATATGCTCCTGCAATCTGAGACAGCTTCGTAAGATTTTCAGTCGGATTATTATTGGGGTCTTTCCATAAGACGTCCAAATGTTCAGCATCTTGAGACAGTGTATTCTCAAGCTTTCTTTTCTTTCTCTGTCTCCTTACAACTGCTTTGTGTTGGGGACTATAGAATACATCTAGTGGGGGAATTTCTTCTACGTTAAGTAGAAGTTATGAGGTTGGAGCGATAGGAAGGTGTTCAGCTTCTGTGGCACTACTGACTATGGTTGAAATGACTTCTTGCACCACCTGTGTATTATTCACAGGTGTTTTCGGGACTTTCCCTTCAAGATTGATCAATTCATTGAAGGTTTCCCACTCTTTATCTAGCTCTGTCATGACAAGTGGTGCTTCGATGACAGGAGGGGGGACATCTCTTGGTGGTGAGGCGATAACTTGCTGCTGAGACATTGCACTTGACTGAGCTGTGTCTTTGGTTGTTTCTTCGTTTTTTCCTTGGTCGTGAACAGACTCTTCAGGATGCTCAGATACTTCTTGCGCGACGTTGGACTTAGATCTGGAAGTGCTGGAGTTTTCACTGAGGCTGATGCTTGGAGTTGGTTCTCTAGTAGGTAGTCGCAGCCTCTCTAGTGGAATACTGGCCAGCCTTCTTTCTCTGTATAACGTGAATTTTTGGAGGTCATCTGGAGACAACCTCGACTGAGCTTCCCGCAAAATTTCTTTGAGCGAACTCTTACTCTGAAACAGATCATCAAACGGATCTTTCTTTCCAGAGAACACTCTTATCTTGACGTTCGTTGTGAATTCTTGGGCCACATCATTTGGGTCGAATGGCCTCGCTGGGAACTTAAATAATTGAAGACACGTCACATTCTCCACTTCGCCAAAAGCGTGTCCTACATCGAACAAAGAGAAGGCCCCACAAGTTACGGGAAATTGAGGCCATATGGCCTTCTTCTTGTCCTTTAGGTCTTTGGTCAGGCCGCCTTCAGAACAGGTTTGATAAGCGATTTCCCGGGCCAAAAGTTTATCAGGGACATATAGGGGTAGGACATGTGGAGGTACAGTGCTTCCAAAAACTCTAATGTAAGTAAACCATTCTTCCCCAAACCATCTCGCGATGGGGATGATGTCGATTTGGGCCTCGGGAGAGCACCTTGGGGGGTCCTTATCATATATCATTCTATATAGGGGAAAAATAAGCCCATGGCAAATCTGGTAAAAGTGAGGGGTAAACTGGGAATCCCATAAGACCTTATGATAAACATGGATGGGCAATGGGTCTTGGGTAGTCCATTTCCAACCCATAGTAGGAAATTCAGATACAAGACAAACAGAATCCATAATATAGGCAGACAGATAAAAAGGAGGATAGACCCTTTGAGACAAGGATCTCTTAGACCGGTAATTGAGAACAGCCGTGTATAGAGTATCAGAAAGGATTTTGGCCCAATCTAGGATGTCGGCGTTAGTGGCAGCATCAATTAATGGCAGCCATTCAGATGAAAACTTGTTGATATCCGGCATCCCAAATAACCTACAGAGCATGGCCGCAGCAAAACAATATGGAGAGGTGAGGGAACCAGTGCTGTACATACCGTTTTTATCCTTTTTTAGCGGCTCGTCTCTTCTAGACCATTCTTTAGTGGTGTCTGATAGATCTGGATTCTCCGCCGCGAACTTCTTAACAAATTGTGCATTATAGGTCGCTTGCGGTTCAGGAAGATGATACATAAGCTTCAAATCTTGCGCAGCAAACGATCCCACGAGCCCATGTCCATGAACTTTGAATTGTCTATTTTTCAATTCTGCATCATCCAGTATCCACTTGATCATATCTGTGTATGGTAGAATTTTGGGTCTTGCCGCTATTCTGTGAAGGAATGAACATGCTAGGTCCTCCAAGGACGCCTCAGAAGAGCGTGGTGCACCCGCGACAGCAGTCACCTTCATTATTCTAGGCTTTTCTTCCTCTAGCAGCCTGTACATGCCTTCCCATGTTGATATCCCCGCGTCTCTGTTACAGGCTGTGTCTGTGTACAGGGGCGCCATCTCCTTGGTCTTCTCCCTCGCTTCGGAGCTTTGAGCTTTATTTTTCTTTCCCATTTCTCTTTGCGTTTTTGTCTGAGTCGTCTTAGCACTTTGTTCCTGCAGATTACGAGTGAAATGGAAATGACTGATCCAGAAAGGTGATGGGAGAGTTTTAAATGCAACAGATAAATCAAATATGCCACCTTACGTGAAACAAATCTCTACCAAGGCACGCGTCTTTAATCCATTTAATAACTGACAACTAATTCATTTACTATCATTAAAAACGCATGATTTCGGGTCAGATTATAGTAAGTGGTTTTTCTTTGAATGGCGCGCCCGAAGGATTCGTACCGAAGTGATTTATGATTTGCTGACGTAACCTCGCATGTCGCGCGATCGCTAATCGCATCATCGCAAATCGCATGGATGTGGCATCGCAGCGATCGCAATATCGCAGATCGCAGAAATTTGATGTTTACCAAATCTTGCCTGGCTCATTTCTGCGATATGCGATCTAGCGATCGGCGTTATCGCAGATCGGCGAATCTTTAAGTTTTTCTTTATGAGCATTACTATTTTGCGATGCGATGTCATTATTAACACGAGGGTGGTGCGCATAAAAAGGGAAATGAAGGTGTTTCCTATCCTTTTGCAATGCGACCTTAAAGGTTTTCTCTTTATCATAGACTTAGGCTTAAAATATCCAAGAGGCTTTTTCTAAGCGTATGATTGTAACTTCAAAAAGAAACTCTTGCTTTTCCTAAAAATTAACTAAGGGTCCCCATTCATTCAGTATCATGGTTGATACTTAATTGAATAAGGGGGGGTGTTGCTGGCCACAACAATTGGCGATTCACTTGGGAGAACCAGTTATCTCTGCTTTTATATTGACGCTTTCAAACTCCTGAAAAAAAAAAAAAATTTCTTAAAGAAAAACTTGAACTTTATTATAAAAAGATAAAGCAAATGATACTTTAAACTGTCAATGATGTTTCGTTTCAACCTCTTTCTATTTCAATTACTTGCGTCTTCAGCTTGTCTTTGCATTTAAATCAGTCATTACTTGGTCTTGTAAAACATAAAATAAAGTCTTCCCTATGTATCAGCCCTTTTTAAATATGCTCCTTTGTCGCAGGTAGAGCCTCTGCTGCCAGCAGGCGTCCATAGCCTCGACAGGGTTACCTATTACCCAGCAATGATCCTTTATCCTGCTTAAGGTTATTTACAACTTTTTCAGAGAAAATCCCTTTTTGACACTTTTTCCTTTTTTATTCTCTAAAGAACAATGTCTTGGTTTGGTGGCCAAATTATGACACAGTCATTCACTTGATTTACACTTTTGCTGAACAAGCTGGCTTGTGATGAGACCCCTTGTCTTTTGATTGCAACAATCTTGAGTCATTGCCCTGTTTTGGTAGACAGTTTTGGCAAAGTCAGCAAGTTATAATATCTGTGATCATGATAAGCCGGCTCGCGATGAGACCTCTTATTCTTTGAGATACAGTGTCTTTTTGGATTATTCCTCTGAATGCTGCGTTTTCCTTTAGCAGGGAGGAAGTCAAATTTTCTTTCGTTAAGAAAGTTCTAGACGACAATGATAGGGATGTTTTGGTAATGGCTGTTTCTACAGAGAATCTTTATTTTAATATTGATACCTTTCATTGTGCTGACCTAAAACAAATTCTTCACTGAGATAGCTTTCTTTAAATTTTTTGGAGTTGAAACTATCATCATATCTGGGTTAAAGTTCTATTGATAATAAAGATCAAATTCCTAAAAGATTTGCTGTTCATAGAAGCAGAAGTTTCAAAAATCTTTAACAGAGAAAAGGTGTCTTTAGTAAATGCCAAATGCCGTTAACCAAAGCAAACATTATTATGGAGAAAAATATTTCACGCAATGAGAGGCAAACATTCCCTAGGGTTATGTACAGAATAACTTTGCCTATCAATTATTAAAAGCAAACCTAATAACCTAGCTAAATTGCTCCTACTCCTATTCTAACTATATACAGAAAATCAACTATGTGAAATGATATTTCCAATGGAACCATCTATTCATTTTTATTCCTAGCCGTATGAAACTTCCAAACATCAATGTAAAGAACCAAACTTTCCTTGGATCATAAATATTGGCTGTGGAATAAGAACATACAACCTCAATTGGAATTCTGTCTGATTTTCCTTTCTCATGAGAACTTTTTTCCAACTGGATACCTATTGGATCATAAAAATTAGGATGAATTTCTGTTATGAATTGATGATCTCGCAATAGGAAGGATAACAAGTCAGATTGTGAAAATGATTTTTTAGTTTCAATGGCTTGTAACCTGTTGTTTGTTAACGCTGGGCTTTTAGCGATTTCGTTTGAAATGAAAGTTCTCATATATAAATCGCTAAAACATAATCTATCAAAAATTTGAAAATTTAAAAAGAAATCCGATTTTGTACAAAATGAGTTCAAGTGATAAAGAAATGAATGATTATTTGTACAAATAGTGTTACAGCACAACTGGGATTTACTTGTAACATCTTGCTCCTCACAAGAACTGGCCAGGTCTTGTGAATCAGGAAATAAGTTATGATTGCGAACAGGAGTGGAGTTTTCCTCATGATATGAATCATAGATCGGGGTATTGTCTTGGATAGTAAAATCATTTAAATGATTTTTTACTTTGAAATGAGGGTCGTTTGATATGATTTCTGATTCAAGCTGTTTCTCATTATCTGAACCTAGTTGAGTTACTTGGGATAACTCAACAACATCATCGTTGTCAAAGTAACTATCACTAAAGACTCTACAGATTTCCCTAGGTTTCTCTTTTTCATTATATATTTTCAGACAAGGGAGGTCAAGCAGCTCTTTTTTGAAATTAATCAAAGGATGTGCTAAAGCTATCTCTTTATCTTGAAGACCTAATGATGAGTCGTTTGAATAACCCTCTGTGTTTTTTGAGATATCTTTAATGTTGAGAGGGGAAAAATTGTCATCACTAAAAACATCGGGATAAAGAGAAAAATGTGAATCTGGAATAATGCATTTGAAAACATCATAAAAAAAACTTTGTTCATCAGATCCATCATAAACATCGGGCTTTAGATCATACCTTTGTGCGCTGATACTTTTTGAAAGAGAAATAGTTCGTTGTTCTAACCTTGGCATCTGCATTCGTTGATTCGTAATGATATTGTCTGACTTTGTGTCAGAGTCATCTTCTGGTTCCAAGGTATTTTCTCTTTCAGTATTTTCGTTTTTGTTCTCTGGCATTAGAGCATGCATGACTCCTAGGCTTTGCAGATTTTCTTCATTATGGATGATTTGTGTATTTGACTTGAAATGCTCATTCATATTAGAAGAAAATGAAACAAAGGTTGAACTAATTTCTGCTTGATCAGACATAGGAGGTAGGGAATACTCATCATAATCTAAAGATTCTTCATCCGTGAGCTCACTCTCAAGATCATACTTTAGGTATTTAACATGAAATCGCATATTAAAATCCCTTACTGGTTCATCTTGCTTCCGTAGATAGTCAATTTCATCATATACCTGGTCGTAGTCATAACAATCAAATTCCAAAATGAAAGTCTTGACGAATTGGTCCCAGCTGTGGATTGATGCAACTAGGAGGGTTCTGCACCATTTTCTAGCTTCCGCTGTGAATGTAAGAGTAAAAATTCTGCACAAAACGCCTTCATCAATTCTCTGAATATCAGAACTTGAAACTTTTTGAATGAACTAAAGGGCATGATTAAATGCAGAAGAATTATTCTTACCGTTGAATTTTACCTGAGACAAGAGCCTTACCACATCTGGTGGAGTGTTGGAAGAGGTAGGAACATGGATGCAACTCCAAATAGGAATTCTATGAGCAGCCATCCTGTTTCAAGCTTTATAATTTGGAAAACATTCCAACAGACACTATGTTCAGGCCCTCCTTCTAGCGCCAAATATGTTGAGGGCCCGGAAATCGGGTCAACAACAAGGGGGATACCCACCCGGTCCGGAACCTGGTTGGCGGCTCCTTGTCCGTTTGGTATAGCGGGTCCGACTGGGGATAATGGGACCAGTTTCCCAATACAAGGGGGTATGTGTGTGTGTAGAGTTTGATTATGCTGATTCTAGAAGTATTTTAGAGCTAACTTAAATCTAACTTGTAAACTGACTCTATGCTATTGTAATCTAATGAAAACAACACATCTAATCTACGCTAACCCGGGATATATCTCTTCTATTATGCGATCTAAAAAGATTTCGAACAATAACTGGTAATAAAGATCATTCAGCTATCATAAGAATATAAACCAATTAAGATGAACCATTCTGCATAAAAAGTTAGGAAAAACAGTTATGAACAGCATATCGCATAATAAGTCATTCATATGTCAAGCACAAACAAATGATTCCACCGTACAGAAGTGCCAAATGGTAACCCAGACATTCATACATCAACATATAAACAACTAAAACTGCATATCACTCTAAGAATATAAGCAGAAATTCGTCAAGAGATAAAAGTACCATTTATGACTGATTTTCACTCATAAACCTCAAGCAATAATGATTTATCTCTACTTACTTCTAACGTCTACTAAGAGTACAGAAGTGCAACATCAGTAGCAGACATTAAAATGCAAACATAAATAAATCTCGATCCTTCCATTCATCAAAACCTCCTCTGAGGGTGCAGAAGTGCATGTTCCGAGGACAAGTTTTTGACAAATTTCTGGACCCTTCTCCAATGCAATGAGAAGGGTTAAAATAATACTTCCTAATTCTAATAATAGTATCATTACAAAATTTTAGGATACGATTTTCAAATGACCGTCCTTTTTCTAATCTAGTTAAAAGAGAAAAAACAACATTCTAAATGAAATCACTTATGAGCTTGGTCTTTAAAGTTGCAAGTGTCCAGCATAGGCTTGAGAAGAGTCGGCTGACTGATTTCTGCGCTGAGCTGGGCTGCGAAAATGACATCTACGAGAGCTGGCGCTAACTTCTCGGCTGCGTTTGTAATGCATTTCACCGTCATCCATTGGCTGTGCGGTTTAACCAAATATGCCCAGTAATATTCCCAATTCAGCCTGGCCAATGCTTGGATTGCTTTCCCTTTTGCCTGTGCTTTCTGCCTCCATTCTGTTTCCAATTGCAACTTGTTTGGTAGGTACCCCGGGGTGGTCTCTGCAATTAAATTTTCCCTGTGTAAATTTTCATTTACACAGTCGATAAGAATGCTTGCCTGTGTCGCTGCTGTCTCTGCTGCTTGCTCCGCCCGCCTGATTTGATCGTCCCATTTATTAAAGAGCAACTCTTTATGATTTTCATTAATCCTGGGCGCACCTGCTCTTTTCCCTTCCTCATCATCTTTCCAAGTCAAATATTCTGTCACCCTCTTGTCGTTCTGATCATAGTCACTCCGCAAGTCCACCACTTGACTGGTGATTTTGTCGCTCAGCGCACAATAGTGACTCCATTGTGATATTTTACGTCCCAACTCTTCCTGTTGCTGCAGTAGTTGCTCGTTCAAGCCGATAGATTCTGAAATAAACTCTGCCAGCTTAGGCTCATCTTTATGCGTTTCTTGCAAAGTCTGCAATTGTTTTTCTTTTTCTTCGAGACTCCTTTGATAGCTTATCTGCATCTGTTGAAAGTCTTCCTGTAGCTTTTCAAGCTGTCTGGAAGCTTCAGTGTTCGCGTTGGCTTGTTGCAACTATTGTTGTAGCAGTTGTATATGATTTTCTTGTTCCTTTAATAGTTACTGAACTTCAGAGGCCTTATCAATAGTTGCAGAAGCATATGCTCCTACAATCTGAGACAGCTTCGTAAGATTTTCAGTCGGATTATTATTGGGGTCTTTCCATAAGACGTCCAAATGTTTAGCATCTTGAGACAGTGTATTCTCAAGATTTCTTTTCTTTCTCTGTCTCCTTACAACTGCTTTGTGTTGGGGACTATAGAATACATCTAGTGGGGGAATTTCTTCTACGTTAAGTAGAAGTTCTGAGGTTGGAGCGATAGGAAGGTGTTCAACTTCTGTGGCACTACTGACTATGGTCGAAACGACTTCTTGCACCACTTGTGTATTATTCACAGGTGTTTTCGGGACTTGCCCTTCAAGATTGATCAATTCATTGAAGGTTTCCCACTCTTTATCTAGCTCTGTCGTGACAAGTGGTGCTTCGATGACAGGAGGGGGGACATCTCTTGGTGGTGAGGCGATAACTTGCTGCTGAGACATTGCACTTGATTGAGCTGTGTCTTTGGTTGTTTCTTCGTTTTTTCCTTGGTCGTGAACAGACTCTTCAGGATGCTCAGATACTTCTTGCGCGGCGTTGGACTTAGATCTGGAAGTGCTGGAGTTTTCACTGAGGCTGATGCTTGGAGTTGGTTCTCTAGTAGGTAGTCGCAGCCTCTCTAGTGGAATACTGGCCAGCCTTCTTTCTCTGTATAACGTGAATTTTTGGAGGTCATCTGGAGACAACCTCGACTGAGCTTCCCGCAAAATTTCTTTGAGCGAACTCTTACTCTGAAACAGATCATCAAACGGATCTTTCTTTCCAGAGAACACTCTTATCTTGACGTTCGTTATGAATTCTTGGGCCACATCATTTGGGTCGAATGGCCTAGCTGGGAACTTAAATAATTGAAGACACATCACATTCTCCACTTCGCCAAAAGCATGTCCTACATCAAACAAAGAGAAGGCCCCACAAGTTACGGGAAATTGAGGCCATATGGCCTTCTTCTTGTCCTTTAGGTCTTTGGTCAGGCTGCCTTCAGAACAGGTTTGATAAGCGATTTCCCGGGCCAAAAGTTTATCAGGGACATATATGGGTAGGACATGTGGAGGTACAGTGCTTCCAAAAACTCTAATGTAAGCAAACCATTCTTCCCCAAACCATCTCGCGATGGGGATGATGTCGATTTGGGCCTCGAGAGAGCACCTTGGGGGGTCCTTATCATATATCATTCTATATAGGGGCAAAATAAGCCCATGGCAAATCTGGTAAAAGTGAGGGGTAAACTGGGAATCCCATAAGACCTTATGATAAACATGGATGGGCAATGGGTCTTGGGTAGTCCATTTCCAACCCATAGTAGGAAATTCAGATACAAGACAAACAAAATCCATAATATAGGTAGACAGATAAAAAGGAGGATAGACCCTTTGAGACAAGGATCTCTTAGACCGGTAATTGAGAACAACCGTGTATAGAGTATCAGAAAGGATTTTGGCCCAATCTAGGATGTCGGCATTAGTGGCAGCATCAATTAATGGCAGCCATTCAGATGAAAACTTGTTGATATCCGGCATCCCAAATAACCTACAGAGCATGGCCGCAGCAAAACAATATGGAGAGGTGAGGGAACCAGTGCTATACATACCGTTTTTATCCTTTTTTAGCGGCTTGTCTCTTCTAGACCATTCTTTAGTGGTGTCTGATAGATCTGGATTCTCCGCCGCGAACTTCTTAACAAATTGTGCATTATAGGTCGCTTGCGGTTCAGGAAGATGATACATAAGCTTCAAATCTTGTGCAGCAAACGATCCCACGAGCCCATGTCCATGAACTTTGAATTGTCTGTTTTTCAATTCTGCATCATCCAGTATCCACTTGATCATATCTGTGTATGGTAGAATTTTGGGTCTTGCCGCTATTCTGTGAAGGAATGAACATGCTAGGTCCTCCAAGGATGCCTCAGAAGAGCGTGGTGCACCCGCGACAGCAGTCACCTTCAGTATTCTAGGATTTTCTTCCTCTAGCAGCCTGTACATGCCTTCCCATGTTGATATCCCGCGTCTCTGTTACAGGCTGTGTCTGTGTACAGGGGCGCCATCTCCTTGGTCTTCTCCCTCGCTTCGGAGCTTTGAGCTTCATTTTTCTTTCCCATTTCTCTTTGCGTTTTTGTCTGAGTCGTCTTAGTACTTTGTTCCTGCAGATTACGAGTGAAATGGAAATGACTGATCCAGAAAGGTGATGGGAGAGTTTTAAATGCAACAGATAAATCAAATATGCCACCTTACGTGAAACAAATCTCTACCAAGGCATGCGTCTTTAATCCATTTAATAAATGACAACTAATTCATTTACTATCATTAAAAACGCATGATTTCGGGTCAGATTATAGTAAGTTGTTTTTCTTTGAATGGCACGCCCGAAGGATTCGTACCGAAGTGATTTATGATTTGCTGACGTAACCTCGCATGTTGCGCGATCGCTAATCGCATCATCGCAAATCGCATGGAGGTGGCATCGCAGCAATCGCAATATCGCAGATCGTAGAAATTTGATGTTTACCAAATCTTGCCTGGCTCATTTCTGCGATATGCGATCTAGCGATCGGCGTTATCGCAGATCGGCGAATCTTTAAGTTTTTCTTTATGAGCATTACTATTTTGCGATGCGATGTCATTATTAACACGAGGGTGGTGCTCATAAAAAGGGAAATGAAGGTGTTTCCTATCCTTTTGCAATGCAACCTTAAAGGTTTTCTCTTTATCATAGACTTAGGCTTAAAATATCCAAGAGGCTTTTTTCTAAGCGTATGATTGTAACTTCAAAAAGAAACTCTTGCTTTTCCTAAAAATTAACTAAGGGTCCCCATTCATTCAGTATCATGGTTGATACTTAATTGAATAAGGGGGGGTGTTGCTGGCCACAACAGAACCTCGAGCTTTTTCCCAATGGAGAAAAAGTCAGGGTCCGCAGGCCAGCAGTGGTAAACCTGCGGGCCCTCGCGCGCAGGTTTTATGCCTAAAAACCCTCCCAAAATTGAAATAAATGACAAAAACAAAAAATTAAACGGTCAAAAATGAAGAGTGGGATGATGTGGATTACCTGGAGAAGACGACGTTCGATTCCGACGGTTGGATTTTCCGCAATCTTCACGAGAAGTTTTCTGAGCAAAAGCACTATTTTCTCACCCAAACTCAAACGGTAAAAATGAATTGACAAAGGCCCTTTTTATAAGTTTTTTGAGTAAATTGCAAATTTGTTTATGTTTCACTTTGAAAAGGTATTTTTGCAACATTTTTATCTATTTCAAATAGGTATGAGTAATGTTTGTGTTTTTGTGCAGGATAACGGATTATTCAGGTGAAATCTATCATTTTCAACGAAAAAAATACATTTAGAGTCACCTTTAAGCTCTTTTCTGACTCCTGAAACATGAAAAGATTACCGAGTGTTTCTTTTAAACTCGTTAAAACATAATTAAAAGACGGTCCATTTATAGCTCTTTTCCGACTGTAAAAACATGAAAAGATTGCCGGATTTTTGTCGTTTCAAATTCGATATCAGTTGTAAAACGACGTGTCATTGATCGCCTTTTTACTTTTTCGGGTCAAAGGCACTAATGACGAAAAGTACTCCTTGGTTGTAAAAGATCAAGCGGTTCTCTAAAGTATTATTTTATACTTTTTGGGCTTGGGAGACACAAATTTACGAAAAAGGTCAACCCTGGAGTCTCCTTAAGTTTTTTCAGACTCTCTAAAATTGAAAAACGCCGAGTTTCTCCTATACTGGACTCGTTAAAATTTCACAGTAAAGGACCTGTTCAATTACAAACAGGAACGAACCACTCCTTCTTAGGGTTCGAATTTAAACTAAGTTGGACTCATCCGAAGGATGAGCTTATAATCAAGCAAATGTTATCCTCCTCAAGCTTGTCAAAAATAAAGAGGTACTTGCCAGAAATGGTGGGGGAAAAGAGAGAAAAATGAGCCTGTTTGTCATACTTTGTAACCACTCTTGAACACGACACTTTTATTCACCTGGGTTGGGAAATCCTTTGCCTAACAGTTGATCAAACCACATTGAAAGTCTTCAGCCGATTTCTAGGTATTAACTTTGGGTCAATTGTCACCAAGCCATCTGTCGTGTCGTTATGTGTTCAAGAGGTCACTGCCAATAAGCCATTCATTTGCAAAATATCTGTCATCCATCTTGACCATCCCTGAGTCAGTCCTTGCAACTAAATTTCTTCAACTTGATCTATGATTTCGTGTTGTGGGCTTGCCTACGACGGATCACTTTCTATCGACATCAACTCATTATCTAGAAAGATGATCTAGGAATCGTCAGTACCTTGAGATCTGCATGCCTCAATGGCAGGTTTCTCGCCTTTGACGACAATTTACATCATTGAATTTCGATCAAAGGATTCCGTGACATGTTTGACATCAACACATTTATTCGCATCTCATGGATTGTACTGGGTACTTTGAGAGCCATTGACATCACTGGTGGTTTTTCTCACACTTATTAACAGTTTACATCATTGACTGGTAATCAAGTGGTTTCTACCATGTTCGACATCAACACATTCATTCGCATGGATAGAATCGTACTGTTTCGGGAAGTAGAAATGAAGACCCTGGATCTAGTTTCCACAATCCAGGCTGTGAGGAATTTTGTATTCATTATATAATGGACTATTCATAAATAGATGGCTACATCCATACTGTGTCCACATGAGTCTATACTTATGATGTTTTACAAGATCATTCCTATATCAGAGCAGTAGTTAGTTTTCTAGTCAGTTTTGATCTGAGTATGGGAATGCCTACCTCAGCGATGATATGATCTCATATATATATCTTGCATTTGAATGTTTTTACAGGTTCCAATCGGGCTCTCCACAAGATGATCCTCAAAATGATAAAGTACTTCACTCTTCCTAAATGATCAATGAAATCCTCATCTACTATAGACTTCGCACTTTAGGGGGCAATCTGTTACACAAAAATATCGTCACCATGATTATTTGCAGTCAGTATGGGTCTATCATCACTTGTACTGTCCTCCTAAGCAAGTCTCAGACCTCAGCTCTTCAAATCAAGCTTTGAAAATGAGAGAAAGACATTAAAAATCAATGTAACTCTGGTTCCGCACTTTCTCTCACTGTCACCTGCAGTCCCGCACCTTCTGTGTACAAAAACTGCGGACCTGCCCGCTCTGTCCCTAACGGTGTAGGTGCGGACCCCTGTGAAAGTCAAAAGGCGCAAGTTTTATCTTAAAAAACTCACTTTGGGTTAATTCTAGAGGTTTCTAGAAGGAATTTTGACATGGATTGTTCGCTCTGAGGTGGTTCATGCATCCCAAAAGAGAAGGAGCTAATCCCTTGATGAGAGGAGCTATCCCTTTGAAGGAGGGCTTTATCCCTTTGAAGGAGGACCTAGCAACCTCCCTCCATTGCACTATAAATACAGGCATTGGGCTAGTTGCTAAGGAGGTTAGAAGCTGAACATTTTTTAGGGTAAATGCTGGTGAAATCAAGACTCCCTAGTTGAGCTTAAGAGGAGAGATCACATACCTTTTTGGCTTCATTGGGGAGTGAGTGAAACTTGTCAAAGTAGAGGAGACTTCTTGCTGGACCCTAGGAGGAGCTTGTACAGCATCAAGGAAAAGGTTGTAAAGTTCTTCTTCTTTTGAATTAATACAATCAAACTCATTTTTCTCAACAAGTATCTCATGTTATTTGTTTCATGGACTCCTTGACTTTCATGTTAAATATGTTTTATGCAATTGGCTTTTCAGGTGCTATTTAATTTGTTTGCCTTGTTTGTGTTTGCAGATTTGCGACAAAGGAGCTCATTTGGATTGAAGGAGCGAGGGCATCCACAAGCTTGCGTTGGACCTAAGGTAGGCCCTAAAAACACTTGTTTGCTATTGTTTATCAAAGCATATTTAGAGAAAGATAGTGTCTGGTTGGTTTGCTTGTCATTAGGTCTTCTTTAGATTCTAGGAAGGTCTATCTTGTCCGCAAGATCGACTTATTCCGTGTGACAACTTTATTAAATCTTTTCATCAAACAATTATCAAGAGAAAAACAATAAATACAATGGACACAATAAGTAGGATCCAAGCTAGGGAAAAAACCCTCCAACGGAAAATCCAGAAACAATCTCTTCTCTTCTTATAAAATTTTCTTCAAATGAGAAAACCAAGACCCAAAACCCAATACCAAGTCCTTCTCCAAGCCCCAAGTCATCCCTTCAATAATATCTTCCAAACAAGCCAAATTTTTACCAAGTCAAAAAAGGTCAAACCACTTCAAATCTACTTCACTTCATAATTTCATCCTCTACTTAAAATCTGCATCTTCAGTCCCTTGGAACAGTGTAAATACTCCCTTTTTGGCACATTTCAACCTTCCAAGAATTCCTTCCTTGAGCAAGTCAATGTCTCCAAAGTCAACGAGAGTCAAATTTAGGTCAAAATAGAGTTTCAACCCTCCTGCAACTTGGATCTCAAAATCTTCATCCTCTTGGAACTCAGACCTGCAGTTCTCATCCTATAGGAACCATAACTCTCACACGTGTGGATAGAAATAGATACAGATTAGGTCTCCTTCTTTTTCTTGGTCTTCTTCCTTGACTTATAACCTTCTTCTCTCCTCTTCTTGCTTGTTATTGAAATATTCTTATTTTAGATCGAATTGGTGGTAAGAGAGGTCGAAGTTGCTTCTATAAATAGGCTTTCCATGAGGTCGAATACCCCTCTCTAGGTTGAATTCTTGTTGGTTGGGTCAACTTGTGCTTGGAGGCTCATAAGGACTTTCTAGAGTCAGAATAATATCTTTTACATGTTACATCTTGCACAAAAGGGTCTTATACAATTAGCAATGACTCTTTTGACTCAAGAAAAATATTCTTTTGAGATGAAAATCCTTAGGAGCATGAAATGCATGGTTGACCTAGATGGCCAATAAAATGAAGCATGAAACCCATGCTTAAAAATAATATTTTTCTTTCTTACTTTTCTTATAATATAAGATATACATATTGACATGAGTACAATGACAATTATGAAGACAAAAACTAGCTACATTTTCCAACAGTCCCTCTTAACTAGGGAGGTATTCATAATTATACACCTGGTATAAGGATATTCTCAATCTGGGGATTTCTCATAAGACGAGTCAGATTGGTAAACCATTTTTAAGCATCAACATCATGACTAACATTGCCAACATAGTAAGGCCTTAACTTTACAAGCTCTTATCAGAGCATAATGTTGGAAGACTTTGTGTGAGATACCACACTACCTCTTCAAGGTACATACCCCATCCAAATGTTCATGAGGTATGTCCTTTTAGGAATATTCTCCTCTTGTATTCCCAATCCTCAAAGAATATCAATCCTCTTCGACCACTCTTATCTTAGATATCTATCCAATTTCTCAAAGAGTGTCGGTCCACTTTCTATCTTGGATTTCCTATCCTCAATGAAATATTAGATGCTTATCTAATCCTCCATTCTCCCTACCATGGCATTCACTAGATGTATGGTTGTGAGTACTAGCCTAGTGCATGCCACATGATAGAAGAGAATACAATGTTCATTATCACTCCCTCTCAACCAGGGAGGATATCCTCACTCCCACTTGATCAGGGAATAGATCCTTGCTCCTTCTTAAACATTTAAGGAGCCTTATTACTCCCTCTCAAATATAGAGGATATTCCTTACTTCCTTTTAATTAGGAATTCATAACCACAATCTCCTTATCTTGTCTTCATAAGTGTATCAGCTACGAGTTATGCATGGAGATAGTTGCACGGCTCCTTCTTTCCTTTGTAGATTCCTCCTTCCTAGATGTTGTAGATCCATCTTCTTCCTTCAATCTTCTGACAGGATTCAGGCCATCACTTTTATTTAGATATCATCAATGAAGGAATTATATTAATCCTATCAAACTAGATCTAACCATAGATCCCTCTAAACATGAAAGTGATCTTTTGTTGTTATTGAAATGCAAATATCAGGTTTCCTTCTTATATTGCTACCTTTCAATTCCAAGATGATGATGTAAAAATATTGACTACATAATCCTTTAAGGATTGCTAAAACCATTCACTCAATCTATATGTTCGTTGAATCAATTTCAACACCAACAATTGTACTTGCCTCAATTGTCATTATGCATTCCTACAACATTCTTCCAAGTAGAAAAGCAATATGTCAACCAGATAACCAATACCAAAATGTCAAAATCATAATTACCTCATTATGATGCCATCTTTCATCAACATATTTAAGTCCTTTGAGATCAACATTCTTTTGCATGGTCCATCTACTTATTGTGCAGCAATCCTTCTCCATGCTTTCACTTTTAATCATGGTTCCCATGGAACAAACGGACCAACAAGTTGACATTGCTTCATCCTTGGAGATTGTATTATTAAATCCCTTTCTTTCTTCCAGAGATTATAACAAATGTTGATCAATATCATTATGTTTATACTGTGATATCTTGTCAGAGATACTTGATCGCTAACATGTCAAATTTATTCTTTCAAGCATCCTGTAATCATCTGAAAGACTTACCAAACATACTTTCATGACTAACTCTTTCTGCAATATTCTTGTAAATATGAACCCTACTCTATGTTGGAAATAATACTAAGAGTGGGGGTGAATCAGTGTTATCAAATCAATTATTTTTCATTTCACAATCAGATTTGTATATGCTACTTAATCTATGGGAAACTGCGTATATACGCTATTGTGTCTAAAGAAACTAGTGTATATCAGAAGGCTTAAGATTCATTAATTGTTGATCTTTAATTAGTGCATAAGGACTTCTTTAATCATAAGAACAGTAAACAGGAGCAGTAAAATAGAATAGATCATCACACACATAGACACAAAGATATAAGGTGGAAACCCAATGTGGGTGAAAACCACCTGCTGCAATTCGTCTCTATCTTCTTTAAATTAGAAACTTCTTTTTACAATGATTCTGTATTGGTTCATTCTTATACCAGTACGCAGGCTGCTACCTGTAGAAGACTACAACCTTCTCTCGTTCTCCAACTTCTTCTGGAAGGGAGCTACAACCCCCTTAGCTCTTGTACTAGTTGAGGTACTAGTACGTAGGTGCTGACCTACAGAAGGCTACAACCTTCTCTTTTCTTTCAAGGACAGCGTTTCATAAATTTTCAAACTGGATCCATGAATAACATCAATCAAACATCAAGTATATCTGCATCAACCAATCTCATTTGCACCAAACAAAACTGAATCAAATAGTCACTTTTCTGAATGTTGTACCCAGAAAACAGTAACAGTAGACAGACACCAATTCTGAACCCAAAACACTGCAGCAATAAACAGAAGTAGCTAAAACATATTTCAAGAGACGTACACTACTTCAATGTGTACAACCTGCATGCATACGCTTCTGAATTAAGGAAAAAAAAAGCGTATACGCTATTCTTCATTACAGAACCAGCGTGTATACGCACATTTTCTTCGCTGAACCTGCGTACAGATCTATAAAATATAATTCATCCTTTTCACTTATTCAGACATCAGTTATACTCAGATTATCAGATTTATAGATCAAGCTATGCACCAAAATAACATATCAAAATCACACAAAGATACTACTATTCAAGCCTTAAGATCTTGATCCATCAATAGTACTTATCCTTCTTCTTGCGCTCAGGTTCCTCCTTGATTTAGATCCAGCTATGCATCATAACCCAATGACTAGTATTCCAGATCTAGTTCTTCATAAGATATTCAATGCTTGAGTCAATGCCTTTGTCTAATGATCTCCTTCCCCTTTTTATATTCTTAGGCCTTACACAATACCATGGTCCAAAACCATAAAGAATCAATACCTTGGACCAAATACTTGGGTTTAACACTTCAGACAAGATACCATGGTCCAAATACCAAGGACTAAATACCATGGACCAAAAATAAGTTTTCCCACACGTACGCGCTTTTTCGTCCATGAAAGTGCGTGCATATGCATACGTGACTTTTGGTCAGAAATCCCGCGTGTATACTCGACTTTGTCAAAGGGAACCTGCATATACCTCTTTTTCTTTCATTCTGAGAGCCTGAATAGTGATCTGCCATCTGAGTGAGTTGCCATCAAGGACAACACATGTGTCATAGTGCCAAACCTGTGTCATAATGCCAACACTCTAGAGAAGAGTTGCTTAAAATATGCATACCTTTGCTTCCATACAACCATCTATCCATCAAGATCATGTAATAATATGGAAGACTTACTGAGCATACTTTCATAACTAAATATTTTTGCAATATTCTTGTAGATATGAACCCTACCCTAGAGAAGAGTTACTTAAAATATGCATACGTTTGCTTCCATACAACCATCTAGCCATCAAGGTCATGTAATCATATGGAAGACTTATCAAGCATACTTTCATGACTATCTCTTTTTGTAATATTCTTGTAGATATTAACCCTACCCTAGAGAAGAGTTTCTTAAAATATGCATACCTTTACTTCCATACAACCATATAGCCATCCTTTCTTGAACAATCTTTATGCTTAAACCTATCAAAGATGGGTTTATTTTCCAAATAAGAGAAAGACTTTCATTATGCCTTTAATACTGCAACTTGATCATATGCATTCCTTCATCCTTCAAGAGTATTGTTTCCATACTAGATGGAATATATACCAGTCATGTCATAATGCTTCTTTCAAGAACCTTCCAAAATTATGGTTCTTATAGGATCTTGATGATCCCTCTTTGCAAAATGAATACCTCTAATATTATGTTAGAAAATGATTGGATGAACTATAATATGAAATATGGTTCCATTCTTCTCATTCTTGTAAGATAGATGATTCCTACCAAAGAAACTTGATCATGCATACTCTACTGTCATATACTTTTGTCTATGCTTCCATGCTTTATAAAAATAAGGACTCTTCTAGAGAATGTGACAATGCATGTTATTTCACTTTCTACTTTGTAATAAAAGAAAGAAAAAATACATAAAGTACCTGGTAGATATGGATCTTTCTTCAATAGTAAAGATCCTTGGATCTTCTCCTTTCGGCTTCTTCTCAAGTTCTCCCTTTTCTTCACCTATGTGAGGTTCACTTATTTCCTTTCTTTTGTTGTTTATATTGTTTGGAAAATCCCTATTAAAGTGTCCATACTCATCATATCCAAAGCATTGGATCTTGGACATATTTGGATTTCCTTTGGAATTTCTAAACTTCCCTTTCTTCTTCTTCTTCTATTTTGCAACAAAGGATTGAGACTTTTCATTTGATTCAATTTCATCCTTTGCCTTTATTCTATATTATTCCAAGATACATTGAGCCTCTAACTCATGAAAATGTGTAGTATCCTTCTTATAGTAGATACTAGTTGCAAAACTACTCCAATCAAGGGGCAAAGCATTTAATACACAAACAGTCATTTTAGAATCGGAAAAAAATTCCCCAAACCCTTAAAACTGGTCTCTTATTTTTTATATTTTCATAATATTAGTGGCCACGTCTTCATCCTTTGACTTCCTTATTCCATATAGTTGATTTCTCAAGAAAATAGTTTGACTTGATGTACTTATAAAGTATAAATTTACCAACTTATCATACATAGCCTTGGATGTCTTCAAATCACCTACAAAGAGAACAAGATGATCCTTTGTGCTCTTACTTATCCATTCTTGTAGTTTTCTAACTCTTAAGTCTTCCTTTTGTCTGATACAACCACTTCGCCAAGGAAATATTCCATGAATTCATTTTCTGTGGGTGACAAGTCAATCATCTTCTTCCATTCTAAGTTTGTTGATCCAACAAGCTTGTTTCTTTCCTTGAAAAATTTAGCCATATGATCTGTAGATTAAGACATAGAAGAAAATAGGATACTTACTTGTCAACCAAGAGTCCTCCTTCTTGATGATGTCTCCAACTATATTCAAAGAGACTTCAAAGATGCCCTAGAATGATGAATTCTAGGATCCCTTTAACAACAATGTCGTCAAACAACTTCAAAGAGAGGATGATGATCCCAATATTATTTGAATTCTAGGATCCCTTTAACAACAATGTCGTCAAACAACTTCAAAGAGAGGATGATGATCCCAATATTATTTGAATGCTTTAACAACAATGTCGTCAAACAACTTCAAAGAGAGGATGATGATCCCAATATTATTTGATGCTTCCTTTTGTTCAAGATGATGCACTGTAGAATCATAAACAATAGTGTTTTCCTTCCAATGAGAGCTTGATCCTTCTTAAGATGATGATATATTTGATGAAAGTTTGATGTAGTATCATTCCTTCTAGGTCAATAGAACTTCTTTGTCTTTCCTTGTGTCCTTTTGCAAATGAATCCATTTGACAAGTGATCCCCTCTTATGTCAAAAAGATGATCTTCCAGTTGCCTTCACTTTCTTAACCTACCTCTGATACCATGTTGGAGAATGTAGTAGAGTGGCAATTAATTTAAAATTCTCCTTAACCTTAATAATTTATTTTGAAATTTAGTTATCTTCTTATGTTTATTTATTAAATATTTTCATCAAACAATTATCAAGAGCAAAAAAATTAAGACAATGGACATAAGAAGTAGGCTCCAAGCAAGGGAAAAACCACTCCAAGGGGAAAACCTAGAAAGAATCTCTTCTCTTCTTATAGAATCTGCTTCAAATGAGAAAACCAAGACCTAAAATCCTAGACCAAACCCTTCAAGGATCTCTTCCAAACAAGTCAAATTTTGACCAAGTCAACAAAGTCAAAAAATTTCAAATGTAATTCACTTCAGAATTTCAGCCCTCTACTTTCGATCTGCAAGTTTGGTCCCTTGGAAAAATAGAAATCCTCCCTTTTTAGCATGTGTTAACCTTCCAATAATTCCTTCTGTTAGCAAGTTAATGTCTTCAAAGTCAATGAGAGTAAAACCTAGGTAAAAACAGATTTTCGATCCTCCTACACCTTGGATCTAAAATTTTCAACCTCCTGTAACTCAAACCTACAGTTCTCGTTCTGCAGAAACCCTAACTCTAGCATGTGTGGATAGAAATAGATAGACATTAGGTCTCCTTCTTTTTCTTGGTCTTCTTCCTTGACTTCTAGCCTTCTTTGCTCCTCTTCTTGATTGATATCGAACTCTTCTTATTGCAGATCGAATTGGTGGTAAGAGAGGTTGAAGTTGCTTCTATGTATAGGCTTTCCATGATTTTGAATACCACTCTCCAGGTTGACTTCTTTCTGGCAGGGGAAACTTGTGCTTGGAGGCTCATAAGGAATTTCTAGACTCAAAATATTATTTTGACATGACAAACCCTAGGAGAATGAAACACATGCTTGACCTCGATGACTAATAAAATGAAGCATGAAACCCATGCTTAAAAATAATATTTTTCATTCTTATTTTTCTTGTAACATAAGATATACATATTGACATGAGTATAGCAACAATTATGAAGAGCGAAACTAGATACATTTTCCAACAATTTTCACTTATGTTAGTGAACTATATGCAGGAAGAGATCATGTTGCCAAATAGTGAAGTTCAATGTGTTCAGTTTCAAAGACTTCCAAAAGTAACTGAATAGGGAAAATCAATAGAAACCCCACAACAATGGCAATGAAGCAGTGGGAGTGAAAACAGAGTAGTGAAAAATTAAAACAAAAAGTTGCTCCAAATGGAAAATGAAACCCACCCATGGCATTTACCCATGGTATCCACCCATGGTATTTACCCATGGTATTGTAACTCAAGAAGGCTATAAATAATGGGACTCACTTTGTAAAAGAGCAAATTTTCCCATGACAATGTAGTTGTAATTGTTTTCCTTTATTTTAATAAAGAGTTTCTATGTGTGTTTTCTTCTTCTCTCTCGGTGTTCAACTTTCTCAGATCTAGGGCCCCAAGACCTAGACATTAGGGGAATTTTGAGGTCTAAAATGGGCCTCCTAAGAATAATATACAACAAAAATAAAATTTATAAGAACCAATAGGATTCAAGATGATGATGTCAACCATGGGGGATGATTCACCGTTTTTGGAGTAAAAAGGTTAAAATATTAAAAAATAATAAAATAATAAAACTAATTTTTCTACTCGTATTTTAAACTTATCTCCCTAAGGTTTTACTAAAATTTGGAGCGGGATTACTCATTGGATGTAAAATTTAATTCCTCATCCAAGGAGTACCCATGTTGCATACTTTCGATGGACCATGCTACACGAAAAATGAGAAATACATGAAAAAACGTGATTGCAATAACGTTTTTCATGTATTTCTATTTTTTCGTGTAGTAGGGTGCATCGAAAGTATGCAACATGGGTACTCCTTGGATGAGGAATCAAATTTTTCATCTAGCGAGTGTTTTCGCTCGAAATTTGAGCAAACCCATAGGGAGATAAGTTGAAAATACGAGTTGAAAAAATATTTTTTTCTTTTTTCCCTCTAAAATTTGATGATGTAATCTAATATTACTTTATTATTTCCATTATTATTTTTAATTTCCTTAGGAGGCCCATTTTAGACCTCAAAATTCCCCTAATGTTAGTGGTATTAGAGCCAAGTTACGAATCCATGGCAAATAGGATTCACATGGTAGGTGCATAAGGGTTTTTGAAGGTCATTTGTTTCTGTTTTTAGGTTATCGAGATGGGTTGTTTTCCTCCTGTGAAGATACCACAACAATCAACACTGATGGGTTGTGTTATACAGTATTTTCAATCACCATGTTTGATAATAAATTCCTTCTTTAGTCTAACTATGGAGTCATTTTAGAGGTTGTATATTTTGTAAATATGTTGGGCTTATCACTAGTTATAGCATATCACTTGCACAGTGAGATGAGTGAAGGTGAGAGGGATGTGAGAGGGAAAGGTTTAATGGGTGATGTGATGTTTTATCTACGAGTAATTGAAATCCAATTGGTCACATTCATTCTTGTATTTTTGGCCAATGATTTGGTACCTCTGGTAGACCCGATATCTCTGGTATTTGTTTCATTATATTTGCTTGTGTTCCCAAGCTACAGAAGCTCAGAAACGCAGAAAAGGATTTCCATGAAAGCAGGATGTTTCAGCTTTATGTTATCATGGGCACATTGATGGGCCTATTCCTGCCTCTCTCCTACGTTCTTGGATGGTTTTCCAAAGGATACCAAGAGTTTGTCCAGTCTGCAATGCCTCATCTATTCCTGCTTTCTTTTCAAATTCTAAGAAAAAATATAATCATGGGTTTTTCCATATTTGTGTTATCATTTCAATATCTTGTGTCACTTCTCTACACCATTCGCCCCATAAATATGGAGGGGATTTTTGAGTACAAGGTACCTCTACTCATTAATGATTATGACAAAGTTGTCAATGCTAACAATCAAAGGAGCTAGATGGCAAGATTTCTAAATACAATTTTGTACATAATGTATGGATTGGGAGGTCCCCTATGCACTTACATTGCACGTGGCATTTCAGGAGAAATTGGTGTATGTTCCTTTGGTTTTTGACGTGAACAAAGGCTACCCCATCACCCCTGGCAAGTTTAGCGTCACATATGAGGATGTATGGCTTACATTAGCAGATGGAGTTTGGCTTTATGCCTAGTTGATGAAGCTTCTCCTCAAATGCAGAGATCTGATAATTTTGTTTCTCCAAGAAAATGTTGGCAATATAGATCACCAACTAGAGTCCATTCACATTTTGTTACAAAAATTGAAATGAAATGTTTTTATGCTTTCTTACTAAGTATATGGACCAAGTGATGGAAACGCATCACAGCATGGTATTATCAAAGTTGCAAAATCATAATTAAGACATATTCTCTAAAGGAATAACATTAATACATCAATAACAGTCATGTTTGGAAGATCTTTGGGAGGATTTGGTGGAGTAACAATTGCCAAAAATAACCCTGAATTTGTTTTTGCATTGATTCTCTAGAATACTTTTACGTCTGTGTTGGACATTGACAACTCTGAATGCCCCGTCACATATAAAAATAACATTATTGTTAATAATGTAAATTTCCATGTTAATGGAAATTACAATATCTACATCTTCTTCATCAGTAGAGAAGTAATATCTACTTCTAATGCCAATTGTTTTGAATTTCCTAGTACCGACAATGAAAAATACAATCATTTTTCATAAATGGGTAATAGGCCCCCCTTATTGGGTTCACCCTCTTTGATTGATCCATTAAAAAATCATATGTTAATTTAGAAGCTCAGTGAAAAAATCCAACTATGGGATGAGATTCCTCTTTTCAAGAGGACCAAATTTGATTATTGAAGAACTCAATTTGGACAAGGGAAAGTGTATTTTTAAATTAAAGCCCACATGTGCATATTTAATTAGGTTGGCCCTAAATCTAATTGGAGACCCTTGGAAGGATATAAATACAAGTGAACTCAACCTCATTCAAACATCATTTTGGATCATTATTCTATTCTGTTCTTTGGTTTGGTTCACACAGGTTTGGGGAAAGTTCACGGAGATTGGTTAGCACAGGTCTAAAATTATAGGATCTGAAGCTTGCATCTTTGTTTTTAGAGTTTTCTGTCTCAGTCGCAGCTATTTCATGGAGAAATTTTGATCGAACCCTTTCATCCACATGCATGACACATCTTCCCTGCAACTCAGACCTAAAGGTTGAAATTTTAGTTGACCAAAGTTTTTCTTGTTAACTACATGGTTCGACGTTCAACAATTGACTACAAACAATGAAGGTTGATTAAAGGCTTCTGAATCTGGGTTTTGAGTATTAGTATTGTTGGGTTCAACTCATGGACATTGTTTAGTTTATTTTGTTGGATTTGTTTATGGTTGCTGGTATGGATCATTATACTCTATTTCGTTGAATCATTCGATAAGAATCTAATAAGAAGAAGAATTTGAAAGGGTTTTCCCCATAATGGGTTTTTCTCTGGTGTATCTATGTGTGAATGATTTTCTTCTATTGTTCCTTTATGTTTCCACTACATTGATGATGATATTGTTCTTTCTACATAGTTTCATATGTTGTTGAATAATGATGTAAATCTGAATAATGTTATGATGTTATGGGGTGAATTTAATGTGTAAATGAAGAAATGAAATTATCAAAGAAAAGAACAATATGTCCCTAAGAAAAATTAACATGGTATTAGAGCCAGGTTGAAGAAAAGTCATTGAAGATCAAATCTATGCAGACACTCTTGATGGATGCAAGAGAATATGGAGGAGACCTAAAAGAATACTAGGGTATTGAAGAAACCCTATGCAATTTGTGCATTAGAGTTTGATGGATATCATGACGTTAGGGTTTGAAAGAAACCGTGGATTATGGAAAATATTTGAGATATGTAATTTAGAAACCCTAGCATCACTGATGTGAATATTTACAAACACTTGTGACAGATTTGATGAAGCCCTAGATAGGATAGTCTCTAATAAAGTTGGTTGAAATATCGAAGGAAATATTGTCATATGGAAAATGGACAGTGATGGCTCTTGAAGGCTAGTTCAAGAAGGACATGATTACCTCTCATTGAAGATAAGTTATCTTTTATTTATGGCACTTCTTTATGTCTTTACTTTTGTTTAGACTTATTGATATGATTATTGTTTTGATTATTACTTATACTTCCTACGTGTATATTTGAGTATTTGGGTGCTTCTAATCTATTGATGAGTTGCGATAAGTGGATCCTTCTTGAGGATCATGGCTAGTGTAGGAAGAAAAGAACTAGTGTTGCAAAAGGTAAGGAGGCACTTGATAAAAAGTTGACAAAGTGATCCAAGCTTTCAATGTCAAGGTGCACAATTATCTAAATATTACAAGGTATATATGATGTATTGTTTCAAATTTATGTTTTAGCTGCAAATATTGGATGGAAAGGTAAGCCCTAAGGTATGATGAATGACTCATATTGCATATGAAAGTAGGTTTGATTCATGGTACTTATGATGAGATGGTTCACTTGGTATTGAACAAGTATCTTACATTCTATTAAATCATGGTAAATCTACTTATAAACATTGATTTTTGATCTACTTGGCAAAGTATCTTACATGATGAATTTCTAGATTTTGTGAAACAAGCTAGATACATTATTTTTGACATGATGACTGGATACTATTGTTAATTCTTGTGATAAGCATGATAACCATGTCGATGGAAGTGTAAAAATAATATTAATACTCAAGATCTCCTTGTTGAATTTGGCTTAGTAATTATGAAATATGGTAAAGTTGGATGTCCTAATTTGATGATTGATTATATGATAAATAAGTGATGTAGTAATTTTAATCCTTGAAGTATGATGATATTCTTGCTAGCTGCCCTAATCATATGACTCTAACCCTTGATGATAATTTGATGTCATGTTCATATGTGATGATGAAGTAGTTGATGTTAACATGATATGACCATGATGGATATATGTTTTAGAACTTGATATAGTTTGATTTCATGATCTAACAACTTTTCTAATGCGTGATAATATTATGATATATAGGTTGATAATGATCAAGTCTAAAATGGTTGCTCATTAAGAGGTAGACTCTTCATAAGATCCCTACACCTATTGTCATTTGCATTAAATATATGGAAGATTATTTATTGTTGACATAAGTTTTATGGACATAAATAGACAAATATCTGACATTATTTCTCTATAGCAAGTTCTGGTATGAGAAGAGAGGGTTTCCCGTAGTATATGCCCCAACCTCATGGAAGAAAGCTTAAGGGTGTCGTTGTAGACTCTCAACCGGATGGAAGAAATCCTATGGGTGTGTTTATGTTTTTAGGTCACAAAAACTGAAGCTTTATTCATAAAATCAGAAGTGCACCTAGAGTATGACAGTCCTATAGAAATGGAGTAGATAATAGAATGTCCTATGAGTAGGGAAGTTTGAATATTTTACTTACTAAAGAGAATGTGAATGTTTTGACTAAAATTGTGATTGCAGATGGTTAGAATATGCATATCAATATGTTATTATGATTTAACCATTGAAGCTAGTATATGAAGCATTTGATAACAATCGTAAGGGTTTGAAAAGATTTGGTTGATTGGTATTGATGAGCAATGATTGGAGTTTGGACATAATTCTTTATAATTCATAGAGATGATTTATAACTTTGACTTGATGCTTAGATATGTCTTGGTTCATGGACTAATTGTACTCATTATGATAACAAATTTGGGTTTTGACTTGATGTCTAATGATTTGACTTGATATCTGATGATTTTCCTTGATGAAAGTGCTATGTGAGCATAGTAATTTCAATGACTAATATGGGTATTCAATAATTATTTTGTATTGACCTCATTGTCTTTGGAAAAATGGTTGAAGTATAAACAATTGTAATTCAGTATGCAATAATCTCACAATGAATGGATGGAACTTGTATTATTCATTCTTGGTATATGGATAAAACTTATATGACTTGTCCTTGATGTATCCATTCATATTTAGTGGCAGAAATTATTCATGCTATGATCATAAGGATGGATTGGATAATGATTGGTAAATGAAAAGGTGTAGTAACTTTGTGTTTAGATGTAATCTCTACCTAACACTTGGACTAAAGAGTTTATTATAGTGATATTGGAAGAAAATTTTATGATTTTGATATTAGTTTTAATCTATCATCTAAGGCTTGATAAGCTGACTTGTTTGATTTGATTGCACAATATTTTTTTATGTAAGGTTGAGCATATTGGTTTGGTCAAGTGTTATGTTTGCAAAAAGCATTGTATGAAGCAAGTTTCCTGAGCCTAGTATTTCTACATTGACAGTTATATGGTGAAGCCAAGAAGATGTGCCAATCCAAACCTCTACTTCAAAAATGGTCTGAGGTATGACTTTGATTTTGGTTTTATATATTGATTTCATATTCTTGATAGGTAATGAGCCTCTAATGATCAAAGTAAGAGGGAGTTGGATTTTGAAGCTTGAAATAATGAATCATGGCATGATGAATCACTTTTTGATGTTTGCAAAAGAAAATATATATCATGAAGCTATTGAAGAGTTTACGGAAAGTGGAAATGTAAATCCTTAGACACTGACTGAATTTCAAGAAGTTATGAAGATATATTGTTGAACCTGCCTTGGTCCAACTGATAGTTGATTGAAGCATTAATGTTGTGTGTGAAAACTCGTCTGTATATATATGTCTTGCATAGATCAACATGAGTGAATTCATGATTGAGCCTCTTCATACACATTGAGTTGTCGTCGAGCACACTTCGATATATTTTCATGGGATGATCGATTTTTGGTATGAGACATTCTTCCTGTGATATGTGACTGCATAGATATATTTATGTTGTTTTGATCATTATTGATGAGATAAGAATATTTGGATGTTACCTTAGTATGAGATCTGCCATGATATTTTTGGATAAGAAGTTTGTAGCTTTAAGCACGACCGAGATTGGGTATGATGACGTTGGCATGGCTAGCTGAGAGATAGGTTGAAGAAGCTCTTTGGAGATTTATTTGAACAGGTTCTGGATATGACAGGGATACATTGTGTTAATATTGAGTGGGATCCAATTGGCAATGGATATTATATATAGTTGGGATTGAAACCTCTTCATATATTGAGACAGTGATGTCATATGAGACAATCTTAGGCTTGTGGTTCTTGCCTCCGTGAGAGGGAGGATGAATAAAGTATCATTTTTGTGATATATATTTTTGATATGATATTTGACTTGTTTTTTACATGATGACTAAGAAGGTGCCAGATATGAGCACGATGATATGTTTCTAATCTACAAAGAGAAAGATTGATTGAAAACACTGATCTCACTCTTCCCCTCTATATGAGCTCCCAAGGTGAGGAATTGAGATGGAGAGCTCCTGGGCTTGAGGTATCTTTGACAATGGTGTCGTAGATGTTTCTCCCCTATCTATCACCCATAGGGTGTGTGTCATCCTTGTCTCTTTTGACAAGTCAGGTATCTCCCCCTATCTTGGTCTATGCAAGGTATATCCCAACTGGAATCATACCCACAAGATGGGCTTGTTGGGATTGTCCCTCCCCATCTAGCCAATAGGTTGAGGAGTCCTAGGTGTGTGTGATCCTTACCTTTTGTTGGCTCACTAAGATGTCTTTTTACAAGAAATTTTAATCCCTACATTAGTTGTAAACCCAAGGTAAGTCTTTTTATCTCAAGAGTGCCAACACAGTTTGTGCAGTGAATATAGAGGTTATCTAATGATGAATCATTGCAATCACTAAAGGCTAATTATTCAATTCAATTCATACAATTCTGAAAAGGACTATCTATGGAAGAAATACTCTCAACACACTCTGCAATTCTATGCAACTTGTTCCGAAATCAATTGAAACTGAATGAAAATAAGAATTACACTTAGAATCGTTCAAATAAGCTTAAGTAAAGAAACTATGACTATTGATCAACATTGTTAATCTATAACAACCCAAATCAATCTGCATTGCTTAATTGAATAGCAAATAGCGATAAAGGATTCCTAAATGGCAAACATTCTATATTGCAATCTGTAGAAGTTAATCAATCTTGTCTTTCAAGATCTATGATAACATCTATTCAAATGAACAACAATCTGCTATCAACACAAATTCACTCATTCTAATCAAAGCGCTACTTAAGTATATCTCATGACTTCACTTTGAATCTAATTGAACAACAGTATAAATCAATATCACAAATCTTCATAATAAATGAAATAACTGAACATTAAATCAATTGCAAAGACTGAGTATAAACTATAACACAAAGGAGCAGTGGAACTTCTTGTGACTAGGCCCAGAGTCGCCAGAAGCCTTTGCTTAATAAAAACTCAGAATACGAAGATGTATCAAACGCAACCTTCTTTCATTAATTTCAAGTAACAGCTGACAGAGTCACTGATATAACAACGTATATGTTTCAAAAAGAATAATTACAAATTATCAAAAGTTTGAACTGTATCTAATTGCCTTTCGGCCCTATATATAACATAAAAGAGAAACTGGATAAAAGCGAATCCTCAGGATCAGGGGATCCTAAGGATTTCACAATATAAAATTTGATCATGTGATAAAATAGGAATGTTCGAACTGATCTTCTGCTTCCTTGTCTGCCCAAGATGTCGTGGCTTTTCCCTTTTATGGCCTCGTGTTGTTCTGCCAACTGAACAACTTTTTCCCAATCCACATCTCTACATACAAAGATAGCAAAGAATCAGTTTTTCATACTAGATTTGCCTATTCTATCACCAAATAGTTTCATCCAACTTTAGCCAATATTTTCCTCATTTTAATCTATAAATGGAGATAATCATATAAGGATGAATGATAAATGAAGCATTTTATGAAGAGAAATCATACCTTTTTCCTATCCCAACATACTCCCCAGCTTACCTTGTTGCATGTCCTCGTGCAAGTGTATAGTTCAGATGCAACTGAGTGAGGGAATAAGCAAGATATACTTCCTCCTTGTAATTCCTAAAACCATTCTTTTGCTTAAGGACAGTGAAAGCCTGGGTTACCTCATGATCCTTTAAGTTATAATCACTATGGTATTGATCAGGAGGGTACCATATGATTGGGGTTCTGTAACGACATCCTATCCAATCTGGCCCCATTGTTAAAATCATATTGCTATATTTATAAAAATGGGAAGAGGCAACTTGGAAGTTTCGATATCCGAATGGCTCTCGGCCCCTCATAGTGTTACTGGAGACTTCCCACCTTTGCCTTGATGCAGCCAAGGCTTCTTCTTTAATGTCTTGGAAGTATTCCTTTCTGGCCTAAATGATATCAGTATGGAGTGGCCCCAATTTGCCTATGACACCATATTTTTTCATAAACTGTTTATGCCTGACAGATAGGAGTAATGGTTGTGTAGGCTCTCCTCTGACCCATAGGTCAATTCCATACTCATGCCTTCTGAAAGTGTTGTGAGCCTTGGCCCATTTTAGTTGATTAGCAGCAAATGAGAGGAACACCTGAAATTGAATGTCTCCTATAAAAGGGGTAGGGTGGTTGTCCCTGTCATCCTCTAAAACAAAATTATGCATATAGAGTTCACAAAGGAGGCATTGAACCTTCTCATTGTTCTCTCTAAAGAATTTGATAAAGTGAGGAGTGGTTTTAATTTTTGTCGGTTTATCAAACTTAACGACCTTAAATTTTAACAGGAGGTATCTTTCCATGAGAAATAAAGCATAATTTGTGGTTGGGGCTCGGCAAGATAGAGTGTCTGAATAGAGAGAGCAGACAGTCTCCATTTTCTCTCTATCTTTTTGCAATTGACCCTCTAATTTTTCAACCTTCTTTTGTTCAGCCTTATATTGAGAAAAGGTCTCATCTTCAGTCCTGGTAAGTGCTTCAAACTTCTTCTTTAACCCTTGATGTTCATGCAAAGGGACCACCTTTTCCTTGTGCTGAGCCAGTTCTTGGTGAACTATCAGTAGCTCATTTTGTAATTTTCTGATAACGGCCTCTCTTACCAAAGGGGTGTAAAGGGGTGTTTCATCTGTTTAGGCCTCTGCATCCTGGGTCTCCATAGGGTTAGTCTACATAGCAGCTTCAACTGCTTCCTAAATTATACAATCAACTTGAATATTTTCTTCAACCTCTGTTTGGACAATAATGTCCACAATGGGGTGGTCTGTTTGAGTTTCTGTGAAAAGATACAGGACTCCTCAGTTTTCATGGCAATGTCCCCTCTCATAGTTGCCTCATTCTGGGTTTCTTTTGAACAACCTCAAGAAAATTTGTTTGAGTCTCAGCGTCCTTCACAGAACATTGTTCTGTTTGTGTTCCTGCAGTTTCCATTTCCACTTTCAATTTCATGGTTTTAGTTGCTTCTTTTAACCAATATTTCAGCTGCCCTATTACTTGCTTCTGTTTTCTGTACTTTCTGAGCACCTTTTTAAGCCTAGCTCTGTAGGGCTTCTCTACTCTAGGGCCTCCGTCTGAAGCTGCGTTATCCTCTACTACCTGTATAGGCTGTACTATGTCATCATCAGGAATGTTCCCAATTGGAACTGTGTCTTCTGGTGGAATTTCTCTTTCCAACTCATAATTATTATGTATTTCATTTTCAGGAGATCCCAATGCAATGGTATCTCCTAAACAATTATCATTCTCGTGGTCTTCTCCTTGGTAGGCCTCGTCCACAGGGGACTTTGAAAAGGGAATATCACTTGGTTGATTGGCATCTCTCAAGTTTTCATCTTCAGGGTTTCCTTCTGTTGGGGGGTCCACTGGACCGGTGCCTACTGCTTGAGTTTCCTTTCTACTGGTTGTTCCTTCATGTTCCTCGAATTCGAGGGGTGTTTCCATAGTAGGAATTGAATCCCTCTATTCATCCATGGCATCAATGCATGGTTGGGTTTGTTCATGACCGGAATTGTCAGCAGGGGCCAACCGGTCAGGGGTAAAATTATATTTTTCAATGTTCCCTAGTTGTTCCCTACCTTCGATAAACACTCCCATGCTTCCCAAAACCCTTGCCACTTCCTCCTCATAGTCTTGCAAAGGAGGGTCTTGTGGACTAAGAGGAGGTGTGCAGGATGGTCCGGCTTCCTATGCTTGGATTGGGATGTGCCACCGGGCTTTTACTCGCAAAAAGTGCCTACGCTTAACTGATTCTAGGGGTACAGATGGGCTCTTTCACTTTAATATTTGCTTTGGGCCTCAGGTTCTTGGCCCTTGCTGCTCTGTTTCCTCATTTTCTGGGGGTGGATCTAAGGTAGGATTTATGATACTGTCCCATGTTAATTGTTGTTGTGCCAGTCTATTTGTGATAATTAACTTAATTAACCCATGATGGTTGACTACACTATGTGGATCCTTGGTTGTCCTTACCCGTCGGGCAACATCCTGTAGCAGGGAATTTAGATAAAATGGTAAATTAACTGAAATTATTTGCTTTAAAATGGCTAGAAGTTTCAGTTGTTTCGATTTACCACATCATGCCGGTCGTCGCAGGTGATATATCTTTGGACGATGACCGCCAGCTCTTGCCACGGTTGTTGCAACGCCAAAGGATGAATTCCTTTTCCCATTCGTAAAAGCCACTTGCCCGGGTCCTGGAATACTTCAATTACGCTGTATAAAAGGATGCATTTGGCTACCCATTTTGCCCCTTCTACTGGAATTCAGGTGATTTCGGCCAGGACTACTTAGGAAACGATCATGCTTATGCCTTTGACCACTATACTACCGTTATGCAGATTTTGCAGAAATTCCAACGTTAACTCTTCATGGAATCCCTACAATCTGTTTAAATACTGCAATCAACCAGCGCGTTCAAGGATTTCATGATGTGTCCAAAAGAAAAGATGTTCAGACAGGCATTGTAAAGATACATCGTATTAGGTTATGGATAAAGATAACAAACAAAAGGCTTTTAGAAGTCATAATGATATTGTTATTACCATTTTTCTTTAGAAAAGGCACAAATCAATGCAAATGGTGCTTATTTGCAATACAAAAGAAGAAGAAAATGGCATAATGATCAAGAGAAAAATGAGAAAAATTCACAATTTAGCTCTTAAAAGGTGCAGTGCAATCGATTGAATGGCAATCATTCAATCGTTTGAATGGAAAAATCAAAATAGAAAATAAAAAGTGTTGTTCAATTGATTGAACGGAAATTGTTCAATCGTTTGCACAGTGAAATCAATTTAAAAAAATATGATGTTCAATCAATTGAACGGCAGTCGTTCAGTTGTTCGAACGGCGAAATCAAAATAAAAACAAAATGTAATGTTCAATCAATTGAATGGTAGGCATTCAATGGTTTGAACAGCGAAAAACAACAAGGAAAGTATGTTATTCAATCAATTGAATGACAATCGTTCAATTTCTTAGGCAGCGAAAATAAATAAGAAAAAAATGCATTGTTCAATCAATTGATTGGCAGTCGTTCAGTTGTTTGAATAGCGAAATCAAAATAAAAACAAAATGTGTTGTTCAATCAATTGAACAGCACTCGTTCAATAGTTTGAACAATGAAAACAAATAAGAAAAAATGCATTGTTCAATCAATTGAACGGCAGTCGTTCAATAGTTTGAACAATGAAAACAAATAAGAAAAAATTGTGTTGTTCAATCAATTGAACGACAACCGTTCAATAGTTTGAACAATGAAAACAAATAAGAAAGAACTGTGTTGTTCAATCAATTGAACGGCAATCGTTCAATAGTTTGAACAACAAAAACAAATGAAAGGAAAATGTGTTGTTCAATCAATTGAACGGAAAATGTTCACTTGTTTGAACAATGAAAAACAAAAGGAACATGTGTTGTTCAATCAATTAAGCGACAAACGTTCAATTGTTTGAACAGTGAAAAACAAAAAAGGAAAATGCATTGTTCAATCAATTGAACGGCAAACGTTCAATTGTTTGAACAACGAAAAACAAAAAAGGAAAATGTGTTGTTCAATCAATTGAACGGCAAATGTTCAATTGTTTGAACAGCGAAAAACAAAAAAGAAAAATGTGTTGTTCAATCAATTGAACGGCAAACATTCAATTGTTTGAATAGCGAAAAAAAAAAAGAGAAAAATGTGGTGTTCAATCAATTGAACGGCAAACGTTCAATAGTTTGAACAACAAATTTCAAAAAGAAGGAAAATGTGATGTGTAACCAATTGAACAGCAAACGTTCAATTGTTTAAACAGTGAAAAACAAAAAAAAGGAAAATGTGTTGTTCAATCAATTGAACGACAAAAATTCAATTTTTTGAACAGCGAAAAACAAAAAGAAAAATGTGTTGTTCAATAAATTGAACGGCAAACGGTCCATTGTTTGAACAGCGAAATGCAACAAAAGAAAAATGTGTTGTTCAATCAATTGAATGGCAAACGTTCAATTATTTGAACAGCAAAAACAAAGAAGAGAAAAATGAAACTTCAAAAAAAAAAATCATATTTACATGGTGATGCCTACAAAGGTATGTACATTATTTACAATTTTTCAAGCAATTTCAATTTTTTAAAGAAAAGGTTGTTGGGTTATCATTCCCTGCAGCTAGAATTTGCATGGAGGGGTCCTCGCATACCTGCTCGTAGAAAGACTCTTTGGTAAGTGGTTGATGATAGAGGCGCACTCGATGCCCGTTTACCTTAAAGGAATGGCCGGATCCGTCTATGGTAGTCAAGGTAAGAGTACCATTGTTATGTACTTCTTGAATCTCATAAGGGTCAAGCCATCTTGTTTGCAACTTGCCCGGGAAGTCCTGGAATCTGGAATCGTACAGAAGTGCCCAATCCCCTTTTTGAAACATTTTCTTCTTGATAAGGTTATCATGCCATTTTTCCCTTTGCTGCTGTATTATTGCAGTTCGTTGCAAAGCAAGCAATCGAGCCTCATCTAGTTTGTTAATATGCTGAAGACGCTTGGTTTGGGCTTCTGTTAAATCCAGACCCACTTCCTGGGCCATCCTTAGAGTCTTTATTTCGAATTCAATTGGAAAAATTGGTTCTTTACCGAACACAAGCTGGTAGGGAGAGTATCCAGTAGTATTCCTCCAAGTCGTACGATAGGCCCACAAGGCCTCTTGCATTCTAGCAGCCCAATTTTGCTGGTGCATTGACACTGTCTTGGTCAAAATCGCTTCTATAACCTTGTTGGTGCTTTTGACCTACCCGTTCACCTGCGGGTGATATGGAGAAGTGATCCTATGCGTGATATGATGGTTTCTAAGAGTGGCAGTAATCTTGTGCCCTATGAATTTCTTTCCCCCATCTGTGATCACTTCTTGCGGTAATCCATACCACACAAATAGCCCAAAAAGGAAGTTAATCACTGCTTCCTCTGTGGCTCTTGGTAAATCTATTGTTTCCACCCATTTTGTCACATAATTCGTGGCTACCAATATGTAGGCCTTCTGATTGGATGGCGGATGGAATGGACCTTCGAAGTCCAATGCCCAACACTTAAAGGGTTCTATGACTAATTGTGGCTGCAGAGGAATTTCATTAGATTGGCTAGGCCAGCCCATCCTTTGGCAACTGTCGCAAGCCTGGGCATATTTTTTAGCATCCTTAAAAATAGTGGTCCAATAATAGCCCATTTGTAATACCTTATGTCCTATCCTTCGGTCTGCAAAATATCCCCACAAGGTTCATCATGGCAAGCCTTCATAATGTCATGGATCTCATCCTCGCGGATACATCTGCGTATACACATGTCGGCCCCTGTATGAAAAAGATATCTGTCTATCCAACAGAACCAGGCATTGTGCTAAATAATCAGTTTTTCTTTCTCTTGTCGTTAAATTTTAAGGTAGCTTCCCTACTGCCGGATAATTTGCCATATCTGCGTACCATGGCATCTTAACTTCCACATAAAATAGGAGTTCATTAGGAAATTGGTCATCTACCTCCAGTGGATCATTAACCTTCGGCATTCGAGATAGAAAATCAACAACTGGATTTTCCTTCCCTTGACAATCTTTGATGGTAATTTTGAACTCCTACAAAAGAAATAGCCATCGTGTTACTTGACCATTTGTGATTGGTTTATTATCTAGATATCGAATGGCTGAGTGATCAGTGTACACAAAGAGTTGGTAGCCAGTTATATAGTGTCTAAATTTGTTTATTGCATAAATAACAGCTAAGAATTCTTTTTATGTCACTGTGTAATTGAGTTTTGTAGGAGTGAGATTTTTGCTAATATAATATATAGCATAAGGTTTCTTGTCCTCCTCTTGGCCGAGGACAACACCTATAGCTACATCTGATGTGTCCGTGGAGATGTGGAAAGGCAGCTCCCAGTTTGGTCCACGTAATACTGGTGTTGTTGAGACTAGTTTCTTTAAACCTGCAAAAGCTATGTCACACTTGTCAGACCAACTGAAATCAACATTTCCAGTTAGAGTGTATAAGGGTGCCGCAATCTATGAAATTTTTTTGATAAACCTGCGATAATAGCCTACATATCCTAGGAAACTATGTACCTCTGTTTGGGTGCAGGGGGTAGGCAATAAAAGAATTACCTATATTTTTGTTGGATCTACCTGTATTCCTGCTACAGAGATGTAATGTCCCAAGATCATGCCCTCGGTCATCATCATGTGACACTTGACATTGCTTAAACATAACCTGGTAGCAATGCATCATTCTAAGACCTTTTCTAGCATTTGCAATGCTTGATCAAAATCATCCCCATATGGAGTAAAGTCATCCATATATACCTCCAGTCCTTCATTTATTAGATCGACAAAGATGCTTAGTATAGCTCTCTGAAACGTGGCTGGGGCATTGCACAAGCCAAATGGTAATACCCTATATGTGAATGTGCCCCAGGGACAGGTGAAGGTTGTTTTGTCCTGGTCTTCAGGGGCAATCTGAATTTGATTGTAACCACTGAAGCCGTCTAAAAAGGAGAAGAACTGCTTCCCTACCAATGTATCGAGGACCTGATCAATGAATGGGAGGGGGAAGTGATCTTTTTGTGTTGCCTTGTTTAGCTCTCGATAGTCTACACAAATATACCACTTCCCATTTTTCTTAGGGATGACCACCAATGGAGAGACCCATTTACTATCCAAGATAGGATAAATAAAGTTTACATCCAATAGCTTTTGCAATTCCTCTTTCACGATATCCTTGAGGTGTGGGTTCAACCTCTATTGAGGCTGCCAGATGGGTCGCGCATCCTTCTCTGTATAAATGTGGTGTGTACATAGTTGTGGGTCTATCCCTTTCATGTTAAGATAATCCTAGGCAAAAGCCCTTTTATTTTTCTGCAATACCTCGATAATCTTTTCCTGTCGTTTGATCTCAACTAGTTTCTTGTTATGAACAGGAGTCGTTTGAATACGTTGGTCAACTGTATCCTTCAGGGGATCTTCCATGGCTTTGTTATCAAGGATTTCTTTCAACATCTGACACTGTACATTACTCACATCAGCTGGTTGATTTATAAAATGGTTGATAATGTCATCTTCAGTGTGATCTTTAAATTCCAATGCTTCTGCTACTGTGAGTGGTGAACGGATTCTCTCTTCCAGGTACGCTGGTGATTGCTTACATATTTTTACAATGGGAAAACTTGGCCTGGCAGGAGGATATAACACCAAATTTTTTACAACATCTCCCTTTGTAATAGTCATGCTTCCTTCTCGACAGCCAATATATGCATCAATTGTTGCCAACCAAGGTTGACCTAGAATCAAAGGATGCCCATTCAACCTACTCCTTGGGATTATAACTAGGAAATCTACTGGATATTCCCATGAGTCAACAGAAATTGTGATATCATGTCCCTTCTAGTCTTACCACCAATCGGTCAGCAAGTTCTAATAAAGTGGTGGTTGGTTTTAAGGCTATCATACCAAGTGCTTGACAAGTTTCTGTTGTTAATATGTTAATGGTAGCTCCTAGGTCAACTAGTGTATTTGGAAAAGAGCGGCCATATATTTGAGCTGTTACTATGGGGTTTCCAGGATCTCTATACTTTATTGGAGTTTCCTCTTCCAAGAGTAGATCGTATAAGGTTCCTACAACATGGATAGTGGGTGAGGTTTTTACCTTCCACACAAGCTTCCTTACACACAATTCTTTGATTGTTTTGGCATAGATGGGAATGTCTTGAATAACCTGGAGGAGAGGAATCTTAATACAAAAATTTTTGAGTTCCCTTACAAGATCAAAATCAGGGTAGGAGATCGGTTTAGGTATCGTTAGCCTTTCAGGGAATGGAGGAGAAGTGACTATAATTTTTTCAGGGTCATCATGCTGATTTATTTCTTCCCCTTGCTTTGATTCAGTATTATTTACAAGTGGTGGAACATGTACAGGTGATGGAATATGTACAGGTGGAGTTACATTTTCAATTGAAGGTTGGTCCCTATTTTACTCAGGGGTAATGACACATCCCAACCTTAATCTGAGCTCATTACATTCTTTCTACTCAATCTCATACTCTAGGTTTTCAATAATCTGTACCAGCTGGATTGGTCTGTTCTTAAGATTCAGGTTCGATTGAGCTGGTAACTGTGGCCATAGAAGAGGTTGAGAATTCTATTGTAATGTATAAGGAGCTGACAGTGCGGGTTGAGGTTGAGGGCCTATCCCCATAGGTACATTAGATATCCCCAGAGGTCGCTACCAGTTTGTAGACCAATTTGGATTTTGAGAGGTGGAGGTAGGCCATTGGGATTGATAGGGATTTCCTTGCCAAATAGGAGTAAAAGGAGAATTCGGCCAGCCATTTCCTGAAAAAGATTGTGTTGGCCAGGATGTCATAGGGAATGGTGGGCTTTTCCAGTTTGGGTAGGGTGATTGTCCTTTCTAGGCTTCCCAAGGTTATGTTGTTGATTAAATTGTGAGGAAGGAAAGAATTGGGATGCGTCTTGTGACATACCTATAGGTTTAGCTTGCCATTGTCGGCGTTGGTTCATCAGATATACCAGTTCTGTTTCTTCCTCTGCTTCTTTGAATACTACTTTTAACCTGGGTAATGATGGGCATTGTTCAGTGTCGTGATCTTTAGTACATATGGCGCACGTTTGAACCATGTTTAACGAGCATTCCCGTTGGTTGTGCTTCTTTCGACAGTGTGGTCAGAAGATGGAAAAATTTTGTTCTGCTAAATCTTGTTTTTGTTTAGCTTGTAGGATGTCCAACTGTGTTGTAAAAATGCCCAGGATGTTTGTCTTAAAATCTTCCAAGAGGTCTTCGATCTCCATTTGTGTTACACCTCCACTATGTGGTTTGCTTCCTCTGCTCATTGGATCTCGGCTAGCTACTCCTATACGTGTGCTTCCCCGTGAACACCTGATACACAAATGAATAATTTCATCATAATATTCTTGAGAAATATCTCCTTTTCCCATTAAGTTTAGAGTTTCTACCCATTCCTCTTTCATTCCTTTAATCAAGATATCTCTTAGGACTTCTTTTGGTAGGGAAGTGTGTGGAGACCTCTGCAAATTATAATTAAATCATTCTACATATTCTTCTAGTGTTTCATTATCTTTTGCAGTCATCTTAAAAATCTCATCTTTCAGTTCCCTAGTTTTACAAAAGTCTTGGTATCTTTTAAGGAAGGAGGTTTTCATTTTGTCCCAAGAATTGATGGTTCGCCCACCTAGACCCATAAACCATCTCAAAGCTGCCCCTTTCAAAGTGGAAGGGAACAATTTTAGCTTTTGGGGGTCGGTGGTATAGTCATACCCTCTACAGAGGACATCAAACTCAAACAGGAAAGCATCAGGTGCTTTGTGACCATCCCATGGAAGGTTGGGATTCTCTGCAAAGGAATAGCCTTCATAAGGGTATTGGCCACCTGGTCGACTATGGGGTACTATAATGTCAAGGTTTGACCTTGGGGTGGCTGATCTACCATTTGATCAAAGATATGCCAATAATCTTCGGGGATTTCAAGGGCTGCTTCTGGAGTAAGCAGAGAGTTAGCAACCCAAGTTGGCTTTACAGCACTTCCTAGGTCTAGAATCTCAGAATGTCCTTGTTCAGACAGCCATGGTCCTGCTTTAACAACCCCACTAGTTTCTCCTTTTCCTTCTCTTAAGTTATAGGATTTTCCCTCTTGTATAGGATTAGAGTGTAAACTTATTGTAGCTTGAAAACTTTGTTCCGATCCTCTTACTTGGCTTTGAATCTCAGCATGAGTTGTAGATGGTGAGCCTGCTGCTTGAGGGATAGCAGTAGAACTTTTTCTAGGTATAGCCTAGAATCCTACTGATGCTTGAGACTCTACTCTTCTTATGATTTCGTCTATAAAGGTCTCTCTCCCAAGGTTCTCCGATATTTTGGGTTTTGTGGATTTTGGTGGAGGATTCTGTTCTTTTCCTATATTTTTATTTCTAGTCACATTCATAAAAACAAATTCCTATTTAACCTCTAAGGTTTTGCTGTAAAGCGGGTAGGTAAGCAAGCACTTTACTTGCTAGGTATATAGGTTATATTAGCTTTCGTTTTTAAAACCCAGATCTCCTACAGCAAAAAAATGAAAACAATCACTTGAAACACTCTCCCCTACAACGGCGCCAAAATGTTGGCTCACTAAGATGTCTTTTTACAGGAAATCTTAATCCCTACATTAGTTGTCAACCCGATGTAGGTATTGTTATCTCAAGATTGCCAACACGGTATGTGCAGTGAATCTAGAGGTTATCTAATGATGAATCGTTGCAATCACTAAAGGCTAATTCTTCAATTCAATTCACACAATTCTGAAAAGAACTATCTATGGAAGAAATACTCTCAACACACTCTGCAATTTCTGAAATCAATTGAAACTGAATGCAAATAAGAATTACACTTAGAATCATTCAAATAAGCTTAAGTAAAGAAACTATGACTATTGATCAACACTGTTAATCTATAACAACCCAAATCAATCTGCATTACTCAATTGAACAACAATCGGTAATTGAACAAAAAATAGTGATAAAGGATTCCTAAATGGAAAATGTTCTATATTGCAATATGTATAAGTTAATCAATCTTGTCTTTCAAGATCTATGATAACATCTATTCAAATGAACAAAAATCTATTGAATTCACTCATTCTAATCAAAGCACTACTTAAGTATATCTCACTACTTCACTCTGAATCTATTTGAACAATAGTATAAATCAATATCACAAATCTTCACAATAAATGAAATAACTGAACATTAAATCAATTGCAAAGACTGAGTATAAACTATAACATAAAGGAGTAGTGGAAATTCTTGTGACTAGGCCCAGAGTCGCCAGAAGCCTCTGCTTAATAAAAACTCAAAATATGAAGATGTATCAAACGCAACCTTCTTTCATTAATTTCAAGTAGCAACTGACAGAGTCACTAATATAACAGCATATATGTTTCAAAAATAATAATTACACATTATCAAAAGTCTTAGCTGTATCTAATTTCCTTTCAGCCCTATATATAACATAAAAGAGAAACTGGATAAAAGCGAATCCTCAAGATTAGGGGATCCTGAGGATTTCGCAATATAAAATATGATCATGTGATAAAAATAGGAATGTTTGAACTGATCTTCCGCTTCCTTGTCTACCCAAGATGTCGTGGCTTTTCCCTTTTATGGCCTCTTGCTATTCTGCCAACTAAACAACTTTTGCCCAATCCGCATGTCTGCATACAAAGATAACCAAGAATCAATTTTTCGTACTAGATTTTCCTATTCTATCACCAAATAATTTCATCCAACTTTAGGTGATATTTTCCTCATTTTAATCTATAAATGAAGATAATCATATAAGGATGAATGATAAATGAAGAATTTTATGAAGAGAAATCATACATTTTTCCTGTCCCAACACCTTTGGTAAGCCTGATATCTTACCCAAACTCGAATTATGATGCAGGTGTTCTACCACATGACTCTTGAGGGTCATTGTTAGGAAGATTAGTGGGAAATAGAATTAGTTGAGATGTGCTCCCACATATCACCTATTGCTCGATATGGGGTTGGAGATGTTTTTATCCCTCATGAGATTCTAGGTTGAGACTGTTAGCCTTGTGGGAAAACGGTCCAAAAATGGATCCAAGTATGCCCTTTAAAGTCTCCATAAGCCAGCATAATCATGCCAAAGGATCCAAATTTTCTCTTAAAATCTTCAAAATCTTCACTAAGATCATCCAAGGAGCAAAACCATCACATGCCGAGAGCCCTTGGAAGGGAAAAAATGCACTATCGGGAGGCTAAAACACTTCAAAAACCATGAAAAACCATTGTTGTAGGCTTAAGACCCAAGAATGCACAGCTGTCGTTAGATCTAGCCGATCAACGGCCCAGATCTAAGCAGCTAAATCGCAAATCGGTGGTCACAGGCAGTGGAAATCGGCATTGGGCACTGTCGATCAGTGATCACCGATGATCGGATCGGTGGGTCGCAATCGGCGGAGGCGAGTCGGTGTTATCGACACGGACCAGGGGGAAGTTGCGACTGCGATCGGCGATTAAACATGGACCATCGATCGCGTGCGCAGATCAATGGCCCACGTTACATCGCCAGATCGCTATCGGCGGAAACCAAGGGGCGCAACCTTTACACACATATGGATGTGACTTGCGATAGCGATTAAACCCGGACCCGATGGGATTCGCAATGATATTGCATAATTTTTCAAGTCCGCCCAAGGCCGTTTTCAATGCATTTTTAATGTATTTTCGTTGTTTCAATGAAATACAAAGGAACCTTGGCCAGCACCGATAGCGATGAAGCTCAGACCCGAAAGGGTCCAGGAAGTGAAATATATATATTTTGAAGTCCGCCGAAGGCAATCTTTTATGTTTTCTAGCGTTTTTTACGAATTACCAAATACAAAGGGAAGCGAGGGAACCAACCGGCTGCGATATGCGACAGTAACCCCCAGGGTGGACCTGATAAAGGAATTAATCATTTTTCAGGACTGTTGAAGTCCGAAAGGACAGAGAAGGCAAGATTTAGCAGTGATGGCTGTGTTTTCTTTTTAAAACAGAAATATACATTGTTTTCAACAAAGGTCCACCATAGGGGCAGCGTTGTTCTGCTATAACAGAAGCATGCATTGTTAAATCATTGGAAGGGCCACAGCATGCTGCAACCTGAATCAAACAAGATCAGGGAGCATCAACAACACAGACAGCGCAACAGCCACACCAACAAACGTTATGGAGCATCTCTGGCACAGAAAAACTCCCAGACAGCGCAGCAACTACCCAAAATATCTGAATGCGGTTATTCCTCTGTCAGAAGAGGAAAACCTTCGAGCCATGCTTGCCCATAGAGGGAATCAAACAGTTAAGGGACAGATCAGACAAATTAAGACTCTGAGCCTCTTAGAGCTCAGGAGCATTGTAAACAGGCTATAAATAGCTGTTAGTAAGATGTAATACAGGTTCAACTTTTGGAGATTATTCCTCTTCTGTTCCTTCAAGCTTCTCATCTGCATTCTTTAGTAACACAAGCTTCTTTTGTTGTTATATGTTCAATGTCCATTTCTCTTCTATTCTATGCTTGCACTTGAACAATTTGTTCAGGTTTTCTTTGTGTTTAAGGCCAGATAACTGTCATCTTGTCTCTGTTTTGATATATTACATTTGCAAGCTTCTTTGCTGCCTGTAGTTAGCCATTTATATGTGTTATAATATATGCATCTACCAGTATAGTCAATAAGTTCATTTGCTGCCTATAGCTAGACATTCACATATGTTCATGTATGCAATCTGCTGGTATAGTCAGTATTCTCCATCTATCCATTAAATCTACAAACTATTGAGCATTAGTGGTCTAAAGCCTTGTGTTGTTGGGGGTGTTCATGCATGTCTTGAGTGAGAATAGAGCTAAAATGGTTATCTAACTTGATCCAAACCATCATTGATTCCAGTAATTTAGAGAACAATACTAAAGATTATATGTTACTAGCAGGGAAAATTTTAAGAACCCCCCTAAATTTATAAATATAATAAATGGGCGAATCTCCATGGTATATAGGAAAAATGGAAGGCGATTTTATCAATAATATAATATGTATATATAATTTTTTGGCGAATCTCTCACCAGGCATGGCGAATATTTTACTCAATTATAAAATCTTGTAAGATCTTGCCGAGTCTTTCACAAAATAATAAAACTTTGAAAAGTCCTAGTGAATCTTAGCATAGGCTACATGCTGGTTTAATTCCCCCATTTAAATAGGCTACATTCCAGTTGAATACCATGGGTCAATACCATGTGCCATTTTGGTGAATACCATGGGTCAATACCATGTGCCATTTTTATTTTTATTAATTCTAATATTAGCGTTAATAATGGTTTTTTGCATGGCATTAATAACAATCTAGTCCATGGTATTTGTCCCATAGTATTTTGGCCATAGGTTTCACCTAAATATAACCCATTTTTTGAGTGTTAGTAAATATAAGGTGACTTATGGAGTAAATATAAAAAATGTTTTATTTGTTTACCATACCTCTCGTTTATTTATATTTTTATTAATTTATCATACCTCTTTTACAAATATGGTATTTGGACCATAGGATTCACTTAAATAAAACCTCTTTCTTGAGCCTTCATACATACAAGGAGGGTTATGGACTAAATATAAAAAGAGGTTTTATTTATTTACGATACGTCTAGTTTATTTATATTTTTATTTATTTACCATACCTTTTGAGTAAGTATAAAAAGACATTTTATTTATTTACCATACCTCCACTTTACTTATATTTTTATTTGTTTACACCCTTACATGTATATAAGGTGACTTATGGAGTAAATATAAAAAGTGTTTTATTTAGTGACTTATGGAGTAAAAATAAAAAATGTTTTATTTATTTACTATACCTCTCATTTATTTATATTTTTATTAATTTACCATACCTCTTTTATAAATATGGTATTTGGCCCATAGGATTCACTTAAATAAAACCTATTCTTGAAAATGGGCGAATGGATTCACTTAAATAAAACCTATTCTTGAAAATGGGCGAATGGAAGGTTGTAAGTCCTAATTTCAAGGGCTAAATTTACATTTTTTACCCTCTCCCTTAAAATAAGGTGGGCTATTTGAGGTGATTTGTAAAAATGTACTATGATACAAAATATTCGCCCACTAAAAATTTAAAACCCCTTAATTTCGCCAAAGGGCGAACATTCGCCCCTAAAATTATCCTTGGTTACTAGGCATCTCCGAGATGCAACCTAGGAGAGTTTCCTGGAGTGATAACAGAGACTAAGCTCCCCGATGTGGTTTCAGGTTGATATGTGCTCCTTGATGTTGTTTCGGATTGAGCTAGGCTCTTCGATGTTGATGTGGGTCATAGATTTGACTCCCCACTAATGTTTCCTAGGTGGTAGCATTGGGCTCCCCATTGGCAGTGATTCTGAGTGGTAGCAGTGGCTCCCCGATGGATAGAGGGTGGTAGTTTAGGCTCCCCTCCAATGTTAAATTCCTCTTCTTATAGATTCGAGAATCTTCAACATATGAGCAGGGACAATCAAGCGATAAGAAGGAATAAGAAGAGATGAGCAGTGATAACATTTGGTGATGAGATACTTGATATTGGATATGATTTGATGACAGGATTCTTGTGATGATTACATGATGCGGTTGGAATTTATCCCTAGCTAAGAGGGAGTTTTAGTTTGGCAGCTCAGTGACAAATTCCAACTATGGTACGATATTCCTCTTTTCGAGAGGACCAATTTTGACTATTGAAGCACTCAATTTGGACAAGGGAAAGTGTACTTTTGAATTAAAGCCCACATGTGCATATTGATCAGGTTGGCCCTAAAGCTAATTGGACACCCTTGGAAGGCTATAAATACAAGTGGCCTCAACCTCATTTAGATATCATCTTATAGCGTTCTGTTATTCTCTTCTTTGGTATGGCTCGCACAGGTCTGAGGCAAGTTTGCGGATATTGGTTGGCAAATGTTCTGAAATTGCAAGGTTCAGAGCTCGTATCTTTGTTCTTAGGGTTTTTGGTCTTAGTCACAGGCATGCCATGGAGAAATTTCAACTGTAGTCATTGGAATTCCATGGAGAAATTTTGACTGAATCCTTTCTACCACATACATGATACATATTCCCTGTGACTGGGACCTAAAGATTGAATTTTCAGTTGACTGAAGTTTTTGCTCGTTAACCGCAAGGTTTGGTAGTTGACAATTGATTACATGCTTTTGAATCTAGGTTTTAAGTATTAGCATTGTTGGCTTCATCTCATGGAGATTTTTTAGTTGATTTTGTTGGATTGGTTTATGGTTACTTATATGGATCATTGTACTCTTTTTTTCGGAATCATTCGATGAAAATCTAATAAGAAGAATAATTTGAAAGGGTTTTCCCCATAGTGGGTTTTTCCCCAGCCTCCGACCAATCCTGGTGTCTCTATGTGTAAATGATTTTATTCTATTATTCTTTTATGTTTATGTTGTATTGATGACAATATTGTTCTTTCGACATAGTTCCATACTAAATAATGATGTAGTGAATAATGCTATGATGTTATGGTGTGAATTTAATGTGTAAATGAAGAAATTCAATTATCAAAGAAAAGAATAATATGGCCCTAAGAAAAATTAACATCATACACTTGATATTGTTATTTTGTATGAATGGATCAAAATTGTCATATACCTTCCCTTGGCTATAGTGAGGCTGGTGTTATTTGGAGTGGTGTTACGTATTGGGTTTCTAGCCACCAAATTTATTATTCAAGGATGGAATTATAGACACAATCCCATGCCCAAATGGATATGTAGTATCATGCTCATAACCCACCTATGCTCTCACTATATTCTATTTTGTTTTGGTTGTCGCTAGATATAGCATTATGGGAAGCCTGCTTCAAGAGAAGTTGTACCAATATCATATATGGATCTAATTTTTCTTTTCTATGGGCTTTTTCCAATTATTGTTTCCTCAAAATTTCATGATCAAAATTGTTTTTTGGAATAATCATTAGGGCCATGCAAGTTATTTATGTGGATAAATTTTCACGAGCATCACCGAAGAATGTTGTGGCTAAAATAAATAGAAAGTCTTCATGGAATGATTTCCCACAAGTATATTTTCAAATTGGTTCTTTTATTCTTGGTTTTCTATTTTAGCTTATTATCATTTGGTACCCACGTGTACACTTTGATCATTCGTGAGGCACAATATCTTTATGGAAGCTCATGTTTCGCATGTTTTCCCAATTCCAAAATTTTTGGAGGCTGAATATCTTTGTGTTATATTACCATTAAAATATAAGAAGGAAGTTCTAGTTCATATTTCCAAGGAGGTCAAGAATTCTATGTCAAGGGCCTTGAATATTGTACAAACAAAACATTCATATGGTGATATCATGCTAGCTTCAAGAGCATCAGAAATAGGAGTGACCCAACTTCATCTTATATGGTTGAGATGGCTTACTAAGAAAAGGTGTTTCATTTAAGAATAGCAGAGCCACTTTGATTTCTTGATAGATTTATTGCAATGGGTCCTATGAGAATCTACAAAGATTAGCCACCATATTTATACCATACCTTGGTAAATCGGTAAGTGAAATATCTCAAGGTCCATTGCCAGGCCATACACTGTAAGTATCATAGTTGGCCCACAATCACTATAGGATATCTCTATCCTTGGACATGCATTCATCATGGTTATGGGTCACCCATAAACCCAATGTTATGGGTCACCTACAAACCCAAGGTGATGGGTCAACCACACAAAACCCTTGCCATCGAATTCCATTTGCTAGGCCATACGCTACTGGTATCATAGTTGGCCCACAATAATTATAGGGTATATATATCTTTGGACAATAATTCATCAAATTTATGGGTCAACCACACAAAAGATTTCCATCAAAGTCCATTTTCTAGGCCATACATTGTCAGTATCACAGTTGGCCCATAAGCATTAGACCTTTATTCATCATGGTTATGGGCCATATGCAAACCCATAGTTATGGGTCAACCACAGAAAACCCTTGTCTTCAACGGAACTTGGTTTTGGGTCATCCACAAACCCATGGTTATGGGTAAACCACACAAAACCTTTCTCTCATTCACTCATCTTCAGCAAAAGCTTCTCAACAATGAAGTTCACTCAATGGGGAACATTTCTTCCTAAGGGGAGAGGATTGATCCAAATGGAAAATGAAATCCACCAATGGTATATACCCTTGGTATCCACCCATAGTATCCTCCCATGGAATTTACCCATGGTATTGTAACTCAAGAAGGCTATAAATAACAGGGCTCACTTTGTAAAAGGACAAATTCATCCACAATAATGTAGTTGTAAGTTGTAACTAATTTCATTTATTTAATAAAGAGTTTCTACATGTGTTTTATTATTTTATCTCGGCATTCAAGTTTCTCATATATTGGGCCCCAAGACCCGAATAAAAATTTATATCCTCGAAATAACCCTCAAGTGGAAGTCAATGTAAAGCTAGTTTCCAGTATTATTAATGGTGAAATCTATTTAGACAATCTTTATATTCAATCACTCCATGATGCCTTCTAAAGAAAAATTAGACTTGAAACTTCTATTAAAGAGAAGCAATGGCTCAAGAATCGTATTTTGATAAGATTGAATGACCCTCATGACGTTGTATAGAGGATATAAACAATAGTCTTAACAATCTAGAAAATACTTCAGCATTGAGAGCAATCATATTGTTGAGCAACCTATAAACTCATTTGCAACCATAGAACCTATTGAGACTAAAGTAGCAACTGGCAATGTTGTTAAATCATATGGGAGAAAATAACCACATGGAAATGTTGGTTCAACTACCCCTTTCATGGATAGTAAAGAAAATAACAAATGGATTTAATAATGAATTTTTGGATCATGGAATGCAAGAAGGAAGGAGATTGTGTAAATGAAAAATCATAGTTATACAGATGGAGACGATGTTGATATGAAGTAGAGAAAAAAATTTCTATATGAATATATTGAGGAGGCAATTGAGGAGAGCATCCAAAATGATGAAAATATGCTACTACCAGTGACTACGGAAGATTAATCAATTTTGATCCTCTTGACTATGATATGGAAGAGGACCAATTCAATAAACTTCTAAGAAAATTCAAGTTTTGTCTACAAGTTCAGAAAGGAATATCTCAGGAAGAAGTTGGGAGTGATATCTCCTTTATCATAGTAAAGGAAGCACAAACTTAGGGTGGCACCCTTTTATATTGATTTCAAAGGGGGAGAGAATGTAGACAGTGGGAGCAACTGACAAGAAGTATGGAGAAAATACATACAAGAAGGACAAATCTCAAAAGAAGTAGATACCGAAGTATTGCCATCAATAAAAAAGGGGTAGATTGTTTAAAATAGTTGTTATGATTTCAAAGGCTATCCAAATGAAAGGGAAAATTACATAGTCAAATAGCATATTGCAAGACCTTTCCTATGATATATGGCAAACCTTCTGGAAATATTGTTTTTTGATTTTTGATGCCCCATTTAGATACACTATCTTTGAATGCATTTTTACTCCATTTACCTAGCTCAAATGGGAGCATAATATATATGGTTGTAAATATTATTCCAAGACCTTTCCAATTTTATATGGAACTCCCACTAACTCCTCATGGTTTAGGAGAAATTATTATTTCAACATTCTTTATACAATCCTTCAATTGCACAAGTCAACCTAACCAGTGGACAAGTAAGCCTAGTCTAGACCCCAAATACACTATATATGTGTGTGGGAAGGAGAATTCATAGCCACTCATTAAGGCTAATGTAGGCTTATCCAAGAAAATGGAGGATCAATTCTGAGGTTCATACCTTGTGAACCAAGTGAAGTGAAGCCGAGTTGGAGAGGTTTTATGTGGGAATCATTTTTGGCACATTTTTGGGAATTTTTTTGGCACTCTTTTCAAAGGTTTTTGGTCTTGGTTAGAAGGTGAATTAACGAATTGTTCTAAATTCCAATTTATAGACCTATGGAATGTAGGTTTTAACCCCGTACAGAAATTACCTGCATACGAATTCTAAAAACAAAAAAATAAACAAAGGCGAGAGTATAACACATAAAACAAATATACGCAGATATTTTCCCCTCGATCACAAAACCAGGACTACCAGATTGATTTTTCATTATATTCCTTTCAATGTTACAATACATATATATACAAGTCAAAGCATCCATAAACCCCAATCCATTAACCCTGGATTAGAACATAATTGTAGTTCCCTTGATTGGATCTACAAAATACCATGGACCAAAAGGCATCGCACCCAAAACCATGTGCGAAAACCATGCACAAAACCATAGGTATGTTTGCCCACCTAATATAGGGTCCAAAAAAAAAATTTCTCGAGGCGCTGCCCCAGACCCTGTAGAGGGGGGCTACTGCCCCCCTCAAACCCCCTATGACCCCCCCGCTACGCATCGGCACAACAAAGGGGGGGCTCCATCGTGGAAAGAATATAACACAACCCAACATGGAAGGCCAAATTTTATCCCTATCAACATTGAGTTTCAATTATCTTCTAGGGACTGAATTCTAGTGTTTGAATCCCAAGTTTAGGTCTAGTTTCAAGGTTGATTCTTGGAGTTTTGAAGGTAGAATTCGAGTTTGGTTTAAGGGCTTGCATTGAAAGACAAGTTTTGGTATAGTTTGAAGCCTATTTTTTTTTGTGTTTTGAAGGCCAAGTTCAAGTTTGGTTTGTGGCCAAAGTTGTAGTCCTATTGTAGACAAATTTTAGGTCTGATTTTTAAGGCTGTTGAGCTCTATCGGAGAACTACTAGAGGGATGTTTGGGGGGGAATTTGGTTGGGTAAGGAAGTTCTATTAGCTGAATTAGTTGCGATGTTAAGGTGATGATAGGACTAATTCACATTGTATATAAAGGTGTAGTGAGAGCAAGTTTATCGTGGACAAGTATTGTGGTAAGCCTATGGGCTGCATAGGGTGAGAGTTTAGTGCAAATATTGATATGTCGTAGGAAGAAGACCTTCAAATTTGTAAAGGCCTATTCAATTCCAAGTGTGTTGAAAATATATATGTAGCAGAAATAAATCTAAAGTGTTAAGTACAAGCTACCAAGTGGGTAGACCTTCTCTTTGAACATATAATAAGCCTAAGTAGTGACAATTAAATAATGAATAGCAAGAGTTGAGGAAGTTGAAGTGCCAGATGGATAGACCTCTTTTTGAGAAAATATAGAGAACTGGAATGTAGGAGATCAAGCTTAAATAGCCAAGTCAATAAGCCTAGTTGAAGAGAAGAAAGTTAAGGTGTACAGGTAAAGTGGTTGTGATCAAGTTTTAAGGCACAAACCTGAGGGTTACATAGTTAGATGAAAACTCACTGCAGAATTCGTTGACGACAAAAAGTTATTGGTGATAGATCCATGGAAAAACTTGAAGACGTAGGTTGGTACCTACATTTTGCTGAGTTGGTGCTCAGCTGGGGGGGTTGGTGTCTCTTGTAGGTTGGTACCTACATTTTTTGAGTTAGTGCTCAACCATGGGAATGTAATCTCTTGTAGGTTGGTGCCTACGAAATTTGTAAGTTCGTGCTTACTTTGTATATGGAAGTTTTCAAAATATTTACAAAGAAAATTTGTATAATTGTTTCTTATGTAAATATATATGTTTCATGATTTATGTGCATCAAATGTTTTAAAAGATAAATATAGTTAAAGATAATGAAATATTGGATCACCGCCTCTTAATATTTCCAACAGTGGGAAATCCAAATGTATGGAATTCCAATTGGAGGTGTATATATTATTCTATAGATTCAATTGTTGAGAACATTACATACAATTTCTAAAAACTATAAGGAATTATTCATGAGATTTTAATTGGAAGGAATCCAATATTAACTCAAATGGTTATAATCTAGACCTTGTCAAGTCATTAACTCTCATGGAATGTAAAAGGTATTAAAAAAGTGTAGTGTGGGAGTTGTGGTTAAAATTTATTCTATGGAAGTTAAGAAGGAAGATGTAAATATTCTAGAAGAATTAAAATGCCCCTTGGAAAATCATTATAGGCTCTTCCAATAAATTTCTAAAGGTCTGCCTCCATCTAGAGATTATGAACTTTAAATAAAAATAACACTTGGAAGTACTTCTACTAAAATGCCTTGTAGATATCCTCATCAACAAAAGGGAGAGATTGAGAAAATGGTACAAGACACATTGGATTCACGTATTATTCAGCCTAGTAGGAATTCATTTTATTCTCCAATAGTGATGGTGAGAAAAAAGATAATTCATAGTGGATTTTTCCTGATTATAGAGATCTAAACAAAATCAACATTAAGGATAAATTCCTAGTCCTAAATGTTGATGAGCTATCATATCAGCTTCATGGAATGGTTTATTTTAATCTTAAATTAGCATACCACCATATTATATTAAGAAAAGAAGATATTCCCAAATAACTTTTAGAACACATGAAAGGCATTATGAGTTATTTGTCATGTCTTTTGGGTTGAATAATGTTCCTTCTACTTTTCAAAGCCTTATGAACAAACTTGTTTGACTTGATCGTAGAAAATTTATGTTGGTATTCTTTGATGATATAATTATTTATATCAAATCATGGGAAGACCACATTAAACATGTGGATAAAGTTTTATAAATTCTTGAGAACAATCAATTGTATGTAAAAATATCCAAATGTCCTTTTGGGAAACAAGAAGTAGAGTATTTGGGTCATATTGTTTCAAAGGAAGGAGTTAAGGTGGACCCTCAAAAGATCCAAGATATTACAAAATGGCCTATTCCTAAGAATATCAAGAGTAACAAAATGGACTATTCCTAAGAACTTCAAGAGTATTAGGGGATTTTTAGGACTTAAAGGATATTATCAAAAATTTGTTAAAAATTATGCATGCATTGTAGGCCCACTTAAATATCTCTCAAATAAAAATTCATTTGTGTGAAATGATGAAGTTGCTTTGGCAGACTCTCTCTTAAAGGGTGTTTTTCTTCTACACTAGTATTGGTAACACCTAATTTTGGTAAAACATTCATAGTAGAATGTGATACATCAATACAAGGAATTGGAGCAGTATTGACATAGGAAGGAGACTTTGAAAGCAAAAAACTCAAAGGAAATGATTTGGTGAAACCTACATGTGAAAATGAAATGGAAGAAATTTTATGTGCAATAAAAAATGGAAATGGTATCTCATTTATAGGAACTTTAAATTCAAGATAGACCATGATATATGAATGTTTTTTTTTGGAGCCAAGGTTGTCATCAGAAGAGCAGCAAAGTTGGGTAACAAAAATGAAAGTGTTTGAATTTTAAATAATCTACAAAAAGGGAGGCAAATTTAGTAGTGGATGCTCTTTCTAGAATAGAATAAGCCTCAATTTTATAGTCTATTACATATTCTAATCATGTGTGGCTAGATGAATCTCACAATGAATGGAAAAATGACAATAGTACTAGAAAAGGTATGATGTATAAAGGAAGGAATGAACTCTATGGAACAAAGGGATTGGAAGGGACATATACTTCCATATAAGGGTTGAAAATTAGTATGCCCTCAATCAAATTTGATGCAAAAATATTAAATGATTCCAATGATTGTCCAATGGTAGAACATATAGGGTTCCTTAAAACATATTAAAGGATCAAAAAATAATTTTTAGGGAAGGAATGTAGAAATATATTAAAAAAAAATTAATAGAATGACAGGATTTCCAAAGAAATAAAGGAGAGATAGTAAAATCGCCAAGGTTACTTCAGTCATTACACATACCCAATCAAATATAGGAATCCATATCAATGGAATTCATTATAGGGTTACCAAAATCTAAAGATAAGGATGCCATTTTTTTGTTTATCGATGGACTCACAAAATATGCACATTTTTGCAAAATTCAGAGTACATGTGCAACAAGCCAAGTGATAAAAGTGTTCATGAAGGAAATTCACGATTTTCAAAAGTTAATAGTAAGTGATAGAGATCCAAAATTCATAGGAAATTTTTGGAAATAATTATTGAAGAAGAGTGGAACAACACTAGCTATAAGCTCAACATATCATCCACAAATAATGGTCAAATGGAAATAGTTATCAAATCTTTAGAGGTTTACCTACAATGTTATTATTCAGAAAATATATTTTAATGGATGAAGTGGAATCCTCTTTTGGAATGGTGGTATAATACCACTTATCACACATCTACTAAAATGTCCCCATTTGAGTCCCTATATGAAGGAGCAAGCATATCAAAATTGAATTGAAAGGCAATTTGAGCAAGGTGATTGGGAATTTTTTAGATTACAAACTTATATCCAATATACACTCAAGCAAAGAATAATTAGAGAATAGATCCAAAATTTTATGGACTCTACAAGATTATTCATAGAATTGGACAAGTAGCATATGAGTTTGATTTGATTTATTCTCGTATTCATAAGATTTTTCATGTATCATGCCTAAAAATGGTTTTGGGAAAAACAATGCCAACTGGAAATGGAACTTTTAGAAAGAAAAAAAAATGGCCTAACCCATAAGGGATTTGAACCTTGAATCACATGTTTTACATAATACTTAATAAGGCAGTGATTGCCAATTGATATGCACCCCATGGGAAATGGAATTTCTAGAATTATATGAAGAAGGGATGTTGATTCTTGAACCAAAAACGTTATAAAGACATTCTCTATCTCTTTGGTATAGAACCATTATTGAGTACTTGACCAAGTAGAAGAATATGCCTCTAGAAGAAGCTACAAGGGAAAATGAGTATTTCATGAACAAACACCCTCAATTACAAGATTTAAAGGAAAATATTTTTTAGAAGAGATGGGCTACGAGGCCCTAATAAGTATTCATTATTAATTTAATATTTATGGTTAATTCATCCTATCAGTAGGTTATATTATGTCACTTTATCTCCTATTTAAATAAACGAGAATCATTTGTATGGGAATATCTTGTCTTACGTATTGGAATTATTGTAAAGGGATATTTTCTCCTTGAAGTGGATTGTTATTCATTGGATTTTTATCATTTTCAAAGTGTTGGTTCCATTATTGAGGCCTTAACATAGGGGTCATGGGTCTTTAACAAATTCTTCTTCTCCTATCGTTTTATCTTCGTCTCACTATATCCTCTTTGTCCTTACATTTTTACCCTCATACTCAACTATTATTTCGTACCCATTTCCCCTTTTTCTCATTTCTCTTTATTATCCATTTTTTCCTATCCCTTTATTCCTTCCTCTTTCACTATAATCCCTCACCTAATCTTTTTCTATATACTTCTCTTCCTTTTCCCCATTCATGTTTCAATTATCTTTTTTCCTTCAATTTTCACATCATCCTTACTATGCTTTCTATCTTGTTTTATTTTCAATTTTATTAATCATTATCCTATTATTTTTAACACTAACTCCAACTTCATCCTCATTCATCCATCCCATCTCTTATTTTATTCCTTTTTCTTCATCACTCTTTTTTTATCTTCCTTTCTTTCAACCTTATAAATTCTTCTCCACATGGTCTCGCTCATTTTTTCCTTCATTTTACTTACTATTTTATATTATTTATTCTTATATTTCCTTATTGTATTATATTTTATTTTTATTTCATTGCCTCTCCATCATTCATTATCCTCTCATTTTATTTTCTACCTCTTATTTTACATCATACACTCCTACACCTTTTTTTTCCATTATTCTCTTTATTTTGTTTACCCCTTAATTATAAGCACACCCTTATTGTCTTTGATCTTAAAGGTATATTGGTTGTAATCACACTACATATTATTCAACGTATTTATGATGAAATTGGTGTCGATTGTATGAATATGTGGAGAATTAGTCAAATGACACTCACTAGTGTTCTCGAGCAAGGAAGAATGTGGAACAAATTCATTTTAGAACCAAAGTAGTGTTAATTTTTCTTAGGGTTGTATTGTTCTTCACATTAAATAATTGAGTTTTCCAAAGGTTTCATCATTTACATATGCATTCATCCCAAAACATCATCACATAATTATAAATTATAGAAATAAAAATATGAACAAGAATGCAACAGAAATAAAAGGAACATTATAAGAAAAGCATGTACACAAAGAGACACGAGGATTGATCAGAGGCTAGGGAAAAACCCTACAAAGGTACCCCTTAATCAATTCTTATTCTTATATTATATTTCATCAATTGTTCAACTGAGATAAAAAATACAATAATTATAATACATGATCGTCATCAAACATATGAGGCCTTCGAGGGTAAACAAGAGTTAGTACATAGCTTCGCTTGTGAACTGAAGCTAATCCAATAGGGCTAATATCATATCGCCATATTGAGACGACGTCATAAATGTCAAGGAAACACTCTCACTTTCATGGCAACATTTTCATCATGTCATCACTGAATCATAGCAATATTTCCTATACAATTATATATTTCCATGTCATATTGTTAGTATCTCTACATACACATTTGAATCAAAAGGTTTCTCTGATTCTATACTACTCTGGAAATATAGATATATCAAACCATACATACTGAGATGGAATCTCATTCAAAAGGAACAATGTGTGTTGATTTCGTATCCCAAAGAAAGACAAAGAATATCAATGCCAACCGTATTATAGAGAAATAGAGTATGGATCAAGAGAAATAGAGTATACATATTGTGTATCAAATTGTCTGCCATGTCTACTGTATCATGTTACTAGGGAGTCTACCATGTTATGGGTACATTGTTTTCCATGTCATTTACATATACTCAAAGCCATAGAATATATTTATATGCATGTTTTTGGCCATACCATGACACTGTCTGCCATATCAAAACATTTTTTTGCCATATAAATATATATATATATATAGATATATAGATATATATATATATATATATATATATATATATATATATATATATATATATATATATATATATATATATATATATATATATATATATATATATATATATATATATATAGATAGTTTTCCATAATGTCATGCTTGTAACCTTAGTGAGACGATTGAGTATCGATATATGATTATTGATACCATACATAGGGAGAGAAGCCATACTTAATGACGATCGAATATACCATGTTATTCATGCAAGATTCAAGACCATACATTATGTTGAGGCCATACATAATAAGTTGATACCATGTATGATAGTGTGATGTCAACCTATGGACTAATGTCGAGACATAATGCCTTGAGACTTATCAATAGAGTTGTAGATTGAGGCTTATGTCATGAGTGAGGGTATAGATACCATATTGTATCCATGTGAGAAAATATACCATACTGTATCCAGTGAGAGATCTTTCCATACTTTAGCTAGGGAAAGGTCATACCATGCTATAGCGAACGAGAGCATGTTGTTTGTGAAGAAGCGAACCATTGTTTGAATGACGGCCATACTATATGAGTCATGCTATAATATATACGACTATGTTGTATCATGGCATGCCATCCATGTAACTTATGTGAGCCATATCATTGCGGACAGACCACTACCATTTATGCAATGCCAAGTTCTTAAGATAGTTGTAATTTATATGACCGCATATTGATACGATGTCACCTAAATATCAAGCGTTGTAATTTCCATAGATTGAAACGAGCTAAAATCATTCCTTGATTTAGTGAGAGCATCAACAAAACATCCAATCCAACATTACGAAAGAGAAGAATGTTGAACCGCTAAAGTTAGAATGAACTACAATAAAGATATTCGAACCTCAGAGAAAAAAAAAAACGAACCTTAGAAAAAATCGAACCTTAAAGGTTATTCGATAATGATGAATAAGCTTACATATATCTCTATTTATATTAATTTAAACCCTTCTATTTTACTAAATTTGGCTTTAAATTATTTGGAGGGAAACTGATTAAATTTATATTTCGCTCCAAATATTTTCTTTAATATTTATTTGTCAAATCAATTTGGAAAAATTGAATTTTCAACATAAACCCCCTTTAGGTTTCTTGTAGGAATTTTTCCATTCCTTCAAATTTTGACACTCCCTCTCAGCTAGGGGGGAATCCCAATTGAAATATAAGTCTCAAGCAAGTGACTATCACAAGTTCCATCTCAGATGCCATGACTCAAAATAAGAAGGCAGGAAACAACATCATTATTATATCTCATCTCATAGAATAATAATGCACAAACAACAGTAGGGGAGATCAATCCTCAATCCCTACTAATCTCCAAGTCAAATCACATGACCTCCATCTCAACACATCTCATCTGAATTTCCTTTGATCATCAGTTGAACAATCTCGATCTAATAGAAGAAGAAGAATCATCATAGAGGAGTCTATATCAACTTACATCATTATCATTAGGGAGCATATGGCTTCCACCCTATATTCAATAATCATTACGGTCATTTTAAAATAGAATCGTCATCGTCATTTATTCATATATCATTTCGGATCATCTCTATTTGTTGAACAACCTCAAATACGAAGAAGAATGAATTGACATCATAGGGGAGCCCATCTCAATCCACAACAACATAGGAGAGCTAAGCTCAATCCAGAACAACATCAGGGAGCCTTTATCAACCTAGAACTACATCATGGAGCTAAATCTACCATCATCTATCCATAGGGGAGCAATTACTACCACCCAGAATCATCATCATCATCATCATCGGGGAGCCATGGATACCACCCGAAACTAAGGAAAATGGGCGAGATCAACCTATGCCATTGCATAGTAATCACACTCTATCCCAAGTCCCTGACAATAGGTGAGATCAATTTACCGAAAGTAAGGATCACACTCTACCCTATTTTCCATGATCATCCATCCTAACCCTAAAGAGTTAAATGGTATAACACTTGCATCCACCAACTTGGGCGAGATCCCCTACTGCAATGGGTAGGGATCACACTCTATCCCAAGTCGCTCAACCCATTGGTTAGATGGGAGAGGTTATCCCACAAAGTGGGCAGGACGCTAACTGGGGCGTACTCTAACTAGGGGAGATCCCATATCTCTACACACCCTATCGATCAGAGATCTCTCATCCCAAGAAGCCACCAGCTCCATTCCCCACCTTGGGATCTCAACCAAGGGGGAATAGAAATGCTCAGTGTTCTCAATCAGCTCAGACCCTTTTTAGAAATGGTCATATCCATCAATCGATGTTGCTCTCTGAAAAACATATCAAAGTGTTTGTATCTGGTACCAGCTCAAGAAACTTACTGAAGAGTTCAATCATATTGCCTCATACCTTACCAAGAGTAGTAGTTCCTTGTTTTCCTGCTCATATAAGACATCAAATGTTAGAGAAAATATATAACATAAAGAAATGAATACCATATTCATATTTTTCTCCTTCTCATGCAGGGAGGCGAAAATCACAATTTTAAACTTGTCTCCTACAGCAATAATCTCTTAATCCATGAATATTTCTATGTTCCAGCTATATATGGTCAGACTTTGTCTAACTCTGAGTGCATACAAGGATCCATAAAATCCAATAATAATAATCCATCAATGCAATACATCATGCCATAAAAACTCTTCTATGTGAAAGGTGGATCTTGGTGCTACATGGGATAGACCAGTCCTGTCAGCAAAAAATTGTTAGTTCATAAAAAAATTAATAGGCAAAGTCATAAAAATATCAGATGTTCAATAAAATACTACTCATTTTTTTCATTCTGCAATCATGAAATTTCCAATCATCCACTGTAAATAAATCAAAGGTGTTGGGATCTCATCAAGGGTGTCTCCCTCTGAATGGGAAGCCTCTTCAATTGTCATTACTCACGACGTCAACTCATCTCTCATATTACTGTCATGCATCAACAAAATTGTCTACTCAAATAGTCCAACTATATTATATTCTCACATACATATATCATGGTCGTGACAAGTCATCATCACCTGCTTCATTTTCACATATAAATATGTGATTAAACATCCATCAAAGGTTAATTCACTTCATTACTTCTTTATCACAAATATTTCATCAAATTCCTATCATCAAGTCAAAGTATCCATTTGTCACATTGTCATATTTGTTAGGACATCATAGCTTATCACGGCCATATCAAGGTCAACAAGAAGATAGTCAATAAATCAATTTTACAACCACATTAATTCCAACAAGGTTACCATACTCATTGTAAGCATCGACAATAGTATCAAGTTACTACATATCAAAGTCAATGTTTTTTACCTTACTTTACAAAATACATGACATGTATCCAAATGCCAAATATCAAGGAGATCATACTAATTGTTATTATAAAGTGCAACAATATATCACATATACCAAAAGTCAAACTTTCACATGAGTGTGACTGGCATGTATGAATCAAGACATCTATGAGGGAGATATTCTTGTCATACTTTAGGGCTTAGCTTTCCATCCAATATTGCAACTAAATCACAACATTGAAACAATATACATACATACATTATAACATTCAGATACCTTTAGCAATATTTTTCATCTGCAGTTGTAAAGTTTGTAGGTTGCTTTAGCTTCCCTCCCTACGCCAACTTCTTCCAACACTAGTGTTTTTTTCTCTTTCTGCACCATTCAGCATCTAAATGATCCTCAAGAAGGATATTCTTACCGCATCTTCATTAGGAAGTTAGAATTATTCAAGTACCCAAATATTTATGTGGGAATTATATGATTAGAACAATAAATGTGAACAAGAGCAGTATCATAAAGAAATAACATAAGTTTTAGAAGGTACTTATATTTAATGAGAGATAATCAGCTCCCTCTTGAAGTAGCCTTCAAGGAGTATTAGATTCCATATGAAAATGTTTCCTTGAATATTTCCAATTGTCTTCATCAGTAGCCAAGCCCAACTGAGACTATCCCATCTAGGGTTACACTTAACTTGTTGCAAGTGCTAAAATAAATTCTTATTAATCATGCTAAAATACACATTCCCTTCTTCAAATCGACCCTAGGGGTTTCTTTCAAACCCTAACCTCGTGTCTATTTATAAAACCCTAACTTCTCTTATTAGAATAAATTTTCCTAGGCTTTCCTTAAAACCCTAGCTTTATTTTAGGTATCCTCCATCTTCATTTCTATCTGACATGGGTATCTTCATATGAGTGATATACATGACTTGTCTTCAGCCTAGCTCTGATACCATGTTAATTTTCTTAGGGTTACATTGTTCTTCGCTTTATATAATTTCGTATTCCAAACTTTTCATCATTTACATATGCACTCTTCCCATAACATCATCACATTATTATAAATTGTAGAAAGAACAATATGAACAAGAATGCGGTGGAAATAAAAGGAACATCAAAAGAAAAGCATGTATACAAAGAGACACCAGGATTGGTCGGAGACCAACACAAAACCCCACAAGGGGGAAACCCTTAATCAATTCTTCTTCGTCTATTAGAATTCATAAATTGTTTAGCTGAGATATAAAGTACAATAGTTATGAGACATCATCATCATCAAACACATGAGGCCTCTGAGGGTCAACAAGAGTTAGTTCATAGCTTCGCTTGTGAACCGAAGTTAGTCCAATAGAGTTGATATCATATAACCATATAGAGGTGATGTCATCAATGTCAATACAACACTCTCACTATTATGGAAACATTGTCACCCTATCATCATTGAATCATAACAATATTGCCTATACAATTATATATTTCCATGTCATATTGTTAGTATCTTTGCATACACATTCGAATCAAAGGGTTTCTCTGATTCTATATTGCTCTGGACATATACATATATATATGATGGCATACCACTATATGAAACCATACATATTGAGCTGGAATTCCATTCATAAAAGGAACAATGTGTGTTGATGTCGTATCCCAAAGAAATACAAAGCATATCAATGCCAACCATGTTATAGAGAAATAGAGTATCGGTCAAGAGAAATAGAGTATACATATTGTGTATCAAGCTTTCTATTTTGTCTACTATATCATGTCACTAGGGAGCCTATCATGTTATGGATACACTATTTTCCATTTCATTTATATATATTATCTGTCATACCATATATGTATATGCATGTTGTTTTCCATACCATGACATTGTCTACCATATCAAAACATTGTCTGCCATACCATATCTATATATGCATGTTGTCTGCCATAACATGACATTGTATGCCATATCAAAACATTGTTTTCCATATCATATGTGTGTGTGTGTGTGTGTTGTTTGCCATAATTTCATGCTTGTAACCTTAATGAGAGGACAAAGTATCGATATCCTATTATCGATACCATACAGAGGGATTGATGCCATACTTAATGAGGATCGAATATACCATGTTATTCATGCATGAGCCAATACCATACATTATGCTAAGGCCATACATAATACGTCAAGACCATATATGATAATGTGATGTCAACTTGTGGACTAATGTGGAGACATAGTGTCATGAGACTTATCAACAGAGTTGTAGCTTGAGTCTTGTGTCATGAGTGAGGTTGTAGATACCATATTGTAGCCATGTGAGAAGATATACAATATTGTAGCCAGCAAGAGGCCATACCACACTGTAGCCAGTAAGAGCATGTTTTTTTGTGAAGAAGCAGACCATTGTTTGAATGTTGGCCATATTATATGAGTCGTGCTATAATAAATACAACCATGGTGTATCATTGCAGTTGATCCATGTAACTTATGTGAGCCATACCATTGCAGGTGGACCACTATCATTTATGCAGTGTCAGGTTTTGAAGACGATTGTAATTTATATGACCGTAGATTGATATGATGTCACCTAAAAATCAAGTCATTGTAATTTCCATAGATTGAAACGAGCTAAAATTGTTCCTTGATTTAGTGTGAGCATCAACAAAACATCCAAGACAAAATTACGAACAAGAAGAATGTCGAACCACTGTAGTTTGAGCAAACTACAATAAAGATATTCAAACCTTGGAAAAAAAAAAAACTCAAAGGTTATTCGATAATGATGAATAAGCTTACATCTATCTCTATTTATATTAATCAAAACCCTTCTATTTTACTAAAGCCGACTTTAAATTCTTTGGAGGGAAACTGATTAAATTTAAATTTCGCTCCAAATATTTTCTTTAATATTTGATTTTCAAATCAATTTGGACCAATTGAATTTTCAACATAAACCCGCTTTAGGGTTTCTTATAGGAATTTCTCCCTGGCTGCCAATTTTAATAAGTAGGAAAAGAGAGTCACACCATTTCCTTCAATTATGTCCTTAGATATACTCAATACTTCAATTATTTTGATTAGTCAATGGATCATAATTACTTCCCAAAAAAAAAGTGTTAAACCATCTCGCTTTTTCCTTCACATAACAATTTTCTACCCATACTACCATAAACCCAATAATAAATCAAAATTGCTAGAATATCTTATTGGGATGGTGAATTTAATAAGTTCTCTAGGATGTCATAAATCAAACTTGCTTTCAAAATACTTATTGCCTAAGGAAAAGAAAAAAATCTTTGAAAATATTCCATTTTTATTCTAAAAGGACCCCAACCTAACCTTCACCTTTTAGAGAGCTACAAAATATTTGTGATTAAATAATCTTGAAAATCGGTGTTAAAGGCCGTAATAGATCCTTTACATGGTGCTAGGGTTGCATTGAATCTTTAAGTTAAATTAGGATGTATGTGTGAATCATCATTAGATAAGCCCCATTATGGAAGGATTGAGGCCTTTATACCCAATAGCTTTGAAGAGGAAATCAAAATTGTCATCACATTTCTATGCTCTTCTTGAAACCATGAATTTATAATTTCAAATTGAACCCAACTGTTTCTACAGCATTTTGAAGTGAATAAACTACTAGCAAATATAGTCAAACGAGTTAAATTTTGAGAAACCAAATAAAGAAATTTTCAAATTATATTTCTAGGCTAAATTTTTCTTGGAAGCTAGTTTCCAATCCAATATCACTTCATTAGGATATCATATGAAATCCCAATATAATGATTGTTATCCCAAATTAGAATGTTTAGAAATCTACATTCTAAATTGTTTCAAGAATATCAAGATCAAATATGTTTCAAGAATACTTCTAATGAAGATACCCCTATTAATCTAATGCATTCTTCCTTTTGAATATCTTCACTCTATTTTCCTATAAAAAAATTATGATAAAAGTACCACTAAGTTAGCAATCTATTTCATGATCGACACAAAGGAATGACTACATATTGAATGATTTGTACGATTGTTTTACATTTGACGTCTTCAATTATTTTTAATTTTCATGGGAAAAAAATAACCATGTATTTATTCTTCTTTATTCCTTCATCATTCTCACCTTACATTGTGGAACGAGTGCTATTTTTTTTTGTAGATTACCAAAATGGCTTATTTGTGTGAATTTGAGGAAGTGATTATTGAAGGTTTCTATGGAAAGGATAAAATCAACCAAAAAAAACTAATAAGTGCAAGATCATTATCTTTAAAAGGAGTGTATGATTATTTGGTAAAATTTTCTTAGAGCTTGTGGATCAAGCTACTGATCCATAAATTGTTGATCCATGGAGAAAAATTATTTTTTTGATAATTAAGATTATGATGTCTTTGAATAGTGAAAATGTATAGTTCAACAAAGAATATGAGACATTCTAGAGACAAAGAATTTCCTATAGATTTAATAATAATATTCAAGAACAAAAGGGAATATTTAAATAGTGAAATTATGGAATCCAAGAAAAAACTATATGTTGATTTTCAAGAAACAAGGTATCCAATATGAACTTCCATACATCATACATGAACATTCTTATGAACATTCATAGAGGATGTCTCTTAGTGCTTTTAATCACTCCACAAAAGGTTACTAAACAAATACCTCATGAAGACTCAAAGAAAAATAATGAGAATGAGCACTTAGCTATGAATTCCATTTGAATAGAGATTTCATCAAAATTCAAATGAAAATGATTATGCCACAATCAATTATAATTATTGGCCTCCATACCTTCATTATGAACGGAAGTAACCATCTCAAAAAATATAGAAAAAAATGAATTTTTTCCTATTATGAAAACCTCTCTTAAGGCATCTGGGATGTTTTCCTTGAAAACCTCTCCCAAGGAAAACTCTGATCTATAAAAAAAAATCATGGTGAAACCTATATGATGCACCATGAGGTAGATAAAAAGTAAAAATAAACAATGGCATTTTTGTTCTACAAAATTCAAAATTTGCATTCATCCCCTGAATTGTTAACTCTTTCCCAAGGTCTTCTACATAGATAGTATATATTTAAGGGTTCAATCATGAAGGCATTCATCCTAATATTACAAGCAACATCCTCTAAAAGATATTTTTCAGAATATTAATTATCTCACATTATTACTTCTCACATTATCCATGACGAGAAATACATGCATTTTGGAAAAGGTCGCATCATTCTCATAATAAACAATTTCCATTACATCAACATTAATAATAATTACTGAAGGGAGTGTCAAAATAATAAAATATTACAAGGGATCAGCTATAATTATCATCTCATTCCACGGGTATGTTAAAACCAAAACCCTTAACCTCTTCAAGGTTCATACCTATATTTTCAATGTATCAAGACAAAAATTATCCAATACATGAAACTTAAGGAAATTTAAAGCATCAACACAAAAAACTTATACATTGCAAAAATGTAGGCACTGATATATCTAGTTACAATGTAAATACATACAAAATATTGATAGTTACACATCAAAGCAATGATTATATACACTTCTATTGAGAAAAAAGTATCAGTCGTGTCTTAAAAGAGTCTAATATTACATACATGTAACCATTGCAACATGCCATATTTTTTCAAATCCTTATTCATGTAATCTTACCATTCCTTTACATGTCCTTTATAATCCACAACTCACATACCATTTCTTATATACCTCCATATTTATTTCCACAACTACATCCTTTATCCACGCTCATCCATATCACTCAACTTAATATCATACCTTACAAACAACCTACAAAGGTCTACAAGTGTCTCCACGTACATCTAACTTGTATAAACAATCATACAAACATTTATAATTTTATAGACCTACAATGATACTATACAAAAAAAACCTACATGATTTTGCATACTTCGATAGCATTAGGCTAAGGTTTTCAAAATGGAAAGGGTTTCTTACATAGTTCTATTGACTTTTTCATATATAACACCATATCATTTTACCTTTCCAGCACTGCGGGATTTTATAGGGTTCTCCATTTCCAACACAACATAGTCTAATTGTTCTACATATTTTCCCTTTTTTGAGCATATTTTCTAGTCAATTTTGCCTAAAATCTTATGGGGATTTGTTGGAAATGCAGGTTTGAGTTGTGTGATCTTCATAATCCAAATTCCCTAGAGGTTTTCATGGCATTGAATCTATTTATGCATTCAAAAATCTAATTTAAACAAAGAAAAAAAATGCAATCTCACCCAGAAGTATATCACCAGATTCCAACAAAAAAAGGAAAAAACATAAAATAATTAGACTACATCTTTCCAAGACCATAGGCTTCTCCATTTGAAGCAATCAAATATCCACTACATGCATAGAGTTGACTATAATATTTTGATATATAACATATCAATAGAAACTCAAAAGCACGAGAAGAAAATCATTGCCAAGTTATTCAAAATGGATAACACTTATTCATATTGGGTTATGTTGTAGTGGCTACAACCACCCTCCAAAATTTTCGCTCGCATGAAAATTTTGGAGCCTACATTGGATCCTACGATCGATCATCCTTGTTGACTTATTGGTAATTTGATGATCTCAAGCTTCCCCTCCTTGATCTTAAGAGTTGTTCATGTTCTCACATTTATGCAGCATGTGTCACGTTTGGGCATAGGGGTTGTTGTTTGGCATACAAGGGAATTGTGTGCGTATGATTGGTTTTCATCACATAGACATGTTTCACACTCACTTCATGAACTCTTTTCACAAAGGTTGTTGCATCAATAAAAGTATGTATTATGAATTCTGGATGGTCTACGTTGTGTCACTAAGTGTCCATGTGTGATCACAGTCGAGTTCTATCATTGTTTACATCTATGTCATTGATCTCACACTTAGTCATTTCCCAAGCAGCCTAGCCTCATTCAGTTTCCCGTAACTTTTCACTTTTCCTCTGCAACCATCAAGCTTCCTCCCTTGCCTACTGAAACCCCGCAATGTGTAGAGACCCCAGCATCCCTTGGCATCCAAAACTGTGCAGGGGTTTCCCCAAGTGTCCTTCCCCAGCTGGAACCCACTGTCAATAGAAATTGCGAAGTATTGCCTCTCAGCTGACCAAGCTACACTTCACTAAAAAATTGTGCAGAGGTGTCCTCCTAAGACCACCATCCTGTAGCAGTGTCCTATGCATCAAAAATGTGCAGTGTTGTCCAAGCTACCCTGTCTGTCTTGCATTCAGAAACTACACAAACGGGCCTCATCCCAGTAGCAGACGCTTCCCATTGAAACCAGGCTAATCTATCGCTTAGCAACTATAGGAAAATGTGAAATGCTGAGATCATTCCCAAGGAGTCGAGGAGAAGGACCAAGATACCAAGTAATGGAAAAGATTAGGACCACATGCAAACTCTGTCAGATACATGATCATCTCAAGGGTAAGTATGGTAAGTAAAGAACACCTTTCGAAGTACACCTCTTAATTGAGTTTGCATGACTTCTTTTCATTGTCAAATCATCCGGTCCTCAGTAACATGCATGTGCGCAAACACAAAAATTCATTTCATGTGTTTCCTCTACATGTCTTGCTTCCTTTTCACTTGTTTGACCAACTGTCGTCTTCGACATGTTGATTGCTATATCATGCTTGTGACTGTGTTTTGGTGATGTTGAAGTTTTATGTTTGAGTTGTGTTCGCTATGTAAACATCTATCACAATCACACACGATGTTGTAAGCATTGTCATGCAAGTGTCATCAACGTCTTCTAAATTTTTATCCGAAGTGTCTTACTTGCCGCTTTCACCATTAGACAGTCCTAAAGTTAGTCACACTGAACATATGTTGTCTTGCTTGTTGAAAATGCAACAAGATGATGGAGCTTAGTGGAAAGGAATGGCCTTCACTAAGTGGGCCTGCAGGCTATTTTTGGCACAAAGTCTATTTTTAGACTATGTCTATTTTTAGACATATGGATCATGGTCTATGAGTTGCAGGATGCTATGTGTGGATGATTGGTCATGTTGGTAAAAATAGATGGACTTATATTTTTAGACATATGGGCAGAGTCTATTTTTAGACTGCCAGGCTAAAAATAGAACAATCGAATATTATTAGCTCATAATAATAATTGGAATATAAACATTATCTTATCCTCTTGGAGAACTTCAGTTCGAGCTACAAATGTGGCACATGCAGCTGTCAAAAGGAAATACACTTTTCTTATGGGTCAGTTGAGCTATTGCATGGTAGACTTCAGTTAGAACTCAAGTGGTTGAGTTTGGTGGAGTTGATTGAGGAGTTGATGGAGTTGTGTTCAGTTTGACTTGGTTGAACTAGTTTTATTTAGTCTAACTAAAGAATACACTAGTGATGAGTGATGTGAATTAATTTTTAATTAATTCACTAATTATTAACTCATAAATTAACTCAAGAATACATCAGTTAACTCAGTGCATGGACAGTTCAGTGGAGACAGGTGTTAGAGGTGAGTGAAAGGGCAAGACAGCTGTCAGTTGTGACTATAGTTGTGCATGAGATTTGCACAATAAATGGATTGAGTATTTCCAATGAGGATTGCATGGTTCAGCCAAAGGAAATACGAGTTTGGATCAGCCATACTCATCTATTCTCATGCAGGATTGTGCAGTGGAGGCAGGCAAGCAGCGGAGGATATTTGAACCTGTGATTGATTCAGATCTGAGCTAGTGTGTGTGTAACAAGTGGAAATATTACTGAGTACTTGTGAGGAGTATTGTACTATGTATTGTTACATGTTCTCAATCAATATAATATACAGATAGTTGGGGGTTTTCAGCTGTATGCTTTCCCCGTGATATACTGTGTTGATATGTGTGATTGATGCTTCAATGTGCGCATGCGATTGTTTCTGAATACTGCAAAAATGATTATCAATGTAGATGAGGTTATGTATTATGCATGCATTCCAAAAATAGTGTATAATCGGGATAATCTCTGTGAATAAGTGTTATATTATTCAAAATTTCTACATGGTATCAGAGCAGATTTGATCATCAGATCTATTATTCAGAAAGTGTTTACATTTTATTTCTTCAGGCAGAGTCTGTAATCGGGCCAGGTAGCCTCTAGATTCATCCTTCCTTTGGAAGGTGAGATATCCGGTGAATGCCCATAAAGTTAATCTCTATATGAGAAATACTTTGTTCTCACGAATTTTAGATCAGAAGCGGTTGAGTTTTGAGCTGGTGGAATTCGAATTTGCAACAGTGTTTTCTTGGTGTCAAAGTTGAAATGTCTTTCAACGGATTGCGATTGGAGTATGCTCTTGAAGGTAGCTCGAATTATATTGCATGGAAAGATAGGATGGAGGCGGTGTTAGATGACAATGGGTTGAAGGATTTCATAGAGGCTGAGGTCCCAAAGCCTACTGATGCTGCTCACGTTGAGGTTTGGCAAAAGAAGACAGCAAAGTGTCGAAGGATTATGTTGGAGGGCGTGCAGGATCACATTGTATCCTGCCTGCATGGAAAGGCTTCTCCATACTTGATGTGGAAAGCGTTGACAGATTTATTCCAAAGCAAGAGCGACCAGAGGAAGTTGGCGCTCAAGGATAAACTCATAAACATTAAGTGTGAGAATGGAGACAGTATGCCCAAGTATCTCACGAAGTTCACCCAATGTCGGGATGAGTTGGGAAATGTGGGGGTGACTGTCAATGATGAGGACTTGGTGAGCTTGGCTCTCCTTGGTCTTCCGAAGAGTTGGCATTCCTATCAGGACTCTGTCAATGGTCGGGAGAAATTTCCAGGATGGGAGAGACTTTGGTCAGATCTTGTGCAGGAGGAGATCAGGCAGAATACCAGGGACGAATATTCATCAAAGGCACCTGATGAAGAAAATTGCGCTTTGGCTGCCAAAGCAAAGAAGGGGGACATGTCCAAGGTGAAGTGCTTTCACTGTCACCAGCACGGACACTATGCCAAAAATTGTCCGCAGAAGAAGAAAAATAAGCAAGTTGCTGGATCTGTAGCGGGAGAGGCCTTAGCCTCGCAGTTTGAGCTTGATTTTTCGTTGATCGCATGCTTGGTATCAAGTGTGATGGGATCGGTATGGTTCTTGTACAGTGATGCGTCTTTTCACATGACAGGAGATCGAGATTTGTTTTTTGATCCGGAGGAGAAAGATCTTGGAGTGCACATCGAGATGGGCGATGATGGTAGATACAGTGCGACCGGTATCGGTACCATTTCCTTTGAGAGGGAGTCTGGTAAACCCTTCGTATTGAAGGAAGTGATGCATGTTCCAGGATTAAAGAAGAATGTTATCTCTGTGGTGATGTTAGAAGACAAGGGATATGATGTTGTTTTCAGTAAGGGAAAGGTTTTCCTTAGACACATCATCACTAGACAGGTGAAGCAGATTTGTTCACGGGTCAAGAACTTGTATGCTCTTGAGGTTCAAGATGCATGCAAAGCCTTGAGCAACGAGGAAACTGATGGAGACTTGGTGGTTGAGAGGGAGCGTATATTACCTCTCAACATGGAGAGCCAGAAGAAGTCTCAGACGATTGTGGAGGAGCCACGATTGGTGAAGCAGCTTCAGGAGGTTGTGGAGCAGCCACAACTAGAGAAGCTGAGTGATCAAGTAGAGACATCTACTGATGCAGAGACCTCCAGTAGGGGGAAACTTCAAGCCAGGTGGGCTGAGGGATCACATGCAGCCATACCTCCAGGTAGGAGGTGGGGCAATATAGAGTGATCGTCCCAAGGAGGAGGGGCAGGATCCTTGAGGTACCCAACCTCTTGGATGAGACCTTGCTACAGGAGCCCCAATGTGGAGTAGCAGGAACTGACTGATTGGGTAGAGACAGATGCGGATGGAGTGGCAGAGAGAGCGACAGTTTAGGGAATCCCAGGACAGCGCATAGCTAGCAGGCTGCAGCAATGCGAGAGGCACAAGTGTTTTGCACAGTGCTAGGTGGCACAGAGAAGTGTGCAATGGTGCGAGATGCATGGAGATGTTGCAGTAGCACAGATGTCAGAGAGGGAGCACTTGTCAGCCGCAGGTAGAGCTTCAACATCAGAGTATGTTGCTAGCCCAACAGAGTGGTCAGTTGGGAGTGTTTTTGTTCTAAGTGTTGTTGGAGCAAGTGGACCAGGAAAATGTGTTGCATGCAGAACATTCCAGAGTTGCAGGATAGGGGTTGTAGATAATCCATATCTTGTTGAGAGGGGGTGTTGAAAATGCAACAAGATGATGGAGCTTAGTGGAAAGGAGTCGCCTTCACTAAGTGGGCCCGCAGGCTATTTTTGGCGCAAAGTCTATTTTTAGACATATGGATCATGGTCTATGAGTTGCAGGATGCTATTTGTGGATGATTGGTCATGTTGGTAAAAATAGGTGGACTTCTATTTTTAGACATATGGGCAGAGTCTATTTTTAGACTGTCAGGCTAAAAATAGAACAGTCGAATATTATTAGCTCATAATAATATTTGGACTATAAACATTATCTTATCCTCTTGGAGCACTTCAGTTCGAGCTATGGATGTGGCACATGCAGCTGTTAGAAGGAAATATGCTTTTCTTATGGGTTAGTTGAGCTATTGCATGGTGGACTTCAGTTAGAACTCAAGTGGTTGAGTTTGGTGGAGTTGATTGAGGAGTTGATGGAGTTGTGTTCAGTTTGACTTGGTTGAACTAGTTGTATTTAGTCTAACTAAAGAATGCACTAGTGATGAGTGATGTGAATTAATTTTTAATTAATTCACTAATTATTAACTCATAAATTAACTCAAGAATACATTAGTTAACTCAGTGCATGGACAGTTCAGTGGACATAGGTGTTAGAGGTGAGTGAAAGGGTAAGACGACTGTCAGTTGTGACTATAGTTGTGCATGAGATTTGCACAATCAATGGATTTTGTATTGCCAATGAGGATTGCATGTTTCAGCCAAAGGAAATACGATTTTGGATCAGCCATACTCATCTATTCTCATGCAGGATTGCGCAGTGGAGGCAGGCAAGCAGCGGAGGAGATTTGAACCTGTGATTGATTCAGATCTGAGCTAGTTTGTGTGTAACAGGTGGAGATAGTACTGAGTACTTGTGAGGAGTATTGTACTATGTATTGTTACATGTTCTCAATCAATATAATATACAGATAGTTGGGGGTTTTCAGCTGTATGCTTTCCCCGTGATATACTGTGTTGATATGTGTGATTGATGCTTCAATGTGCACATGCAATTGTTTCTGAATACTGCAAAATTGATGATCAACGTAGAGGAGGTTATGTATTATGCATGCATTCTAGAAATAGTGTATAATCAGGATAATCTCTGTGAATAAGTGTTATATTATTCAAAATTTCTACATTGCTGGTTTGAGATGTCTTGTCGTCAAGTCATGCTGAGTGTGTGTTCGCAAGGTCACGTATACACGAGTTCACTCACTCACACACTTAACTATTTTGCCAAATATCTATCGAATGGACCACCCTCCATTAGTTGGACCTCCGTTGATCTGCAATGCCTAGTCTCAACCCTCAGTGACCAAGTACTGCTACCCAGAATTGCGCGGAGCTTGAGGCTGCCCCCCAAGAAGTTTGCAATGCACGATCCTAGAATCAACCTAGTTTAATGTCACCTAGAACAACATAGAAATTTCCCAAGAATACATCTCACTCTACACTACCCGCAAGCCAATCCCTCAAGCCTCCTGCTGGTCAACCAGAGAGTTTGACTAGGCAATGACCCCGGGCTTCACTCCTCCCAAAAATTGCGCAGAATTTCTCATCTTGCCTACCTCTACTGACTAAATAAATTATGCAGACAAGAGGACAGGCACCCACTTCATGTCACTCCACTGTCTCTGAAAATTGTGTAGTTCTATCAGCCAGACCCCCTGCCAGCCAGCCTGCTGCTCCTCCATAAAATTTTGCAGTTTTCTTGGACTATCCACTAGCTACCCGACACCCCGCTAAGCCTAGAAACTATGTAGACATTTCCTTCATGACTACCTCCCAGTTCTACGCAGTTTTGGCCAGCAAGCTCTCATAACCTGCTCCCATCCTCCTTTGAAAATATTTTCAGTTTTCACTACCAATCCTACCTACTGCATGCACCTCCTTCCCGAGAAAAATTTTGTAGTTCTGCCTCCCAGCTGAGCCAGATCCCGCAGATTGTCATTTTTGTCCTGAAATACTCAACCCAGCCTCTTAGTGACCTCTGCGTAGTTTTTCTTGATAGTACACCAAAGCCCCGCATCCCAAACTGAAATGTGCTCTACGTTGTTTCAGAGTCTTGCCCTCTCTCCCGGTCACCTGCACCCGGAAACAAAAGACAATGCATTATGGTAGACTAGGGAATTTTTGGATTTGAAGTCGTCTCGCCATGAGAAATTGCAGAAACAGGTACATGGATGATACATGGTGCGACGATGAATAGGATGAGCAAGGAGCACATGCTAGAAGACTTGCTCGTGGTTGGAAAAACACACAGAGCATACCAAGTGGCAAGCGAAGGAGACACATGCAATGCATGAACCATCAAGCGAACACCAAAACCATTGAAGACTTCACGTACTTTTCCATGCGGAGGTGAAGCTATGGTACACCACAGGCACACTCATCACTCAGCAACACAGTAGCTCGACACGAACATCATAGCCAGTATGTGCATACCAACATTGTCATGTCAAGTTGTGTCATGAGTCGCATTGGCCACATCACTACTTGGGTTCATAACTGTGTAATCAATGTAATGTAATGTGGAATTCCAAGAGACCCACGGATGAAGTCAAAGAGTCATGTAAGTCGAACAATCATGAGGGAAGTCGAACAGTCACAAGGGTTAGTTTCACATTTGGCTATATATACCCCTTATTTGTACATGCAAAGGACTTTTCACCTTGGCTCCTCCCACATAGCCTTGAGAGTCTGTAGTATTTACTTTGAGGAGCGAGTAGTGGCTCCAACACCTCGCTATCAGGGTTAGTGATGTAATGGTGTACGGATGTGTCTTGGAACTTTCACTTAATTCAGAATCTTGTTAACATGCCAGCATGTTTTCACACGTGTATTGTATTCGTTTGTAAGACTATTCTTTGGATGCTTGTAATGCATGTTTCTTTAACCTGTATTAAGACAAATGAACTATTTTGGCTGTTTTAGTACATATGTTGGAAATGTGTTGTATCAGTTGTTAACATTTTCTTTCCCGTGTGGACTATTCCGCTGGACACTCGACAGATTCATTCTCATAAACTTGTTATAACGACCATTGCACTCGCGTGGACTATTTCGCTGGGTGTTGTACATGCTATCTGTTCACTTTGTGTTTGTGATTTTCGCATCCATGTGGACTACTCCACCAAAAGATAAGCATGTCTTGTTGTGTTGTGTGTCTCTAACAGTGTTCAGACTATTTCCTTTCGACTTGAGACTCACTCTCACCCTCTCCCTCTGCAGTGAAACAACTTAGACACAAGTTACACTAAGCACTCACCAGGCACATGAATCTCTTTGTTTGAAGACAAAGTAAACTACTCCCATGTGTTGACAAGCAAGAGCTAAGGCATATCTTTAAATAATGGCAACTAGGCCATCGTACCAGATGGGACTCCTACACCAAATGGTGTGAGGTCTAGTTGGGACTTCATACTGGGAGATCCCCTGAATGTTAGCGGGTCTAACACCATCAACATTTCTGGTGCTAGAAGGAGGGAGAGATGACAAGTTGAGTCCTCACAATCTGTTTTGAATCTTCGCATACTTATCATGACTAATCACAAAATTTATCCTCTGGAGTGTATGTATTATGGAAATGACTTTGAAATCTCGGATGAGCTCTGGAATTTCTTGTCACAATACACATATGATGGTGGAGGCCAAGTAGCCTTGGTTAGACACATGGTTAGTGTTGTAAGCTCCTGTGAAAGGCATGAAATATATGAAGATTTCATTACCTACGCATTGTTTTCATACATGCTTCAAGGGCACCCACTGCATTGGTGTGCCACACTGTACGAAAAATCTATTCACTCTTTCTATCATCTGATCACAGAGATAGACCATGCTTTCAATCATTTTGACCATAAAGCACTCAAAAAAGAAACTATGAAAAGAACCTGATGAATCTGTTGAAAAATTTTACACATGCTTTTGTAATCTTTCATATTGATTTCCTGAAGATGAAATTTTTTGGGAATTCCTCCATGGAAGATTTAAGTATCTTCTTTACATATCCAAAAGTCCACAATTCTTAGAATCATTCGAATACATCCCAGCATACCTCGGTGTTAGAGCTTCCAAATACAAGATGGAAAAGGTCACTATCATAAGTGATTGTCTGTCCTCTTCTCATCAAACAGATCTAGCTCCGCAATACGAGGTGGGAGAAAATGCATGCACATATGTTGAATGGTCACATCCTCCTACCCCACCTACTCTTGATATCTGTGCAGATTCGGCTTACAAGCCTGTTGGTTTTCATATGGACTTGTTATCCCAACCTCCATCCCCACGTTCTATTGATCCTCTGGATTGTACTGTCTTGTGTTCTCCCATTCTTGAATCCACATCTTTTGTTCATGAGGATCAAGTTGTCGATGGAGTTTGTGTTATGCATCCAACCTGTGCTATCATTCATGATGAGTGTGTGCGGGAATCTGAAGAAGAACCCATGGTGAAGGATGACTCCCTTCCATCCGCACCTCATCCGCTCTATCCTGACATCCCTTGTGATTTTTCCACTTTTGATTCTCCTTGTAAAAACTCATCTCCATATGTTTCTACTTCCGATCATTCACAGGACACACCAGATGTCATCCTATCATTACATCATGGAGAGGACACATATTCCTCTGAAAATCCATCCCATCTGTCAAGTGTCATTTTAGAAACATGGAAGGTGAACTTCCTTGTTTCTCATCAACCCCTCTGCATGATTCATCGGATCATGAGGATTCCGATGAACATCCAAAATTTTCTGGTAGTGGTTGTCGTGATCTCTGTATTTCTTCATTTGATCATGATTTCAATTCACTCACCGTTAATCTTTCTAAGCCACTTGTCTCTCATGATCTACTTGTGGACGAAGTGGAAACCCCACAAGTTGTCGAGGCACTTCAACTTGAGCTGATGGTTATGACAGGCCCTTGCTATCGTGAGGTTAGTTCCACTTCCAATTAGAAAAATTTTGAAACACCCAAGGCTCCTCATTACTCATCTGTATGCATTGAAGATCAATCCAACACACAGATTTTGCTTCCTCCACCATAATCACATGATCCCATCGCTTATGCACTAGAGGAATCATGCACATCAAGCAAACTTTCAAGGCGTAAGTTGCCTCTCTTTCTCATGTTTTCTTGTCTATCACAGACACAAGATTACGCATTTTTATCATCTACACACAATGTGTCACAACACCATGTTAAGTTCACAGAATGCTTGTCTTGCACTTTCACTCTTTTATTTTCTATGGAAACGTTTAAACTTAGAGTGTGTTGGACCTCATTGTTAAATATTTTCTTGCTCACATGTTTACATGTATATCTTTCTTTTTTACGATGCCTTTGCCAACATGGGCCAGACGATGCGCCGGTGGCTGCATTGGAAGTATCACTTCACGTAAGTAGGCCCATGCAATGTTTAACGTAGGAGTAGGAGTAGTGTTTACTTTCTTCCTTTGCTTTGCCTCTTGGTTTGCATGTTTTCTTTGCTTCATTACTTGGTTTGGTTTGATTTCTTGCTTTATGTGCTTAATTGTTTTTCTTTCTCTTTACTTCTTCTTTTGCTTTTTGTTTTCTTTGCTTGCTTTTATTTGTAGGTTAGCCTCACATGAAACTGTGTTTGGCTCTCGAAACAAGTCGGGAAAATCTAAGGGGACTTGTACAGCTATCAACATCTATTTATCTCTTGTCCTCTCTCTTTATGAAGAACTTGTTATCTTCATTCGATGATTCCTTAATGTAAAATATGTTCTGTTCAGAGTGAGTCTTGGTGAAAACATAACGCTTGCACTGTTAACTAGTACTACCTACTCTATTCGGTCCTTTGGGTTAACCCTTGTCAACTCAGTCAAGTAGAGTAAGGTGAGGGGGAAAACCTTAACAAGTATGTCAGAGGTATATATAACATACTTCTCTATAGCAAAAACCTCTTATGCTCTCAGTAAGTCGGGATCCCTCTTCTACCTCTGAAATAAATAAGTGCATATGCACAGTTCTTGAAAAAAAAATGAAAAAAATGAATAAGGTGAAAGAAGAGAAAGGCTTCCTATGCAGAGAGGTGATGCAAGTAACTACGTCGAGGTACTAACCAAGCTCGTTGGTAGCGGAGCGATGCTTGTGTTCCTGCATGACTCCGTCGGGGTATTGTCCATGCCTGCTAGTAGTGGAGCAACACTAGAGATGAAACTTAAACTCTGATAGTTATATTACTTGTGCATCAATATACCCCTCATCCCCAATTGAAACAATTAAGTTGACTTGGCTTGGAATGTGTGTTGACCGATCGATAGAATGGAAGTGACTACATCTTTCACACAAGCTAGTGTGGAAGCCATCACGATCAAGGAATCGAACAATACTTCCGGAAAGGTTAGACTCTCTTTTCACGAAATAAGGTCCATACAGAGAGCTGGGGTTCTACCAATGTTGTAGTGGCTACAACCACCTCCAAAATTTTGGCTCGCATGCAAATTTTGGAGCCTACCTTGGATCCTGTGATCGATCATCCTTGGTCACTTGTTTCTAAGCTGATGATCTCAAACTTCCCCTCCTTGATCTTAAGAGTTGTTCGTGTTATCACCTTTATGCAGCATGTTTCACCTTTGGGCATAGGGGTTATTGTTTGCATACAAGGGAATTGTGTGCATATGAGTGGTTTTCATCACATAGACATGTTTCACACTCACTTCACACACTCTTGTTAGGAAGGTTGTTGCATCAAGAAAAGTATGTCTTATGCATTCTAGATGGTCTACATTGTGTCACTAAGTGTCCTTGTGCGATCATAGTCAAGACCTATCACTGTTAACATATGTGTCACTGATCTCACACTTAGCCATTTCCCAAGTAACCTAGCCTCATTCAAATTCCCAGAACTTTTCACTTTGCTTCTGCGACCATCAAGCTTCCTCCCTTGCCTACTAAAACCATAGTGCGCAGAGACCCTAACATCCCTTGTCATCTAAAACTGCACAGTGGTTTCCTCCATTGTCCTTCCCTAGGCAGAACCCACTGTCAACAGAAATTGCACAGTATTTCCTCTAAACTTCCCAGGCTGCACTGCACTCAAAAATTTCACAGATTTTTCCTCCCAGGACCCCCATCATGCAACAGTGTCATGTTCCTCAAAAATACGCAGTGTTGTCTAAGATTCCTTGTCTATCTTGCATTCAGAAACTACGCAAATGGGCCTCCTATGGCCTCGTCTCAGCATCAATCATTTCTCACTAAAACTGCGTCGATCCATCGCTCAGTGACTACAGGAAAAGGTGACATGCTGAGATCATTCCCAAGGAGTCGAGGAGAAGGACGAAGAGACAAAGTAATGGAAACGATCAGGACCGCATGCAAACTCCACCAGATGCATGATCATCTGGAGGGTAAGGTAAGTAAAGAACACATTTCAAAGTACACCTCTTAGTTTAGTTTACAGGATTGTTTGTCATTGTCATATCATCGTGTCCTCAATAACATGCATGTGTGCAAACACCAACTATCGTCTTCGACATGTTGATTTTTATGTCATGCTTGCGACCGTGTTCTGGTGATGTTGAAGGTTTGTATTTATTTTTGTTCGCTATGTAAACATTTATCTCACTCACACACGATGTTGTACGCACTGTCGCGCAAGTGTCGTCACTGTCATTCGAAGGTTTATCCGAAGTGTCACACTTGTCACTTTCACCATTAGACGGTCCTGTTGTCAATCACACTGAGCATATGTTGTCTTGTTGGTTTGAGATGTCTTGTCATCAAGTCATGTTGAGTGTGTTTTCACAAGTTCATGTATACACAAGTTCACTCACTCACACACTTAACCATTTTGTCAAAGCTCTATTGACTGGACCAGCCTCCATCCACTAGACCTCCACTGAGCTGCACCACCAGTCTTAGCCCTCAGTGACCAAGTACTACTGCCTAGAATTGCGTAGAGATTGAGGCTGCCCCCCAAGAAGTCTGCACTGCGCGATCGTGGAATCAATCTGGCTGACTGTCACCCAGAACAGTGCAAAAGTTGCCCAAGAACCCATCTCAATCTACATTTCCTACAAGCAAATCCATCAAGCCTCCCATTGTTCAACTGGAGAGTTTGACCGAGCAGTGAACCCAGGCTTCACTCCTCCCAAAAATTGCGTAGAAACTATCATCCTACTTGCCTCCATTGACTGAATAAATTTTGTAGACAAGACAGACAGGCACCCATTGCTTGTCTCTGCACTGTCTCTGAAAATTACGCAGTTCTATCAGTCAATCCCCCTGCCAGTCAACCTGTTGCTCCTCCTAAAAATTGTGCAGTTTTCTTACACTGCCCACTAGCTACCTAACATCCCGCTCAGCCCAGAAACTGCACAAACATGTCCTGCATTACTGCCTCCCAGTTCTATGTATTTTTGTCCAACAAGCTCCTACAACCCACTCCCAGCCTCCTCTGAAACTCTACGCAGTTTTCACTACCATTCCTCCCTGCTGCCCGCACTGTCTTCCTAGGAAAAATTACACAATTTTGCCTCCCAGCTGAGCTAGATCCCATGGATTGTCACAACCGTACTGGACTACTCAACCCATCCTCTCAGTGACCTTTGCGTAATTTTTCTTGACAGTGCCCTGTAGCCCCGCATCCTGGCCTAAAATTTCTCTGCGTTGTTTCAGAGCCTTGTCCTCTCTCCTGACCACCTTCACCCGGAAACGAAAGACAATGCATCATGATAAACTAGGGGATTTCTGGATTTGATGTCGTCTCATCATGAGTAATTGCAAAAACAGGTACATGGATGAGACATGGCGCTATGACAAATGGGATGAACAAGGAGCACATGCTAGAAGAATTTCTCATAGTTGGACGAACACACAGAGCATACCAAGTGGCAAGCGAAGGAGACTCATGCACATGCACGAACCGTCATGCGAACACCAAGACCATTGAAGACTCTGCACACTTTTCCACATGGAGGTGAAGCTATGGTACACCACAAACACACTTATCACTCAGCAACACAATAGCTCGACACGAACAACACAGCTAGCATATGCATACCACCAGTGTCATGTCGAGTTGTGTCATGAGTCGCCTTGACCACATCACTACTTTAGGTCATAGTTGTGTAATCAATGTAATGTAACGTGGAAGTCCAAGAGACCCATGGATGAATTCAGAGAGTCATGTAAGTCGAACAATCATGAGGAAAGTTGAATAATCACAAGGGTCAGTTTCACCCTTGGCTATATATACCCCTCATTTGTACATGTAAAGGACTTTTCACCTTGGCTCCTCCCACATAGCCTTGAGAGTCTGTAGTATTTTCTTTAAGGAGCGAGTAGTGGCTCCAACGCCTTGCTATCAGGGTTAGTGATGTAATGTTGTATGGATTTATCTTGGAACTTTCTCTTATTTCAGAAGCATATTAACAGGCCATCATGTTTTCACACATGTATTGTATTCGTTTGTAAGACTATTCTTTGGACCCTTGTAATGCATGTTTCTTTAACATGTATTAAGACAAATGAACTATTTCAATTGTTTTAGTACATATGTTGTTGGAATTGTGTTGTATTAGTTGTTACCGTTGTCTCTCCTGTGTGGACTATTCCGCTGGACACTCGACAGATTCATTCTCATAAACTTGTTATAACGACCATCGCACTCATGTGGACTATTCCGCTGGGTGTTGTAGTGACTCCGCCAGAATTTTTGTATGTCCTCTCTAACAGAGTTGGGACTATTCTCTTTCGACTTGAGACTCACTATCAACCTCTCCCTTTGTAGTGAAAGAACTTAGACAGAAGTTACACGAAGCACTCACCAGGCACACGAACCTCGTTGTTTCAAGACTAAGTAAACTACTCTCATGTGCTGACAAGAAAGAGCTAAGGCATATCTTTAAGATAATGGCAACCATCCATCATACCAGATGGGACTCCTACACCAAATTGTGTGAGGTCTAGTTGGGACTTCATACCAGGGAGATCCCCTGAATGTTGGCGGGTCCAGCACCGTCAACAGGTTATTGTAAAAATCTAGATATACACTATATCTTTTCTCAAAATTTAGTTAAAATGATTTCTTTTTAAGAAATATTGAATTAAATTGTTATGGTTTTTATTATTTCCAAATCATCAAATTCCTTTAATTCATCCATCATTCTCCTACTTAAAAAGTAATCCATTCATCATTTTCCTACCGAAACTTTTTAAGGGAAATTTACTTGACTTTGAATGCTGTCCAAGGATGGCCCAATTCTTTGGTTGGGGGGTGTTTTTATTTTCTATTTGACTGATATGGAGTAGAATAATGTGAAAATTGTTGAGATGAATGCAAAATTAAAAGAAAAAACCTTACAGAATGTGGAATATCAAGTTGAGAAATCATGGAAAAGGGTTTTAGAGCTCGCAACCACACTTATATGCTAATCAAAATGAGGGGGATATTTATGTTGAAAGACTCAATTCAAGAAAAAAAATTAACAATTTCAAAAGACAAGCTCAAGAATAGTTTTAAAATGCGCGTAGATATAGGAGAATATTGTGCAAATATAAAACATAGATAGTAAAGATGCTATATTTGTGGCCATGAAAATGCAAGAAAGAAATTATATGATTATGTGTCAAATTAAAGAGAGAAATACGTCATTGAAATATGCTTGGATGAAATTGCAAAAAAAAAAATTAGACCTCGACTAATAAAGAGAGATTGTAAGGTCCATGAAATGATGGTATCTTTACAAGACGACTTTGAAACAATTCAAGGATATTGAAGAGGAATGTTCAAGACTATTGACCAATTTTGATGATGTTCAGATTCAAAGGCATATTTTTTAAATCAAGGCACTTGAAGAACAAATGGTGGCTACTAAAGATATAATTGTAATGTTTCGGATAAGGACAAGGAATTATCATCTTTCCATGGTACATTAGCTGGCATTTTGTTGACACCAGTTAACAATGGATAAAGTGGATTTTTTATATGTGCTAGTACTTGTTAGAATGATTTGAGGACCATTGGAGAAATGAAAATGATATCTCTCACCTAAGGTTGATCTTATACATATTTCCCATGTTGAAAAGAGAGATAATTCTTTGAAATCAACAAGTTACATAATTCTTTGAATCTATTCAACACTTTACTTTAAAGGAACCTTGAAAATTGAGCTATCAAATTGGAAAATATGAAAACTCAATCTTCAAATATCATAGAAAATATTTTTGAAAGTATTTTACTAGTAATGAAAGAATGCAAGGTTCCTTAGCATGCTTGTAGAGAGTTAGGTAAAATATATTGAGTTGGAGATGAAGAGAACAATCAATGGACAAGAGAAATTGATAAAGGATTAAAAATATGGAAGACATAAGATTGAATCTCTTAATCATAAAATCAAGTATTTACAAGAGTAGATAAATAGTAGAGAAATGGAACTTCAACTATTGTCTCTTGATATAATGAAATTGCTTGGTGCAGTGTAGAAGAGGATGAATTATGTTGAAGAACATTAACTAAAATAAAAAGAGATGTTAGCTCTTCAACTAAGCATTGCCATACTATTTATTGTTTAAAAAAAAAATCAAACGTCCAATGAGGTTTTTGTGGTGCTTGGGAAGTTTGAGAGCCAAGAGACTATTAAGGAAACAAATCTCATCTTTAATACATTTTTGAAAGAAAATGGAAATGAAAGATATTACATAGAATGGGGGGAGAATGTAGGGCTAAAGTTATCAACATAAACAGGCTCTTTGATTGATGAGGTTTAGAAGGAAAAAAAACTTTGAATAAAATAAAGAGAAATTTGTGTCAATGCAAGAGTAGATGAGTTATAGAAGACCACAAGTTTTTCTTAGTTTTGGATTCATTTTTTAAATCTACCACATATGGGCATGTAACCTTTCCATTGGGTTATATAATAAGCCATGGGATTTCCCTTTTTGATTGCTCCTTCTCAATGTTTGTGAATGGATCAACATCTCTATTCATCAAACCTACCAGGAGTTTGAGGCAAGGGTGTAATTGTCACCCTTGATCTTTCTCATTGTGTTTGGAGGATTACAAAATGTACTCGGTACTCTCAAAAAATGTGGAAGACTCGAAATAATAAAACTAGTAAGGGTCTTACCCTTCTCTCACCTCTTATTTTGCCAAGAAGCGCTCTAAAACCTAGTGCGGGGGAGATGTTGTAGTGGAGCATTAGATAAATGAGGCGTTGAATAGAAAATTAAAGTAAAACAAAAAAATTAATGTTGGCTCCATTATGGGGCGATGTTGTAGTAAAGTGTTAATAATAATAATAATAATTTCAAAAAGTAAAAAGTAATAAAATCAATAAATCAGTTGAATTCAATTTGTTATATTGTAATTCTTTTATTAATAAAATTATATATAATTTCTTCAAAAAAAAAATCCATAATTTACATATTATATTAAAGAAAATTTAAATAATTATGATTCATATTCATAACCATAATATTTCAACTTCTCATGTTTAAATTTAGTTAATAACAATATAAAGGCATATAATACATTTTTATCATAGCTACATATGTATATGGCATTATTGTTTAACGTGTTTTATAAATTAAAAAAAAAAAAAATATATATATATATATATATATATATCCCTGATTGAGGTGATATTCCACTTGAAAAAAGGGATTGGAAGGTGCGCCCTCCACCTCACCACCTCCCATTGCAATTAATGGGGGGGTGTGTGGCCTGCCCCTCTCAGGAAGTGTTCATGGAAGGTTTTAACTTGCACAATTACCCAATATGGATCCATTATTGTCTTTAGTGTGTAATGATTCTATGCAAAGAAATTCATTTAAGGCTCAATGGGAGATCACGCCCACTGTAGGTGGGAGTAAACTTTCTCCTAGTTTGCTCGGAGACTCTAGAAGATAGGCTAAGAGAGACCGCTATATGGGATGATATTATATATTTTCCTACCGGGCACTTGCTAGCTTGTAGTGTGTTCGAAACAGTCATTTAGGACTACTCTTGGAAAATTTTGCTTCAGGAGTTGGAGGGTATTAACTGTGAGGTTGGGGTTGCTATCGAGTTTGGTGTTAGTGAGATTTATGTGTTAAGGGATCTACAGAGGGAGTTAGTGTGAAAATTCTAGCCTATAACAATGGATTTCATTGTCAACCCATCTGAGAAATATAAGACTCATCTTATGTTAATTATGGTGTGTCGGAAAACCAGCTATTAGGTATTAGCTTTCGTACTATTCCTTTCTTTTCTGTGATTTTATTTTGTAGAGGTTTTGATATTGTTTGGAGCTCCATTACTTTTTCCTTTGATTTTATTTAAGTTGGGGTTTCCTATCTGCATCTTGTTGTTTGTCACTATGTTGAGTTATATCTTGGTTATATCTTCTCTTTGAAGTGTGCTTCATGTTTTAATTTATCATCTCCCTAATCCTCCATCCTAGGTTTGTTAAGCGGTCATTCTATTGTCAAACAGTCAATTGGATTTTCAGTTAGGACTAATAATTGTTTTTGTTTGTTATTGTTGAGACTATGTGGGAGGAGTGGTGCCTTCTCTTTAGATTTTCTTTCCCCCTTATTGGTGACGGAGTTGTGGATTGTTGGGCCTTTCTAGGGAAAATTGGAAGCAGACACAGGGGTTGTTCCTGGATACTGCTATATTTAATTGCCATTCCTAGATAATGGATGTGTAGCAAGAGAGAGTTTGTTTGGGGGGGTGGGCTTGGATAGCATGGTCATATGTGTGCTCATTTCCAGGCTCAAGATGTAGTAACAAGATGGTAGCAACAAACCCTCCCAGTACCCGAGAGGAAATTCATAAATTGGAGACACATTTGTCTTGTGACCGTCAAGCATATTTTGATATAGAGATCATATCAGAGGTCTCCCATAAGCTACCTGATCCTAGTCACACCAAGGGACGAAGGAACCAATACATGCAATATATTACCCTTAAATGATAGTTGAAGACCCTACTTGGTCGAGTCTTAAAGGAGAAGCACAAAGATAGGAATGATATCATTTCATTCATGAATGACATATGGAGGATTCAATGTCATAAATGGTACTATGATATACATGGAATATATATATATATATATATATATATATATATATATATATATATATATATATATATATATATATATATATATATATATATATATATATATATATATATATATATATATATATATATATATATATATATGTATGTATGTATATATTTGGGTGATATTCCAATTGGAAAAAGGGATTGGGAGGTGTTCCCTCCACCACGCTGCCTCTTGTTGCAATTAATTGGGGAGGGTGGGGCATGGTGTGGCCTGCCCCTCGCAAGAAGTGTGTGTGTAAGGTTTTAACTCACACATTACCCAGTCTATATCCATTATTTTCTGTAGTGTGTAATGATTTTGTGAGGAGAAATCCATTTAAGGTTCAATGGGAGAGAAACCTCATCGCAGGTGGGAGTAAACTTTACCTTGGTTCGCTTGAAAAATCTATAAGTGAGGCTAAGAGAGAAAGTTATATGGGATGATATTAGATATTTTCCTACAAGGGACTCCCTGGCTTGTAGTGTGTTTGAGATAGGACTTCAAGGCTACTCTTGGAATTTTTCACTTTAGGAGTTGGAGAGTATTGGCTGGGAGGTTGGGGTTACTATCGATTTTGATGTTAGCATGCCTAGAGTGTTAAGGGATCTGCGGAGGGAGTTAGTGTGTAAATTACATCCTATTGTGATGGAATTTGTTGTTGAAACATCTAATACTTGCCTTTTGTTAAGTTTGGTGTGTTGATGAAGTAGTTGTCGAGTATTAGCTTTGGTCCTATTCCTTGATTTTTTATGGTTTTATTTCACAAAGGATTTGATATTGTCTGGAGATCCATTACTTTTTCTTGTGTTTTTTATTTTTATTTTGGGTTTCCTATCAGTATTTCATTGTTTTTCATTGTGTTGATTTATAAGCCTGGTTATATCTTCTCTTTGAAGTATGTGTCATGTTTTAATATATCGTCTCCCTAATCCCCCAGCTTGGGTTTGTTAAGAAGTCATTTTATTTTTAAACGATTATTTAGATTTTAGTCAAGACTAATAATTCAATGTTTCTTATTGTTGAGACTCTGTGGGAGGATCAGTTCCTTTTTTAATGATTTTCTTTCCCTCTCGCTAGTGACGGGGCTATGGATTCTTGGGTATTTCAAGGGGAAAATCGAAGCAGGAACGGGGGGTTGTTCCTAGATACTCCTATTTTTAATTTTCATTCCTAGAAAATGGATTTGTTGTAGGAGATGGTATGTTGGGAGGGGTGGCTTGGCTAGAATGGTCAGTTGCGTGCTCAATTCCAGGCTCAATATGCAGTAGCAAGATACCAAGTAACGACCTCTCTTATTACCCCACAGCAAATTCATCATTTGGAGATACATGTGGCTCACGAACATTAAGCGTATTCTAACGTGGAGCTCATATCATAGGTCTCCCATTTGTTTCATGATCCTGGTCACACCGAGGGATGAAGGAACCAATATATGCACTTTGTTACCCTACATTGATAGTTGAAGACCCTCCTCGATCAAGTTTTAAAGGAGAAGCACGAAGACAAGAATAATATCATTTCATTATTGAATGACATTTGGAGGATTCGATGTCATCAACGGTACTTTTTGGAGAGATTGGATGCTCATTTAGCACAATTGGAGAGACATCTCCAATGTGACTCCAAGCCCTCTACGCTATAGTATAAAATGCACGGTGTATGGAGAATGAAGATACCCTCAAAGTTCTTCCCAGGACCGTCGGCAGACTGTAAGATTATCTACAACCATCACAAAGTTACATGGATGTTCATAGACAATAACCAACTATCAAAGTAGGCGAAGTAGATTACCTCAGGTAGATTTGCTGGAGAGCACAATGCAGCTAGGTGGAAGTCCCCTAAGCCGGCTCCAGATCAAGTCTTGCACATAGAAGAGACAAGCATAATCACAGCATACAACTCTGATAACTAATACATGAATACATAAAAGAACATCTAGTTACACATAACTAAGCTACTCATGCTAAAAGGTATTGGAAAAACAACTGAATGAATGATAGTACCAACACCACGGAGTAGACAGTACAACTACAGTTCTATATTAATGTTGGAAGAGTGATTACAACCATCTGTTGTATCAGCCTTCCCTTACCCCTCCAGCTTCTCTCTCTCTCTCCCTTCTTACCAACTTCTTATGATTTGAGACAATGCTCAATAGTCAAGTATGCTATCCTTTCAAATGCTCTGACCCCTATCACCATAGCCCTAGCTTTGCTTATGTAGCAATTGAGTTAGGGTTTCCAAGTTCCTCCTTGAGTTCCCTAGGGTAAAAGCAATGAAGTTGCCATGCTTTTCAGCACTTTCCCATTTGCCTCTTTCATTAGGATTAGAAATCCTCCAAATAGGTAAAATCTGGATGTTTCCTTGCTTTTCTTGAATGATTTTAGGAACAAATATCTAGATATTTATGAGTCAATTCGTTCCTTTGACCCTTAGAACTTCACTAGGATCCACTAACGTTGTTCCCGAACTAGAAACTTGAGTTAGTTGGGTCACTAACGCACCCTTACGATTGTAGAGAAGCTTTATAAAGCGGGTTGTCAGTGCATAGCCAGCGTTAGTGTGGAAACAAGGCATGTGATCTTGGTATTTGCTTCAGCTATCATGTCTTTCCCCTCTAAGTTGATGAGGGGGTCAATTTGTTGTATAACACTCTGCACCAACTGGAACAAGTCCTTGAAACTTGAATCTCAAGACCTCATCAAAACGTTAAGTTTTATCCTATCAAACTTTTCATTTTCTAGTATATGGTCAGTGGTAGATTATTTTTATGTTCTGCAACATTTACTTTTGATGTTACTCTTTATATTTTGGTATTGGCCAACATATCCGGTTTCAATTGTGGTGGATTGAGGCCAGATTTCCTATATTATGCGCATCATGCTTATCATGACATCTTAGTGATGTAATTTGCATTTTATAGGTAATATAAAATCAAATTATAATGTGTCTTTGTGTGTGTGCGTGTGTGTGTGTGTGTGTCTCAAACAAAAATGTCATATACATATGTATGTAGCTATATATAGTATGATGGTTTTAATAGAATAAGAAAGAAGAATATTTATATATCTAGAGTTGTGAAATATATAAAAATATATAAATAGAACCATCATACCATATAAATTAAAATAATGATGATTCATATTTGTGGTAATGATATTTTAGACATTTCATGTTTAAATTTAATTAATAAACATATAAAAACTTAATACTTACAATTCTCTCTATGTGTGTGTTATGCATACCACATTTAAAAAAATAAAATTATAAATTATAAAACAAGTCAAAAAAATTTCATGCTCATGGGTATACAGTTTTTTAACGTGATATGCACAGCATAGATTATATGTACATATATTGAGACGGATAGATTATTGTAAGTATTAAGTTTTTATATGTTTTTTAACTAATTTAAACACAAAATTTCTAAAATATGATCAATATAAATATCAGCCATCATTATTTAAATTTATATCGTAAAATTTTGTTGGGTAATTTAATTGTTAGTTAAATTACTTCATTAAATTGTCAAACCAAGATTTATATCCTTGTGAAGTGTATGTGCACAATATATGCTAGGAGATTTATTTTTTATCAAAAGATTGAATTCAAATACAGATTGTAAATCTAATCTATTTAAGACTAACTCTCATCAAGTGTGTGCACATGTTCTTTCTATAAGACTTGTTCAAATTGAAATAAAATTGAAAGCAATCTCTGATAGGATGAATTAAAACTAATCTAAGCGCAAGAATTGGAAATATATTCTATTGAACAAAATGAAAATCTTATGCTATTGAACTGAATTGAAATACTATTCTATTTGACAGAATTGAAAGTTTATTCTATTAAGTTGAATTGAAAATCTATGCTAATTGACTCGAAATAAATCTATTATATTTTGACTGAAAATGAATATATTCTAAATACTTTGAAATCAATTCAATTTTAAGAATACATAAGGAAATATAACTAGAAAGTATAGCTGAAATGAACTCGAAAAGAAGTGATGCAAGTCTTGACATATTACTAGTGTGCGTAACTATGATTAGAACCAATATGAACATTAAATTTTAAATTTGAGACTAAGTGAAGAATTCAAATAGGAAAATTGATAAAATAAATGTTTTTGGTATTTTGAGTTTAATGATGAGCGCTCAAACTGTGCAGACAAAACAATGATGAGTAAACTAGAATTAAGAACAAATCATTAATAAATCATGAACATCTGACTACTGCCAAACCAAATTGAAATAACTTCTAAGAAAGTAATGAAATGAAACAACTATACTAGCTTACGACTCTTCTGAGGACCCTCTTGTTGAGCACGAGAAAGGAAGAATTCAAATCAATGAATCAATCATGAATGCATATGTGCAGAATAGAGAATTTCATTCGCTAGAAATTAAATATCAAATAGTCTCAATAATTAAAGAGCTTAAAGCTTGATTTTATTTTCTTCAGATCGAAGCAATTTATACTACCTTGAACCAACAGTTTCTAAGAAAATAATGTCGACGAGAAAATTCCTCAATCGACACCTAGGTTTCCTAATTACATAAAAAGGTTTTTTCTTAATTGAATGAACGATACCTTATATTATACTTGAGGATGACATGGGTGACGTTATAGCTTATAAATGTAGAAAAAACATATATGGAATAAGTGAAAAGAAAGGGAAAGAAGGTGTCAAAATGAGGACAATTCATGGATCCAACGGATGGTTCTCTTTATATATGCATGTAGGTATATGTATTATGAGGGTTTTAATAAAAAATAAATATAAGAATGTTTTTATATAGAGAAATATTAAATTTATGTGCAATATAAATAATATTATAAGAACCAACATAGATTCATCTTGACTTCGGATCTATCAAGTGTCAAGAGGGGTCAAATCTCTAAGGTGCCAACATTTTCTCAAGTTTTGCAATCAAAAAGAGGTCCGCGTCTTGATATATTTGATCCTTCTTGATGCTTGGTAGATCCAAAGTTAATATGGATCTATGTTGGTTTATATATGATGCATTCTTATTGGTTCATTCAAAAAACCTAAATCCTCAAAAAAGTATTACATATTTCTGGCATAGAAAAATGCATGGAAATAAACTTTCAAAACTTTCCCATCTCCTTCATTGGTTAAAATGAAAGGAAAAGAAGAAATATTCCTAAAAAGCTTCCTTTACAAGTATTGGCTTTCAAGAAATGGATGCAATAACTAGCCTTTATCATAAAATCTAATGACTATGGTTTCAAGGATTGGAAATGGATCTATTATAAGATACAAAAAGGATCAGATGTTGGTGTACCAACTTGTTATCTATTGTAGGTAACTTAATTTTGGTTAAATCCATCCTTTTATAAATGCTAATTTCTTGGCCACCTTTGGTGTATATTCCAATGAGCAGTATGGAAAAAATTAGGAAGAAATAATTCGGTTTTTTGTGGAAGGGAAAAAATGAAAAGGAGGGTTTTGTATTTGTCAAGTGCAAAAGACTAGACAAACCTAAAGCCTTGGGGGGGGAACTAAAATACATACACTTCAGGAAGGCATTGACGGAAAAAACTCTATGGCGGGTGATTAAACTCTTTGGTTTGTGACATTGAACGATAACACTTTAGTGTATTGAACCAATTTCTTTAGAAGATTGAATTAGGTGGAAGATCAAACCAACATCAAATGATTCCATTATGTGGAAAGCACTCATTCTTTCCTTTCCCCTCATTGAGAATTGTTTAGCCTTAAAATAAAGGAAAGGGATGAACATGAGACTTGAAATTGATCCCTAGATAGCTAATGATGAGCAATTCGATGTTTCAAATGGTAATACAACATGATTGCGGCATGTTTTAGGGAACAAGAATAAAAATAGGTAACGAATATGTGGTTAATTAGTCAAGGGAAATGTAGTGGGAAGGGTTTGTTAGAAGGTTGCAAATAAATGGTATTTGGTTAAGAGGGAAGCAGATACTTTGGTCTTATAACCATAATGGAGAATACATAGCTAGCCTATTCTACAAAGTGGTGTTCCTAAAATGAGAATAGGGAAAGAGTTGGTAGTGGAAGCCTATATAGAAATTAAAACTACTCTTTAAATATAGAATCTTCATTTGGTTGGCCTTGTTGAGGAAAATTAATTACCTATCATTTAATTGTCAACCCGGGGGTTTCGTAAAACTTGTGAAGCATGTGTGCATTGCATATGCTAGAAATTAACTTTCAATTTAGATCACTCTAACTATGAAACCAAATAATGACAAACCAAATTCACCTATTCTAATTCAACAATCAATTCAAAAGAAATTATAGTATAGTGCACAGAATTGAAATCTTAATCTATCACACTTTTAGGAATTGAAATCTTAATCTACCACACTCGCAAGAATCGAAATTGCATGAAATGAAATCTACTCTAAGGGATCATGTGTGCATTATCAAATCACGATCCTATGAAATGAATAATCAAAAACACATGAAATGAAATGAAATCAAAAACAATCATTCTTAACCTCTTACACGGGAAAAGATATGAAAGAAAATAAAAATAATCACTCTTAACCTCTCACACAGGAAAATATATGGAAGCAATAAATCCTAATCTATGAAAGCAATAAATCTTAATCTATGAAAAATGATAAATCTCACACATTATAGGTGGCCAATCCAAAAGCATGAGAGATGGCAAGTTGAGAGGCTCCCAATGCAAGCATTACCAGAAAGAGGTGAACATCACTCATGAGCATGGTGCTAAATCTAAATTCCATTCATGAGTAATCTTAACTTGGACACCCGAGTATCTCCAACTTTACACATGCCTTTGAAAGGAGAAGGCTCTCCTATTTATACAAAAACATAAGAAGCTACCTCATTAATGGAGGTCCATTATTCTCTCCCTATATCCCTAGAAAATCTCATAGAGTTACAATTCAAATAGGTAATGATGAGACACACAATCTCATAGAGTTATAACTCAAATACGTATGATGATACACATATCCTCTTTGACCTTTATCCAAATCTCCTTCCTTATCTTGAAGGGAATTCGAATTTGAGCATTGGAGGCCACATAAGGGTGCCTTGGAAGCTTCCAAATGACCTACACATGTCATGAAACTCAAGCCAATTTTAAGTATTAGCAAGTATATGTCGTTTTTCTAACTTGTAACCATAAATTCACTTAAAATACTAGAAATCATTAGCCTTTGGAAAACACAAAGGTAACCCATATAATTATGACAATGGAGGCTAATGAAAGGTTATATGGTCATGGAGTTGCGACATGTGAGTGAAATGGTGGTGATAAAGGTAAAAGTGGATGATATTTTGAAGACATTTTGGAGACTCTACATACCCCCCAACTGACGTTATTGCATGTCCTCATGCAATCTACTACATTTCTTAATCATGATTTGCTTTTGAATGAGATTGGCTTATATCAATTGTCCTTAAACTTTGCATTTGACAATTTCATTTCTTTTTGCAAAGTCTTCCTTATCATAAATTGAATTTCAACATGTTTGGTTGGTTCTTGTGTGACAACCAAATCTTAATTGGTATTGGTTCTTGTGTATCAATACCTTGTTTCTTTTTGTTGCAGCAAGATTCATTGAACATATTTAAGAATGAAACTTTAAATCAACCATATAATATGCTCATGATTTAGGAATTTATTTGCAAATCACATAACTTTTGAACCATAATGCAATCATAATTGATTAGGAAAAGTATGTTAGGATGAATTGAATTGAAATGGAATGAAGTGATATGGATGTGATAATAAATGGATTTCCCTTTCCCCCCAAACTAAAGGTGTTTACATTTTTTTTTCAAATGAGAAAGGAACTATGGTGAAGCAGTTTCCAAAAATTATAATTTCAGTATTCAAGGAATTCTATGATTAAAAGCTAGAAAATAACATACCTTTACTTACCAAGGAAGTGGACAAACTGTGCATATGTAGAGAAGTTGTAGCTGTTGTTGGATCATGGAATAGAATGTAGAATTTCATCCGCTTCTTGGTTGCATAAATGGTGGACGAGGTGGTGAAAGTGGATTCTTTATTTCTGTTGCTAAATATTTTGTATCTACTACAAAAAGTTGAAATGATATAGTCTTAATATACTAAAAAACCGAATGGTACAATTCTAGTCATGCGAATAAATGTGTTGTTGTCAAGCATGAAGAGAAGTCATTGGATTACCGGCCATTAATGAATGTCATTAACTAATTTAAGGAAAACTGGCCATTAATGTCAACGAGTGCCCTGGTACCTAAGTACATCTTGCAAAGTACGAATAGATGAGTTGATGTCGAACCATTTGAAAGATCCAACGATCAAGGTACATTGATGTATTCCCATGATTGTTGGCGAGAGAACGTGTCATTGATGCATACAAGCCTCAAGGTACTAATAAGGACTCTAGCCCTAAACCTAGATAATGTGTTGATGTCGATAGGCCAAGACTTGTTAGAAGGGAGGAATTATGAATCCCCCATCATCTAATGCGAGTATGAAATGATGATTTTGGAAGGACTATAGATGAAAATTTGCATCAAGCAGGATTTATTTAACGGAAAGGAAAATGATAAGAGGGTAAACAAGTGAACGGAAAGAAAAAGGACAAATCAGCATGTAAGCGAGCTGAATGTCTCTATTAATGGGTTAATGAATGGAAATTATGGAAAATGTGAATGGAAAATGTAATTGGAAAACATGCGACACTTGTAAGGAAAATGGTGATGACGATGCTTAGCGAAAATGCTTCAATAGCTTGTGAGTTTGGAGAGGAAAAATAATGGCATTTATGGATGATAGAAATGGATTCAATTGGTTCATGTTTCTTGAAATTGGTCGTAGAAAACCAATTGTGCACAAATTTGTCTCCTTCAATTCTTCAATTGTCCTAGAACCTGAAAATAAACATGGCACTAACATTGCAACAAATGTAAGTGTGTTCAAAGAGAAGTGATCAATTTCTCTAGGTACATACGAAAAAATTGCATAATTGACAGGTTCATGATGTGTTTTTGCTTCAAATTATCATGGTTAGTCCAATTTCACAATTTCGATAATAAATCCAATTTCTAAAACAAAAATGACGATATGCACAGGTAAACAATTTCCTCCATTTATGTTTGAATCAGAGCATTTCATAAAGATAAAGAAACATTATTTGTGAATGTTTAATGATTCCTGCAAAACAATCCTCAATAAAAAATTCATCAATCGATCATGTAGATAAAGCACCTATAGTTCTTCTTCTTTCCTGCAACATGCTTGAAAACATAATCATTAGACAAAACCAATGACAAATTTTAAGCATGATTTCGACAATGTAAAAATTCAACCTTAACAAAATTCATTTTGTGATTAAGTTTAGTTAAGGTGAGCTATTGCACTTTTATTCGATTGATTTTGTCTTGTGTTTTCTGATTCCTTTTTTTTGTTTCTTGCTTCGAAGGGTGTGTAAGTGGATCATCAAAACAATTTTTTTTTTTTCAATTTGTTCCAGTCACGCAATGAATTTCACATCAAAAATTTTCGACAATTTTTCTCATGGCAATTTTCTTGAAAAACAATAAAATATACAATCTAAAAAATTAAAGAAATATTTACAAAATGAAATATATACAAAAATAAATAAATAAATAAATTATATGTACAATCAATATAAAATAACGAAACATAACATATATAAATATATAGAAAATACATATATAAACATTACAAAAACATTCTAAAAAAACATATAATAAAACATAACAAAACACTATAAAAAAATAAATAAATAAAATAAACAACGTAACATAAAAATTAAAAAAATTAAAAAAAAAAAGCGTTGAAACGTTTTCATTAATCGATTTTCTCTAGATCAAATCCAGGAGAAAAGGTTGATCATAATCAATGACTGAGCGAAATGTTATCTCATGGACTGCAATGCTTGCAGACTATATTGAAAATGGGAGACTAGAAGATGCATCCCTGCTGTTCCATCGAATGTCTGAAAGAAACATAGTCTCAGGCAAGGTATGGAAATAATGGTAGATTTGAGAATGCATACAATGTGTTTGAAAATATGTAAGAAAGGAGTGTAGCATCATGGAACACGATAATTACAGTTTACTCCCATAATGGGAAAATGCAACATGCATGAATTGTTTGACAAGATGGAAGAGTGAAGTGTGGTGTTTCTCAATTGCCAAAGAAGTAAGCCACCTCTTGGGCAAGTTTCTTGTAAGATTTTCATCGACCAATGTAAGTTTTGGTGAAAATAGTCACAAATCATTTTCAATTTCCACAGACCTCGATGGAAATATGACAATGTTATCAGAAGTTAAACACCCTGTAAATCTATTATCAAGAACGGTCTTGGAGATGCAAAGCTTCTCTGCCATTTACCTTGAGGCGGCAGTGGAGGTAGGTGTGCATCATTTTCATCCTTCTCTGAATTGTCCCATGACTTGCTCATGGCAACAGCAAGGGCCAATGTACTTTTACTAGTATGCATTTCTTTCTTAGATATCCCAACGCTGCTATTTCTTAGGCGATGAAAACGATTCCTTTCCCAACCATTTCCATATGCCAGCAAGTTCCTTTGCCTCTTGTTATAAGGATTTTCTGGTGTTGCAAGGTCTTTTACAGAAACGACATCTGACAAACATGTAAAAGGTTTTGGTCATGGAATGTAATGATATGTGGGTATAACCAATCTGAATAGATGACCCCAACACTACCCTACCATCATCATAACTCTAAAATAAATGCCAACATTTCTTGGGTGGCTTTAACTAGAAAACACTGGGTGTAAATGCATGAGGATTTGTGTGCAATTGAAACTGCCACAAATCACAACAACCAAATTTGTTTTTTAGCTGAGATTTTTTTACCATCATTGTCGGGATTCAACTTTGTGGCCAAAACAAACTTCACATTCAAGCCTCCGAGTGTTATCTCAATGGATCCACCTCCTGTAGATCAAGTCAATCGGATCTTATCCTTTCAGTATGGAAGCAACTAAAGCAGTTATCTATCTGTGCATTAAATTGAAAATTGTTTTTCTCACACAATCTAGCGAATAAGGCTTTAGAGAACCCTGAAAATCTCTCAATTGGTTATGAATTTTGAGGAAATCGCTCACGAAAAAAATAATTCACCCCGTTCTGAGAAAAACCCATGTTTTATTTTTCTGATATTCATTTTCATTTGGTCACAAAATGCGCTTTAAAAATGACGTTTTAAAGTTGTTATGCATTCTGTCAAATGCTCAGGTAACAAAATCACTTGTTGGATCTTTCATGTCCATCACCAAGCATGGATAAGGATGAGTGGAAGCCTGCATGGGTAAGTTTGGCTTCAGTTTATAGCCATTTGGATCATCCCCGGGTGCATGGTGCCCTATGAATCACCCTCAGATGCACAACCTCATATTTAAAAGCTGGTCAGAACACCCTTATATTATAAATCCCTATGAAATTGACCACACCCACAACACATCTGTATATTGAAGAAGCCAATGATTAGATTGCCCTCGACAACGATATTATTATTGAATATGGATATCAATACAACATCTCCTCGCCTCAGTATACCATCAGATCATGTCAATATATTACTATTTATAATCTTTCAAATGTCTCATTTGGCTCATATTCATGTTGTGAGTGCAACAAGCAAGAGATGGTAGTTTAGGCCAAGTAAGACAAAGAAAAGGAAAAGCTTTCCTACCAAGCGATCCTACAGCTAAGTCTCGTGTAGAATAGGGAAACTTTGTGGATGGGTCTAGCCTTGAAGTGGCATTTTCTCTCAGTGCATATTAGCAATAGATTACCAAGATTATTGGATCGTGATGGCTCTCATGTGGGTGATATGGATCAAATTAGGCTCGGCTGCAGAAACGAACCTTTTCTGCAGCTTCGCAAGAATGAATCAAAATGGGAATCATTTGAATCATTGATATGCCAAATATGCAGCAAATTACTTCAAATTCAAAGCAATAATTATTATTTATTTATTTATTTTATTTTTATTTATTTATTTATTTATTTTATTTTTTTTATTTTTTTATGATGGATTTTTGAATTTGGATTCCAAGCTAATGCATTTTTTTTACAGGGCGCTTGAGAGCCCAAATTATCAATTTCTCAATTCTCTTTAAAAAAGAATTGATAATTTTTATTTAAAAAATTATATTTCCCTTATTTAAAAACATGAAATTTTTTTTAATTGAAAATATTTTTGTGAGGTTAATGAAAAAAATGCAAGAAAATAAATAAAAATCAAAAGCTTTTAAAGTCTAAAAACTTAAAAAAATGCAATCAAGAACTTAAAAAATGTAATCAAGCTTGATTTTATTTTTCCTAATTTATCTACTTGAAAGAATTTTTTATTTTTTTAAGTATATGAATGTTTCCAATGGAGCCATTTACGTATTAGACTTTCTAAAATGTTCATATCCAAATTTGAAAAATGTACCTGATTGTGTATGAGGACATGAGAAATCATTTTAACCTTTAGATTTGCCACAAAGATCTCTTGAAGAACAGATGAATGTCATGGTGCAATCACATTTCGATACCATTCCTCAATGTAGTCCTTGTGCTCCGAAGAATGTTCAATCTGCATTCTAGATCCTTTGTCCATAAATGGTTAGTATCAAAAAACAAATATTGTTTTATAAAAATGATATGCAGCTAAATGATTTACGCATCTATATGTTTTAATCATGTATCTAGGAAAAAAACTGAAAAAAAAACAAATAAATAAATAAAATAAAATAAAATAAAATAATATATATATATATATATATATATATATATATATATATATATATATACATACATATATATACATACATATATATATGAACTGTAGACTGAAAGCTAGTTCCTATACACACTTCCCCCACAACGGCATCAAAATGTTGAGACAAATTAATTAACTATCATTTAATTGTCAACCCGGGGGTTTCATAAAACTTATGAAGCATGTGTGCACTGTATATGCTAGAAATTAACTTTCAATTTAGATCAATCTAACTACGAAACCAAATAACGACAAACCAAATTCACCTATTCTAATTCAACAATCAATTCAAAAGAAATTATAGTACAATTATAGTATAGTGCGTGGAATTGAAATCTTAATCTATCACACTTACAGGAATTGAAATCTTAATCCACCACACTTGCATGAATTAAAATTGCATGAAATGAAATCTACTCTAAGGGATCATGTGTGCATTATCAAATCAAGATCCTATGAAATGAATAATCAAAACCATATGAAATGAAGTGAAAGAAAAAAAAATCATTCTTAACCTCTCACACGGGAAAAGATATAAAAGAAAATAAAAACAATCACTCTTAAACTCTCACACAGGAAAATATATGAAAGCAATAAATCTTAATCTATGAAAGCAATAAATCTTAGTCTATGAAAAACAATAAATCTCACACATTATAGGTGGCCAATCCAAAAGCATGAGAGATGGCAAGTTGAGAGGCTTTGAATGCAAGCAGTGCCAGAAAGAGGTGAACATCACTCATGAGCATGGTGCTAAGTCTAAATTCCATTCATGAGTAATCTTAACTTGGACATCCGTGTATCTCCAACTTTACACATGCATTTGAAAGTAGAAGGCTCTCCTATTTATACAAAAACATAAGAAGTTATCTCATTAATGGAGGTCCGTTATTCTCTCCCTAGATCCCTAAAAAATCTCATAGAGTTACAATTCAAATAGGTAATGATGAGACACACAATCTCATAGAGTTATAACTCAAATAGGTAATGATGAGACACATATCCTCTTTGACCTTTATCCAAATTTCCTTCCATATCTTGAAGGAAAATCGAATTTGAGCATTGGAGGCCACATAAGGGTGCCTTGGAATCTTCCAAATGACCTACACATGTCATGAAACTCAAGCCACTTTTAAGTATTAGCAAGTATATGTCATTTTTCTAAGTTTTAACCATAAATTCACTTTAAATACTAAAAATCATTAGCTTTTGGAAAACACAAAGTTAACCCATATAATTATGAAAATGGAGGTTAATGAAAGGTTATATAGTCATGGAGTTGCAAAATTTGAGTGAAATGGTGGCGATAAAGGTGAAAGTGGATGATATTTTGAAGAAATTTTGGAGACTCTACAAGCCCTTAGGAATAAATATTTGCTGCAAATTGTGCTTCAAAAGTAGTTGTAGAAAGGGTCATGCTTCTGTGTCTTTTGTAGTCGTGATGAAGAAAGTATAAAACATGTCTTGATGGAATTCTCTTTTTCTAAAAGATTATTAAAGGATATATTTAGTTTAAGAAGGCACTTGAAGACTTGAGTGGGGTCATCTCTTATTAAAGGATGTAAAATGTGGGTGGAAGATTCTTTAATGGTTGATCATAAATATTTGCCCAATTTGGTTTCCTAGGTTTTATGGATTACAGGAATTGTTTTCCTTTTTCAAGTAAAATAATTTTCTCCTTTGGATGTGTTCTACAAGATTAAGTGAATTTATGAAGACATCAAACAACTACAGAAGCAAAATTATAAATGACAGCTTGGATCACTTGATAGATGAGTCAAGGACTTTGATTTTTTTCAATGGAGCCAACTAAATAAATCCTAGAGTTTGGACCTTGTCTAGTTCGGGGTGTTTTGTTCTTGTATGACATGTTAATCTATTTTTCAAAGTTGGGCTTGAAAGACATGCTAACAACTGTGGTGCTTTTCAAGTTGACTTGACTCTATTAAGGAATGTGTAATTCTCCCTCCCGCCTCCTTGGACCTTCTCGAGTTATGGCAGTTGGTACTTTAAAATTAACCTAACCTTCATGACTCATTATGAAGATGGGTTTACCAATATCCTATTTCTTAGAAAATTATGGAATTAACTTTTGAAATTCTCATTGTATTTAGCTCATCAAAAGATTTTTATAAATATAAATTTCATCTAAATCTGACCCCTGAATCAAAAGTTATGCCAATTTGCAATTTGACCAACCACATAGCACCATGTCAATAGAGAACCACAACATAGCACCCACATGTGACCCATGTTGACCTTAAGAGATAAATGATTAAACCAACAAATGATCCACCAACGCTCCAATTCAAGTTAGATTTTATCAACGACCCTAAAACCATCCCAAGCCCCCCCGTCAAGACAATGGTTAACGAAAAGGAGGAGTCTTGGATTTTTTCGATGTGCCCAAGCCCTTTTGTGGCACCATATAATATTTTCAACACCACATCATGTTGTTACATAGCCACATGTCACTCAGTGGCACATCATTTGCATCCTAGGTTCCTGGATAATCCCAACCATACAACTTTACTTTTGCTCAGGTCCACGCTACCAATGATTAGGGCTAATCCTAGATTGAGGACACATAACCTAAAGTTAAGCAATATGAAACCAAAATGTCTTTCCACATCACTTGTCTAGTTTAGCTTCTAACTCATCATTGTAGACCAATCAACCTCTAACATGTCACCCTTCCTCCACCAAGTCTTGTTGATGTCATTTTCTCTTCATGGTGACATCATCCTTCTATGTCGTACTATCTAGTGGTGCCATGTGTCACCCAAAAATAGGCCACTTAGCCACCCAAAAGGGCCATGTCTCATGTAGATAGTGTTCCACACCATTGGTGGCTTGGTCATGTCATCAATTCCATGTCCTCACAGTCCTGTCAATTGACAACCTTGACAGATGGCATATTCTAGGCCAATTGTCGCCACCTCCTAATTATGAAAACACAATAAGTTGTAGGAACTGACAAGTGGTGAGTGGTCATGTTAGTTAACGAGTCCAGTAAACAAACTATTCCACATAATTTTCTGCCTCGTCTACCACTGCTATCCTACCAATACCACCATCAAGGAAACATCATAGGTTGAATATTTCTGACGAGTAGTGGAAAGTTCCATTAGTTGATGACTCTGGTAGATGGACTATTCCATAATATTTTCCACCCTGTCTACCACCACCAGCCTAACACTTCCGCCATTGAGGAAACGCCATAGGTTGGATATTTTCCACGAGTAGTACGCAGTTCTGTCAGTTGACGATTCCATTAGACATACTATTCCATAAAATTTGTTGTTATATTCCCTGCCATGAAGTTAAACTAAGAAGGAACCTTTGGTCATCTCCTAGGTCACATGCAACGAGATACAAGGTAATTTCCAAGCATTAAGGCTCTTTGGGTTACAACATGAAAGTGTCGACAGAGATGGTGAATAGGTTAAGCACCTTTTGGGTTAAGCTTGTTGAAAACATAACTTGTTCCAGTCTTCATAATTGTTGTTGTAGTCATTTCACTATGTATCCTATGTAACAAACAAGAGAAGAAAATAAAAAATTGGTATTATTAAAGCATGGGTTCCATGCTCTTTATTGATGGTATTATAGGTAAAATCATGTTCTTCATGCTTCTAGGGTTTTTTAGGTCCTCATATTTATTATGATGAGTTAAAGGAGTCAACATCATGTTTATAAGACCCTTCCGGGCAAAATGTAATTGTAAAAAGAATTATTTTTTAGTCTATAAAGTCTTAGAAACTCCAAAAGTAAAATTTGGCCCTAACAGTTACAAGTTGGCCTAAAGGTGGGAATTTAACCCCTTGAGAAGGCTATATAAAGAAGCAGTTCGACCTCATTTAGCACTAACTCACTGCACAAGTTCGATCTATCAAGAAAGAGTTTGCTCTATAGCTAAGAAGAAGAAATAATAAGAGCAAAGGTCTAGGGGAAGAAAGAAGGACGAAAAAGCTCTATTTTGGGCTCTATCTCTCTCACACGTGCGAAGTTCTAAGGTTTCTGGTGGTGCAAAAAGAGGTTGAAGTTGCAGGTCCAAGTTACAGGAGGACAAAGTGAAAAATCTTGTAGCTAGAAAAAAAAAAGTCCTAACTTAATCTCGTTGACCTTAGGAGAGTTGTTTTTCTTTAGGTAGGTCTCAGGAAGAGGCTCAATTAGGGTTTCCATAGAAGCTTCAAGGTTGAAATTCCAAGGTCGAAGTTGTAGTTTGAAGTTGGTTGGTGCAGAATCAGAGAAAGAATTGTTGGAGGGTTGACTTGGTACTTGGAGGAGGACTTGGTTTAGGTTTTGGGACTTTGTGGTCTCATTTTAAGTAGATTCTATAAGAGAAGAGTTTTTGGGTTTTCCCCTTGGAGGGGTTTTTCCCTAGATTGGAGCCTCTTTATTGTTGTTTCATTCTTGATATTTGTTTGATGAAAATATCTAACTAAATAACACAAGAATAATACCTAAGTTCGTAAGAAAGTATTAAGGCAAGGATAATAAGATTTAATAAGTTTTCGCTTTTCATTTTCCAACATTGACTCAGAGCTGAGATGAACAAGGAAGGTAGTTGGAAGGACACTAGAAGGAATTACTTGTCAAGGGGAAGGAAGAAGGAAACTCTTAAGAAAATATTGAAGAAGAAGAATTCAAGAGGGAATGTCTCTTAAATGATCTAGTTAAAGACTCATTGGTAGAAGACTTATTAATCTAGAGTGATGGTTTCTACACTAAAGATGATCAAGACTACATCAAAGGAAAATTACAAGAAAGTTGTTGATCCATCTTGGAAGACATTACTGAAGACTCTTCAATGATATTGAAGGCAACAAGAAGTTTGAAGACATCATTAAGGAAAATCTTGGTTCTCAAAGTAAGTATTACATTATATTATTACAACATGTATGAATCTACAAGACATATGGGTTATTTCTACAAGGAGAGTAATAAGCTCATTAGAGCATCTAATTACCTAGCATGGAAGAAAAGGATTGACCTAATACTCACATAAAAAGAAGTAATGAAGCATGTTACTGGGAAAATTATTGAACCAAGAAAAGGAAAAACATAAGAACTAGAAAAGTATACAAAAGGAGAAATAAGGGCTCAAAGGATCATAGTTGAATTCATTTGATATTATCTTGTTCCATTTGTTGCAAACTTGAAAACTTCCAAGGCTATGTATGAAAAGCTAGTGAACTTTTACTTTATAAGTACATCAAGACAAAAGATGTATTTGCAGAATAAGTTATATAGAATGAAGGAATCAAAGTATGAGAATATGGCATCCTTTCTCATGAAAGTCTCTCATCTAAGAGACCATCTTCAAGGACTTCAGGAAACAATTTATGATTCAAAAGTGACCATCTGTGTGTTAAATGCAATGCCATTGGAATGGAGCATCTTTGAAACAAGCATATACTCCAAGAAATATTCAACCCCCTTTGATGAGCTTTGGGCTCAATTCATATTGGAAGAATCAAGGATCAAGGTGAAAGATGACATTGGATCATATGAGCAATCCCAAGCCTTTCTAGCCCAAGTCAAGAAGTTGAATAAGAGAAAGTTTGGAAAGTACAAGAATAATGGCATGTCCAAGGTTCAATGCTTTAAGAGAAATGAGTTTGGACACTTTAAGAGGGATTTTTCAGGCCAAAGAAAACAACAAGAGAAAGGAAAGAAGTGAAGCTCATGTAGCCAAGGCAATGGGAGAACCTGAGAAGAAGTCAAAGAAGGAAGAAGTGAAGGGTATTTACTGTTAAAGAAGGAACTATGTTTGGTAGGTTCTTTTGATCCAGATTTGAACAGGAATGCAAAAAATTACAGATACAACCATAAATACAAAGATGCAGTAGAAATAACACTTCATTTCATTAATATCAAATACTGAAATATGCTTACAAACAGAATGGAAATAAGACTAGTTCAGGCAATGGTAGCTTATCTCTAAGAAGAGATGTGACGGCTACATACCTCTGAACTGTATTACAATGAGGCTCAAAGGCCTATTTATTATTAAGAAACAATGGAAAACCATAAACATCCAAAAACCTAACCCTAGGAGATGAAGCGCCAAAATATGGACCCCATTTGGGTAAATTGTTACATCAACTTCCCGGGGTCGTAACTTTGGCATATGATCTCCATTTGACACACACAATATCTCGTTAGAAATATTTATCTGAGGACTACAACTTTTGAATGAACAACATTAGTTTAAGGACCATGTTGATCCAATTTTTCCCAAAAACATCGTTTAGGGCCTCAAAATGACTTCGAAAGTTGAGGACCGGAAAAACTGCCAAAAGTAGTAAATTGTGCTAGAAATAAGGAAACTGAAAGAAACAATGGTGGGGGTCTAAGTGGAATAGGTGGTGGCCACCAATTTCCACCCGGATAATCTTTATGTAAATGTTCTTTCCTTTATATAGTATGATTATGTATAGCATCATAGATAGAAGCATATGATAGTAGCATATCTAGAATTTGTATGATTAAGTTGTTCTGTAGAGATCATTTAGATAGATGGATAAATAGACCATTTTTGCATAATGTTTATCCAAGTATTATGTTTTCATGTTTCTTAGTTGAATCATCATGATTCAGGAAGGATCATCATTTTGGAAGATCCTTGGGGAAAGCATCATGACAAGGTTAGTAGACATTCCATGTAATGTGGAATCAATATTGTTAAAGGGATGAAAGAATTCAAAGGGTCAAGTTGTAGGCTCACTTTAGGACAGATATCTAGATCATCGAGTGAACGCATAGAAATGCATACTAGATATAAAACTTTGGATAAGATTCATGTGTATAGAATCTTGTGAAAATAAAGTTGGTCATAAAATATTCTTAAGTATATGGATATATGATGCTTGAAAAGAATATTATTTGACTTACTTTAGGATGAACAAAAAATTAAGACTTTCTCTAGAATTCATTTATTAACATCTAGTATAATCTCCAAAAGAAAATTTTTAACTTGGTAATAAATTTTGAACCTTGGGCACTCTGATGCATGAAGGAATATTTGTATGGGGATGGGCCATGAGGATGTTGGTGGAATGAGAATTTCATCATAATGAGGTAAGTTTGATTTTAATTATTGATAGTTATATAGTTAACATATTATTTTGCTACTTGGAAAGGATTTTGCAAGAACACATGATAACAGTTGAGGAAAGTTCAACTATATGGATGGAGAGTATTAAGGGAAGCTAAATATTTGGTACATGTCAACTTTAAAGTCAAGATACGTTCATATTGAAAGGTAGCAGTGTGAGAATATAACCTAAAGGTCAAGGAGATCACTTTCATGGGGAAGCTATGATCAACTTGAAGCATGGGAAGGCTCAATCCATGTCAAAGATTAAAGTGATGAACAAGAAAATATGACCTGGATCATGTCACAAGATTGAAGAGAGAAGATGGATCCATGATACCTTAAAAGGAAACCAGCTCAATACAAGAGATGTTGAGCTATGTAGCTATGCAGATCAAGTAGTTGATACTCTCATGAAGAAAATTTATAAGACTTATGGCGTTGACTTATCAAATAGAAAGGAATTTTAGAATATCCTCTAGATTTGAGAGGGAGTAAGGAAGTCTCCTTGAATAGGAGCAAGGATCTATTCTTTGGTTACAAAGAGAATAGGGATATCCTCTTTGGTTGACAGGGAGTGATGATTAGACATCACATGTGCATTCTCCTCTTCAGGTGATGAAGAGAGAATGGTAGAGGATTAGATAAGCATCTATGGTTTCCTTGAGGATATAACATCCAACAAAAGAAAGATAATGAAACTCTTAGATGATGGGACAACAATCCAAGAGAAGATTGGTAAAAGAGGATTGATATTCATTGAGGACTCAAGTATGGAGATCCAAGATAAGAATAGTCCTAAAAGGACATACCTTTTGGACATTCAAATGAGGTATGTGCCTTTAGAGGTAGTGCGGTATCACACGTAAAGCCTCCCAACATAATTCTCTTAATTAAAGTAGATATTTTCTGGTTAGGCCTCAGAGACAGTGTTGGTCATAATGATGATGCTTACATTATGGCTTATCAATCCAAATCTTCTTATGAGAATTGTTAATTTGTGAAATTAGGGTCAAATTCCACCTTGTAAAGCTCAGATGACAGATATTATGATTTCATTGAATTCCTCTTTTCGAGAGGACCAAAACCGACCTAAATATCACTCAAATTGGATAAGGGAAAGTGTAATTTTGAAGCAAAGCCTGCATGTGCATATTTGATAAGGTCGGCTCTAAAGAAAAATGGACCCTCTTGGAAGGCTATCAATACATGTGACATCTACCTCATTTGGATACAACCATGAGGTGCTCTTCTATCTTTTTTTTTTCTCTAAGGTAAAATTGCAGCGTCTGAGGCTCACATTTCAAATCTATGGTTTTGGGTCACAGTGGCAGGCACATCACAGGATGGATCTGACCATAGTCACTCACACATAATCTCATCCGTGCAAATGGAACCTTCTATTCGCACTGACAACTCTCCATCCATGTGACTAGGAGTTATGGTTTTATATTTCTGGTTGCATACCCCAGTCGCTCGCAGACCAAGCTTAAGAGAGCGACCAAGAAGTTATAGTCGCTCACTCACAGTGTTATAGAGTGCGACTTGGAAGCCAAAGTCGCTCACATAACATATTGAAGGGTTCAACTAAAACTCAAAGATATATCTGGGTAGATCTGACCATAGTTGCTCACTTATAGTGCTTCAGAGAGAAACCAGGAAGCTAAGGTCACTCACATATCTCCTCCTCCGTGCGACCAGGGCCTAAAAGATGAAATATCAGTCTTCTGAAGATTTCACTCAATGACCTCATGGTTTGGTTGTTTACTGCAGACAGTGATAGTTCCTTACAGCCTTTAGAATCATATTTTTTAGTATATTTTTTTATGGGTTCATTTATGTATGTTGTAGTTGTTTTTGCTAGTTAGTTGCATAGATGAAGATATGGATCATTGTACTCTCTTTTGCTAAATCATTTGATGACAAACTAAGAAGAATAATTTGCAAGGGTTTTCCCCATAGTGGTTTTTCCCTTGGTCTCTGACCAATCCTAGTGTCTTTATCTGTGAATGCTTTTATTTTATTATTCCTTTATGTTCTGATGCATTGGTGATGATGATATTGTTATTTCTACATAGTTGCATGTGTTGTTGAATAATGATGTAAATTTCAATAATGTTATGATGTTATGGGGTGAACTTAATGTGTTAATGATGAAATGAAATTATCAAATCAAAGAACAGTATAGCTCTAAGAAAAATTTAACATGGTTTCAGAGCCAAGTTGAAGAAAAGTCATGGAGATCACCCCATTGGAGACACCTTTAATGGAAGCAAGAGAAGATGGAGGAGACCTAAAAGAATTCTAGGATTTGATGAAAACCTTTAGGAAATTTGTGTATTAGGGTTTGATGGATATTATGAGGTTAGGGTTTGAGAGAAACCTTGGTTTATGGAAAATATTTGAGATATGAAATCTAGAAACCCTAGCATGGTCAAAGTAAAGATGGTCAAACACTTTTGAAAATTTTGATGAAGCCCTAGATGGGATAGTCTCCAGTAGGCTTGGTTGTTGATAAATTTTAATGAAGGCAACATTGTTATGTAGAAAATGGAGAGTGATAGCTCTTGAAGGTTGGGATAGGATCACCTCTCATTCAAGATAAGTATTTCTTGACTTATGATGCTTCTTTATGTCTTTACTTTTGTCTGGACTTATAGATTTGATTATTGTTTTGATTAGTACTTATACTTCATGCATGTATATTTGAGTATTTATATACTTCTAACCTCCTTAATGATATGTAATAAGAGGATCCTTCTTGAGGATCATTTTGAGATGCGGGAAATAAAAGCTAGAGCTGGAAAAGGTAAAGAGGCACCTGATGAAAAACATGACTAAGTGCTACAATATTCCTATGTCAAATGAAAAGGTGCATAGTTATTTGAATACTACAAGGTATGCATGGTATATTGTTTCAATGTTATGTTTTAGCTATAATATTAGCAAGACCTAAGGTATGATCTGAATGTATCCTTCTCAAATGGTTCATGCATGCATATGTAAGTGATTTGGATTCATGGTTCTTATGATGAAATGGTACACTTGGTATTGAAAAAGTATCTTACTTCTAGACATAATGAACTTCTTGATTATATGAGGCTACTTAATGTTGATCTTTGATATAGAGGTATACATGATGTTTGGCTAACATCAATCATTTTGGATATCTTGATCCCATAAATAAGGTTAGCACCTTGATTCTATTAGATGGTAATTTGACACTACTTGTTTGTGAAAAGCATGGAAACTATGATGATAGAAGTATAACAATGAGATTGATACTCAGTATCTTTTGTTGGCCATGGTTATTTTTTGATGTATACGGTAAAATTGAATTCCTTATGGATTGAGTTATGTTACAAAGAAGTAATGCTTATGATCATGATTCTTGAAGTATGCTCTTATTATCTATTTGACACTAACCCTTGATTAAATATTGATGTCATGGTGAAGCAGTTGATGCTAACATATATGACCATGATGAATATGTTATATAGTCTGACTTTATGGTCTAATATATATGTTGATGCATGAAAACATTATAGACATGTTTATGGCATGAATGAAGATGACTAAATTGGATTCCCATTCAGAGGGAGAACATTTCCGTATGATCCCTTCTCCTATTGTCATTTGCATTATATACTCTTTACTGTTGAAGTATGATTTATGGGAAAGAGTAGACAAATATTTGAAATTGTTGATTTGTAGCATAGTTTTGATCTGAGCTGAGAGAGTTTTTTCTTACTCTAAGCCTCAATCACACGGAAGAAATCTTGCGGGTGTGACTATAGTCTCCCAACCACACAGAGGAAGGCCTATGGATGTGACTATGCTTGCTAGACACAAAAATGAAGTATTGTGCATGAAATCGAATGTTCACCTTAAGGATGTCAATCCTACAGATGTGGAGAAGACATCATAAAGATCTATGAGAAGGAAAATTTGAATGTTTACTATAATATGAATATATAGATTGAATGTGTGTTTGCAGGTGACTGAGACATACATATAGATATGTCATTATGTTTGAAGTTTGTGCTACAAGAGTTTGTCATGATTTGGCTTATTGATATAGATGAGCATTATTTGGAGTTTTGTCATGATGCTTGATAATGACTTTGAACTTTGACTTGATGTTGAGATGTGTTCTGGACTATAGATCTCGCTATGATAGTGAATTTGGGATTTGACGTGATGACTAATGATTTGATTTGAAAATTGATTATTTTCCTTAATGAGAATGATATATGAGCATAGTCAATTCTCATGACCAATATTAGTATTCGATAATGGATTTGTATTGGACTCCTCATTCTTAGCACATTGGTTGAAGTACTGACAGTTGTGATTCAGTGTGAAGTAATATAACAATGAAGGGATGGTACCTGCATGAGTTATTCTTGGTGTATGCATTTGCATCTAGTGACTTATATTATGAGCATACTATTTAGGAAATGACTACTTACTGACATAGATAAAGTCATAACTTGACATTTGGATGAATTTTGGGTTGATATTGCTAATGGCATCTTGTTGGAATGATAATTGATGAAGTATTGACTTGATGAGAGCTCTACTTGTCACTTGGTATAAAGAATCTGATACTGTGATATTGTGATGATTTTGATATTGGTTCTGATCTAGCATCTAAACTTTGATAAGCTCACTTAGTTGATTTTCTTGTACAATATTGTGAGTCTGAACATATTGGTTTGGAAAAATGTAATTCTTGCATAAAGTATTGTATGAAGCAAGCTCAATGATCTTGATGTGTTCGCATTGATAGTTACCTGGTGAAGCCAGGATCATGTGTTGATCCAAACCTCCACTTCAGAGATGTTCCAAGGTATGATTTTGGATTTTGGATTTTGGTTTTGGTTTTGGTTTTATATACTGATGGTCTACTATTGACAGGCCATTAGCATCTAAGTAAGAGAGATGTTTTCTGAAGCTCAAATGATGAATCATGGCATGATGAATCGATTTTTGGAGTTTGGAAAAGATAATTGATATTGTGAAGCTATTTAAGAAGTATTGGAAAGTGGAAATGCAAATCCTTGGACACTCTGATTGAATTTCAAGATGTTATGAAGATATATTGTTGAACTTTACATAGAAACCAATAGTTGATTGAAGCATTGATGTTCCGTTTTGAACACAAGTATGTATATATATATATATCTATATATATATATATATATATATATATATATATATATATATATATATATATGATGTACATAGAACATGAATGAGTTCATGATTGATATGATTCACTCACATAGAGTTTCCACTGAGCATCCTTTGAGGTACTTGCATGGGATGATTAATTTTTTATCTGAGATATTCTTCGTATGATATGTGATTGCATGGATGTATTTTTTATGTTTGGGATTATTATTGATAAGTGCATATGGGTGTTTCCTTAGTATGTTATCTTCCATGATATCTTGGATGAGAGGTCCATAGCATGACCAAGGTTGAGTACAATGTTGCTAGCATGCACAGTTGTGAGGCAGGATGAAGAATCTCCTTAGAGAGTCGTATGAGAAAGTTCTGGATATGAAATGGATACAATGTGATGACAAAGAGTGGGATCCATCTATTGTTTTTCCATTTACTCCAGGGCCAATTATCAATTCAGGCTGGTCATCAAAAACATCTATTGAATCTTAGTTCATAGAAATTTTGAGCGATCTACTAATTTGACTTCTGTAGACATCATGTTTAGCTAATTTTGATAATGGAACAGCTATCTTTAGTTTGCCTACTTCTGTCTCAAGATTAAAAGGTTTTTCGATCTGAGTTCTTGTATTTTGGACAGCTGGATTTTCTGCGTTTCTCTCCTCTTTAGGAGTGGGATTATGGGCTGAAGTTGTTTCCAAATCAAGTTCTAGAGGCTCTTCTATGTTTCCTTTAGCAGGAATAGAAGTGGAAGGTTGTCTGTTAGGTGGTTTATTATCTGATACATCTTCAACAATTGGGTTATTAGGGTTAGGACATGTTCTAGAAAGAATATGTACAGGGGGGTACTGATCTTACCTTTGTTAGGCTGCTTGGTATCTTTCTGTTTACTGGTTTCAGGGACATCTATTCTTCTGCTCCTCAGATTGTATTGTTTGTGGACTTCATAAATGGTTGTATCATATCCCTCCCTAAAGTCAAATGATTCACCTGACTGAGTTTGGAATTGTTTAAGAATTTGAGCTTCTTGATCCTCTTGGGTCAAGAAAACTTGTTGTTCATTGTTGAGTCCCATCAAATTAATTTGAGTGTCTTTTGTTGGTTCATCAGAAGTTGAGGCTTCAAGAAAAATTTTCTTGAAATGGGGGCCTAATATTTTGGTCAAGCCTTGTCTTTCCAGTGTTAGGGTTTTGGTTCTTCCTGAAATTTGGATTTCTCCTAGTATTGCCTGGTTGACCATCCCAAGGGGATTTTCTCTCGATTGTTTCTACTCTATCTCCAAGTCTATCCATTCCTTTAATAATAGCATCTAATTTTTGTTCAAAGGCAGAAGGTTCTTCTTTGAAAGGTGTCCTCCTTTCAGCTCTGGCTCTAGATCGTTTAGATATCAGGTTGGCCTCAACACTGACAGCTATACTTTGCATCTCTTATAAGTTTCAAGGAGCTCTTTCCCTAAGTTGGTATGCCATATCAGAATCAAATGCATCAGGGAATTTGATCAAGGCCAAATCTGGAGGAGGTCTAAGATTTTGAGGAATAGCATTGTAGACATTATTGATCCTGGTACAGTAATCTTGGACAGTTTCTTGTGTGCCTCTTCTTAGGTTTTCATATTCTGATAAAATGTGGAGAGGGTCTTTCTTATTTTTCCATCTGTTCAAGAAGGTCTAATAAAGAGCTTGTGGGTCATTGATATTGTTTGCAGGGAGGGCTCTAAACCATGTCCTAACATCTCCAGTCAAACTTTGAACAAATACTTTCATTCTAACATCATCAGCATCAACCTCATATATTTCAAAATATTCGGTCATTTTCTTGGTATGTTGTTGAGCTGTGTAAGTGCTAGTACCTTCAAAAGAAGTGATTTTACTTTGATAGTCTTGGGGCATAGCCCCTGGATTGGCAGGTAAGTGCAGGGGATTATATCAGTTTGCCATGGTTGCAGAAATAGATGTGACAACTGGAGGAGTAGGGATAACAATGGGAATGTGTGTTGTAGATGGAGGAGTGGAAGGGGAGGCTGATGGTGAACTTGGAGAAGCTATAGTAATCACAGAAAGGTTTGGTGTTCTTTCAGAATTAAGCTCAAATTGGATGGAGTGCTGCAAATGTCTGTCAAGATGTGAAGTAACAACTTCAATCTGCAAATTTTCAATGAATATTGGATTTTGAACTGTGTGGGTTAACCCATATTCTGAAAAGGTCTCAAATAAAGAGTTTTCAAAATACTCATCAAAAGGTTCGTCCTCAGGGTAGATCCACCTCACAGGATAGGATTTTGATCTGTATAGAGGCTGAGAACTAGCAGAATTTTCTTGGCTCTCTTGTTTTCTAAGAATCCTAGGAATCAAATTAGGATTTTCAAACACAGGTGGGGGATTTGGATCCGGATTCGATCTAGTGTAATGAATCCCTTCTGAAGCCAGGTTTCTAGGTTTGTTTTTGGTTTTTTTCTTGAAATAGATTTGACAATACAACTTTAACAATCTCTTTAAGAGGTTTTAGATGTGGGAGTTTTGAGCTTTCTTAAAAACTTATTTGAAAAGAGGAACTGATCAAGTATTTGAAACCAACTGTCCAATCTATAAGCTAGACTGGAGATAGACTGAAGCAACATTCATTTACTTTTGCAATTGCAAAGCAAAAGCATTTCAAAGGCCACCTAACTAACTTAAGGCTCTGTCTGTAGCTTATACAAAAAACAGTGGTAACAAACAAATTATTTAGGTCCCCAGTGGAGTCGCCATTGATGTTATCACTAAGGTTTTCCCAAAAGTTGTAAAAAAGGGAAAGGATGCCGAGGTAACCACAGACCAATATTTTAGATACAGAATCTAGCCAATCTGTATTTAGAGAGGGCTCTCTCTTTATGATTTAGCTTTGTTTTTTAAAGGTATTAGGCTAGTTATGAAGTTCAAGGATTTTGTTTGAGTTTGGGTGGTGAGATTCAATAGAACAGAGAGTTAAGATAGAGTGGTTCAGTCCATTGGGCTAATGGAGTCAAAGAATATGGCTTTATGGATTTGGTTTCTTAATAGAGGATGGCTTCACAGAGCAAGGTAGTCAAATAGAGAATAAATAAAAACTTGAAACAGATGGAATGGGCTCAAATGGGGTGAAGGGCAATTGAGAATCCTTCAACCTATTTAGAGAGGGAAATTGGATGATTACTGATAAGGAGCAGTTAAGTATTCTTTAGAAAATAATCAACATGAAAGAATTAGGAAATAGGGGCATTTAAGATTTCGCTGCTTACCCTAATTCTGAAGAAAACACAGAGAACAATAATGACTGAAAACAGAGTGCAATCAAGCATATTCTGAAATTAATCCTTTCTTTATCATTTAGATTATGAAACACAGATGATATAATAAACTAAGAAAACTTTAAAACACAAGATATAGAGGACTTATTGATCCAATGGTTGATTCAAGAAGTCTGTGACAAGTCCTCTAATTCAATTCTTCATCCAGTAAGCCATGCTACAGTTGATTCCAACAGCTCTTTATTCCAAAAATTCAATATTACAGCCAAGTCTAGGAATCCACCCTCAGTACTCCAATGGAGGGGGTATTTATGCTCAAAATTGTAAAACAAATATCTCATAATAGAGTTAGATAATATCTAGGATGACTAAAAATAGTTTACAAGAAATAGAAATAGCAGCCTTGAAAATAGGGAAAAGATGAACTGATGTTGTGCTGGTCCTGTTTTTGTTGAATGTGCTGGAGGCAGGCCCTGTGAGTTGGCTTTCAGTTGTCTTTCTTCGATCACTTCTGTGTTGGCTGCCCTGTTCTTCATTGATACTCTTTAACTGCTCTGATTTGATACACTTTGATTGTTTACCCTGTTCATCTTTGTTCTGGTAAAAAGATCTGTCTGGTCATCTTTCCTATGTCAATTTGTGCCTCTGAAGGTCCACTGGTTAGGGTAGCAATCTCCCTATATCTATCTTTATTTCTTTCTTCTGCAAGCTTGGAAGTCCCTCGGTGTTGGTTTAGACTGCATTAAAGAGGAAGAAACTGTAAAATGGAAGGTTGGTTGAAGCTACGAGTTCGTTGCTGGAGTTTTTGTGGTTGGGCGCTGGTCGAGAAACTGGAACTGTGAACTTGGGTGATTTTATGCCCGGAGCACTGTATGCAACAAACTACAGCTAAAATGGAAATTTTTTGGTTTTATTTGACAAAATGAAGTTTTGGTGGGATTTTTTGATTTGATTGGGCGGATGACGTAAGCAGTACCAGACCTGACATCAGCGGATGATGTAAGCAGTACCAGACCTGACGTCAGCGAATGTCGTCAGCAGTAGGTGGTGTTATCACTTAGAACTAAAATTGATATATGTAACTTTTCATCCTAGCCCGATGACAAAGGTCAGTGCTAGTTTATTTTTGTTTTAATTTTCTTCCCTTAGAATCTGAAGTTTTGAAGAGTTTTTGAGTCAAGTTGTTCTCAGCTCCCATTGGTTCCCCTCCATCTACCATTGTTTTATAGCCACCTGTTATCTTATGTCAGCCACCGTGTCTTTTTGTAATTTCGCAGCACAATCATGATTAGGCAGTTTCGCAGCGCAATCCTGATTAGGCAGTTTCGCAGCGCATCATTCAAATTTAAAACTGACAGCGCTGCGAAATCATGGATTCGTACATTTCGGAGCGAATCTTTCCCGAAATGTCAAATCCGTTAGATGAGTCATAGGCCGTGTCTTCTCATGTCAGCTCATGTACCCCTCTTATCAAATTTCACCACTCATTGCCACTAACCACCACTAGATCTGTTGATACGCATGAATCATCATTTCCAAGAAAGACCACCGTGCATAAAACTTAATGATGGTCGTAAGTCTTGCATGAAATGAAAAATCTGCAAGATTACAACTTGAAAGATTTTAAACGGCAAAATTTAAAATTCAACTGCAAAGATAATCAAGCGAGGCTGAATTCAAATAGAAGCTGAATCACAATTCCAACCGGAGCTGGTAGTTATTGTTTACGAAGATTTGGAAGAATCAATGGAGAAAAAGGAGCACAGATCCGGCAAATGTCTAAGGAATGAGCCTGAAGGCTTAGATATAACGCTGAGAAATAAAGAGGTGGAGAAAGCATTTAAAAAGGCCGGGTGCTGGAATTTTTGCAAAAAGTTACAAGGAGGGCACGCACAGGTAACCAAAGAATTTGCACTTAACTTCACAGGCTTGAATTCAAAAGTAGCCATGATAGAATTGCAGGTTTCGCCAGAAGTGATATCTACTGTGACAGAGATACCACGAGGACAAGAGCAATGGTTTAAAAACTTCAAGTTTGACATGAATCCTTGCAAGGAATTTTTGAAGGATGAATTTGTAAATGAAGATTTAAGTAAGGCAGTGCCCAGGAGTTATGTCAAAGAATGTTATGCTCATTTACTCACCTGCATACAGAAATATCTGACTTGTGAAGGAAGGTATAACAAGGTTTACTCTTACCATTTTAAACTCCTTTTGCATTTCACCGGGAAGGTCTCCATAGACTTACCTTTTTATCTTTTCCGTAGTTTGAGTAAGATGTGTGATAAGGTACAGTTGAGGAAAGAGGATTGTGAAACCTCTTTGTTTCATCATGGTTTGATCAAACTACTGGTTTTAGATGAGCTCCAAAAGGTAGACAGAGATTGGAATTCATTCATTTTTATGGCTGGCTTCAAAAGCCAGACTGGCCTCACTCCTCTACCTGCTAGAGATTCTACAATAGCTGAGCTCCAAACAGAAGCAAGAGCTAAAAGGGTTCCAAATTCACAAGTAAGAAAACAAGTGAAGCCACTCATCATCCAAGATCAACCTCAGCAATCAACTAAGGAAAAAGCTCATGGTAAAAAGACTGTACCTGAAACAAGCACATCTGAAGTAGCCTCAAGGATAAGAACAAGAAGCCAGATGAATAAGGAAAAAGGTAAAGCTGTAGCAGTCGAAGAAAGTCCAGTGTCCAAGGGAAGTTTAAATACCCTATTACAGGCTATTGACTTTGAGCAATCTCTACCAGTTCAAATTGAGTTGATACAGTCAGAACAAGAAAGCACCAAGAAAGCCAAGGCCTCAAAAAGGCTTAAATTTGATGAGCCAGTTGAAGAGTTTGTTTTTAAACCTAGAAGACCTATGACAAGGAGATTCCAGCAAGTACAGGAAGCACTGTCAAGAACAGAGGAAACAGGGGAAGGGACACAACATTGGCAAAAGAAAAACACAGGCAAAACAGTCATCAAATCTAAAGAAGATAATATAGCAGCCATGAAGAGCCAATTAGAATCAGCTAAGCATGAGATCACCAAATTGAAGAAATCTGTTAGAAGACATGCAGTCATACACACAAACTATTATAAAACTCTATGGAAAGGGAATAAAACTGTAGAAGCCCAGTTGAATTCAGTGGTTGATGGCCATTCACAATTTCACACCTGGACAGTACCAGCAATCAAAGAAGCCAAGTACATCAGAAGGATCAATATGCAACTGAGAGCTGGGAATAAGGTTATGAAGAAAAAAATTGAAGATCTGAAGGCACAGCTAAGCCAGCTTAAAGGACCTGCTAAATGAGTTTTCATTTCAAGTAAGATTCTGTTTCAAGAATTTTGATAAGTTTGCTTGATCTTATCTTTCTGAAGAAATCTAAATCCCTATTCAGCCTTTGGAAAGTCTAAAGAAGTTTTTGGCAATCAAGCACTCGATTAATAAAGGTCTCAGGTTAAAAACAAGTTGTTTTAAATAACTCAGCAGTTTCGTAGCGCGCTACGAAACTGCTGAAAGTGATGATTTCAACATAAATCAAGCATTTTTGAAGTTGAAGCGGGAATTTTGAAAAGGAAATATATATAAGGCATATAAGGCATCATCTGAAACTATTAACATCAAACCAGGACAAGACAGGTGGAGAAGATATGTATTCGAATCCAATTTTAAATTTTTTGTCATAAAGTGAACATATTTACCACAGTTCAAGATATTTCATAACAGCTTGATGCCTTCACACATGTAAAGGGTGGCCAGCACATCATGGACGTGGCAATCTGTTCTATTTGGGTAATCAAAGATAAAAGGAATGCTTCTTTGGATTCGAACATTTTGAGGCAAACCAAGGACCGACAAACAGGGATAGTTTCCTATGTTTCAGGGCAATGGAAAAGATGTGTCATTAAAGATCAAACATGGAGCCTTGAACATCCATTACAGCCAAACTAAAGGGGAGCAGATGTCAAAGAACGAGAACCATTGTAATCAAGGCTATTATTAGCATAACACGGTGTTAGAATCCTACTTGATTTAGATCTCTAAAAACTCCAGTCAACACTTTGTTGTATTTATTAAGTAGTTAGAGTTTAAGAGTGGTCAGTAATAGAAGTAGTTTTCGAATTCCCCTCATGCTGGAGGAGGAATCTCGATCAGTTAGAATAAGAGCTCTATATATAGCTGAAACAGCAATGTAATCAAGGTTGGAAATTTTATGAAAAAGCTGGTATTTGGCCTATGTAAGACTCATTTTCAGTAATATACATGCTCAACTTTACTTCTCAGGATTCATGAAGGATTTTTTATGTTCAGAATATGTGATGTTGTCCTTTTCTTAATTCTTACAGTGGTATGGATGTATAATCACTCAGAATTCACTGAATGTGCTCTGACTTCCTGTATACATTTATAAACTGTGTGGTCCCATATGAGTTTATGTTCTGAATGTTTAAATGCTGAATGCCCTGACTTCCATGTAAGGTTGATTTCATTGTTATATTGAGGTGTTGTTGACTCCATAAGCCCAATGGATAGTTTTGTTTAATGTGTTTCCACCATTCATATTTTTCACAGTTGTTCTACAAGAGTTAGCCATCTTATCTTTAATCAAAATCACTAACCCATCAAGAGAGAGCCCTCTCAGGTTGAGGAGGCTAAGCCTCAGCCTAAAGTCGGTTTGAAATAGTTACTTGAAGTCTTCCTGGTCTGCAGCCTTCCAGGGCCTGATTTTGAGATAACAGGTGGTAAGCGGTTTACCCCGCACCGCTTTTGGGTTGGGTGGTATTGAGCGAGGAGGGAGTGAGCACCCCGAATGGGAGACGCGTGGCAAAGGTATGGCGGCAAAACCGCCTACCGATCATGAGTTAAAGCGCGGTGATGAAGGGGGTCGCGATATCAATATAGGTCGTTGGATGATCGGGAGACAATTGGACGACGGACAGGCGTCAGACATGGCGGGAGGTTAACTTGTGGCGGGCCCAATGTATTTATAATTGTTTTAATAGTTTTCGGGTGAATTTTAATTGGTTGGGTAATGGTTGTTTATTAACCCAAATGGTTAATTAACTCCATGGTTGTGCGGTTTCGGGCCAAGATGGGGAGTTATGCATGTGGGCCTGGCCCAATAAAATAAAGTTTTAACCATATCAGGGTCGGTTATATTGGTCAGGGCTGGTTTATTAATTAACCCAGGTAAACTTATTAATCCTTGATAAACACTACTTATGGTTGTATTCAACCGGGGCGGGAATATATTAAAAATATCGGGGCTTTGTATGTAATTTACATAATACAGGAAGGGTTATTTCTTTATGGGATTTAAATAATAAAGGTTAAAAATTAATATGAATTTATGAAATGTGAGCACCAAGTTAAAATGTTAACAATTTACTTTTAAAACTTAGGCTAAAGTGGGAATGGGGTTTATATGAGAAATGTAGCCATTTTCCTAAGTGAAATAGGGTTTTACTTAGGCGATATTTATGAAATGGAATGAGTGGTTTTATGGGTGATTATAAGAACAGATCTTAATACTCTGGGGAATTTAGTGAATGATTACGGAAAAGTATTGAAGGGGAGTTAGTCATGTAACCTTGCCTCGCTTGAGCTGCATTAAGTATAATGTCCACCATTGCACTAGTGATAGAGATATAGATTAACATTTTTAGAGATATAATCTATCACAAGTATCATTCTGCAACACCATCTACCTACCCTGCCTACTTTGGCCTAGAATTTTTTCTTCTTTGTTCGGGTGCACTTAGACTGGCAAACCCTTATCAATCTTCTTTTCTTTTCATGGTAAGCCTACCTAAGTCTACACTTATTACATCCAAGGGCTCAGATTTAACTGTTGATCTCCTTTTTATTTACTCTACCTATCTACTTATCTGCCAAGGTTAAACAGTTTGGTCAGATTTTATTCTCTATCTCTAAAACAAGAAATTCAAATATGAACTAGCCAAGATTAAGCTGTTTGGCTCTTCATCAATTGTGGCATAAATTAACAAGCTGCACACAATTCTTACTACAAAAAATGAAAAAGTGGTGGCATTTTGGACTTGCACACTTTCCGGGTCTATTTTTCTTTGGGGTTCATTTCTTTCACTTTTTTGACCATTTTATTCCTTTTTGACCCTTTGATTTTTTTTTTCAGGGCATACCCTCTTTACATTTTTTACATTTTTTGAAATTTTTGATAATATGGAAACCTTTGCAACAAGGAAAGGAATGAACATATTACAGAGCTCAACAAGTCAATCATGAAATATGACACCTATTGGCATAAGAGTATAGCAGGACCAAGATACTTTCATATATTGAGACAGTGTAGTTGTAAGAGACAAGATTAGGCTTGTGGTTGGATTCTCCTTGAGAGGGAGTATGACTATGGTATATTTTTTTGTGATATAAATATATATGATCGTTTATGTTCTAATATAATGTTTAATTTGATGTCATTAATGAACAGGTGACAGCTGCTATTGATACATGATGATTTCCATCTATGAGTATGATGATATGTTGATGATCTATAGAGAGCATCGTTGATCGAGGATACTGAGCCAAATATTCATCCCCTGTTTGAGCTCCCAGGGTGTGGAATTGAGATGGAGGGCTCCTAGGGTTGAGGAAACTCTAGACAATAGGATATCACCCCTATCTGTTACCCATATGGTTGGAGATATTTCTCCCCTATCTTCATAGGGTCGTAGATGTTTCTCCCATGTCTGGTCTATGCAGAGTATACCCCAGTTGGCATCATACCCACAAGCAGGGCTTGTCGAGAATATCGCTCCCCATTTGGCCAGTGGATTGAGAGTGCACTTGGGGTGTACAACCCAAGTCGATTATGATGTAGGTGTTCTATAACATGACTTCCTAGAGTCATCAATGGGAAGATTAGTAGGAAATAGGATTGGGTTGATATTTTCTCCCTATACGGTTATAGGTTGAGAATGAGCTTCCTGATGTGATTCCAGGGTTGAGATGTGCTCCCTTATGTGTTTGGATATCCTATTGCTCGATATGAGATTCTAGATTTATAGCTCCCCCATGCTATTTTGGGTTGAGATTGAACTCCCCGATGTGGTCCCAGGTGGAGATATGCTCCCTTGATGGTATGCTCTCTGATGATAATATAGATCGCAAATTCAGCTTCCTGTCGATATCCCTAGGTAGCATCCTTCTGGTATAGTTTCCAGGTAATATCCTGATAGACAGAGGGTGGTAGATTGAGCTCCCCACTAATGTCAAAATTCTTCTTCTTTTAGATTTGATAATGTTCAACACATGAGTAGGAACAATCAAGAGATAAATTGGAATAATAAATATATGAATCAATATTATCGGTGATGATATGATATGATGAGATACTTGAGGTGGGACATATGATGACACGATGAGATATTAATCAATAGCTAGATATTGGAAGGTGGAAGTCTTCCTAGTTGAGAGCGAGTGTTAATTTGTGAAACTAGGGTCAAATTCCACCTTAGAATGCTCATATGACAGAGATAAAGATTTCATTGAATTCCTCTTTTCGAGAAGACCGAAATTGACCTAAATATCACTCAAATCAGATAAGGGAAAGTGTAATTATGATGAAAATCCCACATGTGCATATTTGATAAGGTCGACCCTAAAGCAAAGTGGACCCTATTGGAAGGCTATAAATACAAGTGAACTCTACCTCATTTGGATACAATCATGAGACACTCTTTTATCTTGTTTTTTGGCTCGCATAGGTCTGAGGCTCATCCGCGGAGGAATAGGTTCGCTCTAAGGTGAAACTGCAGGGTTCAAAGCTTGCATTTCAGATCTAGGGTTTTGGGCCACAGTTGCAGGCACAACACAGGATGGATCCGACCATAGTCACTCGCACATAAGCTCATTCATGCAACTGGAGCCTTCCAGTCGCATGGAAAACTCTACATCCATGCGACTCAGGGTTGGGGTTTTATATTTATGGTTTTAGACACCAGTCACTCGCATACCAGTCTTAAGAGAGAAACCAAGAAGTTATAGTCAGTTGCTCACATTGTTTTAGAGTGCAACAAGGAATCCAAAGTCACTCGCATAACATCTTGAATGGTGTGACCGAAACTTAGAGATAGATCTTGGTAGATCTGACTACAGTCGCTCGCTTATAGTGCTTCAGAGAGCGACCAAGAAGCTATAGTCGCTCGCGTATCTCGTCCTCCATGCGACTAGGGCCTAAACGATGAAATATCAGTCTTCCGAAGATTTTTCTCAGTGACCGTAGGGTTTGGTTGTTGACTGCAGGTAGTGACAGTTCATTACAGCTTTCAGAATCATATTTTTGAGTATAATCTTTGTTGGGTTCATTTATGGATGTTGTAGTTGTTTTTGTTGGTTAGTTGCATAGATGAACATATGGATAATTGTACTCTCTTTTGCTTAATCATTTGATGACAACGTAAGAAGAAGAATTTGCAAGCATTTTCCCTATAGTGGGTTTTTCCCTGGTCTCCGACCAATCTTGGTGTCTCTATGTGTGAATGATTTTCTTCTATTGATCCTTTATGTTCCGCTGCATTGATGATGATGATATTGTTATTTCTACATAGTTTCCTATGTTGTTGAATAATGATGTAAATCTGAATAATGTTATGATGTTCTGGGGTGAACTTAATGTGTTAATGATGAAATGTAATTACCAAAACAAAGAACAATATAGCCCTAAGAAAAATTAACACTCTTCAATTTGAGAATGATGTTGCACAATTATGAATACCTCCCTACTTAAGAGGGAGTGTTGAAAAATGTAACTAGTTTCAGTCTTCATAATTGTTCTTGCACTCATTTCAATATGTATCCTACGTAACAAAAAGGATAAGAAATGAAAATTTTATTATTATTAAAACATGTGTTTCATGCTCTTTATTGATGGTCTTCTTGGAAAAAGCATGTTCTTCATGCTTCTAGGGTTTGTTAGGTCCTAGGATTTATTGTCATGAGTCAAAGGAGTCAACATCATGTTTATAAGACCCTTCTGGGAAAAATCTAATTGTAAAAAGAATTTAGTCTAGAAAGTCTTGGAAACTCAAAAAGTACAAGTCGGCCCTAACAGTTATAAGTCGGCCTAAATGAAGGAATTTTACCCCTTGAGAAGGTCGTATAAAGAAACAGGTTGACCTCATTTAGCACTTAAGAACTTCACAAGTTTGATGTATCAAGAAATAGTTTTATTTGTAGTTGACAAGTATAAATAATAAGAGTGAAGGTCTAGGAGAAGAAATAAGGACAAAAAATAATTGGTTTGGGCTCTATCCCTCTCACACATGAGAAGTTCTAGGGTTTTTGGTGCTGCAGGAGGAGGTTCAAGTTGTAGGTTCAAGTTGCAGGAGGATGAAGTGAGAAATATTGCAGCTAAAAGAAATAAAGCCCTACCTTGACCTTTTTTACCTTGGGAGGGTTGTTTTTCTCTAGGTAGGTCTCAAGAGGAGGCTAGATTAGGGTTTACATAGAAGTTTCAATGCCTAAATTGTAGGGTCGAAGTTGCATGACAAGTTGTAGTATTGAAGCTGGCAGGTCGAAGTCATATTTTGAATTTGGTTGGTGTTGAATCAAGGAAATACTTGTTAGAGGGTTGACTTGGTACATGGAGGATGACTTGGTCTAGGGTTTGGGTCTTTGTGGTCTCATTTGAAGTAGATTCTATAAGAAGAGAAGAGTTTCTGGGTTTTTCCCTTGGAGGGGTTTTTCCCTGGCTTGGAGCCTAATTTATGTGTCCTTTGTTGTTGTTTCATTCTTGATATTTGTTTAATGAAAATATCTAACCAAAGAAAACAAGAAGAATAACTAAGTTCACAAGAAAATATTAACATCAAGGAAAATAAGATTTAATAAGCTACAACTTTTCATTTTCCAACAAAGCTGAGGTTCTATCTTTGACCGTATGATTTGATATTGGGTACATAAGCCCAAAGAAACATCACATCATTCATGCTCATTTTAATATGTAGCCTACCAATTAAACTCATAACTTATAAAATTTCCTACAAACAAGGTTATGGTAGATAACTTCCCAACTCATGAATATATAAGTTAATTGATTATTTATGAGATGACGAGATAACTTAGTGAAATTCATACATTTTGTCTCAATCATGTAGGTGACCCTGCAATTCATGAAAATGGTAACATTCACACCATTAAAGCATTCATTGTCAATATGAATAGTTAATACAGTTATTCAACCATGAGCATTCAGTGATTTCAAGTATTCCTTTATGAGGCGTACAGAACCATACTTCAACCAATAATATAAAAAACATTGTCATAACTCAATATCAAATATTCTTAAATCATTATACTTATATGAGTGTATTAGAACATTTGGGAACTAAAGGAGGGACTTCCACTCTCCACCTAACCATAAGTTAGCTACACTTCATTATTTCTTATGGCTGAACACCCCCAAACTTGATTCAGAGTCTAAGGAGTTAATTGCTCAAGGGAATATCACACCCAATCACAAGTCAACCAAACCAATGATGGAGTGCATTTTCCAAGTGATGGTCTTTAAGGCTTCGATAGGGAACAAACTCAGCCCATTGATTCTTGTGACACACCCAATGCATTTCTATCCTAATGAATATGTTCATGATTCTTCGAAACCATTTCACTCAAGTTTCCTCTTTCATGAAACTAGACACCTTCCAAGTTCAATCATCCTTGCCTCTGCCTCCCCATTCCCTCGAGTGATCCATTCCTTGGCAAGGCTTCCTCGCACAAGAAATTCTTGATGGAGTCTCATATCCAAGGCATCCCTTTTTCTTTCTCTAACAACATAACACATATGTCAAAGAATAACACATGGTGATAAATGCATTTCATGAGGTTCCAATGTCACCACAATGGCCTAGTTCCTAAGGTCTTCAACTAAAATATGATTCCACTGCACCACTCTGATATTACCAAGTTGATATTGCTTTGTTTTGCAATCAACCTCATATATATTTATTGTTTATATTAGAAACTCACTTATACCATAATCATACAATTATTATGAGATTAATCATAAAAATAAATAAAGAAAATTAAACCACACCTTCATTGGCAGATTCTTTATGAGGTTACCCTAAAATTTTAAATCAATTCAAACCACAACTTTAACAGAGAAATTGTTCAAAATGATAATTGATACTTATCACTATAGTTGTTATTTCTTCCTATGGATCACAAGCACTTATTGATTCAATAGACAAATCAAATATTTATTGTTTCGTAGCTCCATGCAGTCTTCATCCGGCTCCATCTTTAAATCTAGATCATTGAGTGGTTTCTCAGTTGAAGCAAGCACTCAGTGGTGATTATACTACTTCATGCAGTCTTTTCGTACAACTCCAAATAATCCCTCCTCCTCCACCCCCCATGCTCACATCCTAGTGAGTGTGGGCATATTTCTTCTCCCACTAGTTACTCACCCCTTTAGGCCTAGGCAACCCCCATTCCTAGAAATCTACCTATCTAAGGGTTTTCTTCCATGGACTCTGTTGAAGAATGTAACTAGTTTTGGTCATCATAATTGTCATTTGATGTATGTAATGATGTAAATATTATTTGGAGAAAGAAAATGATGTAAAGAATAAAAGAAAATTATTTTTGGAGCATAGATTTCATGCTCAAATTATTTGACATTAGATCTCTTAGGGTTTACATGAGTCAAAAAGTCATTGTTATATAGTAAAAGACCCTTTCAGGCACTTGTATCAAAGAAAGAAAAAAATATGTTGTATATGGAAATTTCTAGAAGGCTCCGAAGAACCAAGTCGGCCAGCCTACATGAAGTCAGCCTTGTGAGGGATATTTGAGCCCTAAGAAAGGCTATGAAAGGAAGAGAATTTGACTTATTGTCACACACATCATCACACATATATCTTGGATTTGATTTGAAGTTAAGAAGAATGAGAGGGTCCTAGGAAAGCAAGAGAAGGCTAGAAAAGGAAGAGAGAAGCCCTTGAAGTAATCAAAGGTCTGAATTTGCATGTTTCTGCTCACACGTGCAAGAATCCTAGGGTTTTTGGATGCACTTCAGATCCAAAAATTGCAGGACAAGTTGTAGACTTCACTTGGAGAAACAAAAGGCTAGAAGAGCCTTGTTTTGAAATAACATTATGTTGTTATCCTTGGAATACCTTATCTTTCATTAAAGAAGAAAGTTTGGGTGGCTGACTTGGTTCTTGGTGGTAGCCTTGGTCTAGGGTTTGGTCTTGGAAGTCTCCTTTGAAGTTGATTCTATAAGAAGAGAAGTTCTTTTGGATTTTCCCCTTAGAGGGTTTTTTCCCTGGCTTGGAGCCTATATCTTGTGTTCATGTGATCTTTATTGTTTTGACATTTATTTGATGATGAGAACATAATCATAACTACGAATATGAACATAATGTCACAAATAATTGTCAAGTAAGGAAAAGATGAATTTAAATGTTTCCCTTTTCAATTTTCTAACAGGGTATCATAGCTAAGGACAAGAGTATAGGCAACTACAAGATCACTAGAAGGGTTCTACATTACTCTATAGTCAAAAATAAGGGTCTGTCTACATGAAATATTCCAAAGAGAGAAGTTATTAGAAGTGTAAACATCATAGTGGAAGACCATCTGAAGGAGGTTGAGGGATTTTGAAACTAAAAAAGAGAAAGAAAAGAAGCCATGTATTAATAATTCTTTATGATTGATTGGGAAAATATAAATATGGAGCAGGCTGAAGGTTTTTAGAAAACACTGGGTAGAATTGATTCTTGGGATAGAACTCAGAAGTTAGGTCAAGTTTCAGGAACTATTGCAGGAAATTTGAGGGTCATGTATCCCTCATTTGAAGGGGTAATTAGGCTACAAACAGTGGCATACCATCCCTCAAAAGGAAGCAAAAATAAGAGGCATAAAAGAGGACTCTAGATCACAGGTTAAAGAATCATTTTAAGCCTTGTATCAAGGTCCTCACAATGATAGTGCCAAGCCCTAACCAGAGGGTCGAGTTCAACTAATAAACCTTAATGTTGAAAATTCTAAAGGAATCCCAATGATAGAAGTAGTCCTATAGTTCAATAAGGTATGCCATCTTGAAGAGGATACAGTGTGCATCTTTTGAGAAATGTTAGACCTATTATTTTTGTAATTATTGGAAGCCATAGTTTGAGGGTTGAAAGTATGGTGAAAACTTCAGATAGAGTTAACATACCTCTTGCTAAAATATGACAAAGTGAGGAGTAATTGTTGAATATTGTTAAAATATTTCTTGAAGAAAGAAGCTATAACGGAGATCTAGTTTCAAGATCTGTAGAAGCATCTGCAACAACTTCTAACCAGAATTCCACAAGAGAAGAAAATTGGTACCTTGGGAAGAGCATCTTGAAAGATTCAAATCTTGGAACAAGCCTACAATGGAGGAAAATTTGGATAATACGAATTGACCAAGCTTTATGCATTAATATCTTGGGAACGTTTGTTGAAAAAATGAGTCATCGAATCTTTTAGGTATGTAAAAAAAATTCTATGTGCACTTCAAAGTTATAAAGGGTATGTTATGTAATTAGGGTTTTATGTCATGCTTTGCATGGCTAAAAGTCTAAGGTTTATGACATTTGCAAGATTTAATATCTAGTAACCCTATATGGGACTTGGACTAGAAAACCATATTTAAATGAAAAACCTTAACCCTAATTTGTTTGTTCCCTCATAGATACCCTAGATCTTGACCTCTATGGTTTGCAGGTAATCTAGGGTATATGTTAAAATATTAGCGAGGGTGGAATTGGATGTAATATATGACATCCTAACCCTAGGTTTGATGTTTCCATGAGAAATATCAAAGGAATTTAGGGTTTGTGTTTAAGAATCCTAGGAGAATACCCTATATGAAAACCATATATCATTGTCGTGCTCTTTTGCTTGGTTGTACTTATAGGTGAATGTTGCAGGTACATAATGAAGGAAGAAAAAATGAGAAGGATGGATAAGCAAAGAATTCCTAGTGCTTGTTAATTATGAGCATGATGGAAGGAGGGAATTGTAAGGACCCTGAAGAAACTGATGCTAACAAAGGAGTAAGCATGTATCATTGTGGAATCTTGTTTTAGTATGGCATAATAGATAGAATCATGTGATAGTAGCATATCGAAAGTATACTTGTTTGAATTACTTTAAATTGTCTAGTCTTTCAAAATAAAAGGCTTGGCACGATTTTTCATAAATTTTCATCCATACATTATCTAACACTATTTTAGAGGAAGTCATCTTGCTAAGATGGATCACCGTGATCCTATAAGAGTCATCATCTTGGATTGACCTTGGAAGAATCATTATGAAAAAGCTAGTATATATTACATATAGTATGGAAACAATACTCTAAAAAGGATGAATAAATGCATTTGGTCAAGTTACAAGATCATTGTAGAATACAAATAGCTAGATGATTGTGTGCAATATTAAGAAAGCATGTTTGAAGTAACTTTTGGGTAGGATTCATATAATCCAAGAAGAAAATTTAGTCATCAGTTATGCATAGTGAATATTTCAATTGGTTTTATGATTCTTATGAAGATGAATTTTACTTACTCTGGAATGATTAGAATGTTAAGACTTTCTTGCTAGAATATGTATATGTTAGTGATCAACATCTAGCATAATATCTTAAAGAAAATGGTAACTTAGTAATCAAGTTTGATCCTTGGGAACTCTACTGCATGAAGGAATATTCATGTGGAGATGGACTTTGAAGATGTTGATGATGAGAGAGTTGTATTGATGAGGTAAGTCCAATATTAATAATTATTATTGGTTATATGGTTGAAAATTGTTTTTCTCTCTCAAAGAATGTTGTAGGATGATAGTTGAGGCAAGTTCAATTGTAAGGAATGTATGAAGAATGTTCAGGAAAGCTCAATATCTGGTATCTGGAAACCATGAAGCCAAGATGAATTCATTGAAAGGTAGCAGTGTGAGAAGATAACTCGAAGGTCAAAGGAGATTATTTACTTGAGGAAGCTATGATCAGTTGGAAACTTGGGAAGGCTCAATTTAATGCCTTCATTGAAATTTACAAGTTGAAATATATGTGCAAGATTAATGATCTGGAACTTATCACAATATTGAAGAAGATGGATCCATGATACCTTGAAAGGAAGCAAGCTTGATACGATGAGATGAGAAGAAAAGAGGGAGCCGAAAAAATATACTCTTATGAATACAAGTTAGAAATCTTGTGGATATGACTTCCCAGTTATAAAGGAAGTTAGGAATATCCTCTAGATTTGAGAGGGAGTGAAGGAGTCTCCTTAAATAGGAGAAAGGATCTATTCTCAAGTCAAAAGGAGAATAGCGATATCCTCTTTGATTGAGAGGGAGTGATGTTGGACATCACATGTGCATTCTCTGCTTCATGTGTCAAGCACTTGACCAGGACTAACAGTCGTAAGTCTAAGTGAAATCCCTGGAGAGATAATGGTAGAGGATTGGATAAGCATATGTTGTTTCCTTGAGGATAGAACATCCAATAAAGGAAAGGGACTGACACTCTTTGAGGACATGATAGACATCCAAGATCAGAGTGGGTGAAGAGGATCAATATTCTTTGAGGATTCGGGGCTAAGAATCCAAGATAAGAATAATCCTAATAGGAAATGCTTTGTGGATATCCAAATGGGGTATGTGTCATGTAAAGTATCAAGCATAAATCCTCCTAGCATAATGCTCTTTAATGAAGTAGAGTTTGTCTAGTTAGGCCTCAAAGAGAGTGTTGGTTGATCATGATTTTGATTCTTACAGTTGGCTTATCAATCCAACTCTTCTTATAAGAACTTTTCAAAGGGAGCATTATCCTTGTACGGTTGGAAAATTATGAATACCTCCCTAGTTAAGAGGGAGTGTTGAATAATGTAACTAGTTTCTGTCTTCATAATTGTAATTTGACTCATGTAATGATGTAAATATTATTTAGACAAAGAAAATGATGTAAAGAAAAAAATAAAAATATTTTTGTAGCATGGGTTTCAATGTTATATTATAAAATACCCTTTCTAGCACTTATATCAAATAAATAAAAATTATTTTGTATATGGAAATGTCTAGAAGACTCCTAAGAACCAAGTCAGCTAGCCTACATGAAGTCAGCCTTGTGAGGGATATTTGAGCCCTAAGAAAGGTTATTAAAGGAAGATAATTTGACCTATTTTCACACACATGATAACACATACATCTTGGATTTATTCTGAAGTTAAGAAGGAGTGTGAGGCTCCTAGGAAAGAAAGAGAAGGCTAGCAAAGGAAGGGAGAAGCCCTTGAAGTGATCAAAGGTCCAAATTTGCATGTTTTTTCTCACACGTGTGAGAAGCCAAGGGTTTATGGATGCACTTCAAGTCTGAAAATTGTAGGATAAGTTGCACAGTTCCCTTGGAGAAACGAAAATCTAGAAGAGACTTGCTTTGAAAGAACATTGTGTCACTATTCTTGGAAGACCTTATCTTGCATTGAAGAAGAATGTTTGGGTTTCTGACTTGGTTCTTGGTGGTAGCCTTGGTCTAGGGTTTGACCTTGGAAGTCTCCTTTGAAGTTGATTCTATAAGAAGAGAAGTTCTTTTGGGTTTTCCCCTTGGAGGGGTTTTTCCTTGGATTGGATCCTATATCTTGTGTTCATGTGATATTTATTATTTTTGCATTTATTTGATGATGGGAACATAGATGAACATAATGTCACAAATAAATTTCAAGTAAGGAAAATATGAATTTAAATGTTTCCCTATTCAATTTTCCAATAGGCTCCCATCAACTACTCACCTTTACAAGCCCAGGAAACCCCCATTCCAAGGAATCTACCTGGCCAAAGGCTTTCTTGCATGGGCCTTCATCAGCTACTCACCTTTACAGGCCCAAGAAACCCTCATTATAGGTAACCTACCTAGCCAAAGGTTTTCCTGCATAGCGTGATCAGTAGATTCTTATGACCAAGTACCAATTTGGCATGCTATAATGTAATGTGAATAAAGCCTTATGGCCAAGTAACAATATAGCATGCTCCAATGCATTACTCATGGAGACTTACAGTCAAGGTACTAGTTATTAATTTCTCCCATGAGATAAACAAAGTGACAGAACACCGCAATGCGATTAAGGAAATCCTCTTCTTGAGCTCCATGCTCCACCATTTCACTTGTGTCACAACATTTATTTTTCCATGAGGTATACTCAAAAATTGCAAATGAGAAATTTTAATTGCCCAACTTTGTTTATTCACAAGTCAAATATCATAAGCATGAGAATTGTAGTAATGATGTTGGGTTCCTTTACAGGTGGTTTTAACCTGTCATGGTGGCTTTTATATCACACCCCATTCCAACACTCTGCCTACAATTTTCTCCTTCAATCAACCAATCAGTTGTCAGTATTCACAAATACATTTATTGCAAGGATTCAAAAGATCCTTAAGTGATATTAGAATTGTTATACATATAACAAGTGAATCAATCCATCTAATGTCAAGTATATTGAACGAAATTATCATAGCATCATACATGTGCATCACATAAATTCCAATCATTTCATAACGCAATCCAACATTTATTCCAACGGACCAATGAGTTAAAAATGAGAGATGCATATCTCTAAATTTGTGAGAAATTTAGTTATCCATTTCATTTACCATTCTTTTTAAAATTCATTGCAATATTTCCACACTAAAGGCTACCTACCTTAACCATTCCCTTTCCTGGGCATCCATGTAAAGCATTCATTGATTTGAAACGATAGATATCAATTCCAACTAAAAGGAATTCTCACCTTGTTCCTTTCCTTTTCCTTTTTATCGTGGCTTATTGTTGGCTTACTTACTTGTCTATCATTACCAACACTTTCAATTGAAGCATTTTTAAGGGGTCCAACTTCCCAGTAGCATACATGTTGTTGCAATATTCAAAAATTCCTGAAATTATCTCAGACTCACATATTAGTCATAAATTTATCAATTCAAATGTTTACAAGTTTCAAAGACACTTCATAAAGGCAATTGAATTAAGTGTTAAATATATGCTTTCGAACATGTCTTCATCCATGCACCCAAACCTATGCATATTCATTTTGAGAAGCATGTGTCACATGTGTACACATCCCATGCTATGCATATGTTGTTGTTTTCAGCGTAAATTTTCAACCACTATTTTTTCCATGTATTCATACAGCACCATGTCATAAGCACAAGCATAAATGTAAGCACATTGATAATCATTAGTTTATAGCAAGAGGTTGTTCTTTCCCACTTTCCCAATGGTTCCTCCATGTGAAATGTAATATATTAAATAACTTCATTGTGTTACTCAAAATAAAACAAGTAGTATACTAGTCACATAGTCATAATATTTTTAAATATTAATCACTTATCTTCCTACTATGGCAGGTATCAACAAATGACCGTTCACATGAAATGGCATCATTATATCATTTTCTTATTTTCTCATGATTCATATATTCCTAAAATGTAGATCATATATCATCCAAGCACTATTCTAGTTAGGGAAACTTCCTTCCTATGTTATTTTCATAGTTGTCATGTGACTATATTTTTCTTTTAAGTGGTCCCATTTAGGCCCTGTTCGTTGATCCGTTATATTCTTCTACCCCATACTCAAAGACAAAAGAGAAAAAACATGTATCCAACATCACACGAATAATTGCAAAACATCTCTATTCACAATACATCAAACATTTTATGTTTACTTCAACAAGAGCACTAAACACATTAGTAAATGAAAATAATCTAAGACAATGCCTTTCCCAAGGTCTTTAGCAATTTTAATGTTCCAAAAATCTTTCTAAATAGTTCAGGAGGACATTTTAGTACTTTAGAGAGATCATAGAAATGCTCCTTCATCTCTCTTCCTATTTGAGTTACTTCTCTTGGTATTGTCGGTTGTTGGTTCATGTGTCTATAGTTTACATGGGTTATCCTTATTTTTTTGTTGGTAAGGGCCTTCAAGGATAGGGTGCTCTTATCTGCAACCCCAACATGTTTACTATCATCGCCTGATTGTGAAATCACAATAGGCCATAGGCACCAATAAGCGGTGATTTGTCTTGTTAGTTGAGAAGTTTGTTAAACAGACCATTCCACAGTATTTGTCACTTCCTCTACCACCACTGACCTACTACTACCACCATCAAGGAAATGCCATAATTTGGATACTACTGACAAGCAATGGGTAGTCTCATTAGTTGATGAGGCCAGTAGACGGACTATTCCACAATGTTTTTTCCTTATCTATCGCTATCACCATAAGGGAAACACCATACATTGGATATTGTCGATGAGCAGTGGGCGATCTTGTCAGTTGATGAGTCGGGTAGATGGACTATCCCACAACATTTGTCTCTCTATTCCCCACCATCGATTTTAACTAAGAAGGCTCCTTTGGTCATCACCTAGGTCGCATGCAACAAGAGACAAGGTAAGTGCTAAGAGTTAAAGCTCTTTGGGTTATAACATGAAAGTGTTGGCAAGTAGGGCCAATAGGCTAACCACCTTTTGGGTTGAGCTGAGGTTCTAGCCTCATCCGTATGATTTTATATTTGGTGCATAATACCAAAGAAACATCGCATCATTCATGCTCATTTTAACATCTAGCTTGCCATTTAAACTCATAACATGTAAAATGACCTACAATCAAGTTTATGGCAAAGAACTACTCAACTCATGAATATATAAGTTAACTATTATATATGATATGATAGGATAATTGATTGAACTTCATGCATTTCGTCACAATCATGTAGGTGACCTGCAATTCATGAAAATGGAAACATTCACACCATTCAATCATTCATTATTAGTATGAAAAATTAAGACATCTAGTCAACCATGAGCATTCAGTGATTTCAAGTATTCCTTTATGAGGCATACAAAATCATATTTCATCCAATAGGCATAACAAGCATTTTTATAACTCAATATCAAATATACTTAAATTATTATACTTATCTTAGTGTATTAGATATGTTGGCAACTGAAGGAGGGAATTCACTCTCCACCCAACCATAGGCCAGCTATATTGTAGTCTTTCTTGCAGTTGACCACACCCGAGACAGATTCAAAGTCTTAAGAGTTAATTGCTTAAGGGACTAATACACCCAATCACAATTCAACCAGGCCAGAGAAGGAGTACATTGTCTAAGTGGTTTATCAATTGCCTCGTGCAGTAAGAACCATATTGACTCCTTTGCCTCTCTAAGATAAATCACATGTGTTCATTCAAGGCTCAATGAATTTTTACTTAGTCTTGAAAAATGATCTCACTCTAAGAGTTGTTTATATCTCACTTGGAAATCACCCCAGTGGTTTATCAACCCATTCAACGAAATCTAAGTGGTTTATTAGCTCCCCAGAAAGGACTTAGAGGGGTATTAACTTACTCAGCATCCCTAAGTGAGTCATTGTCTCCACCAGGTCTTCACTATCAAATTCCACACCAACATACAACCACTAACCACAATAGGTTTACAGAGATAAACATCCCAAAACAACTCATTGGCTTGAGGATACTTCTCCTCAAATGCAGTGCTCCAACACTCTTTCTCCTTCATTGTCTTTTCTTTATGATCTCCCACTACTTTGTGTGCTCTATGTTCTCCCCACGTGTTTTCTGTGTCATTCTGCCTCCCCCCTTTTTTTCTCCATCTACTCATTCCCCTGTCTTTTATTTTCTCTTGTGTGTTGACTTTCCCAACACATCCCATGAGACAGGGAGGTCACATGGGCCTCATCCTTCACTGCAAAATACCCATACACAACTTCAATGCCTAATGTGAATCCCATTAGTTTGTTAGGGAGATAGATGGGAAAAAATAAATGAAGTGGACATGGTTTTGGACTTAAACATAGCACAAGCAACTTTTCCTCCTCATTAGACTTATGAATTTATGTCCACTCCTCTAGTTCAACCATATTTTACATTTCTACATAATTTCTCATAAAAAAATATACATAGTGACACTTACATGGGGGTTATAAAAAGGGTTGTTACAGATTGCATTGGAGAAGAATAGTAAAATACCTTAAGTGTGTGGGTATTCCAAATTGATGATCAAGCGGGTAAAAAGGATCTTTAGGGTAAAAAATAATACTCTTCTTCCATAATTGGATTAGATTTTGAAATTTGTAGTTAGTTTCATCAAAATTAATTTCACACATGTTAAATACCTCAATAGGCTTGCATATAACTTGTCCAAAAATGCAATGTAATCTCAAAATGGAGTGCTACCACAAACGGAGCATAGGTTGGATGTTGGCCATCCTATAGGAATCAAACTTTCATCTCTTAGCTACATTTAGATATAAGTTTCTCTTTCTCTAATAAAGGTGACCATCATGGTCAAAGGAGTTAATCTCAAGAAATTGAGGCACATATTGTGTTTCTAGTCGTGGTAGGTTCAAATATTTAGATACATGCTATACTTGGTGAACATTGCGAAAAATGTTGTATAAAATAGTTCTACTTGGTGAAAATTGTGAAAAAGAACTATGTAAACGAGTTCTACAAGGTAGTCCCATAATTGTTTCATTCAAGAAAAAAATAAAGGTGACCATCATAAATATGTTGGGTAGATGTATGAGATCACAATGAAGATTTTTTATTGTTGATGTGCGATATTCTAAGAACAAGATTCTTGTTTTTTGTGTAGGTTTTATGCAAACGATCCTCTAAAACATATCTATATAAGAGATAGATGGTAAGAAATATGAATTCCTTTTACAACATCCTTATTCTTTATTTTGGTATTTGTGGTTATAACATGTTTAGAGTTTAAGTTTCTTTTTCCATCTTGAAATATAAAGCTTATGATTTTTTTTCCATAGAAGAAAAACATATATTCATTTTAATAACTTGAAATAATATTTCTTTGCAACCAAAATCAAATAACAAAATCTAATTTCATGAATGGAAAGATCTCGAGGAGATAGGGGAGGAAAATTTGTGTATTCTTGGGCCTTAGAATAGCTTCAAATAATCAAGCAAAATAATATAAGTTATATTAGGGCCTTCTCCAAGATTTATCCCTCACCATAAACAATATAATGGTTGTTGCAAACTCCTCCACTCTCTTTTCTCATTTGCAAAAAGGCTCATATCCTAAAGATATAAGATTAAGTACTCTTGTCCACAAGGTCTTGGATAAACGGTGATCAAGTGCTCTATTAAGGCACTCCTTGATGTGAAGTCACCGATTCAATTTCTCGCCTTGATTAGGGTGATATATTGGACATGATGAAGATGTAATCTTGCCAAGCTTACAAAAAATAAAAACATTAAGGACTCTCCCCAAATGATTAGAGGATTATTACACAATATTGAGCACTCTAAGACGTTAAAATAATTATTCAAATCTCACAAAGACAGGCTTAGTCCAATGCTCGGCCCCATAGTCTACCAAATTCCTTGTTCTTGTGGTAATTCCTAGATTTGCCAAACAAGTGTTTCCTTTAAATCTTGGTTAAAGGAGCACATCATTGATATTTCCCACAAACGTGTTTTAAAGTCATCACTCATTGAACATTCCTTCAATACCATGCATCTTATCAGCTTTTACCAAACTACAATCCTTGCACCTTCCCCTTTCCAGTCAACCTGCCTCATTCATGAAGCCTTAGAGATAGAAAAACACCCAAATAAATTCAATAGGGAATATGGGTACAAGCTTAGTGACTTGTTCAAAACTATTACCCACCACCTCAGTCATTAACCTAACTCCCCTACCCCCCTCATCCACTCATCTTGCCTCCCCTTCTTCCTCTCTCATAATTTTGCTTTACCCTTTCCCCATTCCTTCTTTTCTTTGTATTATCTATTATTTGTTACATTTTCTCCTTTATGAGTTTTAGTTTTTTCCCATGCTTTCCTCTCTCTTAAATTTACCCTCAAATTTTTCTCTCTTTCCTCAATTTTATCATTGTCACTATTATTATAATTATTATTTAGCATCAATTTTATCTTTGATAGATCGTGTTATCAATTTACCTAATCCTTATAAATTGATCCTTTTATCAACTTACCTATTCCTTTTATTACCTTCTCCAAATATTGTGAATTAAATATTTATTCACATTCTCATTTTATTTTTCAATGTATTCACTTTCTCATTGTCTTTCTTATATTTTGAAATTACGGTCAAAACCTTTTTAATTTCACCAAATATATTTTAATTATTTTTCAATGTATTCACTTTCTCATGGTCTTTCTTATATTTTGAAATTATGGTCAAAACCTTTTTAATTTCACCAAATACATTTTAATTTTTAATTGTTAATAAATATATTTTAATCCAATTTAATTTCTTGTATTTTTATTTTATATTGTGGTTAAAACATGGTTAATAAATACAAACTAATTATATTTTTTAATAAATACATTTTTGTTTAATCGTAATCTTAATAAAATCTAGTTTATCTTATTTTATTTTATTTTGTTTTTAATTTGTATCAAAACATTGTTTAATAAATATTCATTATTTATATTTTTTGGTAAATACATTTTAATTTATTTAACTTTATTTAAATTTAAGTTGTGGTAAAAAATTTATATATATATTTCTAATATCTTTATCTTTATCTCATTTTAAACTATGGTCAAAATCTCTCTTGAACTTTATTTTTAATAAATATATTTTAATTTCGTAAATTTAAATTGTGGTCAAAATATTTTTAATAAATATTTCAATTTCCTAGATATTTGTTTAACCCTCATTTTTAATAAATAATTTATTTCCCTATATAGATGTTTAATGCTCATTTTTTGATCCCTTTAATATTCATATTAGCATTCATATCAATGCTCATTAGTTGAATCTTTCTTTATAAATACCCTACCACTCTTTTCTGAGCTATCATGTTTTACTGAAGTCCCTAATGATGGGTCGTGAGACCACTCGAAACATAGTAGAGCAGTAAACTCGTACACAACATTTATCCAAAAACTTATATCAACATGAAAACAGACTATGGAAATATACACTCACAAACACTCTAAAGTTATCCACATTTTCATATACAAAAACTCAAAGGTACATCATTTAGCAAATAAAGGGGTTAAGTTAAGCGAGTGACAGATCCAAATGTTTATTTCCTTAATGAAAGTGGATAATACTTCAAATAATGGATCATTGGGCATCAATCAATATAGCATTTGGGGAATTTTAAAGCTTGCAATGTGGTTGTTGGAAGACACATGCTCGTTTGATGAAGATGTTAATAGTTATTATGTCTATTTTCATCCTCCCCTAGCAGTTCACTCAACGTCACATCCACTCGCTAACTAAAATTAGCACTCCCCCTCCCGCAAGGTATCCTAGAGAAGCAATTATAGATCATATGGTCATCATGTACGAGTGTTGAGAGAAGTGTTCAGATGCACATCATAGTTAGTGGTACTCAACTACAAAAGATATTTCTCCCACACAAGTGATATCCCAACCATGTGAGAATTATGGCGTCGAGGCCACTAAAGATATATGTCTATCAATTCCTTGAGTTACCCTTGCTGAGGGATCTGACCATATACAATTTTCATTTGTATCTCTAGCTTGTCTTTGGTAATCAAGGATCACTAGTCCATGGCATCATTTATTTCTCTTCGTGACATTGAATTCGGGGTCAGGATTAAATTGTTTCCAACCTCCATTTATGGTATTAGTTGTGCCCCTTCCAGAATTCTCCCTAAATTGGAAAATTATGCCTTCATTGGACCTTATCAGTAGGTCTATAGGGGCATTATTTTAGAGCCTCATCTAGATTCTCTTCTCAACAGTTTGGTTTTGCACTATTATTGGGGAATGTCTCCTGATTCATTACCCCATCTTGTCATTAAATTTATTTTCTCTTTCAATCTCAAGAAACCTAAGAATATGTTGAAGAAAATATAACACTGAGAGGGGGAGGTGAATCAGTATTATGCAACTTTAACAATATTTAAAATGTTTAAGCTATTATAATAAACCATACAAAAACACCATAAAACAAAATACACACACATAAATATGAGACTCGGAGTTTTACATGGAAACCCATATAGGAGAAAACCATAGAACAAATTCTTATTTATAAATGAATGTATGCAATAACCTAATGTTACATCAATTTTTTGGCACCAACTAGTAGGAGAATGTTGAGAAATGGCAACAAGAAAATCCAGTTTAATTTGTCCTTGTATTAAACTGTGAATTAAAATCGAATTCTATTCTCATAACAACTTGTAAATAGTTAATTAAGTTTAATTAACTTAATTAGCTTAGGAATTTCAAGTTGGAAGTATTTTTGTAGTCATGTATATGTTCTCCCTAAATTTTAGGGGTCCAGGATGAGTTTATTTGAGTTGTAATTAGATAACTCAGTTTGACTGAGTTATAGACAGTTAAACTAGTTCTAACTGTTTATGGAACTAGTAGAGGTCTAGTAGTGAGTTGGTGCACTGGTGCATCCTTAGTGCTACTCCAGCTAACTAAAGATTCCCTCATGAGAAACTCATGCATGTCAGTTCAGAGAAAGACCCAGTTGAGACTAGAGTGCAAGGACAGTGTACTATCAGTTGTATGATGATCCGAGTTGTACAGGTCATGCATGCAATCAGAGAAGGACCTAGTTTTGGATTACACAGTTATGGAGGAAGGATTTCAAAATTAAATATGGGTTGATCCTCATAGGAATTGCGCAATCAAATAGGGGTTGGTAGGCAGCAGAAATGGCTAAGTGTTGTCCATAGCGGGCTTGTGAAGTAGAGAGTTGATCATACTTGTGCAGGAATTGTTCTAGTGAGAAAAATCTTCATATTATCATTCAAATTTATGATTAATGCAATAGATAGTCATGGTTTTGAGCGGTGGCTTTCCCTAGCAAAAAATTGTGTTATCTGTCTTTGATTATCTTCCTCTTGATGATTATTGTTTTCATCAATATATTGGTTTTCATTGTTTAAAGAGTAGAGTACATTCTTGTCTTGTGTTTTAGTACATTACATGAGCTGTGAATCTACAAGAAAATCTACATGGTATCAGAGAAGAATACAATATACTAGAGGATATTTCGAAGTTTTGAGTTTGGGATTACAGGTGAAATTCAAATTTGCAATACATACTTTAGGATTGGAAAATGGCTTTCTACAGTTTGAGGCTCGAGTATGCCTTTGAAGGTAGCTCGAATTATATAGCCTAGAAGAACAGGATGGAGGTAGTTCTAGAGGATAATTACCTCAAGGAATTCATTGATCAATACATTCCTAAGCCAGCAGCATCGCATGCACAAGATCTGGCCGAATGGAAGAAGTGTGTGAAGAAGGTGAGGTGGATAATCCTTGAGGGAGTTCAAGACCACATTTTCTCGAGTCTCCATGGGAAGGAAACTATGTATGCTATGTGGAAAGCATTGATAAACCTATTCCAGAATAGCAGTGACCATAGGAAGTTTGCATTGAAAAATAAACTTCGAAAAACCAAGATGGAGAAAGGTGAGACCATTCCCAAATACTTGACCTAGTTCACTCACTATCCTGATGAGCTTGGAAGTGTTGGAATAACCTTTGTCAAGGATGATATGGTGAGCCTAGCTTTCCTAGGCCTTCCCAAGAGTTGGAATAGCTATCAGGACTCTGTCAATGGGAGGGAGAAGTTGCCATATTGGGAACAGTTGTGGTCAGATTTGATGCAGGAGGAGATCAGAAGGAACACCAGAGATGGTTCCTCATCAAAGACCAGTGATGAGGAAAATTGTGCCTTAGTAGGTAAGGCAAGGAAAGGGAAAGGGAAGGTGTCCCATTCCAAATCAGATTCTTTTCATGGAGGCAAGGAGAAAGACATGTCGAAAGTTAAGTGCTTTCATTTTCATGATCTATGACATTTTGCTACAAACTGTCTGTTCAATAATTCCAAGAAGAAGTCCTCGGGAGGAGTGGTGGGTGAGTCTTTGGCCTCTAAATTCAAATTGGACTTTAATCTCATTGTATTCATGGTGTCATCGATGATGGAGCTTCATTCCATATGGCTGGTAACAAGGATTTTTTCAGTGACTTAGAGGAGAATGATCTCCATATGCATATCGAGATGGGTGATGATGGGAGGAATGGTGCTACTGGATTGGGCACGGTTACTTTTCAGAATAAGCAAGGTGCTCCTCTCACCTTGACAGATGTTATGTATGTGCCCGTGTTGAAGAAGAACTTGGTATCAGTCGTCATGTTGGAGGATAGAGGCTATGATGTGGTCTTTAGCAAAGGAAAGGCATTCCTTTGACACATAGCCATAGGTCAGGTAAAGAAGATTAGGATTCGAGTTAACAATCTCTATAATTTGGAGGTAGAGGATTGTGTTGCTTTGAGCATAAAATCAGAGATAGTTCAGAGTCGAGATTTTGGCGAGTTGTGGCATAGGTGATTGGGTCACTTGCATCATGGAGATTTCAAAATCATGCAGTAGATCTCTGCTGGTCTTCCCAAAGGTACGCTAGATCAAGTTGATACATGCAAGGTGTGTACTTTGGGAAAATACACCAAGACTTCCTTTCACAACAAAGACAGTCACGCAGAGGTGATTCTAGAGCGAGTCCATTCAGATGTGTGTGGACCATTCTCAATAGAATCCATGGCCAAACATAGGTACTATGTTAAATTTGTCAATGATTTTTCTCATAAATGTCGGATCTTTTTCATGCAGACAAAGGATCAAACTTTCACAAAGTTTTTTGAATTTAAAGAATTGGTCGAGAAAGAGTTTGGAAAGAAGGTTAAAGCTATGAGGAGTGATAACAGTGGTGAGTATGTCTCAAATGAGTTTAAGAACTTCTTTGCAGCAGAATGGATTAAATGAGAGTTGACGGCACCCCATAACCCATAGCAAAATGGGGTGGCCAAAAGGAAGAACAAAAGCATTGTAGGGGCAACATGGGCGATTTTGCATGATTAGGGCCTAACACTACACTTGTGGGCTGAGGCATGAAAAACAGTTGTTTATTTTCATAACAAATCCCACATCAAATACTTGGGATGAAAACACCAAAGGAGGCTTTCTTCAGTAAGAGACCAAATGTTGGTCACTTTAGGATTTTTTGGTCATCGGTATATTGCCATGTGACCAAAGATGCACGGAAGAAGCTTGAGCTGACAGCAGAGTTGGGGATATTTTTTGGGTACACTGATACACCTCACAACTATTAGGTGTACTTATTGACTAGCAGGATGACAGTGGTTCGCAAGGATGTCAGATTCGATGAGGAGAAGGTCATGCAAGGTTCCCTTGAAAGGGAGCTTCAGCTACATGCGGTTGAGGAGTTTTTAGCTCCTAAAGTTGAGGAGCCTCAAATTGATGTGGAGAAACCACATGTAGAGGATCCAAGAGTGGAGACATCCACTCAGGAAGAGTCTTCAAGAGATGGGATAAAGTGCACCAGAGAGGCTAACAGGTTATTTCATGATGCACGGGAGAATGTGGGAGCACCCACATCTCAACATAGGTAGGGGAGGTCACCTGAGAGGTACACTGGATACATGGCTCTTATGAGCAGATGTGTTGAGACAGAGACATCTTCCTTTGAGGAAGCAGTGCAGCAATTGGTTAGGGTTGATGCCATGATGGAGGAGTATGGCTCCATAGTTCGTAACAGTGTTTTGGATGTGGTCTCGAGACCGGAGGACAAGTCAGTGGTGAGCTCTTGATGGTTTTACAAGGTAAAACAAGCTGTAGATGTTAGTGTGGAGAAGCATAAGGCTAGGTTTGTGGCCCATGGCTTTTCACAGGTAGAGGGGATTGGCTATGATAAGACCTTTTCTCCTGTTGCAAGGTACTCATCGATCAAATCTATATTGGCACTATCAGCACAAATGGTTTGGAAGATACATTAGATGGATGTAAAGACAGCTTTCCTTAATGGCATGATTGAGGAAGAGGTGTACATAGAGAACCCTGAAGGTTTTGAGACCTTCAATCGTGAGTCTCATGTCTGCCGACTCAAGAGAGCATTATATGGGATGAAGAAAGAACCTCATGCTTGGTACACCAAGATCAATAACTACTTCACTGGGTTGGGATTCACCAAGATTGAATTGGATGTGAACCTATACCACATAGTGGTGGAAGGTAAATTGTTGATCATTTTTTTATATGTCGACGATTTGATTTTGACAGGTGATGATCATTTGATCAATTCTCGCAAGGAGGATCTTGCAAGAGAGTTTGAGATGAAGGACATGGGGCTCATGCATTACTTTCTGGGCATGGAAGTATGGCAAAGTGATGGGGAATTTTTTGTGTCTCAAGGAAAGAATGCCAATGAGCTACTCAGGAGGTTCCACTTGGAGAGCAGTCAACCCATAGAAACTCCTCTGGTAGGTAACTAGAGGAAGGAGGATGTTACTTCAGGGGAAGTAGTGGAAGCTATTGTTTACAGGCATCTTGTGGGTTCACTCATGTATTTGGTGAAAACACAACCGGATATGTGCTATGCAATTAACCAGTTTAGTAAAGCAATGGTTAGGCCTACCAAGTTGTATTGGAAGGTGGCAAAGCATGTGTTGAGATACCTATGTGGTAAAGACAGACGGAGGGAGTGGAGCTTCAAGGATTCACTAATGCAGATTGGGCAAGGAGTTCATCCAACAGGAATATCACATCAAGAGGGATCTTCAGTATTGGGTCAGCAACAATTTCTTGGTACAACAAGAAATAGAGATCGGTTGCACTCAGTTCGGCAAATTCTTACATGGCTACAAGTCAGGAAGCATATGAGGCCATCTTGATGAGGAAGATTATGGTTGGTTTATTTGGTCAGCATATGGATCCAACTATGATTTACTACAATAATCAAAGTTGTATCAAACTCTCTAAAAATCCAATTTTTCATGATTGTTCCAAGCATATATATATTTGATATCATCATCTTCGAGATTGTGTAATGAGGCAGATTATGTTGTTGGAGTACATTCCCACAGAGGAGAAAGATGTTGACATTTTGACAAAGGCATTGTCAAAATGTAAATTCGAGTTTCAGGAGATAGAATGGAGGTAGCTAATAATCCCTTTCTTGTTGAGAGGGAGTATTGAGATGTTGGCAACAATAAATTCCAGTTTAATTTGTCCTTGAATTAAATTGTGAATTAAAATCGAATTATATTCTCATAGCAACTTGTAAATAGTTAATTAAGTTTAATTAACTTAATTAGCTTAGGAATTTTGAGTTGGAAGTCTTTATGTAGTCATGTATATGTTCACCCTAAATTTTAGGGGTCCAGGATGATTTTATTTGAGTTGTAATTAGATAACTCAATTTGACTGAGTTATAGAAAGTTAAACTAATTCTAACTATTTGTGGAACTAATAGAGGTCTAGTAGTGAGTTAGTGCACTAGTGCATCCTCAGTGCTACTCCAGCTAATTGAATATTCCGTCATGAGAAACTCATGCATGTCAGTTCATAAAAAGACCAGTTGAGACTAGAGTTAAGGGATAGTGTACTATCAATTGTATGATGATCTGAGTTGTACAGGTCATGCATGCAATCAGAGAAGGAACTAGTTTTGGATTGGGCGGTTATGGAGGAAGTATTTCACAATTAAATATGGGTTGATCCTCACAGGAATTGCACAAAGAAATAGGGGCTTGGTAGGTAGTAAAATTGGCTAAGTGTTGGCCAAAGCGGGCTTGTGAGATAGAGAGTTGATCATACTTGTGCTATAATTTTTCTAGTGAGAGCAAGTTTGGTATTATCACTCATATTTATTATTAATGCAATAGATATTTGGGGTTTTGAGTAGTGGATTTCCCTAGAGAAAATTTATGTTATGTGTCTTTGATTATCTTCCTCTTGTTGATTATTATTTTCATTGATCTATTGGTTTCCGTTGCTTAAAGAGTAGAGTAAATTCTTTTCTTGTGTTTTAGTACATTACATGAGTTGTGAATCTATAGGAAAATCTACAGAGAATCCCATCCCCTAATTTATAGGCACAAAACTAAGGGAGACACCAATCCCCTGATTTATAGGCACCAACCTAAAGGAAACAACAATCCCCTTATTTAAAAGCACCAACTTGAAGGAGCCACCAATCCTCACAATGATTCATATTTTGGATTTGAATCTTTGTTGATCTAATCGACTCTTTATTTAAGTATATTCAGTATGTTTTCGGTCTTCACATTTCACTTCCAATATGGTCTCTCTTCAGGTCTCATCTTTTGATGTAACTCATATTAGCGCTCTGTTACAACTTATATATTCATTCTAATATGTTCTACTATTTGTCTCTATACAATCAGCATTGTCACCATTCTCTAATCTGCAGTTCCATATATTCAAGATTTATCTACTAAAAATTGGCTTACTCCCCTTCACTTTGTCTGCTATTGGTCTCTTACTCTCACTGGCTTTTGAAATTCTGTCAAAGAAATCACTCACCCTCACATATGCATTGTATCGACAACATTCTCAATTGCTTAATATTGTTTTTATATATTATGGCCTCCTTTACCATGGGTATCAATCCATGGTATTGACCCATGGTATTATGGGTTGAACAGGTCACTCAATTCCTCTTACCACACAGCTTTCTTGCACACTCTTGCTCATCTCTTGACTCCTCCAGATCTTACACACAACTCTCCCACTACTACAATGCAATTCATACTTAAATTTTCTTCTTCTTTTTCATCACCTATATGGTGCATTTTATTGATGACTCCCTCTTGTCCAATCTCGTAGCCCTCGCGCCTTTCACATATGACTCATATGCTCATGTCTATGACCATGGGCCAATAATACTAGGACCACACTATACTAGAGTTGTACCAAGGGTCCGTAGCCATTGGGTGCTAACCTTAGAACTTCATAACCCGGCACCGTAACTGAGTACTTATATACTAGATACCAAAGACCCTTTAAACCCTTTAGCTCCATATTCTAGGCCATTGAGCACCTAAGGCCACGAGTTATGACCTTGTCCTCTACTTGAAGCTATGACTATTGGAACATTGTCTCCATACAAAATATCATTTGAACTCTTTAGCTCGGATTGCTAGACCATTAAGCACCCATGACCGCATGTTGTGACCTCAGTCCTAACATACCACTTTGATACTCTTCTAATTGCATACATCCTAGTATCAATACTTTAGCTCCAAGTGCTAAACTGTTAAGCACATGTGACTCCGTGTTGTGACCTTGGTCCTTTAGTTGAAATTTGACTGCTAGAACGTTAACCCTTTATACACATCCTGATACCAATATGATCACTAAACCTAGAAGACAAAACTACATTTGATAAACTAATTCAACCTTCACTACAATTGATGACATTTTTCTTGTCTTACCAAACCATTGCATACTGGAGTGCTTCATTTGTCATTCATTTTGATACCTCAATACCATGGTATAAGGCCCAACAATGGTCGATCCTTTGGATATTTTCAATTTTGGCCCCATAATTTTTTTACTTTTTGGCCAAAACTTAATACATGGGAAAACCTTTCCTAACCAGGTACCAGTGTGAGTCCCAAGACCTATGGTTCTGCCACATCAATCCACCATGGACCAATCATTTTTAATTATATGATCCTTCTACCATGTCATTTGTGTCAAGTCATATCTTCCACGTCATACTATATATCAACCTTAGCATTTATATATAAAAGTGGAATTTGGTGCTAGGTGCTCCAATACCCCAATACGAGACCCATCATTGTTACGTCATCTGCCAAGTCACCTACCATTACATCTTCCATGTCATATATTGCAAACAATCAGTCCCTACCACATTTCTAAGTGCTTACATGTACCTATCATGTGTCACCTGCCAATCATCCAGTCAATTGGCCAAAAACTCTATTTTTTCTTGCCATGTGTCACTCACTGTTGTTTCCACATCAACGAATCTACCACTTTTTTTCCTTTTGGTGTCATTTCATAGTGGATATTGGATCAGGAGCACACCCCTACTTTAAATTCCATGCATGTGTGAGCCCGATATAGATCTGGACCATTGGATTGAGGCATTCTTAGCTGTTAGATCCATCACATGCACAACTATACTATAACCTCCACATGTGTTGTGAGCCCGATATAAATCTAGGTCATTGATCTTGTCAAGATTAATTATCATAAAAGAACCAAATTTTGTTCCACTCTTATGTCAAAATGCCATGAAAACACCAAAATGTGTTCCATGCAAGCACATTATGGAAGCACCAAATTTCATTCCATGCCCCACTCGACCCTCTATTGTTCGATCATCGAAACCTCCTTTTTCATCAATTGATTCCAACACCCTACACAACCCTTTGTTGCTTGATCATCCGATCCTCTTTTGACATCAATTTGTTCCAACACCCTACACAATCCTCTACTACTCAATCATCAAAGTGTCATTTGACAGCACTGCAGTTGACATCACTGAAAACATATGTGCAACAATCTCCCCATGTGGCATTAATGGTAACATCACCAAACATAATCCATTCATTGATGTACTTTTGTTGAAAACTCTACCTAAAAACTGGCTAACTCTTCTTTCTCTCTTAAGGCTACATATTGACCTTGATTCCCGTGATGTTTATGTATTTCTCCCCTTTTGACATTAATGGAAAAGGACATAATCTAGTTGCAATGGCCACGTCTTCTTTTCGCGATTACTCCTAGGCTTATGCTATCATCACTCTAAAACTAAATTCTTATTAACATCAACTGGATGTTCCCTATATGTGCATGATTTTTCAGATTGCTCCATGAGACTCCCCTTGTGTTGATAACAGTTCTTTTACCTCTCCTTACAATGGAACTTCTCATGTAAGCAAAATATTTATCTTTGTAAATTTTACCACTAATGGACTACTCTCCCTATGATTGTGTTTTATATATATAACACTTTCTTCATTTGTCGTGCACCTTGTGAGAAAGACAATGTGGCAGATTGTAGTTGTGTACTACTCCTTTTACTAACAAAGTGAAGGAGAGATCACTCTCAGCCTCTCTCTAAGATATTCAAAAGTTTCTCTAGGAAGAGGGTTGGAAAAGATATCTACAACTTGTTCCTTAGTAGACACATAATCTGATTTAACAATTTGGTCCATTATTTATTCTCAAACAAAGTGATATTTGATAGGAATGTGTTTTGTTTTGGAGTGCATAATTGGATTTTTAGATATATTAATTGCACTAGTGTTGTCACATAAAATAGGCACCAGTTGATCACAATCTACCTGCATATCTTTGAGATTTGTATCATCCAGAGAATCTGGGTACAATATGATGTGGTTGCAATTTTCTCTTATTTAGTAGTATATAATGAAATAGAAGTTTGTTTTTCGCTAAAAAAGAAAATTGGACAACTTCCTGGGAAGAATGCTCCACGATTTGTGTTTTTCTTGTTATGAACACTACCTACCCAATCAACATTAGCATAGAATTTTGGTGTGAAATCTATATCTCTGGACTACCATAAGCCAAAATCCAATGTTCCTTGCAAGTATTTAAAGATCCTCTTGAGTATCTGCATATGAATTTCCTTTGGGTTTGACTGGAATATTCTTACTAGACCTACTACTTGCATGATGTTTGGTCTTGAAGTTGTGAGATAAAGTAGGTTGTCAATCATAGATTGATACATGGGTTGATTTACCTCTGAAGAGTCATCATTCTTGTTGAGTTTACAGTCTGTTACCATAGGTGTACTAACAAGTTTACATTCCCCCATGCCAAATTTCTTGAAATTTTGTTTGAGATATTTAGTTTGAGAAATAAATAACCATTTCTATATTTGCTAAACCTGCAATACAAGGAACAATGATAGTTCCCCAATCATTGGCATTTCAAAATATTTTTGCATGTCAGCGGAAAATTGTTCATTTATCTTATCAACATGATCCAAAAATGGATCCTGGATAAACCTCTAATTCTAAAAGACTTCATATAAGAGGTAAAAGGTACCAAATGGCACAAATCCTTTGTAAATCAGAGGAAAATGAAAGTCATAGGCTACTCTCGGAAATAGCCCCATTGCAAAGATCGTCTTGTTTTGAATCTGCTGCAACTTGAATGGGCAAAAATGGACTTAGTATGCAGAATTTATCACGAAAAGAAGATGCCCTTGGTTCTTTAGAAAAAGAGGCAAATCTTCTAAAAATGGCCTAAAAGGCTTTATGAGGTAAATCGCATCGGAGGAGGTCAAAGAGTGGATTTAAGTGAAAAGGGGAAACCCCCGATCACCAATCCCCGAGATATCTGGTCAGAGGCAGACAGGTGATGTTGCATAAGGATTGGGCCGAGCGATAAGCCGATTGTCGATATCGGCGGATCACAATCGGCAATGCCTATGGAAAGACCCCGAGCCGATGCAATCTAGATCTCCCATATCAACAGTGGGGATGCAATAAGCGATTTAAAAGGCAAACCCAACCATTTGTGGGTTTTTGCCTATGAAACGACCCCGATCCCTTCTGTAACAGCCCCTAATCATCATTCCACTCTACAAGCAGGCGTTTTGGCCGACGATGAGGCGTTTGAAAGCCACAGGGCTGCAGAGCCAGATGGTTAGTCGAATAGACAGCGCAGAGAAGCCATAGAGTCACAGGGGAATGATTGGATCGCAGAGAAATGGCCATGGAAGCCAAAAGCCGGGAAGATGCCTCAAAAGAGCCAAAGAGCACGATTGAGAACAACAGGAGGAAGTTGAATGCTGAAAACAGTTGCAGAGCCGAGAGAGCTCAATCGAGATCCGAAGAGCTACTGCGCAGAGTAGCTGAGGGAGCCTTTGGGGTCACTTGAAGTTCAAGTGAAAAGCTAGAGAGCTGAAGGTTGCAGAGGGCAAAGAAGCCAGAGCCGAAGAGATAGAGCCAAAGCCAGAGCCAAAGCCAAGAGCTAGAGCCAAGAGCCAGAGCCAAGAGCCAGAGCCAGAGCCGAAGAGCCAGAGCCGAGAGCCAGAAAGCTGAGAGCTTCAAGAGCCAAGGAGAGATGGTGTTCTGAGCCCATTGTTCCTGTGTAAAACAGTGGATTTGAGCCAAAAGCTTGTAAAAAGGACTTTGCCATAATCCCAGAGAGCCTAGTTGAGTTGACTAGAGCTCACGGAGACGTAGCCCAAGAGTTTTGGGTGAACTCCAAATTAATATTGTTGTTCTGTGTTTGTTTTTACCATTGCATTATTTACTGTTATATGTATTTATATATCAGTTCAAACACATTTACATATCATCACAAACAACAAATTTTAAAGCATATAATCAGTTTAAATCAAATACTAGCATACACCTATATTTTCAAGCATTTTTAGTTCCGCATTGGTTAATCATGAAGACTTGGGAATATTTAAAGCTTTGGAAGTGGGAAAGGTTCTTGTAAGTTAGACAAGAAGCCTAAGAACCCCATTTTCAGGTCAGGTACTCCCAAATATGATATCATCTACATACACCACAATAAGAAACAATTTATCATGATCAAAATTTAATATAAAAGTTACTATCAATCGTTCCCCTTTTAAAACGTTGTTGTTGTAGGTATTTGTCAAGTTTGAATACAATGCTCTAAGAACATGTTTTAACCCATAAAGTACCTTCTTCAACTTGCAAACATGATTCATGTTATCAGTCAATTGGTAATATTCAAGTTGCTCAACATATACTTCTTTTTTTATCTCTCCATTGAGAAAGATTGATTTGACATCCATTTGATATACCTTACAATTTTCATGACATGCAAAAGAACATTATAATTGCCTCAAGTCTAGCATCTAGAGCAAAAGTCTCCTCAAATTCCACATCTTCCACTTGAGCATATCCTTTGCATACTAGTCTTGCTTTGTTTCTAATAACTTGACCAGCCTCATTTACTTTATTTTTGAAAACCCAATTGGTTCTAATCGCATTCTTGTAATTTGGTCTTGGAACCAATTCCCAAGTTTGTTTCTTGTCAATTTACTCCAATTCTTCATCCTTGGATTTAACCCAATAGTGATCTTGACCATCTCGATCAAAATCCTTGGGTTCTATTGTGCATAGCAAATAAAAATTTGGCATGTCTAGGAGAGTCTATAAATTTTCTTTTTGTCTGAACACCAACCCATTTATTTCCTAGAATTTGATTTTCAAGATGATATTTTTGAACATACCTTGAAGGAGTCTTAGGATAAGATTGATCAGCTCTATTTTATTCTACTACATGTTCCTCTTTCTCTCCTTGTTCATCTTCTTCTTCATCTTGAGGTTGATAGATGATTTAATCATCTTGGGGTTGTTGTATTTCTTTATCTATTGATTTCTAATCAATATTTACTTGGATGCATTCAAAAATATTATGCAGTGTTTTATTGTAGCATTTGTAGCCTTTGCTTCTAGAATACTATCCAAGAAGTATGTCTTCATCTACTCTTGAATTGAACTTTCCTAGGTGTTCTTCATTTCTGTTAATATAAAATTTTCTGCCAAAGATTTTGAAATGTTTTATTGAGGGTAGTCTCCCATCCCATAGCTCATAAGGAGTCTTATTGATTTTTTTCCCTTAAATGAGCCTTATTTATAATGTTGACTATTGTTTGGATAGCTTCTCTTCAAAAGGTATGTGCCACTTTTGCTTCATCAAGCATTGCCCATTCCATTTCTCAGACTATTTTTTTATTCTCTCAACAATGTTGTTTAGCCGTGGAGTTCTTGCAACCGAGAACTACCTCCTAATTTTGTTCTTCTCACAAAAATTATTGAATTCATCTTAGGTAAATTCTCCCCCTCAATGTGATATCAAACATTTGATCTTCAAATCCATCTCATTTTCTAGTTGGTCCTTGAATATTTTAAATTTCTCAAATGATTCATATTTTTCCTTAAGAAGACCAATCTAAGTCATTCTTATGAAATCATCAATTAAGAGCATGAAATACCTCTCACCTTGAATAGACTGTTTTGTGGTGGGACCATTGAGATATATACGAATGAGTTCCAACAGCCTTGATGTAAAATGTTCATTTGCTTTGAATTGCACCCATGATTGATTTTTGAGTTGACATGATTTACAAATGTTGTCATGTGGCCTTGAGATTTTGGGCATATTTCTATCTGCCTACTTTTTGTTGATCTTTACTAAGTGATCAAAGCTAATATGTCCTAATTTCCTATGTCATAACTATCTCATATCCACCTTTTCCATACAACATCTTTCTTTGTCATAATTGCCTTAACTATTGTTTTCCCCAATTCTACCTTTACTTATATCCATCTGACCTAAATATAATTTCATGTCCTTCATCACACTTCTGACCAACACTTAAGATATTATGGTTAAGATCATCTACATATAATACATTATGAGATTTAGTCTTTCCCTTTTCCAAAACAATTGTTTATTTCCCATTATCTTTGTTGGTATGTTGTTACCAAAATTAACACTGCCCCTTTGTCTTCATTAAATGATACAAGCTTTCTCTTGTTTCTTGTCATGTGTTTTGAACAGTTTCTATCTATGTGGCATTAGCTTCCTTGATTATGATCATAGAGTGTGAATCCACACTCTTCTACAATCTTAGGCTTCTTTCTTTATATTATCATCTTGTTGCGACACTCACTTGCCTTATGTCCAAATCTATTGCATACATAGCATTCAATTTCATTCGAGGGAGGAGAAAATGTGTTTTTCTTACCAACATTATTAACATAGATATTTATGGGCATAGGCATTAAAAACGAACAAGATCTAACATTTACATTTCTGATATACCTATAGGCTCTATAATTTACATCCTTATGACCAAAGATATGACATGAAAAATAGTATCCATAAAAGAGATCTAGGTACCTTGGTGTGAAGATTCTTCTTGATGGAATTGCTCTATGAGACTTGCTTTAATTGTTGGATTGAGAAGATTCAAGCTTTCGTTGCTTACCTTCTCCGTTATTATTTGTGAAACTGATCTAATTATGTTTATGTTGACTTATGACATCATTCTTTGTTTTTCTTGTTTGGGTGCTTATCCCTTTTAGCACATTAGTGTAGCTCCTGGGTTCCTTTATTCTTGATGTATACATGATTCTCCTTTTACATTTTCGTGATCTTCTTTGTATCTCAAATTTTTCTTGATTGTTGGATATATTTGATTGCTGAGAATATTGTTAAGGGTTTTAGAGCTTTTTACAAATCTTAGTTTCAAATTTATTTGAGATTTATAATTATCTGTATCTTTTCTTATAGAAACCACCTCTACTTCAAGCCTTTCACAATTCTTCTCCTTGTCTTTTATTTGGCTCATAAGATTGACTTCTATCCTCTTTGCCTTTTCCAATTGTTTTTAGAAGAATGATTGCTTCATTTGCAGCACAGTCTTTCTCCTCATATGCTTGTGCTTTTTCTTTTTGCTTTTGGTTCTTTCTCCTTAGTCTTTTAATTTTGTCTAAGGAACTAAGGAGTTTTCCTTACATATCAACTTTCGCTTCAATCTCATCATCTTCTGGATTAGGCCTTTCTTGATTAGACTTATTATCTTCAAGGGCCATAAGAATTTATTCATCTAAACTTGCATTAGATTCAAACTCCTCTTCATCTTTTGTGGAGATGTTATTTCCTTAGAGTAGAAGCTCTTCCTTTTCAAATATTTTCCTCTATAATTCTTCTTAGGTTTCTTCATTCCTTTTTATTCTTTCTTATCATTTTTGTTGTCTTTCTTGGCATATGGACATTTATTAGCTAAGTTATCTACTCTACCACAATTGAAACATTTGAACGATAACTTACCATTGTGTTTGTCAAATCCTTTCTTTAGCTTCTTTATGAAGAAATGATCTGGAAAATACAATGGTGAGTCGGGTAGTAGACTAAAAAAGAATAGGTTGGAGCTTGTAAGAATAGGGAGTGGGTTTTCCCAGTAAGTTGTAGCTTGCAAAACAAACGAAGTTTAAGCCTCCTATAGGTAGAAACCTACAAAAGTTGATGTAAAAAGTGAGTGGTTTCTCACATGTTTCATAAGTTGGTGCTTGCATATTGGTTAGTGCCAATATATTGTAAAAGAAGATTGATAAGAACAATAAGAAGACAAAGTGTTTTGTGGTTTTTCTCCTAGAAGGGTTTCCACCTAAAATATCTGGTGTACAAATGTTATGATTGTGTTTCTTATGTGGTTTGAGTTTGTCTTGTCATGTATCACATTTTTGATATGTTTCTTATATGTTATATTAGTTAATTAATTGTTTAATAAGAAGTAAAAATTGGTAAATTATGATCAAATTAGGGTTATACAGATTCACTCTCCCCCCCCCCCCCCCTCCTCCTCCCTTCTCAGTATAACCATGTTTCCAACATTTGGTATTAGAGAAGGCTCCTTGAAGTGCAACTTGACTGTTGAAAGGTAGATTTGGTTGAATCATGGATCATCAAAGTGTGCATGTGCTCAATGCTGCAAACTTTCATGAATGGAGAGAAAGTAAAATATGAATTAATTGCTCATGGATCTAAAGCCTAGAAAGTAGTGACTAATGGTTATGGTGAAGACCCCCCTTCAAAACAAATTCAGTAATGGAATTCCCATCTGAATGTGCAATTTACAACAAACTTCAAGATCTAGATCTTGAGAAGGTAATAGATCTCAAATCTGCAAAAGATATATGGGATAGGTTGCAGGTTCTACATAAAAGAGATACCAATTATAGCAGTAGTGGAGAAAAAGACAAGAAGAAGAAGAAGAAGAAAAGGCCTCTCAAAAATAAATTGTTCAGTCGAATGAGATCTATTCTCCTAGCATGAAAGAAGTATTGAAATAGAATGGCTCTCAATGGAAAATAGAGATCAAATAAATTATTGTAGATATGTGATGAGAAAGAGCATGAGTTCAAATAAGAAATCATTAGTCTGAGGACATAGTTGGAAGAAGCGAGAGGAGTTGAAGATGTATTGGGCAGCCAGCTTAAAGAAAGAAGAGTTAGAAGCTGAGATAGTTTTAGAAAGAAACGAGCTAGAAAAGAGCAAATATAGCTCAAGGCAACAACAAGAGATAATAAAACAGTATCTAAAATGTTAAACTCACACAAAATAATAGGCAGTAGATAAGATAATCGTGAGATTACATTTTATTAAATATTATATGCACATTTATACAATGTCTTATGACCCTTGGTTTTCATATTCCAAGTGGTCTCTTGGACTGCAATATCTATTCATATTCCACACCAACCTTTACCAAATTATGTGTCCATCATCCCCCCCCCCTTAATCTGAAGGCGTGTATATGAGTCCAGGAAGAGAGTTGAAATACAAAAATGCAATAAATTATCTCAAAAATTATGGTATAAGGTGGGAAAACTCGAGGTCTCAACCGATGATGGTTTAAGGCCAACCACTAACACTGGAATTCTTGGTGCAGTTCCTATAACAATTCCAAATATGGATAGAAGTTTAATTCTTCTGCTAGAAGAAGCACTCCCTATTGTTGTGAAAAGGGAGACCATTTAGGTATCAACCTAGACTGCTTGATGCAGTTCCTGGAACAGTTCCAAATCTAGATAGAAGTTGAAGTCTTCAAATGGTGGAAGTGCTCCTTATATCAGTTTGAAGATGACCGCAAACTGTGAAAAAAGTATGCTCATGGAGCATTACTTTGTCTCTAGCTACAACTCTAAATTTGGGTATGGATGACTCTAGCTCTAGTCTCAGGCAGCAGGTTCAATCTATGGTTCAGGCTCGCTTGATGTGGCTTTAAAACTTGTAGATGACCATCAATTCCCCCTTGTCAGATACAAGGTGAGAATATGAAGACATCTCAACTGCAATATTTTTCAATACTCGAGAATAAATTATGTGGTATGACTAAAATATCTTCTTTGTTGTTGAACCCCATTACCAAGAAGCGATTCATCCAAAGTGAATCTTCATTCTTGTATGAGTCTTGTTTCTATATAATTTGTTTGAATGATGAGTATTTTTATGATAGTGCTCACACAAGTGAATATCAAAATATTCAGATCTTTCACATGGCCAAATCTATCACAATGTTGGCATTTGACAATTTGTTGTGAATGTGGAAGAGGAGTAGTTGAAATTGAGTTGCCTTGAAGAAACCTAGCACTTTTAAACTGAATGGGATTAGAATAGTCTGGAGTATGAAATTACAACTCCTTGTCATATCCAAGAATGATTGTGTTCTTATTGACAACTTCTTCCCAAGCTCTGATAATGGGCTTGGGAAGTGCAGTTTGAACATATTCACCTTTATGCAAATCTGCCTTTTGCATTGGGCACAGTGATCTAATCAATTTCTAGTTGTTGATGGGAGTCAACTTCATACTCAAAAAGGGCATTTTTCTGGAAAAAAAAAAAAAAAAAGGTTCAGAATGATGACTATGTTTTTGTAACTCATCTTGTTGTAATTGATATTCGAGTTGCAGAAACTCGATCTTTTCGTGTGCATCTTATTTGAATCCCTGCAAACCCAGGGAGAGTTTGAACAAACACAAATCCTGTTTTCCATGTCCTTTACTTAAACGCCTAGGGTTTTACTGTTAGTGAGACCTCAATACTCAAACTCGGAGAGTGAGCCACTGAAATGCGACATAAGGAAAAAAGGTTTCGGATAATCGCACTCGCATATCGGTCATTTAACATATAAAGTAGACCAGATTGCCAATAAATATGCAGAGTTGTGGATTTCAAAAGATAGAGAAACACTTTGATAACCATTTCTACATTCATTGGGATAGGTGTTACATGGGCAGAGATATTTAACATGGGAAAATAATTTTGGCGCTTCAAAGAAACAATTGGAACAAGGGTGAGTGGATTCAGAACCTGAGGAGGACAGGTCTGAGAAGTGTTGAGTTGACAGACTTTGGATAGCACTTGGGTATGGCCACAAACACGCAGACGAAGGCCACACAAATAGTGGTTCAAATTTTAGCAAGGGAAGAATTCACCGACTCTGATACCATGTTAAACTCACACAAAATAATAGGAAACAGATAAGATAAACATCAGATTGAATTTTATTCACAATGATATACATATTTATCTAATGTCTTATGACCCTTGGTTTTCATATTCCAAGTGGTCTGTTGACTCCAATGAATGTTCATATTCCACACCAACCCTTAGCGAATTAGGTGTCCAACATAAAATCCCTGTAACATAAGATGACAGCAGCATGATTGGAAAGGAAGCAAGCAAGAACTAGCAGTAGAATGAGAAGTGGAGGAATGAGCCAAAGAAAGTGTCTTCTACAATAAGGCCATAAACTTATAGAAATGAATTTAACAAGTCTGCAAGGTTCCATAGGAGAAATAGAAACTCCTTTGCTCCCCTAATGAATAGTGTTGAATGTTACTTCTGTAATAGTTTTTGACATTTTGCAGCTAATTGTAGAAGCAGTCAAATCAAGGTTCATCAACAGAATATGCAATTGAAAAGGAAAGTCTCTCAAGAAAACAATCAAGGAATATCACTCCCTTCACGAATATCATCAACCATCAAGTACACAAGTTCTTTCTATGATCATCGTTATTCATGCAATATTTTTGGCCATAATGTTGCTGATTGCAAATATCAAGTACACAAGTTCTTTCTATGATCATCGTTATTCATGCAATATTTTTGGCCATAATGTTGCTGATTGCAAATATTATGCAAAGAAGATGAATGCATTGTATGCAAAGGGAAAGTCATATGTGGATAATAGTACAAGAAAACACAATCCTTTTCCTCCCTTTATCGTTCACACAAGATGCTATAGATGTGACAATCTTGGCCATATGGCCAAAGATTGCAAGTTGCCCAGTTCTTTAAAGCAATCCAGACAAATGGAGGTCATTCAAAGCAAATTAAACAAGAAGAAGGAGATGCACAGGTTAGAAGGGAGCCCACCCAAAGTTTGGAAAAAAAAGAAAGAGCAGCAAGTGATTTAATGAAAAATTGAAGTCATCATGGCCTCAGCGGGAGATGAGAAAATAAGAATCCATTCAGTGTTTATATTAGACTAGAAATCATGTAGTGTGAAGCACCTCAGGGGGAGAGAAACGCCGATAGTGTTCCTGGAAGGCTATAGCAATAAAGTTTGTTGAGTTTCAGATTAGAGTATTTCTATTTAAGTATTGAAGCTCAAAATGGTTACAAAAACAATCTAAGGCCACCATGCAAATTGAAGTCTTGAATATGGAAGGAAATTGTTTTTGCAAGCCAAGATTTCAATGAGTCAGATTTCCCTCCTTGACCATGTCATTACTCTATTGAATAAGTGTTTGGTTCTTGAAGAAGAGAAGAAAATAGAAGCGGGTGGTATAATACCCTATTGACATAGATCCCTACACACAAGCATTTGTAATTTGATATGCCCTTGTTTTGTTCGGTGATCAAGCATAGAGGAAAAGGACATTACATGGACATGATAGGAGTATATATTGCATATTTGATATGCCCTTGTTTTGTTCGTTGATCAAGCATAGAGGAAAAGGACATTACATGGACATGATAGGAGTATATATTGCATGCCAATTCAACTATAACAAAGGCTCAAGAGGATTTATATTAGAAAAACTTTTTTATAGAAAAATACTTATAAACAAAAGAAAGAACGTAGGAAACAACTCTTTTCATAGCAACCTTTGCATAAAGAGTTATGCATATTGAATCCTCAATGCTTCTTTGATCATACTTTTGTTGTTGCTATGGAAGGTTTTGAAAGAATAATTTTAGAACAAGCTCCAAGGGTATTCCTAGGGGGTCACCTTTTAATCAAATGAGGTACCTGAAGGTCCCATTTAAGGAAATGTATTGTGTATTTTGTAGGGATATAATGGTCAGAGGCATAATCCAAAGGTCGGATTTGGGGCTTTAAGTCCTTTAGATGTTGAGAAAAAGGACAAAATTCTACATGTGATTACCCATCAAAATGGTGTTGATACATGGGAGTATGGTGAGACTTGGCTCATTGATTGACATCTCCAATCTATATGGGCCACCATTGGCACATTTCAAAAGGGAATAAATGGATAGGAGTTCGTTTCTGGGCATAGGAACTAAATTTTTGTTTAGAGGACAAGAACAAAAACTAATTCATACAGAGATTACTTCTACTCAATAATGGATTACAGATTATGGGACTACCAAACATATGGTAAAGAACCAAACACCTCTTCTTAGATTATAGTGATCAACATAAAGTAACAAATAGAATCATAACAACAATGAGAGTATTTCACTAGGTTGACAAATAGAATCACAACAACAATGAGAGTATTTCACTAGGTTGACAGTTGCAACACTTTGTCAATAATACATGACAATGACTTCAAACAAGCAGAAGAATATGATTTTTTGAAAGCTAAATATTTGATGCATTCCAAAGTTGTGCTAGTCTTGGAGAGAAAACTAGAACAGCTCAGGAAAACAACCAATGATCCCTCATCCCGAGTGTTTGAAAGATATTTGCAATACATGAAACAGTTCAGTCGATACAAAAATCTAAACGTTGTGAATAAAAAATGGATTGGGTGAGAATGAGCTCTATGTGATTGGCCTCTGTGAAATGTAGAATGTTCTTGATGAATCAATAGAGAAGAATTCAAAGTACACTACCAGTAAAAATATGGAATAAAGGAACCTCAAAGATGGAGAACACAAATATAAAAGGGATTGATGAAGGGAGAGTAAGTATGGCAGAAGCGTATGGCGGAGTAACGTCACACGAAAAATCAATGGTATGACCTTTCGTTACTATAGTCTGGTGCAACAGTGATATGAGAACCTAACCTATAACGAATCAGTGGTATATCTGCATATATGAGGAGTTACACGGTATGAAATGTTATATACACTTGCAGACCTATGGCATTTGTTAGCAGAGAAGAAGACACATAGCTTGACCTGCCTTGTGGGTGGACCTTAGAAAACATTACACATAGCTTACATGTTACACATGGCAGCATAGCTTACACGTTACACAAAGCTTACATGTTATACATTACACATGGAAGCATGTGTTACATAATTTGGCGTTATAACACTTAACCTAGCCATTGTTACATAAGCTTGGCCAATACTCTGGTCATGGCAGCAGGATTGACAACTAAAAATGACAACAACCAATGGAGTATGTGTTGTCATTAAGGATATACGTTAAAATGGAAGGATGAGAATACAAACCTGAGCATACAGACCTAGAGCATAACAACAGTAAAATCGGAGCGTACCGACCTAATGGTCATTATGGTGATAGCTTGATGGTCATTATTTCGGTATCTAGCAGCTATCCATGGCATGAATTAGGCCTCATGTTTGTGAACCATGGACAGTCTTTGAACTTGACGCCAGAGAAGCCAAGTTGTAGAAGGCTTATTTGTTGTGTGTCTAAGTTATTTCTTGATGGTGTCAATATACTAGCCTTGAAAACCACATTCAGAAAGACTGTAATTTCAATTAGATGCCTCGCTCAGTCGAAATCAGGGCATGAATTATTTGGTATCAGTCAAAAACATGCTTTCTGACGGTCATTTCCAGCAGATTGAGGAACACTTTCGGATGGTTTCTTTCATCTTTTCTTTGAAATAGATTCCATAATAGTTTAATTTCCATTACTAAAATAATGACATCTCCAACATTAAGTTTTCATCACGTTTTGGAGGAATCCATTGGCACAAAGAAATCCTTAGCTTTTGTGTTGGTGCTTTCAATGAGAGATAAGAATTGTGTATCTGTGTTCCAAGAACCACCCAACTACAGCATGAACTAATTTCATGATATGCTACATTCCTCCGCACGATAATGATCATTTCGGACTAAGACCAAAAAATTATGAAGGAAAGTATATGTTTGCATCTCCCTTAGCTTCAAGGTAGGAGCCATGATCTTTAGTGCAAACACATTTCCTGCTTGAAAAGGGGTCCTTTCACCAGAGATTTTTATACAGGTAGATAGTTGAAGTCTGATGCAATTAAATACAACTTTATCTAAGATAAGTTCAATCATCCATGGCTTCTAACCTTCCAGGTCTAAGCTTGACAAATATTCATAATGCTAAATGCTCTGGATCCCTGGTCTAATGTCGAATGGTGGCCCATCAATATCAAAGGGTGAGAAAAAATTAATAAGCACATGACATTGACATTATTTTGTTGGTGCAACAATATAAGTCAATCAAGGTTTGAAAGCAATTCTTAGAGCTAAGACCAAGCGAAATAGGGGAAAAACTGAAACAAATCCCTTCAATAGTTTATCAAAACGAAATAATGTTGGTAACTGTGAATGGCTATTTGGTGTTGGTTGTGGCAATCTCTCTTGAGATATAAGCTTTGCATTGCCTAGTTTCCCATGTGTGTATTTATGAAACCAAAAGTTGGGTTGAAGATCTTCATCGAGCACTTTTTCAGAGGATACAAAGGTCATTACCAAGGCAAATTCCCATATCGGAACCAATGTAATGAAATAGGTGTTTATGCCAGAATGCCTTTACTATCATGGAGGTAAGTGTTGAGTTTTTGTTGAGTTTAATTACAAACATATCCCATTTCCATAGGTAAGTGTTGAGTTTTTGTTGAGTTTAATTACAAACATATCCCATTTCCATTGATATCAAAGGGGAGGTAAGGAGAAATAAGGAGAAATGATTTTCAAAACCAAGGGGAGGACCAAGTCATTGTTGCCATCAATGCCAAAGGACCAAATCATTGTTGCCATCAATGCCAAAGGGGGAGGACCAAATCAGTGTTGCCATCACTGTTAAAGGGGGAGATGGATGTCAAAGGTCAAGAAAGATATTTGGTGCCATCAATGCCAAAGGGGGAGGACCAAATCAGTGTTGCCATCACTGCTAAAGGGGGAGATGGATGTCAAAGATCAAGAAAGATATTTGGAAAAGAACATAAACTTGTTACAATTGCACTCATTGAAAGAAATGGTTCTGGATAATCTTCTAATCCATGTATTTTACTTTTTGGCGAAGTGGCTAGTCTTCTTTCATAGTAACTACTTGAAGAAAGTCAAAGGTCAAGAAAGATATTTGGAAAAGAACATAAACTTGTTACATTTGCACTCATTGAAAGAAATGGTTCTGGGTAATATTCTAATCCATGTATTTTACTATTTGGCAAAGTGACTAGTCTTCTTTCATAGTAACTACTTGAAGAAAGTATTATTGATCTGGCAGAAGAATTTTTTAGTTTTCCCTAATTTAGGGAACGAATGCATATTAAAGCTTAGCAATCTGCCTTTGCAGCCCGAATTTCCAAATGGATATCAGCGTCCGCAACCCAGTTTACTTGTTGAGAACCCACGTTTGCATCCTGTAGCATGGAAAAAGAAAAATACAAGCCTTATTTTATGAATTCATTGGAATTGGTTGATGTTAATCTTTTAATAATACTTGGAGTACCATTTACTTTGCTTTGATCTTCAAAATTTGAAAGAATTTGGAAACGAATAGGTGGACCATAAAGAGGCAGCCTTGTAATACAAAGAGACAATCTTTCATTTCAAATTCTTACATTGGAATACAAATAGTTAGCAAGTCATGTATATAAAAAGATGTGTTTTTGGATGGCAGAAGAGTGAGAAGATTGATTTTTATGAGACCTAGTTCGTGAATTACCTATGAAAGAGAGAAAGAGGAAGAGGAGAAAATGTGAAGTAGAATTGAGGAGGAGGAGTAGAAGATAAGCATGTGTAAAGGGAGTAGAGATGAAGTACAAAACAGATCCAAAGAAAAGGGATTGTTGTCTCCTTTTAGGTAGTAGACTAAAAAAGAACAGGTTGGAGCCTGTAATAAGAGGGAGTGGGTGCTCCCATCAAGTTGTAGTTTGCAAAGGAAAATCGAGGTTGAAGCCTCCTGTAGGTAGAAGCCTACAAAAGTTGATGTAAAAAGTGAGTGGTTGCTCACATATTTCGCAAGTTGGTGCTTGCATATTGGTTGGTGCCAGTACATTGTAAAAGAATATTGATAAGAAGAATAAGAATACAAAGTGTTCAATGGTTTTTCTCCCAGAAGGGTTTCCACCTAAAATACTTGGTGTTCAATTGTTATGATTGTGTTTCTTATGTGGTTTGAGTTTGTCTCTTCATGTATTGTATTTTTAGTATGTTGCTCATATGTTCTATTGGTTAATTAATAGATAAATTAATTGTTTAATAAGAATTAAAAATTGGTAAATGATTATCAAATTAGTGTTATATTGATTGACCCCTCCTCTCAATATAACCAAGTTTCCAACAGCTTCTTGTTCCTCTGACTCATGACTAGAACAGTCATGATCTCTATGTTATTTTGACTTGTTTGAGGCTTTAAATGTTGTCTCCTTTACATCAAGTTGTTCTTCCTTGTTCTCATCTCATATCCAGTTAAAATTACAATAATTCCATCCATAGTTTATCTATGTCGTAGTTCTTCTATGCCAAAGACTTGTGTATCATGTCAATAGGGAAGAGATGTCAGCACCTTTTTCACAATTGTATCTTCATCAAGTTTTTCACCAAGTCCTCTAATGATATTTACAATCTCATCTACTCTAAGAAGGAAACTTGTTGCAACCTCATTTACTCTAAGAAGGAAACTTGTTACAATCTCATCTTCGTTCATTTTTAAACTTTCAAATTGCAATCTGTGAGCTTGAAGTTTTGCACCTGTTACCTTAATATCTCCTTCATAGTTTTTTAGAAGCTTGTCCCACGTGGCTTTAATTGAATTGCATTGCATAACCTTAACAAACTATGATTTTGCAAGACCACACATAATAGCATTCATAGCTTTTGCATTATTCTAACTATTCTTCTTGCTAGCTTCATCAACTAGGGGAATTAAAGGAGTTTGGTAACCAGCTACCACAATTTACCAAAAATTTGTACCAAGATACATTAGATAGGTCCTCATTTGGATCCTCCAAAAGGCATAATTATTTATATTGAACAGTAGAGACTTGTTTGAAGAAAAAACTTCTTGACTCGTCATTTTTCTTGTAAGATATTCCTTCTAGTTGTTAGACTATTTCCCAAGGAAACATGCTCTTATACCAATTGTTGAAGACAATATAATACTAATAGGGTGGGGGGTGAATCAATATTATGAAGTTTTTAGCAATCTTTAAAATCTTTATGTTATTTCTAATAAACCATTCAAAAACACCATAAATAAAAATACACGCACATAGATTAGGAGACATAAGTTATATCAATTTATTGGCATTAAACAAAAGGAGACTCTCATCCCCCAATTTACAGGCACTAGCATGAAGGAGACACCAATACCCTGATTTACATCTACCAACTTGAAGGAGACACCAATCCCCTCATTGTTTTGTATTTTGAATTTGAATCTTTGTTGATATAATCAACTCCTTATTTAAGTGCATTCAATATGTTTTTTTTCTACACATTTCACTTCTAATCTGCTCTCTCTTCAACTTAGCTTTTGATGTAACTTATCTTAGCACTAAATTGCAACTCAGACCTACATTTTGATCTGTCCTGGTCTTTGTCTTTGCACAATTGGCATTGTCACTACTCTCTAATATGTAGTTCAATCTATTCAAAATTTATCTGCTCAAAATTGGCTTATGCCCCTTCACTTGGCTCACTACCAATCTCTTATCCGTACTAGATTTAGTAATTCTCTCGAATAATTCACTCACCCTCACATATGCACCATCTCAGCAACATTTTCAATTTTTTAACCCTGTATTTGTATATTATGGCCTCCTTTATCATGGTTATCAATCGTTGGCATTATGGGTTGACTAGGTCACTTAATTCCTCTTACCACACAGCTTCCCTACACACTCTTAGTAGTCTCTTGACTCCCCCAAATCTCACACACTTTTCTCTTGTTGCTACATCATAATTCATATTTACAATGGCACCAAGATCTATTTTCTTTTTTGTTACTTGTATGATGCATTTCATCGATAGCTTCCTTTTGTCCAGCCTTGAAACCCTCGCACCTTACACATGCCTCATATGCTCATGTTTGTGACCATAGGCCTATCATACCAGTGCCGCACTATACCAGAGTTGTACCAAGGATTCATAGACCTTGGGTGCTAAACCTTAGCACCTTGTAACCGAACATTGTGACTGAGTGTATATATATCGAATACCCCGCAGACCCTTTGAACCCTTTAGATCCAAGTGCTAGACCATTGAGCACCCAATATCGTCAGTTGTGACCTTCATTAGGGGAATTTTGAGGTCTAAAATGGGCCTCCTAAGAAAAATGTACAACCAAAATAAACTTTATAAGAACCAACAGGATCCAAGATGATGATGTCAACTATGGGGGATGATTCAACATTTTTGGAGTAAAAAAATAAAAAGATTAAAAAATAGTAAAATAATAAAACTACTTTTTCAACTCATATTTTCAACTTATCTCCCTAAGTTTTTACTCAAATTTCGAGCAGTAGTACTTGTTGGATGAAAAATTTAATTCCTCATCCAAGGAGTGCCCATATTGCATACGTTTGATGGACCCTGCTACACAAAAAATGAAAAAATACATGAAAAAATGTGATTGCAATCACATTTTTTCATTTATTTTTAATTTTTCGTGTAGCAGGGTCCATCGAAAGTATGCAACATGGGTACTCCTTATATGAGAAATCAAATTCTGCATCCAAAAAGTGTTTCCGCTTGAAATTTGAGTAAACCCATAGGGAGATAAGTTGAAAATACGAGTTGAAAAAATAGTTTTTTATTTTTTCCCTCTAAAATTTGATGATGTAATCTAATCTTATTTTATTATTTCCACTATTATTTTATAATTTCCTTAGGAGGTCCATTTTAGACCTCAAAATTCCCCTAATGGTCCTCTGCTCAAAACTATGATTGTTGGAATCTCACCTCCATACCAAATATTGTTTGAACTCTTTAGCTCTAAGTGTTAGACCATTAAGCACCCATGACCACATGTTGTGACTTCGATCTTAACATACTACACTGATACTCTTCCAATTGCAAACATATTAGTACTAGTACTTTAGCTCCAAGTGCTAAATCATTGTGTGCTAGGACCTTGGTCCTTTGGTTGAACCGGCTTTGCTAGAATATTAACCCTCTATACATGTTTTGGTACTAGTATGATCCCTGAACCCAATAGAGAAAACTTTATTTGACAATGCGTCTTCAACCTTAACTGCAATTGACCCGTTTTTCCCCATCACATTAGACCACTGCAACCCGAGCACTTCATTTTTCGTTCATTTTGGTACCCTAGTATAGGGCTCCACAAGGGCTGAGCCATTAGATATTTGCGATTTTGGCCCCATAACATTGGTGTTAAAACTTTTTGGCCAAAACTAAATACACGAGAAAACCTTGCCTAACCAAGTCTTGGCACAAGTACCCACGTCAATCCACCATGGACCAATCATTATTCGCCACGTGTTCCTTTTGCCATGTCATCAATGTCAAGTCATATTCTGATCCGGATTTAAACAAGAACGCAACAAATTACATATATAACCATAAATACAAAGATGCAATAGAAATAACACTTCATTTCATTGATATCAAACATTGAAATATGCTTACAAATAGAACAGAAATAAGGCTAGCTCGGGCGATGGTAGCTTATCTCTAAGAAGAGATGTGGCAACTACATGCCTCTAAATTGTGTTAAAATGAGGCTCAAAGGCCTATTTATTATTGAGAAACAATGGAAAACCCTAAACATCCATAAACCTAACCCTAGGAGATGAAGTGCCAAAACTGCGGGCCATGTTTGGGTAAATTGGTACATTAAATTCTCGGGGTCGTAACTTTGGCATACGATCGCTATCATAATACCTCGTTTCGAAGATCTCAAAGAGAATGGCAAAAAAAAAAAATGCAAGCCAATTTGGGATGTTTTTAGTCTCTCCGTTTTCCCTAAAAACGTCATTTAGGGCCTCAAAACGGCTCTGAAAGTTCACGACCCGAAAAACTGCCAAAAATAGTAAATTGTGCTACAATTAAGGAAACTGAAAAACTAAAAGAGATAGTGTTGGGGGTCCAAGTGGAATAGGCGGGTGGCCACCAATACCCAACTGGATCATTCCTCGCCCCTTAGGAAGCAATGGTCCCCATTGCGTTGAGTGCCTACATGAGATGGGAAACTTTTGCTAAACCCCAGTGAGCCACTTGCCTTGGTGAAGAAGTTGGCCAGCTTTGACAACCCGATATAGTTGGCTCTTCTGCTGGTGAGTGTTCTTGATCTACGTGTCCATGATATGATCAGTGGTGGCCTGTTCCATGTAGTATGGGTTTAGCTCTATTGGTGTGAGTTGTTCTGCAATGGCGGATGTGTCCAGCAATGGTGGAAAGTATGGTCAAAGGCGGTCTACACTTAACACTGGGTGTAGACCAAGGAACGGTGGAATGATAAGCTCAAAGGCATTGTCCCCTACAACCTTGGTGATGGTGTATGGCCCATATCGGAGCGGGTGAAGCTTGCGGTGGGGTCTAGCGAGACGCTCCTTTTACAAATGTAGCCAAACTTTGTCACCCACCTGGAACTTGTGCGACACCCGGTGCTAATCATGGCGCTGCTTGTACTTATCATTGGCTCTATCCAATATATCATGGACCTATTGGCGGATGTATTGGATGCGCTCAATGAAGTTGTTAGCCCTATCGGCTTCAGACTGGGCATGAGCCAAATCTGCCTGAGTAGCTGCAAATGGTATGGCCACATCAATCGGACATAATGGTTGAAATCCCAGCCCTACCTGAAAGGGGTTTTGGTGTAGGTTTTAACCCTGTACAAAAATTACCTGCATACGAATTCTAAAACACAGAAAATAAACAATGCGAGAGAATAATACATAAAACACATATACATAGAGGTTTTCCCCTAGATCCCAAAACTGGGACTACCAGCTTGATTTTTCATTATGTTCCTTTCAATGTTACGATACATATATATACATGCTGAAGCATCCAATACCATGGACCGAAAACCATCGCGCCCAAAACCATGTGCGAAAACCATGCACAAAACCATAGGTAGGTCCGCCCACCTAATATAGGGCTAGTCGTGGAAAGAATATAACACAACCCAACATTCTCCCACTTGTTGTTTTCTTTCCACAAGGGGCCACAAGAGAGCTTAGTCATTTATCCAGCCCTGCAACGCCCATTGTTTCTCTACACCAAGAGAACTTCTCAGAGCTCACAAATTTTGTCAATGCATCTGCAGTATTCTTCAAAGTGTCCACCTTTACCAGCAACACCTTTTTGTCCTCTATCATATCTCTCACAAAGTGATATTGAACATCAATGTGCTTTGTCTTTGAATGATAAGCAGGGTTCTTTTCCAAGAAAATTGCACTTTGGCTGTCACAGTCTATCCTTATAGCTCCCTATTCTAACCCCATACTTGAACACAATCTTTGCAACCAAACTGCTTCCTTGCTTGCATGAGTGGCTGTCATGTATTCTGCCTTTGTAGTTGATAGTGCCACTATAGATTGTTTCTTACTCATCCAACTGATTGCACCTCCAAATAGGTTAAACACAGACCGACTTGTAGATCTTCTCTGATCTAGATCTCCAGCCCAGTCTGCATCAACAAAGCCACGAATATCCAACACTCTGTCCAATCCTGGTCTTCCTTGGTAGCACAAACCATAATCACTAGTGCCACAAAAATACCTGAATACTCGCTTCACTGTTATCCAATGCTCCTTCCCTGTTTTTGACATAAACCTGCTCAATACTCCCACTGCATGTGCAATGTTTGTTCTAGTACAGACTGTTGAAAATAGCAACAAGAAATGCTAAATATAGAAGTGCTAAAAATAGCATTGCCACAAATAACATTTTGGGATACATTCCAATTTTAGTTAGTCCCTGAACTAAAATTGAGAATTAAAATTTGAATTTAATTTTAGCAGCTGTTTGAAAAATAATTAATTAATTCATCTTGAGTTAATTAGTTGGAGAAAATCAAACATGAAGTCTATGTGAAGACATGCAACAGTTTCCCCTTTGATTGAGGAAGTTATCCCTTGATTAAGGAGATCGGGATGAGTTGCACTTTGAATTGTAATTAGTTAGCTCAGTTAACTGAGTTAAGTCCAGTTAGATTAGTTCCAACAGTTTGTTGAATTGATTGTGAGTTCAGTTAGTTAATGCATGCATGCATGTAACTACTGCACTTCAGATAACTGAATATTCTCTCATAAATAACTCATGCATGTTAGTTCAATCAAAGACCCAATTGAGATCAGATGATGGGACAATGTACTATCAGTTGCTGGAATATTCCATTGAGGATATCTCTTGCATGTAGAAGGAATTCATTCCTTGGATATTGCACAGTTACTTCTGAGTTTGATGAGTTATGTGAGAGGTGAATTCACATAGGTGGCAGCCAGAGGACCTAGGAGAAACTATGCAAGGAAATAGGAGGCTTGGAGGATTGGAGGAAGACATATGTTGTGTCTATTCAGTCTATGAGCAGCATTGAGGGATTGTACTGAGAGCTGGATAGCTTGTGAACTAAAGCTTTGTGTAATCCGGACATATTTCCACTTGTATGATAATACAAAGATTGGGGTTTTTAGTTGAGGCTTTCCCCATAGTATTCTTCTGTGTTCATGTGCGATTGATTTCTCATTCTCTGTTATATGTGTTCTATTTGATCTTGCTCAAAATCGCTTAAGCTTCCGCAAGTTTGTTTGTAGAAGTAGATCAAGTATTTTGCTTTAGTATATTGCATTATCAGGTGATCTACAATGGGAATTTCTACATGGTATCAGAGCAAATGTGATCAAAGCGAAGAATAGTATACAAAGAAGGGAGAAGTTCAAAGTTTGAATTTCTTGATTATAAAAATTGAATTCTTATCACATCTCAAATTTCACCAATGGCGTTCAACGGTTTGAGACTCGAGTATGCACTTGATGGCAGCTCAAATTATATAGCCCGGAAGGATCGCATGGAAGTAGTATTAGAGGACAACTGTTTGAAAGACTTCATTGATCAAGAAGTCCCCAAGCTAGCAGTTGCTAATGCCCAAGAATTGGCAAAATGGAAGAAATGTGTGGCTAGAGCAAGGAGAATCCTTCTAGAGGGAGTTCGAGACCACATAGTCTCGAGTCTCCATGGGAATGGGACATCGTTTTCAATGTGGAAAACATTGAAGGATCTATATCAGAATAGCAACGATCAGAGGAAGTTGGCACTAAAAGACAAGCTTCGGAAATTCAAGTGTGAAAAGGGCGACATGATCTCTAAATATCTGAACAAGCTCACCACCTACAGGGATGAGCTTGGAAGTGTAGGGATCACGACAGTTGATGATGACATGGTGAGTCTTTCCCTCCTCGATCTTCCTAAGAGCTGGCATAACTACCAAGAATCGGTAAATGGAAGAGAGAAACAGCCATATTGGTAACGACTTTGGTCGGATATGATGCAGGAGGAGATAAGAAGAAGCACCAAAGATGGATCTTCATCAAAGCAAGATGATAAAGAAAATCTAGCATTAGCAACTAAGGTAAGGAAAGGGAAAGGGAAGGCGTCCCATTCCAAATCCAGTTCTTCCCATGGTGGGAAGAAGATTGACAAATCGAAAGTGAGATGCTTTCATTGTCATGAGGTGGGCCATTATGCTACGAATTGTCCACAAAAGAAATCCGAGAAAGGATCCTCGAAGGGATCAAATAGTGAGGCTCTAGCCTCACAGTTCGAATTGGATTTCACCCTCATCGCATGTATGGTTTCATCGATGCTGGGGTGTGTTTGGTACCTAGGCAGTGGAGCTTCATTCCACATGACCAGCGACAAGAATCTTTTCAGTAACTTGGAGGAGAAGGACCTCTAGATGCAGATCGAGATTGGCGATGATGGAAAGTATCGTGTTTCAGGTGAAGGTACGGCTGTGTTTCAGAGGGAGCATGGAGCTCCTCTCACCCTGACTGAAGTAAAGTATGTGCCGGGTCTGAAGAAGAATCTTGTGTCCATCGCTATGCTGGAAGACAAAAGCTATGATGTAGTCTTTAATAAAGGAAATGCATTCCTGAGGCATATCGGCACTTGACAGACCAAGAGGATTGGGATTCGAGTAAATAATCTCTACAAGCTAGAGGTAGACGACTGTGCTGCATTGAGTTCCAAAGCAGAGTTGGTGTAGAGCCAAGATGTTAGCGAGCTATGGCATAGAAGATTGGGCCACTTGCACCATGGGGCCTTGAAGATCATGCAGCAGATTTCTACTGGACTTCCCAAGGGAAAACTGGAGCAAATGGATACATGCAAAGGTTGTACCTTGGGTAAGTTTGCAAAATATTCCTTTCAGGATTGAGATAGTAGAGCTAGAGAAATCCTGGAGCGAGTTCATACAGATGTGTGTGGACCATTCTCTACAACCTCCACCGCAAAACAAAGGTACTATGTTATTTTTATTGATGATTTTTCTCATAGATGTTGGATCTACTTTATGCAGAAGAAGGATCAAACCTTCTCAAGGTTTTTTGAGTTCAAAGCCTTTTCAGAGAAAGAATATGGAAAGAAAATAAGTGCCTTGCAAAGTGACAATGGTGGAGAGTATGTCTCCCAACCGTTTAAGTACTTCTGTGTAGCAGAAGGAATTAAACGGGAGTTGACAGCACCCTATAACCCACAGCAGAATGGGGTGGCTAAAAGGAAGAACATATCAAATGTTGGAGCAACTCGAGCGATGCTGCATGACCAAAGCTTACCACTTATTTGTGGGCTGAGGCATGAAATATAGCAGTATACTTGCAGAACAGAAGCTTGCATCGTATACTGGGAATGAAGACACCAATGGAGGCCTTTTCCAGGAAGAGACTAGATGTGAGTCACTTTAGGATCTTTGGATCATCGGTTTATTTCCATGTGACCAAAGATGACCGAAAGAAGCTAGATCCAACAATTGAGTTGGGGATACTTGTGGGGTACACTAATACACCCCACAACTATCATGTATTCTTTCCTACCAGTCAGAGGACAGTGGTACGCAGAGATTTGAAGTTCGACGAGCAGAAATCCATGTGAGTATCACTTGAGAGGGAGCTCAAATTGCATGTAGAGGAGGAACTTTTAGTTCCTAAGGAGGAGGAACCTCAGACTGATGTGGAGCAGCCGCATGCATAGGATCTGGGAGTGGAGACATCCACTCATGCAGAGTCTTCCAGAGATGGATGGAAATGCTCAAGGGAAGCTGACAAATTGATGTTGGATGCGAGAGAGAATGTGGGACAGCCATCTTCTCTGCGCAGACAGAGGAGGTCACCCAAGCGGTACATTGGTTACATGGCCCTGGTTGGGGAGTGTGTAGAGACCGAACTTTCTTCCATTGAGGAAGCAGTGCAGCAACCAATCTGGGTCGATGTTATGGTGGAGGAGTACGACTCGTTCGGAATAATGTTTGGGATGTTGTCCCAAGACCAGAGGATAAGTTAGTGGTGAGTTTCCGATGGCTTTACAAGGTAAACCAAGCCGCTGATGGGAGTGTTGAGAAACATAAGGCAAGGTTTGTTGCCCGTGGTTTCTCACAGGTCGAGGGGATCGACTATTATGAGACTTTTGCTCCTATAGCAAGGTATTCATCTATCATATTGATGTTGGCACTATCATCACAAATGGGTTAGAAGATCCATCAAATGGATGTGAAGACTACGTTCCTCAATGGCAAGATTGAGGAAGAGGTGTACATTGAGCAGCCGGAAGGTTTTGAGACCTTCGATCGTGAGTCGCATGTGTGCCGACTCAAGAGAGCTTTGTATGAGCTGAACCAAGCACCTCGTGCTTGGTACATCATGATCAACAACTATTTCACCAGGTTGGGCTTCACAAAGAGTGAAGCAAATGTGAACATCATGGTAGAAGGTAAGCCATTGATCATTGTTCTTTATGTTGATGATCTGATATTGACAGGTGATGATCAGTTGATCCAGTCTTGCAAGGAGGACCTTGCAAGAGAGTTCGAGATGAAAGACATGGGTCTTATGCACTACTTTCTAGGCATGGAAGTGTGGAAGAAGGATGGGGAAGTGTTTGTGTCTCAAGGCAAGTATGCCAATGAGATACTCAAGTGATTCCACATGGAGAAGTGCAAGCCCATGTAGACTCCTCTAGCTGGTAACTGGAGGAAGGAGGATGCTACTTCAGGTGAGGTAGTAGCTGCTACTATTTATCGGCATCTTGTGGGTTCATTGATGTATCTAATGAACACACGAACAGATTTGTGCTTTGCGATGAACCAGCTAAGTCAAGCTATGGTTTAGCCTACCAAGCTATTTTGGAAGGGAGGGAAGCATGTGCTGAGATACCTCAGAGGCACATCTCAGTATGGATTGTGGTACAGATGGACAGAGGGAATGAAGCTTCAGGGATTCACAGATGCAGATTGGGAAAGGAGTCCATCAGACCGGAAGAGCACTTCAGGAGGAATTTTCAACCTTGGTTCAGTTGCAGTTTCTTGGTACAGTGGGAAACAGAGGTCAGTTGCACTTAGCTCAGCAGAGGCTAAATACATGGTTCAGGCATCATGTGAGGCCATTTGGATGCGGAAGATTCTAGTTGGATTGTTTGGTCAGAGGATGGATCCAACTGTGATCTATTGCGATAATCAGAGTTGTATCAAACTCTATGAGAATCCAGTATTTCATGACAGGTACAAGCACATCGATATCCGATATCATCATCTTCGAGACTATGTGGTGAAGAGGATCATGTTGTTGTTGTATGTTTCGACTGAGGAACAGGATGCAAATATTTTTTACTAAGGCATTGTCAAAATGCAAGTTCGAGTTCCACAAAGACAGGATTGGGGTTACAGATAATCCCTTTCTTGTTGAGAGGGAGTGTTGAAAATAACAACAAGAAATGCTAGATATAGAAGTGCTAAAAATAGCATTGTTATAAATAGCATTTCGGGATACATTCAAATTTTAGTTAGTCCTTGAACTAAAATTGAGAATTAAAATTCGAATTTGATTTTAGCAGTTGTTTGAAAAATAATTAATTAATTCAGCGTGAGTTAATTAGTTGGAGAAAATCAAACATGAAGCCTAGGTGAAGACATGCAATAGTTTCCCCTTTGATTGAGGAAGTTATTCCTTGATTAAGGAGATCAGGATGAGTTATACTTTAAATTGTAATTAGTTAGCTTAGTTAACTAAGTTAAGTCCAGTTAGATTAGTTCCAACAGTTTGTTGAACTGACTATGAGTTCAATTAGTTAATGCATGCATGCATGTAATTACTGCACTTCAGATAACTGAATATTCTCTCATAAATAACTCATGCATGTCAGTTCAATCAGAGACCCAATTTAGATCAGATGATGGGATAGTGTACTATCAGTTGCAAGAATATTCCATTGAGGATATCTCTTGCATGCAAAAGGAATTCATTCCTTGGAGAATGCGCAGTTACTTCTGAGTTTGGTGAGTTGTGTGAAAGGTGAATTCACACATGTGGCAGCAAAGGACCCAGGAGAAACTACACAAGGAAATAGGAGGCTTGGAGGATTGGAGGAAGACATATGTTGTGTCTATTCAGTCTATGAGCAGCATTGAGGGATTGTACTGAGAGTTGGATAGCTTGTGAGCTAAAGCTTTGTGTAATCTGGACATATTTCCACTTGTATGATAGAGATCGAGGTTTTTAGCTGAGGCTTTCCCTAGAGTATTCTTCTGTGTTCATGTGTGATTGATTTCTCATTCTCTGTTATATGTGTTCTCTTTGATCTTTCTCAAAATCGATTAAGCTTCCGCAAGTTTGTTTGTAGAAGTAGATCAAGTATTTTGCTTTAGTATATTGCATTATCAGGTGATCTACAGTGGGAATTTCTACACATACCATCGAATACATCAGGCTACCGACTGCACTTGCATATGGAACACGAGACATGTCCTCTTCCTCTTATTGTGTCTTGGGACACTGTTCAGCAGATAACTTTACAACTACATGAATAGGAACCTTCATTGGTTTACTATCCTGCATATTAAACCTCTGTAATATTGTCTCGACATACTTCCTTTGGTTTAACCAAAGCTTCCTCTTTGCCCGTTCTCTTTTAATTTCCATGCCCAAAATATATTTTGCAACACCAAGATCTTTCATGTCAAATTTGGAGGAAAATTGGGTCTTCAAATCCTGGATAATTTCTTTGTCATTTCCAACGAGCAACATATCATCCAAATAGAAGACCAGATAAATAACACGGTCACCAATTAATTTAAAATACACACATTGATTTGCTTTTCTTCTGGTCAGAAGCCAAGTCCCCATATAAATGTATCAAATTTCTGATACCACATCCTTAGTGACTGTTTAACCAATACAGAGACTTCTTTAACTTGCATACAAATTATTTCTTACCCTCCACCGCAAAGCCTTCAGGTTGCTTCATGTAGATCTCCTCTTCCAGATCCCTGTGAAGAAATGTTGTCTTCACATCCATATGTTCTACCTCAAAATCAAAAGAAGCAGCAACAAATAAAAGTAATCTAATAGAAGCTATCTTGGCAACAGGAGAAAAAATATTACCAAAATCAATTCCCAGCACCTGGGAATAACCTTTTGCTACCAACTGAGCTTTGTATTTCTCCACCTTTCCTTCTACATTTGTCTTCTTCTTGAACACCCCTTTGCTGCCAATGGGTTTCCTTCCAACCGGAAACTCCACCAGATCCCAAGCCTCATTTTTGTGCAAAGATGTCATTTCATCAACCATGGCCTCTTTCGAGAGTTTTCCATCCTTTGAATCTATTGCTTCCTTTACAATTCTGGGATCATCATCAGTAATAGATAAAGCAAAATTTGAACAGAAAGCAGATGGACTATACCTTTCTGGTTGCCTTCTTTTTCGAACTGATCTTCTCACAACTGGAGTTTGTGGCTCTTCATCTTATGATTCCTCTTCTATTGTAGAGTCTGATTCTTCCTCCTTAAGCTCAAACTATATCTTCTCAGGTTCCTTTGGTTGGACTTCATGTTTAATAACATCTTTCACCTTTCTAAACACCACATCTCAGCTATACAAAACCTTCCCTGTTACTGAGTTCCAAAGCTTATAACCCTTTAAACCATCCTTATACCCAATAAAGATGCAATTTTCAGATTTATTATCCAACTTTGTTATTTTCTCCTTTGGAACATGTACATATGCATAACATCCAAATACCCTTAGATGTGAAAGAGAAGGTTTCTTACCAGTCCATACCTCTTGTGGAGTCTTATCCTCCAACACTGATGAAGGTGATATGTTGACTAGGTAACATGTAGTCTCCACCGCCTCTGCCCAGAATTCTTGTCCTAACCCGACACCACTAAGCAGGCTTCTTGCCCTTTCCATCAACGTCTTGTTCATTCTTTCTGCAACTCCATTTTTCTCAGGTGCGTATGGATTAGTCTTTTGTCGTGTTATACCACACTTATTATATAATTCTTCAAATTCCTTCTTGCAAAACTCTCCATCGTTATCTGTCCTTTGCACCTTTATCTTCTTCTCTATCTGGTTTTCCACCAGAGCCTTAAATTATTTAAACCTATCAAAGACTTCAGGTTTCTTCTTGAGGAAATATATCAATGTATTCCTTGATAATTCATCTATAAATGATACATAGTACACAGACTTACCCAGTGATGGAACCTTCATAGGTCCAAACACATCATTGTTCACATGTTCTAATATGTGTTTCACCCCTTACCACCAAAGGGGAAACTCACCCGATTCTGCTTCCCATATACATAATTTTCATAGAAATCAAAATCCACAGAGTTGTTAGTCATACCTTCCCATACCTTTACCATGAAGTATTTGAAGGCCCTTCTCTCCAATATGTCCAAGCCTTTGATGCCATAGCATGGTCTTTTCTCTAGAGACCACTAGATTTTATGCTCCACTTTTAGGAACCACAGAACTATTGCACCCATCAACAACAGTGCTACCTTGCAGCTTGTACAAAGTTCTAATCCAAACTCCCCACATCAATACCAGTGCTCCCCGAACCATCTTGCAGGTATCTTTCTCAAACACTGTTTCTACACCTGCATCATCTAGCTTGCTTACAGAAATCAGATTTATGGCTAATGCAGGAATATGCAGAACACCTAGAAGTGTTCTAATCCTTCCACCTTGCAACTTCAACTTAACTTTTCCTCGAACAACGATTCTAGCCTTCCTGTCATCCCCCAAGAAGACATCACCACCATCATATTTCTCATACTCACAAAACCACTCCCTATGGGAAGTGAAGTGAAATGATGCACTTGAGTCAATCAACCATGCCTCATGATCTATATGTGTACTTGAAGAAGCCAAGTACACATCCCCACCTTCATCTGAGGTGGTTTTCGCCTCTGCATAAGGAACATCATCAGATCCCTTTCCTTTGTCAGGAGCTTTAGATTTTCAGTCCTTTTTGTAGTGCCTTTCCTTTCCACATTTCTAGCACACCTTTACAGGTTTTCCTGGAGATTTACATCCCCCACTCGATGACTTATTTTTGTTTTTGTTCTGGGACTGTCCTCGTATAGACAAGGCATCGCCATTCTGGCTCTCCATATTTTTCCGTTTCATCTCCTCTGTCAGAAAGGATGAGACTATTTCATCAAACTGCAAGATAGTTGCATTGGTACCTATTGCAATAACCAAACTATCCCACGAATTTGGTAGATAACACAAAAAACTGATGCACTTATCTTCATCTGAAATTTTAATATCAACAGATAATAACTGACTTACCACAGTATTAAATCTGTTCAGATGCTTTGTCACTGAGTCTCCATATTTCATCCTCAGGTTATATAGATTTTCCCGTAGGAACAATTTATCCACCAGAGACTTATATTGGTACAAAGTCCCTAACTTGTCCCACAAAGCCTTCATCGTAGCTTCCCATAATACATTCAGAAATATTGAATCTAAGACACACAATTGTATTGTGCTCTTTGCCTTCCGATCCAACTTCTTCCATTCTTCATCGGACACTCCCATTGGTTTAGTACCTGGATCTACTATTATGCACTGATCTTTATCTACCAACAGATCCTCCATATTGAATTTCCACAACTCAAAACTCTAACCATTAAATTTCTCGATCTCTATCTTCCACTGCTCGCCATCTTCTTTCACCACCAGAATCGATCCCGTAGATCTCCCACTAAACAGAGTCTACCATAGGCCCGAGCAAAACCCCTCAACAATAAAGGCGTCCCCTTGAAGCCAAAACAGATTTTATACCAAATGTAGGTTTTAATCCCATACAGAAATTACCTGCATACGAATTCTAAAACACAAAAAATAAACAATGTGAGAGCATAACACATAAAACACATATATACAAAGACTTTCCCCTGGATCCAAAAACCAGGACTACCAGCTTGATTTTCATTATGTTCCTTTCAATGTTACAATACATATATATACACGCTGAAGCATCCAATACCATGGATCAAAAACCATCATGCCCAACACCATGTGTGAAAACCATGCACAAAACCATGGGTAGGTTCGCCCACCTAATATAGGGCTAGTCGTGGAAAGAATATAACACAACCCAACATGTGGCCCATTGGGCTGTGGAGAGCTATGTTGTAGTTGTGTTGGACATAGGGGAGGCTTTCATCCCATGTGCATGGATGCTTCGAGTTGTACATGCGTAGAATGTGTAATATCATCATGTTGACAACCTTTGTCTAGCCATCAGTTTGGGGATGGAAAGTCGTGGACTTAGTAAGTTTTGTATCCAGCATCGACTAGAGACTTGACCAAAATGTACTCAAGAATCTGTTGTCCTGATCTGAGACTGTGGGATCTCAAAGTGTACCCACACTTTCTCAAAGAAGATCTTAGCAGTGGCCTCTACTATGATACTCTTCTTGCAGGCCGCCATGATGGCCATCTTACAGAATATGTCGACGACCAAGAAAATGAAATCATTGATTGGATTAATAGAAGGAAGGCTCGACATGTAATCCATGGAGACAAATTCCAAGGGACGATTAGGAGTAGGTAGAGGAGTATATAGCCCCTGCTTCTTCATGGTTGGTTTGGCAATCGCGCAGGCAGTGCAGGATCTGATGTACTTCCCAACATCCTGATCAAGTTTTGGCCAATAAAAATACTTCTACAATACTGCCACTGTTTTCTCTACTCCGAAATGTCTAGGGACCCCACTGTAGTGCACCTCCCAAATCATCTTGGCACGCTCGCTTGAAGGAACACAAATGTGTCCCAGGTGGCATAACAATGCATCCTGAACATGAAAACATGTAACTTGCTTCCCTTCCAAGAGTGTCTGGTATGTGCTTCTGAATTTTACATAGCTCTTCTAAAGATGCATCCACCCCGATGTCTCGTGCCCATAGGAGTTGAGCACAGTGATCAGCGCCCTCACCGGTGGTCGGCTGAGGCAATCAACGACATTATTGGTACTGCACTTCTTATAATTAATGTTCAAATGGAACTTTTGCAGGTAGGTGGACCAATTCCGATGGTGATCATTCTGCAACTTCCCTTGCGTCTGCATGAACTGTTGAGTTTGGTGGTTTGTGTGGATGACCATTTCCTTTCCAAGAATGTAATGCTTCCATTGACGGCAGGCCTGCACATTGGAATATATTTCTTTGTCGTAAGGGGGGTAATTTCGAACTGTGTCTAAAAGTGTCTCACTATGGTAAGCCACCGAATGCCCATGATGAGTAAGAATCGCACCAATAGCAGAGTTAGAGGCATCTGTCTCAATCTCAAATGGTTGTTACAGGTCTGGTAATGTGAGCACTGGTGCAAAACAAAGGCGATTATTCAACACAGAGAACGCTTGTTGTTGGGTTTTAGACCAAAAAAAAATCCTTTTGCTCCGCCTTTAGTGACTTGACTTAAAGGCCAAGTGATATGAGAGAATCCCAACACGAACCTACGGTAGAAGTTGGCAAGACCCAAAAAGATGCAGAGCTATGTTAGAGTGGTTGGGGCTGGCCAATCCTGAATGACTTGTATCTTGGATGCGTCCAGATGTACACCATTCTCATCAATTATGTACTCTGGATATTGAACCTGTGTCAGGCCAAAGATGCATTTCTCCAAGTTAGCACACAGCTTGTGTTGTCGCAGGGTTTGAAGGACCTGTCGAATATGGTGGAGGTGCTCATCCCAACTCTGGCTGAAGATCAAGATGTCATCCAAATACACCACCACAAATGCATTGGTGAAGGGTCGCAAGATGTAGTCCATTAGTCCCATGAAGATTGCAGGGGTGTTCGTCAATCCAAATGGCATGACCAACCATTCGAAAAGACCCTCCTTGTATTTGAAGGTAGTCTTCCACACATCAGAGGGTTCGATAGGCACCTGTGATAACCTGACTTCAATTCAATATTGCTAAAATATTTGGCCCCCTTGAGCTAGTCAAGAAGGTCATAAATCTGCAAGACTGGGTACCTATTCTAGACAGTGATCTTGTTCAACTCTCGGTAGTCAATACAGAGCCTCCAGGTCCCATCCTACCTTTGTACCAATACAATCAGGATCCCACAGGGTGATGAGCTTCGCCTAATGTTCCCTTTCTGAAATAGTTCCTGAATCTACCTCCTGATCTCATCGTTCTCTAGAACAGAGTTCCAGTAGATCGGCCCATTAGGCAGCGGCACACCTGGGGTCAAATCGATGGAGTGCTCGACCTAACAATGTAGAGGTACCCCCGTAGGTGAGGTGAAAATATCCTTGTACTCCTCCACAACCTTGTCCATCTATTGTTTTTGTGTAGAGGAGCCCTTCCTGGAAGCCATGGCCACAACCTTCTTCTTTCCCTGAGGGTGAATCATAAGGAAAAAAAATTTCCTGGTCTAGGAAATGATCTTACTGCATTGCTTTACAGTGATCAAAGAGATAGCGGTAGGTAGGGCTACCTCCAGTACCTTGTACAACTTTTTGGCCAAGGCAATAATCACAGAGCGAGGTCTAGACTCATATACAGTATGTCGCTTCCACAAGTATGGTTTTCCTAACAATACATCACAAACTTCAAGAGGAGCAACATCACACATTACCTCATTCGTGGAGGGCTTGATGCTATAGGGAAGGCGGCACTGTTGGCTGATGTGAAGATCTCGTCCTTGGTGAAGCCATTGGATGGTGTATGGATGTGGATGTATTGTAGCCTTTACGTCGAGTCGCTTCATGACCTGTACTAAAATGAGGTTCTTTTGGCTCCCACTGTCGACAATGAACTGCAGCGGAGAACCCTCACCCACATTTGTGAGTGGAAGAGGCATTCCCCCTCCTCTAGATCTTCAGGCTCAATCTCCTTGATATTGCTGGTGGCCACGGTGGCACTGGGCTCCACATCAATGATCTGCTTCCCTGTGTCAGTTCCCTTATCGAGTTTTGATTCAGAGTTGGAACATGCGTCTGACTCAGGAGCCTTCAACTCAGCCACCAGTGACTGTTTTTCTCAACACTCACTTGTATTGTGGGTGGAGCTCTTCATGGTGTTGTTCTTTGCTTGCGACTTAGGCGGGATGTCCTGGGTAGCCCCGCCTTGGCTCGGTCTTTTTTTTTGTGCTTTGGGGGCGCTTTTTCCTTGCTTTGGATTTGCAGATCCAAAGTCCCGCTTCTTCTGTTTAAACTTATGCTCAATCTTGACAGCGTAATGGTACATCGTGTTGAGCGAGGAAATGTCCAGGAACTCCATCTCGTCCTAGATGTACTTGTGTAGACAGTCGTAGTACTTGAGCACCAAATTCCGCTCAATATCCTTAATACCCAGCTTCATGCGAAGGGTATGGAAAATATTTGTGAACTCCGGCACATCTTGGTCCCTTCCCTACCATAGCGTGGTCCACTTTATGTATTTATCTTCATAGCTCCCGACAGGGTAATATTGTTCCTTGATGGCGTCTCGGAAAGAATCCCAAGTGGGTGCGGCTGAAAACAACAAGGGTTCACTCTCGTCCTTTTGTTCACAGTAGGTTTCCCACCAGTCCTTGACGTGTGGGGCAGCTTTGAGAAGTGCAAAAGTAATCTTTTCCCGATTGGAAAAGTCATGAACTGAAAAATATCCTTCCAACAGATTTAACCATTTATCTACGGTGTCTGCATCTATTAGGCCTTCAAATATGGGAATATTGAAGTTAACTTGTACCTTAAAAGGAGTGATGCCTCTAGAGTGGCTATTGGATAAAGATGCATCACCTGTGGGTAGCTGTCGAAGGATCTACGCAAATTTATCCATCATCGCGTCCCTCTGTCGCTCGAGGGCTTCCTCGAGCAACATTTTGAAAGGATCTCTTGCCCCACCGCCTTTCTTTTCTTCCGCTAAGGGAGGCCATCAGGATTTGCAAGGCTAGTCTTGCAAAGGTTCAACTAGATCGAGCCCTAACTCCTTATATCCCAACCTCGTTCGGGACATGCAAAGAAAAATAGAGAAAGAGCAGACCGTTCTGATACCACCGATCCGGATTTAAACAGGAACGCAACAAATTACAGATATAACCATAAATATAAAGATGCAGTATAAATAACACTTCATTTCATTAATATCAAACACTGAAATATGCTTAAAAACATAACAGAAATAAGGATAGCTCGGGCGATGGTAGCTTATCTCTCAGAAGAGATGTGGCGACTACATGCCTCTGAACTGTGTTACAACGAGGCTCAAAGGCCTATTTATTATTGAGAAACAATGGAAAACCCTAAACATCCATAAACCTAACCCTAGGAGATGAAGTGCCAAAATTGTGGGCCTCGTTTAGGTAAATTGGTACATCAACTTCCCAGGGTCGTAACTTTGGCATATGATCTCCGTTTGGCTATCATAATACTTCGTTTCAAAGATCTCGAAGAGAATCCCATTAAAGAATTGGAAAGCTAGTTTGGGACATTTTTGGTCTCTCTGTTTTCCCAAAAAACGTCGTTTAGGGCCTCAAAACGGCTCCAGAAGTTCAGGACTCGAAAAACTACCAAAAATAGTAAATTGTGCTACAATTAAGGAAACCGAAAAACTGAAAGAGACAGTGTTGGGGGTCCAAATGGAATAGGTGGGTGGCCACCAATATCCACCTGGATCATTCCTCCCCCCTTAGGAAGCAATGGTCCCCACTGCATTGAGTGCCTGCATGAGATGGGGAAACTTCTACTGAACTTGGTCCCTACTGAGCCCCTTGCCTTGGTTAAGGAGTTGGTCAGCTTTGACAACCCGATATAGTTGGATCTTCTGCTGGCAAGTGTTACTAATCTGTGTGTCCATGATTTGATCAGTGGTGGCCTATTCCATGTATTCTAAGTATAGCTCTCTTGGTGTGAGTTGTTTTGCAATGGTGGATGTGTCCAGCAATGGTGGAAAATATGGTCGAAGGCGGTCTACATTGAACACTAGGTGCAAACCAAGGAACGGTGGAATGGTAAGCTCAAAGGCATTGTCCCCTACAGCCTTGGTGATGGTGTACAGCCCATATCAGAGCGGGCGAAGCTTGCGGTGGGGTCCAGCGAGACGCTTCTTCTACAAATGTAGCCAAACTTTGTCGCCCACCTGGAACTTGTGCGACACCCGGTGTTGATCATGGCATTGCTTGTACTTACCATTGGCTCTATCCATTATATCATGGACATGCTGGCGGATGTATTGGATGCGCTCAATGAAGTTGTTAGCCCTGTCGACTTCGGACTAGGCATGAGCCAAATCTGCCTGAGTAGCTGCAAATGGTATGGTCACTTCAATGGGACATAATGGCTGAAATCCCAACCCTACCTGAAAGGGGTTGTGGCCCGTTGAGCTGTGGAGATCTCTCTTGTCGTTGTGTTGGAAATATGGGAGGCTTTCATCCCATGTGCGTGGATGCTTCAGGTTGTACATGCATAGAATGTGTACGATCTTCATTTTGACAACCTCTGTCTGGCCATCATTTTGGGGATTGAAAGTCATGAATTTAGTAAGTTTTGTAACCAGCATCAACCACGGACTTAACCAAAATTCACTCAAGAATCTATTGTCCCGATCTGAGACAATGGACTATGGGATCCCAAAGTGTACCCACACTTGCTCAAAGAAGAGCTTAGTAGTGGCCTCTGCTGTGATACTCTTCTTGCAGGCCACCATGATGGCCATCTTAAAAAATCTGTCGACGACCACAGATGTGTCCTAGGTGGCATAACAATGCATCTTGAAAGTTAAAACCTAGAACTTGCTTCCCTTCCAGGAGTGTCTGATATGTGCTACTAAATTCTAGATTTCTCTTGTAAAGATACGACCACCCCGATGTCTCCTGCCCACAGAAGTCGAGCACAGTGATTAGCACCATGACTGGTGGTCGGATGAGGAAATCAGCGACATTATTGTTGTTGCCCTTCTTATACTTAATGTTCAAATGGAACTGTTGCAAGTAGGTGGACCATTTCTGATGGCGATCGTTCAGCAACTTCCCTTGTGTCTGTATGAACTATAGAGGTCGGTATTCTGTGTATGGATGACTGTTTCCTTCCCAGAATGTAATGCTTCCATTGACAGCAGGCTTGCACAATGGAATACATTTCTTTGTCATAAGTGGGGTACTTTCGGACTGTGTCTAAAATTTTCTCAATGTGGTAAGCCACCGGATGCCCATGCTAAGCAAGAACCGCACCAATAGCATAGTCAAAGGCATCTGTCTCAATCTCAAATGGTTGTTGCAGGTATTGTAATGTGAGCACTAGTGCATAACAAAGGCGAGTCTTCAACACGGAGAATGCTTATTTTTGGGTTTTAGACCAAAAAAACTTTTTTTTTTCTCCGCCTTTGGTGACTTGACTTAAAGGAAAAGTGATATGAGAGAATCCCAATACGAACCTACGGTAGAAGTTGGCAAGACCCAAAAAGTTGCGTTGCTCTGTTAGAGTGGTTCGGGCTGGCCAATCCCGAATGACTTGTATCTTGGATGGGTCCACATGTACACCCTGCTCATCAATTATGTACCCTAGATATTGAACCTGGGTTAGGCCAAAGGTTCATTTCTCCAGGTTAGCACACATATTGTGTTGTCCCAGGGTTTGAAGGATTTGACAAATATGGTGGAGGTTCTCATCCCAACACTGGCTGAAGATCAAGATGTCATCCAAATACACCACCACGAATGCATTGGTGAAGGGCCGCAAGATGTTGTCCATCAGTCTCATGAAGGTTGCAGGGGCGTTTGTCAATCTGAACCGCATGACCAACCATTCAAAAAGGCCCTCCTTGGATTTGAAGGCAATCTTCCACACATCAGAGGGTTTGATAGGCACCTAATGATAACCTGACTTCAAGTCAATACTACTGAAATATTTTTCCCCCTTGAGCTGGTCAAGAAGGTCATCAATCCGCGAGATTGGGTACATATTCCAGACAGTGATCTTGTTCAATGCTCGGTAGTCAATATTGACCCTTCAGGTCCCATCCTTCTTATGTACCAATAAAATCAGGTTCCTACAGGGTGATGAGCTTGGCCTGAAGTTCCCTTTCTGCAATAGCTCCTAAATCTGCCTCCTGATCTCATTGTTCTCCAGAACAGATCACTGATAGATCGGCCCATTGGGCAGCGACATACCTGGGGTTAGATCAATGGAGTGCTTGACCTAACAGTGCAGAGGTACCCCTATAGGTGAGGCAAAAATATCCTTGTAGTCCACAAACTTGTCCATATGTTGCTGCTATGCAGAGGAGCCATGGCCACAACCTTCTTCTTGTCTTGATGGCGAATCATAAGGAAAACAAAATTCCTAGTCTGGGAAATGATCTTACTGCATTACTTTGCAGCGATCAAAGAGATGGTAGTAGGCGGGCTACCTCCAGTATCCTGTACAACTTGTTGGCCAAGGTAATAATCACAGAGCGAGGTCTAGACTCATATACAGCATGTGCAGCGATCAAAGAGATGGTAGTAGGCGGGGCTACCTCCAGTATCCTGTACAACTTTTCGGCCAAGGTAATAATCACAGAGCGAGGTCTAGGCTCATATACAGCATGTTGCTTCCACAAGTATGGTTGTCCTAATAATACATCACAAACTTAAATAGGAACAACATCACATAGTACCTCATCCATGAAGGGCTTGATGTTGTAGGGAAGGCAGCACTGTTGGCTGACGCGAAGATCTCGTCCTTAGTGAAACCACTCGATTGTGTACAGTTGTGGATGTGTTGTAGTCTATACGCCCAGCAGCTTCACGACCTATACTAAAATGAGGTTCTTTTGGCTCTCGTTGTCAACAATGAACTGCAACGGAGAACCCTTCACCCACATATGTGAGTCGAAGACGTGTTCCCCATCCTCTGTATCTTCAAGCTCGATCTTCTAGATCTTGGTGGTGGCCATGGTGGCACTAGGCTCCACATCAATGATCTGCTTCCCTTTGTCAATTCCCTTATCGGGTTCTAATTCAGAGTCAGAACATGTGACTTATTCGAGAGCCTTCAGCTCGGCCACCAGTGACTGGTTGGTTTGACACTCACTTGTACTATGGTTGGAGCTCTTCATGTTGTTGTTCTTTGCTTGCAGCTTCGGCAGGTTGTCCTGGGTAGCCCCGCCTTGGCTTGGATGCTTGGAGTTGTACATGCATAGAAAATGTACGATCATCCTGTTGACAACCTCTGTCTGGCCATCAGTTTGGGGATGGAAAGCCGTGGACTTAGTAAGTTTTCTAACCAGCATCGAACAGAGAATTCACCAAATGCACTCAAGAATCTGTTGTCCCAATCTGAGACAATGGAGTGTGGGATCCCAAAGTGTACCCACACTTGCTTAAAGAAGAGCTTAGAAGTGACCTCTGTGGTGTTACTCTTCTTGCAGGCCACCATGGTGGCCATCTTAGACAATCTGTCGATGACCACGAAAACACAATCATTTTCGTGCTTAGTAGAAGGAAGGCCCTACATGTAATCCATGGAAACAGATTCCCAAGGACGACTAGGAGTAGGTAGAGGAGTATACAGGCCCTACTTCTTGATGATTGGTTTGGAAATGGCATAGGCGGTGCAGGATCTAATGTACTTCCCAACATCCTGACGAAGTTTTGGCCAATAAAAATACTTCTGCAATACATCCACTCTTTTCTATACTCCGAAATTTCCAACGACCGGACTGTAGTGCGCCTCCCAAATCATCTTGGCATGCTCACTTGAAGGAAGACAGATGTGTCCTAGGTGGCATAACAATGCATCCTGAAGGTGAAAACCTGGAACTTGCTTCCCTTCCAGGAGTGTCTGGTATATGATGTTGAATTTTGGATCGCTCCTATAAAGATGCGGCCACCCCGATGTCTCCTGCCCACAGGAGTCAAGCACAATGATCAACGCCATAAATTGTGGTCAGATGAGGCAATCAGTGACATTATTGGTGTTTCCCTTCTTATACTTAATGTTCAAATGTAACTATTGCAGGTAGGTGTACCATTTCTGATGGCGATCATTCTGTAACTTACCTTGTGTCTGAGTGAACTATAGAGGTCGGTGGTCCATGTGGATGATTGTTTCCTTCCCCGGAATGTAATTCTTCCATTTATGGCAGAACTACACAAAGGAATACATTTCTTTGTCATAAGTGAGGTACTTTTGGACTATCTCTGAAAGTGTCTCACTGTGCTAAGCCACTAGATTCCCATGCTGAATAAGAACCGCACCAATAGCATAGTCAAAGGCATCTATCTCAATCTCAAATGGTTATTGCAGCTTTGGTAATGTGAGCACTGGTGCAGAACAGAGGCGATTCTTCAACATAGAGAATGCCTGTTGTTGGGTTTCAAACCAAAAAAATTTTCCTTTTGCTCTACCTTTGGTGACTTGACTTAAAGGCCAAGTGATATGAGATAACCCCAACACGAACCTATGATAGAAGTTGGCAAGACCCAAAAAGTTGTGGAGCTCTGTTAGAGTGGTTGGGGTTGGCCAATCCCGAATGACTTGTATCTTGGATGGGTCCACATGTATACCCTTCTCATCAATTATGTACCCTAGATATTGACCTTGGGTCAGGGCAAAGGTTCATTTCTCCAAGTTAGCACACAGCTTGTATTGTTGCAGGGTTTGAAGGACCTGTCGAATATGGTGGAGGTTCTCGTCCCAACTCTGGATGAATATCAAGATGTCATCCAAATACACCACCACAAATGCATTGGTGAAGGGGTCACAAGATGTCGTCCATCAGTCTCATGAAGGTTGCAGGGGCATTCGTCAATCCGAACGGCATGACCAACCATAAGAAAAGGCCCTCCTTGGATTTGAAGGTAGTCTTCCACACATCAGAGGGTTTCATAGGCACCTGGTGATAACCTGACTTCAAGTCAATCTTGATGAAATATTTGGACCCCTTGAGTTGGTCAAGAAGGTCATCAATCTGCGGGATTGGGTACCTATTCTGGACAGTGATCTTGTTGAATGCTTGATAGTCAATAAAGAGCCTCCAGGTCCCATCCTTCTTCTATACCAATACCATCGAGCTCCCACATGGTGATGAGCTTGGCCTGATGTGCCCTTTCTGCAATAGTTCCTGAATCTCCCTCCTGATCTCATTGTTCTCCAGAACAAAGCGTGGATAGATCCGCCCATTAGGCAGCGACACACCCGGGGTCATATCGATGGAGTTTCTTGACCTGACAGTGCAAAGGTACCCCTGTAAGTGAGGTGAAAATATCCTTGTATGCCTTTACAACCTTGTCCATATGTTGCTACTGTGCATAGGAGTCCTGACTGGAAGCCATGGCCACTACCTTATTCTTTCCCTGAGGACGAATCATAAGGAAAAAAAATTCTTGGTCTGGAAAATAATCTTACTACATTGCTTTGCAGTGATCAAAGAGATGGTGGTAGGCGAGGCTACCTTCGGTATCCTGTACAACTTGTTGGCCAAGGTAATAAGCAGAGAGCGAGGTCTAGACTCATATATAGCATGTCGCTTCCACAAGTATGGTTGTCCTAACAGTACATCACAAACTTCAAGAGGAGAAACACCACACAGCACCTCATCCGTGAATGGCTTGATGCTATAGGGAAGGCGACACTACTGGCTGACGCAAAGATCTCGTCCTTAGTGAAGCCACCCGATGGTGTACACTTGTGGATGTGTTGTAGTCTTTAGGCACAGCTGCTTCACGACCTCTCCTAAAATGAGGTTCTTTTGGCTCCCGCTATCAATAATGAATTGCAGCGAAGAACCCTTCACCCACATCTGTGAGTGGAAGAGGCGTTCCCCCTCCTCTGGATCTCCAGGCTCGATCTTCTGGATCTTGGTGGTGGCCACGGTGGCACTGGGCTCTGCATCAATGATCTGCATCCCGCTGTCATCTCCCTTATCGGGTTCTGATTCAAAGTCAGAATATGCATATGATTCAGGAGCCTTCAGCTTGGCCACCAGTGACTGTTTGGCTTGACACTCACTTGTATTGTGGGTGGAGCTCTTCATGTTGTTGTTCTTTGCTTGCAACTTCGGCGGGTTGTCCTGGGTAGCCCCACCTTGTCTTGGTCCTTTTTACTATGGTTTGGGGGCACCTTTTCCTTGCTTTGGATTCGTAGATCCAAAGTCCCGCTTCTTCTATTTAAACTTCTGCTCAATCTTGACAATATATCAAAACATCGTGCCCAGCGAGGAAATGTCCAGGAACTCCATCTCGTCCTGGATGTACTTGTGTAGACAGTCACGGTACTTGAGCACCAAATTCCGCTCAGTATCCTTGATACCCATCTTCGTGTGAAGGTTATGGAAAATATTTGTGAACTTGAACACAACTTGGTCCCTTCCCTGTCTTAGCATGGTCCACTTTATGTGTTTACCTTCATAGCTCCTGACAGGGTAATATTGTTCCTAGATGGCGTCTCAGAAGTAATCCCAAGTGGGTGTGGATGAAAACAACGAGCGTTCACTCTCGTCCTTTTGTTCACAGTAGGTTTCCCACCTGTCCTTGACGTATGGGGCGGCTTTGAGAAGTGCAAAAGTAATATTTTCCCGATTGGAAAATTCATGAACTGAAAAATATCCTTCCAGCAAATTTAACCATTTATCTATGGTGTTTGCGTCTATCAGGCCTTCAAATATGGGAATATCGAAGTTAACTTGTACCTTAAAAAGAGTGGCACCTCCAGAGTGGCTGTTGGATGAAGATGCATTGCCTGTGGGTAGTCGTCGAATGATCTAGGTAAAGTTATCCATCATCGCGTCCCTCTGTCGCTCGAGGGCTTCCTCGAGCAACATTTTGAAAGGGTCTCTTGCCCCCTTGCCTTTCTTTTCTTCCACCATGGGAGGCCGTTGGGATTTGTGAGGCTAGTCTTGCAAAGGTTCAACCAAATCGAGCCCTAACTCCTTATATCCCGACCTCGTTGGGGACATGCAAGGAAAAACAGAGAAAGAGAAAACTACTCTGATACCATTGATCTGGATTTAAACAAGAATGCAACAAATTACAGATATAACCATAAATTCAAAGATGCAGTAGAAATAACACTTCATTTCATTAATATCAAACACTGAAATATGCTTACAAATAGAATGGAAATAAGGCTAGCTCGGGCGATGGTAGCTTATCTTTGAGAGGAGATGTGGCAGCTACATGCCTATAAACTATGTTACGATGAGGCTCAAAGGCCTATTTATTATTGAGACACAATGGAAAACCCTAAACATCTAGAAACCTAACCCTAGGAGATGAAGCGCCAAAACTATGGGCCCTGTTTGGGTAAATTGGTACATCAACTTCCGAGGGTCGTAACTTTGGCATACGATCTCCGTTTGGCTATCATAATACCTCGTTTCCAAGATCTCTAAGAGAAGGCTAAAAAGGGATTAGTAATATGATTTGGGAAATTTTGGTCTCTTTTTTTTCCCTAAAAACATCATTTAGTGCCTCAAAATGGCTCCGGAAGTTCAGGACCCGAAAAACTACCAAAAATAGTAAATTGTGCTACAATTAAGGAAACCGAAAAACTGAAAGAGACAGTGTTGGGGGTAAAAGTGGAATAGGTGGGTGGCCACCAATATCCACTTGGATCATTCCTCCACCCTTAGGAAGCAATGGTCCCCACTATGTTGAGTGCCTGCATGAGGTGGGGAAACTTCTGCTGAACTTGGTCCCTAGTGAGCCACTTGCCTTAGTGAAGGAGTTGGCCAGCTTTGACAACCCGATATAGTTGTATCTTCTGCTGGTGAGTGTTCTTGATTTGCATGTCCATCATCTGATCAGTGGTGGCCTGTTCCATGCAGTCTGGGTTTAGCTCTGTTGGTGTGATTTGTTTTGCAAAGGCAGATGTGTCCAGCAACGGTGGAAAGTATCGTTGAAGGCGATCTATATTGAAAACTGGGTGCAAACCAAGGAATGGTGGAATGTTAAGCTTGAAGGAATCATCCCCTACAACCTTGGTGATGGTGTATGGCCCATATCGGAGCGGGAAAAGCTTGTGTTGGGGTCCAGCGAGACGCTCCTTCTGCAAATGTAGCCAAACTTTGTCGCCCACCTGGAACTTGTGCGACACCCGATTCTAATCATGGCACTGCTTGTACTTAGCATTGGCTATGTCCAATATATCATGGACCTACTGGCAGATGTATTGGATGATCTCAATGAATTTTTTATCCATGTCATCTTCGAACTGGGCATGAATCGAATCTGCTTGAGTAGCTACAAATGGTATGGCCACATCAATGGGACATAATGGCTGAAATGCCAGCCCTACCAAAAAGGGGTTGTGGCCCATTGAGCTATGGAGAGCTTTTTTGTAGATGTGTTGGACATAGGGGAGGCTTTCATCCCATGTGCGTGGATGCTTTGAGTTGTACATGCGTAGAATGTGTATGATCATCCTATTGACAACCTCTGTCTGGCCATCATTTTGGGGATGAAAACTCATGGACTTATAAGTTTTGTATTCAGCATCGACTAGAGACTTGACCAAAATGCACTCAAGAATTTGTTGTCCCGATCTGATACAATGGAGTGTGGGATCCCAAAGTGTACCCACACTTACTCAAAGAAGAGCTTAGCAGTGGCCTCTGTTGTGATACTCTTCTTGCAGGCCGCCATGATGGCCATCTTAGAGAATCTGTCGATGACCATGAAAACACAATCATTGTCATGCTTATTAGAAGGAAGGTCCTACATGTAATCCATGAAGACAAATTTCCAAGGACGAATAGGAGTAGGTAGAGGATTATAGAGGCCCTGCTTCTTGATGGTTGCTTTGGAAATGGCACAGACGGTGCAAGATCTAATGTACTTCCCAACATCGTGACGAATTTTTGGCCAATAAAAATACTTTTGTATTACTGCCATTGTTTTCTCTACTCCGAAATGTCCAGCGATACGATTGTAGTGTGCCTCCCAAATCATCTTGGCACGCTCGCTTGAAGGAACACATATGTGTCCCAAGTGGCATAACAATGCATCCTGAAGGTGAAAACCTGGAACTTTCTTCCCTTCCAGGAGTGTCTGGTATGTGCTGATGAATTCTGGATCACTCTTGTAAAGATGAGGCCACCTCGATGTCTTGTGCCCATAGGAGTCGAGCATAGTGATCAGCACCATGACTGATGGTCGGCTGAGGCAACCAACGACATTATTGGTGCTTCCCTTCTTATAATTAATTTTCAAATGGAACTGTTGCAAGTAGGTGGACCATTTCTGATGGCAATCATTCTACAAATTCCCTTGTGTCTGTATGAACTGTAGAGGTCGGTGCTCTGTGTGGACAACCGTTTTCTTCCCCATAATATAATACTTCCATTAACGGTAGGCCTGCACAATGGAATACATTTCTTTGTCGTAAGTGGGGTACTTTCGAACTATGTCTGAAAGTGTCTCACTATGGTAAGCCATCGGATGCCCATGCTGAGTAAGAACTGCACCAATAGCATCGTCAGAGGCATCTGTCTCAATATCAAATGGTTGTTAAAGGTCTGGTAATGTAAGCATTGGTGCAGAATAGAGGCTTCAACACAAAGAATGCTTGTTGTTGGGTTTCAAATAAAGAAACTTTTCTTTTACTCCGCCTTTGTTGACTTGACCTAAAGGCCAAGTGATATGAGGGAACCCCAACATGAATCTATGATAGAATTTGGCAAGACCCAAAAAGTTGTGAAGGTCTATTAGAGTGGTTGGGGCAGTCCAATCCCGAATGACTTGTATCTTGTATGGGTCCACATATACACCCTACTCATCAATTATGTACCCTAGATATTGAACCTCGGTCAGACCAAAGGTGCATTTCTCCATGTTAGCACACAGCTTGTGTTGTTGCAGGGTTTGAATGACCTGTCGAATATGGTGGAGCTACTCCTCCCAACTCTGGCTGAAGATCAAGATGTCATCCAGATACACCACCACGAATTCATTGGTGAAGTGTCACAAGATATCGTCCATCAGTCTCATGAAGGTTGCAGGGGTGTTCGTCAATCTGAACAAAATTACCAACCATTTTAAAAGGCCCTCCTTGGATTTGAAGGAAGTCTTCCACACATCAGAGGGTTCGATAGGCACCTGGTGATAACCTGACCTCAAGTCAATCTTGCTAAAATATTTGGCCCCCTTGAGCTGGTAAAGAAGGTCATTAATCCGCGGGATTGGGTACCTATTCCGAATAGTGATCTTGTTCAACGCTTGGTAGTCAATACAAAGCCTTCAAGTCCCATCCTTATTCTGTACCAATACAATCGGGCTCCCATAGGGTGATGAGCTTGGCCTGATGTGCCCTTTCTGCAATAGTTCCTGAATCTGCCTCCTGATCTCATCATTCTCTAGAATAGAGCGTCAATAGATCGGCCCATTGGGCAGCGGCACACCCGGGGTTAGATCGATGGAGTGCTTGACCTGACAGTGCAGAGGTACCCCTGTAGGTGAGGTGAAAATATCCTTGTACTCCTCCATAACCTTGTCCATTTGTTGTTGTTGTGCAGAGGAGCCCTGCCTGGAAGTCGTGGCCACAACCTTCTTCTTGCCCTGAAGGCGAATCATAATGAAAACAAATTTTCTGGTATGGGAAATGATCTTACTACATTGCTTTGCAGTGATCAAAGAGATGGTAGTCTGTGGTGCTACCTTCCGTATCCTGTACAACTTGTTGGCCAAGGTAATAATCATAGAGCGAGGTCTAGACTCATATACAGCATGTCGCTTCCACAAGTATGGTTGTCGTAACAATACATCACAAACTTCAATAGGAGCAACATCCCATAGTACCTCATCCGTGAAGTGCTTGATGTTGTAGGTAAGGCGTCACTGTTGGCTGACGTGAAGATCTCATCCTTGATGAAGCCACCCGATGGTATACGGATGTGGATGTGTTGTAGTCTTTAAGCCAAGCCGCTTCACGACCTCTGCTGAAATGAGGTTCTTTTGGCTCTCGCTATCGACAATGAATTGCAATAGAGAACCCTTCACCCACATATGTGAGTGGAAGAGGCGTTCCCCATCCTCTGGATCTTCAAGCTCGATCTTCTGAATCTTGGTGGTGGCCAAGGTGGCACTAGGCTCTGCATCAATGATTTGCTTCCCTATGTCAGTTCCCTTATCGAGTTGTGATTCAGAGTTGGAACATGCATCTGATTTAGGAGCCTTCAGCTTGGCCACCAGTGACTCTTTGGCTCGACACTCACTTGTATTGTGATTGGAGCTCTTCATGGCGTTGTTCTTTTCTTGCGGCTTCGGCAGGTTGTCCTGGGTAGCCCCGCCTTGGCTTGGTCCTTTGTTCTGTGGTTTGGGGACGCCTTTTCCTTGCTTTGGATTCGCAGATCCAAAGTACGACTTCTTCTATTTAAACTTCTTCTCAATCTTGATATTGTACCGGTATGTTGTGTCGAGTGAGGAAATGTCTAGGAACTCCATCTCGTCCTGGATGTACTTGTGTAAACAACCGCAATACTTGAGCACCAACTCCCGTTGAGTATCCTTGATACCCAACTTCGTGTGAAGTGTATGGAAAATATTTGTGAATTCCAACACATCTTGGTCCCTTCCTTGCCGTAGCATGGTCCACTTTATGTATGTATCTTCATAGCTCCCGATAGGGTAATATTGTTCCTTGATGGCATCTTAGAAAGAATCCCAAGTGGATGCAGCTGAAAAAAATGAGGTTTCACTCTCGTCCTTTTGTTCACATAAGGTTTCCCACAAGTCCTTGATGTGTGGGGCGGCTTTGAGAAGTGCAAAAGTAATCTTTTCCTTATTGGAAAATTCATGAACTGAAAAATATCCTTCCAACATATTTAACCATTTATCTACGGCATATGCATCTATCAGGCCTTTAAATATGGGAATATCAAAGTTAACTTGTACCTTAAAAGGAGTGGCGCCTCCAGAGTGGCAAAGTTATCCATCATCGCGTCCCTCTGTCACTCGAGGGCTTCCTCGAACAACATTTTGAAAGGATCTCCTGCCCCCTCACCTTTTTTTTCTTCCGCCATGGGAGTCCGTCGGGATTTGTGAGGCTGGTCTTGCAAAGACTCAACCAAATCGAGCCCTAACTCCTTATATCCCGACCTCGATGGGGACATGCAAAGAAAAACAGAGAAAGAGAGAACCACTATGATACCACTAATCCGGATTTAAACAGGAACGGAACAAATTGCAGATATAACCATAAATACAAAGATGCAGTAGAAATAACACTTCATTTCATTAATATCAAACACTGAAATAAGCTTACAAACAGAATGGAAATAAGGCTAGCTCGGGCGACGGTAGCTTATCTCTAAGAAGAGATGTGGCGGCTACATGCCTCTGAACTGTGTTACAATGAGGCTCAAAGGCCTATTTATTATTGAGAAACAATGGAAAACCCAAAACATCCAAAAACCTAACCCTAGGAGCTAAAGCGCCAAAACTGTGGGTCCCGTTTGGGTAAATTGGTACATCAACTTCCCGAGGTCATAAATTTAGCATACGATCTCCGTTTGGCTATCATAATACCTAGTTTCAAACATCTCAAAGAGAAGGTTGAGGGAAAATAAGAATTCAAGTTTGAGACGTTTTCGGTCTCTCCGTTTTCCCTAAAAACATTGTCTAGGGACTCAAAACGGCTCCGGAAGTTCAGGACCTGAAAAACTACGAAAAATAGTAAGCTGTGTATAATTAAGGAAACCGAAAAACTGAAAGAGACAGTGTTAGGAGTCCAAATGGAATAGGCAGGTAGCCACCAACATCCACCTGGATAGTTCCTCCACCCTTAGGAAGAAATGTTCCCCATTGCGTTGAGTGCCTGCATGAGATGGGGAAAATTCTGCTGAACTTGGTCCCTAGTGAGCCACTTGCCTTGGTGAAGGAGTTGGCTAGCTTTGACAACCCAACATAGTTGGATCTTATGTTGGCAAGTGTTCTTGATCTGCATGTCCATGATCCGATCAGTGATGGCCTGTTCCATGCAATTTTGGTTTAGCTTTTTTCGTGTGAGTTGTTCTGCAATGGCGGATGTGTCAAGCAATGGTGGAAAGTATGGCTGAAGGTGGTCTACATTGAACACTGGGTGCAGACCAAGGAACAATGGAATGCTAAACTTGAAGGCATTGTCCCCTATAGCGTTGGTGATGGTGTATGGCCTATATCGGAGCGGGCGAAGCTTGCGGTGGGGTCCAATGAGAGGCTACTTCTGCGAATGTAGCCAAACTTTGTCTCCCACATGGAACTTGTGTGACATCAAGTGTTGATCATGGAGCTACTTGTAATTACCATTAGCTCTGTCCAATATATCATGGACCTACTAGCAAATGTATTGGATGCACTCAATGAAGTTGTTAGCCCTAACGGCTTCGAACTTGGCATGAGCCGAATCTTCTTGAGTAGCTGCAAATGGTATGGCCACATCAATGGGACATAATGGCTGAAATGCCAGCCCTACCTAAAAGGGGTTGTGGCCCATTGAGTTGTGGAGAGCTCTGTTGTAGTTGCTTTGGACATAGCGGAGGCTTTCATCCCATGTGCGTGGATGCTTTGACTTATACATGGGTAGAATATGTACGATCATCCTGTTGACAACCTCTGTTTGGCTATTAGTTTGGGGATAGAAAGTCATGGACTTAGTAAGTTTTGTATCCAGCATCGACCAGAGACTTGACCAAAATGCACTCAAGAATTTGTTGTTCTGATCTGAGACAATGGACTGTGGGATCCCCAAGTGTACCCACACTTGCTCAAAGAAGATCTTAGTAGTGGCCTATGTTGTGATACTTTTCTTGTAGGCCACCATCATGATGGTCATCTTAGAGAATCTGTCGACGACCACGAAAACAGAATCATTGTCGTGCTTAGTAGAAGGAAGGTCCAACATGTAATCCATGTAGATAGATTCCCAAGGACGACTAGGAGTAGGTAGAGGAGTATATAGGCCCTACTTCTTGATGGTTGGTTTAGCAATGGTGCAAGCGGTGCAGGATCTATTGTACTTCCCAACATCTTGACGAAGTTTTGGCCAATAAAAATACTTCTACAGTACCGCCACTATTTTCTCCACTCCGAAATGTCCAGCGACACGACTGTAGTACGTCTCCCAAATAATCTTGGCACGTTCACCTTAAGGAACACAAATGTGTCCTAGGTGGCTAAACAATGCATCCTGAAGGTGAAAACCTGGAACTTTCTTCCCTTCCAAGAGTGTCTGGTAGGTTCTTCTGAATTCTGGATCACTCTTGTAAAGATGTGGCCACCTCGATGTCTTGTGCCCAGAGGAGTCGATCACAGTGATCAGCACCATGACTGGTGGTCGACTGAGGCCATCAGCGACATTATTGGTGCTTCCCTTCTTATACTTAAATTTCAAATGGAACTTTTGCAGGTAAGTGGACCATTTCCGATGGCAATCGTTTTGAAACTTCCCTTGTCTTTATATGAACTGTAGAGGTCGGTGGTCTATGTGGATGACCATTTCCTTCCCCAGAAAGTAATGCTTCCATTGATGGCAAACCTGCACAATGGAATAAACTTCTTTGTCTTAAGTGGAATAATTTTGGACTATGTCTGAAAGTGTCTCACTATGGTAAGCCACCGGATGCCCATGCTGAGTAAGAACCGCACCAATAGCATAGTCAGAGGCATTTGTGTCAATCTCAAATGGTTGTTGCAAGTCTGGTAATGTGAGCACTGGTCCAGAACAGAGGTTATTATTCAACATGCAGAATGCTTGTTGTTGGGTTTCAAACCAAAAATACTTTGCTTTTGCTCTGCCTTTAGTGACTTGACTTAAAGGCCAAGTGATATGAGAGAACCCCAACATGAACCTACGGTAGAAGTTGGCAAGACCCAAAAAGTTGCGGAGCTATGTTAGAGTGGTTGGGGTTGGCCAATCCCGAATGATTTGTATCTTGGATGGGTCCACATGTACACCCTTCTCATCAATTATGTACCCTAGATATTGACCCTGGGTCAGTCCAAAGGTGCATTTCTCCAAGTTAGAAAACAGCTTGTGTTGTCGCAGGGTTTGAAGGACCTATCAAATATGGTGGAGGTGATCGTCCCAACTCTGGCTAAAGATCAAGATGTCATCCAAATACACCACCATGAATGCATTGGTGAAGGGTCTCAAGATTTCTTCCATCAGTCTCATGAAGGTTCTAGGGGCGTTCATCAATCCAAACAACATGACCCACCATTCGAAAAGGCCCTCCTTGGATTTGAAGGCTAACTTCCACACATCAGAGGGTTCAATAGGCACCTAGTGATAACCTGAATTCAAGTCAATCTTGCTGAAATATTTGGCCTGCTTGAGCTGGTCAAGAAGGTCATCAATCTACGGATTGGATACCTATTCTGAACAATGATCTTTTTCAACGCTCGGTAGTCAATAAAGAGCCTCTAGGTCCCATCCTTCGTCTGTACCAATACAATCGGGCTCCCACAAGGTGATGAGCATGGCCTGATGTGCCCTTTCTTCAATAGTTCCTGAATCTGCCTCCTGATCTCATCGTTCTTCAAAACAAAGCACCGATAGATTAGTCCATTGGGAAGCGGCACACCCAGGGTCGGATCGATGGAGTGCTTGCCCTGACAGTGCAGAGGTACCCCTGTAGGTGAGGCGAAAATATCCTTGTATTCCTCCACAACCTTGTCCATCTGTTGTTGTTGTGTAGAGGCGCCTTGCCTAGAAGTCGTGGCCACAACCTTCTTCTTTCCCTGAGGGTGAATCATAAGGAAAACAAATTTCCTCATCTGGGAAATGATCTTACTGCATTTCTTTGTAGTGATCAAAGAGATGGCGGTAGGCGGGGCTACCTCTGGTATCCTATACAACTTGTTGACCAAGGTAATAATCACAGAGTGAGGTCTAGACTAATATACAGCATGTCGCTTCCACAAGTATGGTTGTCCTAACAATACATCACAAACTTCAAAAGGAGAAACATCACACAGTACCTCATCCATGAAGGGCTTGATTCTGTAGGGAAGGCAGCACTATTGGCTTACTTGGAGATCTCATCCTTGGTGAAGCCACCGATGGTGTATGGTTGTGGATGTGTTGTAGTCTTTAGCCCAAGCTACTTCACAACCTCTGCTGAAATGAGGTTCTTTTGGCTCCCGATGTCGACAATGAACTGCAGCGGAGAACCCTTCACACAAATCTGTGAGTGGAAGAGGCGTTCCCCCTCCTCTAAATCTTCAGGCTCGATGTTCTAGATCTTGGTGGTGGCCACGATGCCACTGATCTCTGCATCAATGATCTGCTCCCCTTTGTTAGTACCCTTATCGGGTTCTGATTCAGAGTCGGAACATGTGTTCAATTCGGGAGCCTTTAGCTTGGCCACCAGGGATTGTTTAGCTCGACACTCACTTGTATTGTGAGTGGAGCTCTTCATGGTGTTGTTCTTTGCTTGTGGCTTCGGCAGATTGCCTTGGGTAGCCCCATCTTGGCTTGGTCCTTTGTTTTGTGGTTTGGGGGTGCCTTTTCCTTGCTTTGGATTCGCAGATCCAAAGTCCTGCTTCTTTTGTTTAATCTTATGCTCAATCTTGACAATGTACTGGTATGCCATGCCGAGAGAGGAAATGTCCAGGAACTTCATCTCGTCCTGTATGTACTTGTGTAGCTAGTCGCGGTACTTGAGCACCAAATGCCGCTCAGTATTCTTGATACCCAACTTCGTGCGAATGGTATGGAAAATATTTGTGAACTTCGATACATCTTGGTCCCTTCCCTGTCGTAGCGTGGTCCAATTTATGTATTTATCTTCATAGATCTTGACAAGATAATATTGTTCCTTGGTGGCGTCTTGGAAAGAATCCCAAGTGGGTGCGGCTGAAAACAACGAGGGTTCACTCTCGTCCTTTTGTTACAGTAGGTTTCCCACTAGTCCTTGACGTGTTGGGCAGATTTGTGAAGTGCAAAAGTAATCTTTTCCTAATTGGAAAAGTCATGAACTGAAAAATATCCTTCCAACATGTTTGACCATTTATCTATGGCGTCTGCATCTATCAGGCCTTCAAATATGGGAATATAGAAGTTAACTTGTACCTTAAAAGGAGTGGTTCCACCAAAGTGGCTCTTGGATGAAGATGCATCGCATGTGGCTAGCCGTCAAAGGATTTGGACAAAGTTATCCATCATCACGTCTGTTAAGGGAATAAGTCCCCTAGGGCTTTGGGTTAGAACCCTATCAGAGCAGGAGTAATCTACAACGAGAAACACGCATACAACTCAGGAAACATGCTTAAATAAACAAACTATGTGAGGATGAACATACTCGGATGTCCTTCGTTTGGGTAGTTCCAGCCAGGCTTCAAACCCTCTACAACTCCTAATGATCTTCGAACCTACAAATCAACCAATTCGAATACACATAGCAGCATATAGATAAAGCATTTTAGTGAAATAAACTTTATATCATATAAGTAGATGGTTAGTTATACGTTGAAATAGTCATTCATATATAAACCATAACAATAACATCTAATGCATAAACAAATTCGATCTCGGGAATAAGACAGTGTTTCTTGTTATTGTAGAAAACAATAGTAAACATGGAAAAAGTTCACCTACGTCTTCCTCTTCCGGCTCCAAGCGGAACCATCCTCCAGGTCCGTTCAATCCCAGTCTTCAACAGCCTCCTTCTATAACCAATACCATGATATCTCCAACAAGTGAAAGAATATTAACACTCAAGGAAACAAGGGTTTCCTGAACTTGGGGAAGTGCTTGAAGCATAGGGATACTTCAAACTTGATCAAGGGATAATCTCAGTATAGTAATTCTATCATTTCTCTCCTCCCTAAGGCCTTCCCATTGAAGTATTTTTATACTTCTTCCAAATTAGTTTTTTAGTTGGGAAACAGTTGGGAATAGTTGGGCCATGGGCACTAGGAGCTAATCAATAGGTAAAACCCGTGATCTCCGCCCATAATTAAGGAAATTTAATTTATTTAAGTGTTTTAACACATATACGCAGGTTGGGTATAGACTGACCCACGTGTACACGCTTTATCTCTGGGAAAAGTAGCGTACAGGAAGTAAAACACTGTTTTTAAAATATTTGGACCAAGTCTGGAAGGAGGGGTTTCCCTAGGCCATAAACCAAGCATCACAAATACCAAGGGTGATATTTGGAGCTATAACAGATGCCTCTAATATATGAGGTCAGAGGGGGTACATGATTGCCGAAATGTATTAAGTATATGGAAAGGAAACGTGTCAAAAACTGAGAAGGACTTCACTAGATTTCAGCCTGCTAAGCCATCAAAAGGAAGATCAGAAAGAAACAGCCGTCTGAGGCAGGAATACCCATGCTAAAAAAAAATAAAGCATGTCCGCAAATCAAGTAGAAGTGGATCCACTATGTATACAAGTATAAAGAACTAAAAGTACACAATGGATCATCTGATCGTGATCGAACATGTACATGTCTGAATATCACATATAATAAGATGATCAATGAGGCTAGAAGATGACGCTGATCACTAATATCAAAAACTGATCTCAATAGTACCAAATGAACATGATGGAATAAGATGATAATACATCTCAACTCGGATGCCAGCATATAAGATGTCGTTGTGAAGGACTGCAACATATAAGGTGGAATGGTGTCAACTAGCAGCAACAGGAGCAACTGACAAGTGAACCAAAGAATGTTGATGCAACCCGAGGTCTTCACCAACCATCGTGGTACATTTCTACACAATGGGAATAAATGATTTGAAGTCGACCATGTGAGAAATCGTTTGATTACTGGTCATTGATATATATTGTTAACAAATGCGAGACTACTCACCGATAATGATAATGAGAGTCAAGGTACCCAGTACAATCTAACAAGTGTGAATAAATGAGCTGAGGTCGAACACCTGGAAGAATCTATCAATCAGGGGACAATGATGGTTTCCCACTGTCGATAGCGAAGGATTTGCCACTGATGACTGCAAACCCCAAGGTACTGCCAAATGGACTCTAGATCTTTGCCCTAGAGCAATGAGTCGTAGTCGATGGGAAAAGATCCGCTAGAAGGAAGGCATTAAGACATCCTTCATCAATCTAGCGCGATTGTAACCCGTAGGCCAATAATGTGGAAGGAATCGGATGAAAAAAAGATGTAATAACCCGACTGAAGCACGTTTCTGGCATACACAAGATGTAGCTAGCGCATGACAGAAACCCTCTGCAACAACCAATAATGAAAGCTGACACAGAGGTGAGGAATCCACCAATAGGGTTAAATGGAAACCAAGGCACTGCACGAATCCCAATGTGTGATAATGAAATCTGATGTCGAACACAAGGGAAACCACTCAGTCAAAGACCCATGATACTGATTGATGTTGAGCACAAGGTGACCTATCAATAATGAAAATAGGGCTAGGGTGCGGCTCTAGGTCTGCCCTCAGAGCAATATGTCGTTGTCGATAAGCACAAGACCTGCTACCAAGAAGTTAATGGAGACCTTCTCAAACCGACACAAGTAAAGGACCAATATAACTGATGTGATGACAAACAAGACACTGACAACCAGGGATGGCCGACTGAAAAATAGGTCAAGAGACACTGCAGAGAGGCCGACTCAGGCTTACTTCCCTTGAACAAAAGCACGACTCAATGATGACTATGTGGCAGCATATGATAACTCTGTATAAGTTCATCATGCAGGAGGCACGAACGAACTCTCCATATGATTGGAAGATATAACCAATCAGAGGAGAACTGACTCAATAACAAAGTTAAAACATACCTAAGTCAAACTAAATCCCGCCCAAATGGAGGAGAGACTTTCTTTTGAGTGCTTTGTTCAAGGGCAACAAAACTAACTCTAGATGCCAACAATATATGGCAATGTTGTCCCGTTCCCGCTCTTTTTTGGAATATATATATTTTTTTTCTTTTTCTTTAAGCTGGAAAAAGAATAAAAGAATGCTATAGTACAGTGGAAAGAACGAATATCATTGAAATAGATAATCTATTTCCTGGGATGGAAACAATCCTATGCTCAATGCAGGGAGGCAAAGTTGGTCAAGGACACTCAAAGGGATGTTCCTTCCATGGGTCAGAGGGTGTTTCAAGTTGCAGAAGCTAAGGGATTGCAAGTTTGAGTTTGCAAAAAACATGGTCAAAAAGTGGCTTAAACACGAGTCCAAGTGAAGCTGGCTCAAGGCCAAAAGGTGAAAATGGTCAAAATGCAATGCAATAGTACAACTCAACACAAAAGAGCCTCTAGGATATAAGGCCAAAACGAAGTGAAGAAGCAAAGAGGAATGAATCTTCAACGCACAAGTCATGGTGGGACTAGAGAGGACTCCCAAGGCTACTCAATAAAACAGCATGGGCAACCAATGTCAGTGAGGTGCTAACTACGATGCCCATGTAAAGGATGGCTCTACCATCGTGTCATGATTTAAAAATCGGTGAGTGAACATGGTTTACTAACCATAACACGATGGGATCGACCCTATGGCAAGTGTATTGACAAATGGAGGCTAGTATGCAAAATGCAACGGAAAAAATGGTTTCCCTAACCTATATTCCAGTGAGTAAATGATACCTGCCATGACGGGTCAGCAGTCATGGAACCGATGTGAAATTTCCGAAGAAGCATCCAAAATGTCCTGAAAAAAACAACCTATTCCTGACAATCCAAGCTCACAAGTTAAAAGATTCATGAGACGAAAAAATCAAGTTTTGAAAATATTTGACATTTTCAAAGCTTATAAAATGACTTTTTGACTCACCATTTGTACCATTTGTGTTGAGAGCAAAAGCTGTGGAGAAAAAAGAGCAAACTTGCCCCCCAAATAATTGGACTGTTCAAATTGGATCAAAATCATCAGATAACTCCCAATTCAAGCTTGCATTACTTTATGATTGTTTTTAGAAATTTTAATTGATATTTGACTGTAGGAATTATGTTAAAAATTTCAACGCGGTGTATACACGGGTTGGATATTATAAACCCGCATACACGAAGGCCCTACATGCGACTGTGTATGAAAGGGACCCGCGTATATGCGGTTTGAAATTTAAACACAAAAATCTAACGGTTGAAACTTAATTTTCTTTCAGAATGACAATCACATGGGGAGAGAGAGAGCATACTACTATTGATAATGAAGTTATGAATGATCAACAGGCTTTAGATGCATTGAGGGGATGTGGCTTGTTGAAATTTTTCAAAATGTCAAATATGAAGGCCAACACCCGTTTGATTGAAATGTTAATCCACTATTGGAGTATCAAAGATGATGCATTTATGATTGATCAAATGCCTTTGAGGATAGAGGTAGAGGATACTTACTTTATCACTGGTCTCTCCCAGAGAGAAGTTGTACATTCGACTGGCCGGACATGAGGTAGTCTTTCAGTGGAAGACTACGTACATATATACTGTCCTGGGCATCCGGAGAAAATTGGAAGCCAGATTCCAATAAAACATGTGGAGAGCTTGTCCCTGAGGATCTTATTGTTCACCATAGCCAGGATAAACGGATCAACCTCATTGCACCAAGTGTCACGAGTATCCATGAGCTTGGCCATGGAGTGTCTCACCACTGTTTTTGATTGGTGTACACCTCTTCTTACTAATATGAAGAGCCAGTTGTCCTCCTTTCAGAAAGGGTAGACCAAAAATTTCGAATATGTGACCATTTGTGCTCCTTCTTCTTTGAGAAGGTTCTTGGGTTGCGCCCTAGAGTATCAGTTTCTATCAGTAGCCCCTGAGATCCTTAGATGGGTAGGTGGGCCGACCTGATGAAACGCCTTGGAGGCGGGGACGTGCCGAGGACTGTTTTCGATGATGAGTTCTTCTCCTGGTGGGAAAAACAAATCATCGCTATGGACGACTATCCCTATGCTGGCATGGATTTCAGAGGAGATCCGGATTTGGTGCTGCCACCAAACGCAGCATGGGGAGAGATAGGTAACCATTTTCTAAGTTTTATCAATTTTAAGATTTTTTTTTTTTTTAATATGGAAATGAACTTAAAGATATTTTTGATGGGATTAAAATACTGACATAATGATCATGTTCCAGATTTGGGTCTGGTACGACCAGATGGATTTCCACATCACAGGCATCTCGGAAGAGGTGCTGAAAAGGCGGCTGCTGAGACAGAGAGGGTCTTATACACAGTCCAAAGAAACTTGGTGAGATTGACTCACCAGGTACCGATGGTGGCTGTAGAAGACCTACTTGAGGAGATGCAGCACCGTGTGGTAGGAGTACCACGAGACTGGTTTTGCATTCTTCAGCGTGTGGCCAACGCAGTGGTCCCTTCTTAGCCGCTCATCTTGAGCCAGGTCATAGATAGATTGGACATGATTATGGGCATTTAGTCTCGATTTTGTATATTATTTTTGAAACACTTTATGTACACACGGGCGCTTTTATGATATATATATACAGTTCTAGATTTTTATGTTTGTTTTTATCTTGATGAATGAATGATATGTCAATCTAATGCTTGATTTGCAATAGAATTTTCTAATGAATTGTCAAATCGTGGAATGTGCAAATAAGTAATAAAAACAAATGATCTTTGCAACACCCTCACCCTCAAAAATTGGCGATATAAATAAGGATCCCGAACCCAATAAATGTTATTCAATTGTGACACTACTAGCTATGAGTCAAGATACACTACCAATCAATCAATTCCATAAGAAATAGCTTCGGATAGTAAATTAACGACGGCAGTATATTCGGAAATATTATTTGACGCAGAACAAATACATACTTCCCTTGACACCATAAACTGACCAGATGGATAATAAATCACCTAAGTTGTGGAAGCAAGGTTCTGAGTGTGCCGACTAGCACCATCCGCGAATCTGAAATAGACCAAGTCATCCATCAACACCTGCCAAAGCAGATCAAAAAAGTGTCGATATCACAAAAAATCCCGATAAAATATGTAGAAAAATAAAAAATATACAAATAAGCCATTACTCGGTCGTAACCTAAGCAAAGTACTTCTTGAGGTAGAGCCCATTTCGGGCCTCCGCCAACTTGTTCCCTTCAAAATTGACTAATTCATAAGCCCCTTTTCCTAAAACTCGTTTCACTATAAAGGGACCATACCACATAGACTTGAATTTGCCTGCCCCCAAGGCGTCTTTATCTTGGTCATAGACTAAGACAAGGTCGCCTTTAGAAAAGACTCGAGGACGGACAGCTTTATCATACTGAGTTTTAACCCTTTTCTTATGAGCCTCATTGATTATGGCGGCATCTCGACGCTGCTCATCGAGATGTTCCAAATGAAGGAGGCACTCTTCAAGACTAGAGGTCTCTAGAAGGAGCTCAACAGTCAGCTTAAGGGATGGAATTTCGCACTCAACAGGAAAAATAGATTCCAGCTCGTAAACTAACTGAAAATGTGTAAAACCGGTGGCAGTCTTTACCGAGGTTTGGTACGCCCAGAGAGCTGGATACAACATGAGATGCCAATTGGAGCGATTTTTGTCAATTGTCCTTTGCAGGATCGTCTTGAGGGACTTATTCATGGCTTCGACTTGCCCATTGGCCTGAGGATAATACAGAGACGAATGCTCTTGCCGGAAGCCCAATTTAAGAGCCAATTCAGACATCAGTTTGTTCTGGAAATCACTGCCATGATCAGTGACAATCTCTCTTGGGATACCAAAATGAGAAATAATCTGATTGAAGAGGAACAATGTTGTTGTTTCACTATCATTTTTATAAGTGGGTATGGCCTCAGCCCACTTCGTAAAGTAGTCTACGGACACTATAATGTAATTGTGATTCGCTGCTGAAGGTGGATTACAATTTAAAGTCAATACCCCACTTTGTAAAAGGATCGACGGTGATAACAGGGAAAAGAGGAGCTGGATGTGCGCGCATCTTTCGAGTATAGACTTGACAAGGGTGGCAACGTTTGACCGCTTCAATACAATCTTTGAAAAGCGAAGGCCAAAAGTAGCCAGCACACAAGATTTTTTGGGCTGTTGCAAGCCCAGATAGATGACCACCACAAGCTCCACTGTGGCAATCATTAAGCACAGACTCTACTTCCTCTAAGGTTAAACAATGCCTAAGGATTGAATCAACCCCTCGGCGATATAATGTATCACCAATGATGACATAGTTCTTAGCCAGGTGACGTAATTTTCAACGTTCATCCTTGGAGGAAGCAGGAGGGAACTTCGAAGTCTAGAGATAGATGATGATATCTCCATACCAGGGGTCTTGTGAAGAGATGAGGAATAGATGTTCGTCTGGGAAACTTTCCTCATAAACAGTATCTTCTCCACAAGGCAGCTCGAAAATTAATTCCGTAAAAACCAATGATTTCTTAGACTTGGCTGACAAGAACTCGAGATCAAATTCTTGTAAAATAACAATCCATCGATTGTATTTTCCCCCAATCACTCACCTACTGAGGAAAAATTGGAAAGGATTGACCGTCGCTAAGACAAATGTTTTGTGTAGCATAATATAATGGCGAAGCCACTAGACAACATGGACAACTGCCAAGGCCAATTTCTCAACCAGAGAATAGCGTAGTTCGGGGCCTAACAAGCCTCGACTCAAGTAGTAAATCACATGCTCCATGAGAGCATCATCTTCCTGAACCAGAACCATACCTATGGTTGATTCTGCGGCTGCAAGATATAAAATGAAATCTCTACCATAATTTGGTGGACTCAAAAGCGGGGCAAAGATTAATGCCTGCTTCAAGACATCAAAAGATCATTGCGCGAAGTCGTCCCATAAAAATGGAACTCCTTTCCTCAGCAAACACATAAATCCTTTAGTTATCTCAGCATAATTTGCTATAAACCATCTCAAGAAATTTTCCTTCCCCTGAAGACTTTGAAGTTGTCAGATGGAAGACGGGGGAGGAAACTAAACTATTGCCTCTACCTTGAAGGGATCAACTCGAATCCCTTCAGTTGATACAATGAACCCTAACAACTGACTAGATGTAACCACGAAAATGCACTTATTTGGATTCAACCGGATCTTGGAAAATCGACATCTCTAAAAAACTAACCGAAGGTGACTAGGCTGATATATTATCTTTCAAAAACGAGTAGCTAAATCATCCAAGTATGCTTCGATGACATGCTTGATGTCATGGAAAGCATAAGACATGGCCCGCTGAAACGTGGCTCCAGCATTTTTAAGACCAAAAAGCATCTTTTTGTATGCAAAGGTACCCCAGGGACATACGAAAGTTTTCTTATGTTGGGCTTCTCGATGGATCTATATTTGATTATAACCGGAGAATCCGTCCATGAAGGAGAAAATCTCATTACCTGCACATTCATCAACTATCTGATCAATAAACGGTGTGGGGTAATTATCTTTCAGACAAGTTTTGTTCAAATCCCTAAAGTCAATGCACACGCAGATCATTCCTTGGTTTTTATCAACTGGGACTGGATTAGAAACCCAATCTGTTAGAGGAACGAGGTATATAAAACCCGCCTTGAGCAGCTTTTCTACTTCAACTTTAATAGTTGTTGCTTTCCTAGGATTGACGGTCGAAGCTTCTGACGAATCGGCTTAGCGTTTTCATATGTTTTGATCTCATGCTGAACGATGGATGGATCAATACCAGGCATTTCTTCATAAGATCAAGCGAATACATCCCGAAACTCTTTAAAGAGGTTGATGTAAATTTGAATCTCTTCAAGGGAACACTCGACTCCGATGAAAACATTTTCTATCACATTAGGGTTCCTAGAGATGTTTATCAGTACGGTTTTTTAAATGACCGACATATTACCTTCGGCACGGATATGTGTTGGAGCCAAAGGGTTTGAAACCGTACAAACATCGCTAGTAAGCATATTGGAGAACCTAGATTTGACTTCCTATAATGGGGGAAGAAAATATGAACGATGGTGTAAATCTTCCCAAGGTCGATCTACACCCATCATTGCTTCTAAGATTGCTTCCTCAGATGGTAAAATTGTATCTAAGCAATCCATAGTAGAAGTAGAGTCAAGGGTCCAAGCTGGGGCCACATCACCATCTAACTCTTCCTCTAAAAAAGGAGTAGGATGGTCGTCTGCAGAGTTAACGATAGACTGATATCTAAGCTCTACTACAGACATAAGGAATGCCATCCCACCAACTTGTCCTTCATCTAATGTGGTTGTAGGCGAAGGCAAGGTCCAAGGGTCTGAAAAATGACGAGTCCGCAAGAACTCTCCCCATGAAGACTCTTTGGAGGACGAAATGGCATTGATTCTAGTTATAGGAGTGGGAAGATCAAATGTACCCATCAATGAAAAATTCATCCCAACTCCTAGGTTCTCGATAGGTTGATGGGAGTTATCCACCAACGAAACAGTAGAATCCGAAGTTGCATGAGGGTCAACTAGAGAATAATCCAATTGATCAACCTTAACGATTTTCCCCTCATGAGGAAAACAAAGGACTCGAAACAGAGTCAAAACTACGGCATCCATTTCATAAATCCAATTCTGTCCTAAGAGGAGATTGTAATCTAGGTTGGCGTCAATGATTTCTACTTTGATATTAACGACCTTTCCTCCAACACATATAGGAAACGTCGGGATAATCCCATGTGGCCTATGAGAATGCCCGTCAAATTCTATCAAGAGAGTGGGTGAAGGAACAGCTGAAGGCGATCCAATGGCCTTCCAACATGACATTGACATTACGCACGTGGAAGCTCCCTCATCTATAACTGTTCGAAAAATATTAGTTTTCCGGTAAGTAGAATTTATTTGAAAATTCATATGATGAGGAAGTCTCCTTTTGACATTGAGCATATCAAAAGTGAGCACTAAAGAATTGTTTGGATCGACTTCCCCTATCGCTGAAAGCAAAGCACTTCATTGAGTAGGACACGACTGGAGTACCTCTAAAGCAGACATAGCGCAAGGACTTTGAGCCACATCCTCGAAAATGGAGTGGTTCTGAGCTGCCCTAGCATTAGGGTTGATGGTCGCACGCTTGGCAGAACCTTTTGGTATCCGAGGTATAGACTCGACAGAGGGTCGCTCAATATGAAGTGGATCCATAGTTTTGGGAATAGATTTATCCTTAGATGTTTCTGCTTCACCATAGTCTCGTGACCGTGTAGCCACATTGACATTAGAACTCATCATGAAAACATTTGAGGAATTTTCCCCCTCTTGGTTGTCCCCTGCAGAGGTACCAAGATTTGAGTTCGCGCCAACAAGTAGCTGTTGCCCTTAGGGGAAACGGTTAGTTAACACAGTTTGAGAGCTAGAAGACCCTTGCTACACTAACAAGCGCTGAGCATCTTGAATTTTTAGGCAGAGATGAGTCAAATGGTCTCCACTGCATAACTTGCATGGAAATTTAACTTTCTTCTTAGACTCTTTTCCACCCTCACCAACACCATTGTCGGGTTTGTTCGCATTACCCTTCCCATCCTGATTCTTCTTTTTACCTCGTCCCTTCTTCTTCCCATCAGAATTTTGATTTCCTTTGGGGTTAGAAGCCTGAACGACATTTACGGAAGAAGGTTGGGAAGGTGAAGGAGTAGACAGTGCAGCCTGATTGGAAGAAGCAGTTTGTAGAGACAACTGTTGCAATTGGCTCAGAAGGTTCACCGCATTTGCATCAATCGATCCAACAATACCATCAGCATGCGGGCTTGGCTTCGGTTTGGCTATATCAACTGTGGATCTAGGAGCATCAGGCAAGATTTTCTGAAGAGTCCCAGACTGAGAATATATCAGTTCTAACTATTGGGCGCGAAAGATAGCTTGCTCTTCCGAATAAACTCTGGACATAGAAACATCCTTGGAGATCTCGGGTTGTAACGATTTTAAAAACCATTCAAGATGGAATTCGGGTGGAATTTCAGCTTTGATGAGCCTCTTTCTCCGTCCCCATTCCTGGATATGATCCAAAATGTGAGTAGTCATGTCCTAATGAAAATTGGCCAGAAGTTCAGTTCTGGCTTCGTAATGGACAGGAAACTGAAAATGGTTTAGGAAAATGTTAGCCAAATTGGCAAAAGACATAAAGGTGCCCCCTGGCAACTCTATATACCACTTAGCCGCATTCCCAGTTAAGGTGCGTTGAAATAATCTCAACTTGATCGAATCATCGATCAGGGAGTTAGATGAACACCATAAATGGAACGTGGTTACATGGTCGCCCGGGTCTTCACCACTCTTCCCTTCGAATTTTGGAATATCTAATGGAAGTTTGGTTGGGACTGGAGGCCAAGTTGGATTGTATCTGATTGGATCGTTCGTTAACTTAGTCAAGTCTAGCAGATTAAGCGTGGCTAGAAAAGGAAGTCGTGGAGGACCTTGGGGATTCCACCTAGATTGGGCGGGGTTCCCAAAAGTCTGAAAAGAATGACCTAGATTTTGAAAGGCACCAAGTTGCCCGAAGTAACTGGTAGAACCTACTGAACCAAAAGGTGACCCTTGTGGTCCAGCAAAACTCAGAGTTTGACCAACTCCAGCCGGAAAACCTCCATAACCGGTAAAGTTTCCCCCTAAGGAATTATTGTAAGGAGCTGACAGCCCCTGGTAAGGATTCCAAGCATTAGCTAAGGGTGGAAAACTTTGAAATGAATTGACTGAGGAATACGGCACATTCCCTTGTTGGCCGAAAAATTGATTCCCAGTTCCTATCCCACTAACCGCAAGGTTTGTCCAAATCTAGAAGGGATTACTACCTTGACCTGTGAAAGGAAAAGGCATAGACCCCACTTTCGGATTGGAATGTGGTATATGACCACTTCCAAATGGGAAACCCTAAAAAGAGGTTGATCCACTCATCATAGACGTGGAGATGTTTAATGGTACATTTAATGGAACTGAAGGAATACCTTGAGAGGGCATTCCAAAAGGGAAGAATCCAAAACTTAATGCATTGGCTTGAGAACTTTCACTCGTCGATGGAATGGAAGTAGACCCAAATAAGGACGTGCTAGCAGTAGACCCAAATAAGGATGTAGAGGGGATGGAAATATTTCCTCTCCCTTGCACTGACATGGGATTCTGCATACTCGCAGCACTCATGGTAGACGCCATGCTTCCAGCAGTGGTCATCGAAGAGATAGATGTGTGTGGACCCGGGCTTGAAGGCCTGTGAGTTGGATTTCCAACGTATAACAATACGTCTAGATGATCAGGAGGCATCGGAGAATTCAGAGCCGCAACCAACTTTGAAATCTCTTCCACTTCAATACTGTCTTCCGAATGAAAGAGTACTCAATAAAGAACTTTTGTGTTCCTCTCTAACTCTGTAGTAGTACCAGGTCTATCTTGCGAACTAATGCCCCCAAGCAGAGGATCAATCTCTGATGCGCCTGTTGCCACTGGTTGAAAACCACTGGTATAATTGCTCCTACACCTTCTAGGAGAAGGCTCTGGACTCGCAGGTGAAAGCCCAAAAAGTATACGGACCACCGAGGTGGTCAGTCAGCCACTTTGAATTATTTTTATCTACTTAAGGACTCAAGAAAATTGAAATCTAGGCCGACTAGGAGCACAGAACACACACTAAAAATGTCCCTAAAGAATTCAGCAATCAAACAACTTCCAAGTATTTCTGCTTCGGGTGATTAGGACTAGACACAAAAATACAAGAAAGTTAAATAATAAAGGCCTTCCAAAAATAGACTGGGGTAATTACACCCCAAGTCTACTAGCGAAGGTATCAGAGGTACTTACGTTGAAATCTAGACAACAGCCTTTGCCGGTGCAAGCCCCCAAGCTTCACAAGGGTGCCCTCCAGAAGTACCGTTGAATGTGATGCAACGTCAACCTCAAGTGCCATGGGATTCCCCTCCGCAGCCACCTGTGTAGATCCCTAAGATAGGAAACTAAAGATACCAACTCATATCAGAAGTCGGGCGGAACAGTCGTGAGGTAAGATCCGACAAGTAAGAGAAGAGGTATCTCTCGTCCTTATCTTCACAAATCCTCGTGCTTAACTCCCAGTCATGGAGCTTTCCCGGTCTCCCTAATGTTATTGGATTTCACTCTTTAATCAGACTTCTATGTTTTACAATTTAGAATGACCTTAGAGAGTTTACTCTCCTCTCGCCTAATCCAAGGCCCTATATAAACCTAAAACTTGTTGGTGTATCTAATTTACAATACAAAAGGTTCTAGTTTATTTTATTAAGCGTTTGATTTTAAGTGGTTGTTCTTTTAAGTCAAGGAACAATATGGAAATGAAACTGATGGTGTTTTTTATGACGCAAAAGAAATTAATGAAAAACTAACTAGTATGCAATGCACTTGTTTGTTCTTCGATTAAAAGCAACTTCTACTTGGGTTCTAAGAAACTTCTATAATGCAAAAACTTTTTCCTTTTTTTTTCTTATAGCAGGCTTCACACTCACAAAAACTAAAAGACTATTGACGCTTTAATAATGCAAAACTACCCTAATGCAAGGTGTATATGATGATGCAAAATTCTAGATTACTCTAAAAGGAGATGAAAGCAATTGTTTAAAACTTTTTTAATAATCCAACTTAAATGTTTGAAGAGAATGCAAGTTTCAAATACAAATTTTCCTCCAAATAACCAAGGCAAATCTCGAAAAATCACAATTCACTTTCACAAAACCAAAGAAACCAAAATCAAATTCGGCAAAAGAAAGCAAAAACAATGTTTTTGAAGAACTTTTCTTTTTCAAGAAGCAATGAAAACAACTTTTCAAAAGCACTCAAAATGCCACCAAAGACTCAAAGACCAAAAGCAAAACACAAGGAAACTTTGTAAGTTATCAATTCATCACGAATAAAAACTTGAACAAAAAAGGTGTTTCAACTTGCACTAAACAATCCAAAAGCAGCAAAAAGAGCTTTGAGAAATTGATCAAGAAATCAGGAAAGACAAACTTTCAAATTCATCAACAAGAAACTTTCGAAAAGCAAGAAAAAGTGTATGGCCACAAAAATGACAGGAAGCAAAGCAAGCAGACCAATAATGAAGTTTGACACAAAGATTGCAAACAATCTTCTGTTCCGGAAAACCAGAACAATCAAGAACCTCTATAAGAAGCCTTGTGTGTTCAAACACAAATCATAAAACTCACTCTAACGCAAACCGAGGCCAAAACTTTTCAAAGCAGGAGAGAATTCAAAACAGTAAGCTCACTGAATAATTAAAATCTAGAGACAGAAACTGACCACTCAGAAACCACACAGACCAAGAAACAAATCTTTCTGGGCAGAAAGATTTGAAAAAAGCATGCAAAAAATTGTATACGTGACTATGTCCCTACACAGGTGCGTGTACACGCACTTCTGCCAAAAGAAACTCGCGTATACGCGGTTTTAGTTCACAGAAACAAGCGTGTGTATGCTTCCGTAAATAGACAAAGATGCGTATATAAAGTCTTACAAGAAAAATAAAAAATGAGGCCTGATGAAAAAGATAAGACTTGAAGTCTGAGTTGCTATAGGAGCAAGCAATACTATCACAGCAAGCAAACTAAGAACTGAGCCCGATTGACACTGAACAACCCAAACTAGGAATAACAAGATTGCTATCCCCAGTGGAGTCGCCAATTTTGTTAAGGGAATAAGTCCCCTAGGGCTTTGGGTCAGAACCCTATCAGAGTAGGAGTAATCTATAGCGAGAAACACGCATACAACTCAGGCAACATGCTTAAATAAACAAACTATGCGAGGATGAACATACCTAGATGTCCTTTGTTTGGGTAGTTCCATCCAGGGTTCAAACCCTCTGCAACTCCTAATTATCTTCGAACCTACAAATCAACCAATTCGAATACACATAGCAGCATATAGATAAAGCATTTTAGTGAAATCAACTTTATATCATATAAGTAGATGGTTAGTTATACATTGAAATAGTCATTCATATATAAACCATAACAATAAACATTTGATGCATAAACAACGTCGATCTTGGGAACAAGACAGCGTTTCTTTTTATTGTAGAAAACTATCGTAAACATGGAAAGAGTTCACCTGAGTCTTCCTCTTCCGCTCCAAGCGGAACCGTCCTCCAGGTCCGTCCAGTCCCAGTCTTCAACAGCCTCCTTCCATAACCAATACCATGATATCTCCAACAAGTGAAAGAATATCAATACTCAAGGAGACAAGGGTTTCCTGAACTTTGGGAAATGCTTGAAGCATAGAGATACTTCAGATTTGATCAGGGGATAATCTTAGTATAGTAATTCTATCATTTCTCTCCTCCTTAAGGCCTTCCCATTGAAGTCTTTTTATATTTCTCTCAAATTAGTTTTTTAGTTGGGAAACAATTGGGAACAGTTGGGCCACAGGAACTAGGAGGTAATCAACAAGTAAACCCAGTGATCTCCGCCCATAATTAAGGAAATTTAATTTTTTTAAGTGTTTTAACACATATATGCGGGTTGGATATAGACTAACCCGCGTGTACACGCTTTTATCACTGGGCAAAGTAGCGTACAGGAAGTAAAACATTGTTTCTAAAATATTTGGACCAAGTTTAGAAGGAGGGGTTGCCCTAGGCCATAAACCAAGCATCACAAATACCAAGGGTGATATTTGGAGCTATAGTAGCGTCGCTCTCTCGCTCGAGGGCTTCTTCGAGCAACATTTTGAAAGGATCTTTTGCCCCCTCATCTTTCTTTTCAACCGCTATGGGAGGATGTTGGGATTTGCGAGGCTGATCTTGTAATGGTTCAAACAGATTGAGCCCTAACTCTTTATATCCTGACCTCGTTGGGGACATGCAAAGAAAAACAAAGAAAGAGCAGACTCGCTCTGATACCATTGGTCTGGAATTAAACATGCAGTAGAAATAACACTTCATTTCATTAATATCAAACACTAAAATATTCTTACAAACGGAACGGAAATAACGCTAACTTGGGCAATGGTAGCTTATCTCTCACAAGAGATGTGGCGGCTACAAGCCTCTGAACTGTGTTACAATGAGGCTCAAAGGCCTATTTATCATTGAGAAACAATGGAAAACCCTAAACATCTAGAAACCTAACCCTAGGAGATGAAGTGCCAAAACTATGGGCCCCGTTTGGGTAAATTGGTACATCAATTTCCCAGGGTCATAACTTTGGCATACGATCTTTGTTTGGCTATCATAATACCTCGTTTCGAAGATCTCAAAGAGAATGTTGAAAAGAAATAAGCAAACCAATATAAGATGTTTTTAGTCCCTCCGTTTCCCTTAAAAACATCGTTTATGGCCTCAAAACGGCTCCGGATGTTCAGGACCCAAAAAATTGCCAAAAATAGTAAATTGTGCTACAATTAAGGAAACTGAAAAACTGAAAGAGATAGTGTTGGGGGTCCAAGTGGAATAGGTGGGTGGCCATCAATATCCACCTGGATCATTCCTCCCCCCTTAGGAAGCAATGGTCCCCATTGTGTTGAGTGCCTGCATGAGATGGGGAAACCTCTGTTGAACCTAGTCCCTAGTGAGCCACTTGCCTTGGTGAAGGAGTTGGCCAACTTTGACAACCTGATATAGTTGGATCTTCTATTGGCGAGTGTTCTTGATCTGCGTGTCCATGATATGATCAGTGGTGACCTGTTCCATGCAATCTGGGTTTAGCTCTGTTGGAGTGAGTTGTTCTGTAATGGCGGAGGTGTCCAACAATGGTGGAAATTATGGCCAAAGGTGGTCTACATTGAACACTGGGTGCAGACCAAGGAACAGTGGAATGTTAAGCTCGAAGGCATTGTCCCCTACAACCTTGGTGATGGTGTATGGCCCATATCAAAGCGGGCGAAGCTTGCAGTGGGGTCCAGCGAGACACTCCTTCGGCAAATGTAGCCAAAATTTGTTGCCAACCTAGAACTTTTGCGACACCTGGTGCTAATCATGGCGTTGCTTGTACTTAGCATTGGCTCTTTCCAATATATCATGGACCTACTGGTGGATGTATTAGATGTGCTCAATGAAGTTTTTAGCCCTGTTGGCTTTGGACTGGGCATGAGCCGAATCTGCTTGAGTAGCTGCAAAAGGTATGGCCACATCAATGGGACATAATGGCTGAAATTCCAGCCCTAACTGAAAGGGGTTGTGGCCCGTTGAGCTGTGGAGAGCTCTATTGTAACTGTGCTAGACATAGGGGAGGCATTCATCCCATGTGCGTGGATGCTTCGAGTTGTAGCTCCGTCTGGCCATTAGTTTGGGGATGGAAATTCATGGACTTAGTAAGTTTTTTATCCAGCATCGACTAGAGACTTGACCAAAATGCACTCAAGAATATGTTGTCCCAATCTGAGACAATGGACTATGGGATCCCAAAGTGTACCCACACTTGCTAAAAGAAGAGTTTAGTAGTGGCCTCTGCTGTGATACTCTTCTTGCAGGTCACCATGATGGCCATGTTAGAGAATCTATCGGAAACTACAAAAATAGAATCATTGTCGTGCTTAGTAGAAGGAAGGCCTGACATGTAATCTATGCAGACAGATTCCCAAGGACGACTAAGAGTAGGTAGAGGAGTATACAGGCCCTCCTTCTTCATGGTTGGTTTGGCAATGGCGCAGTCGATGCAGGATCTAATGTACTTCCCAACATCCTGACGAAGTTTTGGCCAATAAAAATACTTTTGCAATACCACCGTTGTTTTCTCTACTACGAAATGTCCACTGACCTGACTATAGTGCGCCTCCCAAATCATCTTGGCACGCTCGCTTGAAGGAACACAGATGTGTCCCAGGTGGCATAACAATGTGTCCTGAAGGTGAAAACTTGGAACTTGCTTCCCTTCCCGTATTGTTTGGTATGTGTTGTTCAATTCTGGATCGCTCTTGTAAAGATGCGGCCACCCCGATGTCTCGTGCCCATAAGAGTCGAGCACAGTGATCAGCGCCATGACTGGTGGTCGGCTATGGCAATCAACGACATCATTGGTGCTTCCCTTCTTATACTTAATGTTCAAATGGAACTCTTGCAGGTAGGTGAACCATTTCTGATGGCGATCGTTCTCTAACTTCCCTTGTGTCTTTATGAACTGTAGAGGTCGATGGTTTGTGTCGATGACCGTTTCCTTCCCCATAATGTAATGATTCCATTGACGGCAAGCCTACAAAATGGAATACATTTCTTTGTTGTAAGTGGGGTACTTTCAGACTGTGTCTGAAAGTGTCTCACTGTGGTAACCATCGGATTCCCATGGTGAGTAAGAACCGCACCAATAGCATAGTCAGAGGCATCTGTCTCAATCTCAAATGGTTGTTGCAAGTCTGGTAATGTGAGCATTAGCGCATAAAAGAGACGATTCTTCAACACAGAGAACGCTTGTAATTGGGTTTCAGACAAAAAAACTTTTCTTTTGCTCCACCTTTGGTGACTTAACTTAAAGGCCAAGTGACATGAAAGAACCCCAACACTAACCTACGGTAGAAGTTGGCAAGACCAAAAAATATGCAGAGCTCTATTAGAGTGGTTGGGGTTGGCCAATCCCGAATGACTTGTATCTTGGATGGGTTCACATGTACACCCTTCTCATCAATTATGTACCCTAGATATTGAACCTGGGTCAGGCCAAAAGTGCATTTCTCCAAGTTAGCACACAGCTTGTGTTGTCGCAGTGTTTGAAGGACCCTGTCGAATATGGTGGAGGTGCTCGTCCCAACTCTAGCTAAAGACCAAGATGTCATCCAAATACACCACCACGAATGCATTGGTGAAGGGTCGCAAGATTTCGTGCATCAGTTTCATGAAGGTTGCAAGGGTGTTCGTCAATCCGAATGGCATGACCAACCATTCGAAAAGGCCCTCCTTGGATTTGAAGGCAGTCTTCCACACATCAGAGGGTTCGATAGGCACCTAGTGATAACCTAACTTCAAGTCAATATTGCTGAAATATTTGGCCCCCTTGAGTTGGTCAAGAAGGTCATCGATCCGCGGGATTGGGTACCTGTTCTGAACAGTGATCTTGTTCAACAATCGGTAGTCAATACAGAGCCTCACAGTCCCATCCTTCTTCTGTAGCAATACAATTGGGCTCCCACAGGGTGATGAGCTTGGAATGATGTGCCCTTTCTACAATAGTTCCTAAATATGCCTCCTGATCTCATCGTTCTCCAGAACAAAGCGCCGATAGATCGGCCCATTGTGCAGCGACACACCTGGGGTCAGATCGATGGAGTGCTTGACCTGACAGTGCAAAGGTACCCCTGTAGGTGAGGTGAAAATATCCTTATACTCCTCCACAACCTTTTCCATCTGCTACTGTTGTGCAGAGGAGCCATGCTTGGAAGTTGCGGCCATAACCTTCTTCTTGCCCTGAGGGCGAATCATAAGGAAAACAAATTTCCTGGTCTGGGAAATGATCTTACTACATTACTTTGTTGTGATCAAAGAGATGGCAGTAGGCGGGGCTACCCCCTGTATCTTGTACAACTTGTTGACCAAGGTAATAATCACAAAGCGAGGTCTAGACTCATATACAGCATGTCACTTCCACAAGTATGGTTGTCCGAATAATACATCACAAACTTCAAGAGGAGCAACATCACACAGTACCTCATGCGTGAAGGGTTTGACGTTGTAGGAAAGGTGACACTGCTAGCTGAAACGAAGATCTCGTCCTTGGTGAAGCCACCCGATAGTGTATGGTTGTGGATGTGTTGTAGTCTTTAAGCCCAGCGGCTTCACGACCTCTGCTGAAATGAGGTTCTTTTGGCTCCCACTGTCGACAATGAACTGTAGTGGAGAACCCTTCACCCACATTTATGAGTGGAAGAGGCGTTCTCCTTCCTCTGGATTTTCATGTTCGATCTTTTGGATCTTGGTGGTGGCCACGGTGGCACTGGGCTCCGCATCAATGATTTGCTTCCCTTTGTTAGTTCCCTTATCAGATTCTGATTCAGAGTCAGAACATGTGTCTGATTCAAGAGTCTTCAACTCGGCCACCAGTGACTGTTTGGCTTGACACTCACTTGTATTGTGAGTGGAGCTCTTCATGGTGTTGTTCTTTGCTTGCGGCTTCGACAGGTTGTCCTGGGTAGCCCCGCCTTAGCTTGGTCCTTTGTTTTGTGGTTTGGGGTGCCTTTTCCTTGCTTTTGATTCGTAGATCCAAAGTCCCGCTTCTTCTGTTTAAACTTTTTCTCAATCTTGATAGCGTACTGGTATGTCGTGTCGAGCAAGGAAATGTCCAGCAACTCCATCTTGCCCTGGATGTACTTGTGTAGACAGTGGTGGTACTTGAGCACCAAATTCTGCTCAGTATCCTTGATACCCAGTTTCGTGCGAGGGGTATGGAAAATATTTGTGAACTCTGGGAAATCTTGGTCCCTTCCCTACAATAGCATGGTCCACTTTATGTATTTATCTTCATAGCGGCCGACAGGGTAATATTGTTCCTTGATAGCATCTTAGAAAGAATCCCAAGTGGGTGCGGCTGAAAACAACAAGGGTTCACTCTCGTTCTTTTTTTCACAGTAGTTTTCCCACCAGTGCTTGACGTGTGGGGTGGCTTTGAGAAGTGCAAATGTAATCTTTTCCCCATTGGAAAAGTCATGAACTGAAAAATATCCTTCCAACAGATTTAACCATTTATTTACGGCATTCGCATCTATCATGTCTTCAAATATGGGATTATCGAAGTAAATTTGTACCTTAAAAGGTGTGGCGCCTCCACAGTGGCTACTGGATGAAGATGCATCGCCTGTGGGTAGCCATTGAAGGATCTGGGCAAAGTTATCCATCATCGCGTCCCTCTGTCGCTCGAGGGCTTCCTCGAACAACATTTTGAAAGGATATCCTGTCCCCTCGCCTTTATTTTCTTCCGCCTTGGGAGGCCATCAATAATTGTGAGGTTGATCTTGCAAAGGTTCAACCAGATCGATCCCTAACTCCTTATATCCCAACTTCGTTGGGGACATGCAAAGAAAAACAGAGAAAGAGCATACCGCTCTGATACCATTGATCCGGATTTAACAAGAACGCAACAAATTACAGATATAACCATAAATACAAAGATGCAGTAGAAATAACACTTCATTTCATTAATATCAAACATTAAAATATGCCTACAAATAGAAAGGAAATAAGGCTAGCTCGGGCGATGGTAGCTTATCTCTGAGAAGAGATGCGGCGGCTACATGCCTTTGAACTGTGTTACAATGAGGCTCAAAGGCCTATTCATTATTGAGAAACAAAGGAAAACTATAAACATCCAGAAACCTAACCCTAGGAGATGAAGCGTCGAAACTGTGGGCCCCGTTTGGGTAAATTAGTACATCAACTTCCCAGGGTCGTAACTTTGGCATATGATCTTCGTTTGGCTATCATAATACCTCGTTTCGAAGCTCTCGAAGAGAATACCAAAAAGAAATTGGCAAGCCAACTCGAGATGTTTTCGGTTTCTCCGTTTTCCCTAAAAACGTCATTTAGGGCCTCAAAATGGTTTCGAAAGTTCAGGACCTAAAAAACTACCAAAAATAGTGAATTGTGCTACAATTAAGGAAACTGAAAATCTGAAAGAGACAATATTGGGGGTCCAAGTGGAATAGGCGGGTGGCCACCAATATCCACCTGGATCATTCCTCCCCCCTTAGGAAGCAATGGTCCCCATTACGTTGAGTGCCTGCATGAGATGGGGAAACTTCTGCGGAACTTGGTCCCTAGTGAGCCACTTGCCTTGGTGAAGGAGTTGGCCAGCTTTGACAACCCGATATAGTTGAATATTCTGCTGGTGAGTATTCTTGATTTGCGTTTCCATGATCCGATCAGTGGTGATATGTTCCATACAGTCTAGGTTTCACTCTGTTGGTGTGAGTTGTTTTGCAACGACGGATGTGTCCAGCAATGGTGGAAAGTATGGCCGAAGGCGGTCTACATTTAACACTGGGTGCAGACCAAGGAACGGTGGAATGCTAAGCTCAAAGGCATTGTCTCCTACAGCCTTGGTGATGGTGTATGGCCCATATCGAAGCAAGTGAACCTTGTGGTGGGGTCCAGTAAGAAACTCCTTCTACAAATGTAGCCAACCTTTGTCACCCACATGGAACTTGTGTGACACCCGATGTTGATCATGGCGTTGCTTGTACTTAGCATTGGCTCTGTCCAATATATCATGGACCTGTTGGCGGATATATTAGATGCGCTCAATGAAGTTGTTAGCTCTGTCAGCTTCGAACTAGACATGATCCGAATCTTCCTGAGTAGCTGCAAATGGTATGGCCACATCAATGGGACATAATGGCTGAAATCCCAGCCCTACCTGAAAGGGGTTGTGGCTCGTTGATCTGTGGAGAGCTCTGTTGTAGCTGTGCTAGACATAGGGGAGGCTTTCATCCCATGTGCATGGATGCTTCAAGTTGTACATGCATAGAATGTGTATGATCATCCTGTTGACAACCTCTGTTTGGCCATCAGTTTGGGGATGGAAAGTCATGGACTTAGTAAGTTTTGTATCCAGCATCGACCAGAGACTTGACCAAAATGCACTCAAGAATTTGTTGTCCCGGTCTGAAACATTGGACTGTGGGATCCTAAAGTGTAACCACACTTTCTCAAGGAAGAGCTTAGCAGTGGTCTTTGTTGTGATACTCTTCTTGCAGGCCGCCATGATGGCCATCTTAGATGTCGACGACCACGAAAACGCAATCATTATCGTGCTTAGTAGAAGGAAGGCTCGACATGTAATCCATGGAGACAGATTCCCAAGGATGACTAGGAGTAGGTAGAGGAGTATACAGGCCCTACTTCTTCATGGTTGGTTTGGAAATGGCACAGACGATGTAAGATCTAATGTACTTCCCAAAATCTTGACGAATTTTTGGCCAATAAAAATACTTCTACAATATTGCCACTATTTTCTCTACTCCGAAATGTCCAGCAACCCAACTATAGTGCGCCTCCAAAATCATGTTGGCACACTCGCTTGAAGGAACACATATGTGTCCCAGGGGGCATAACAATGCATCCGAAAGGTGAAAACCTGGAACTTACTTCCCTTCCAGGAGTGTCTGGTATGTGCTGCTAAATTTTGGATCGCTCTTGTAAATATGCGGCCACCCCAATGTCTAGTGCCCACAGCAGTTGAGCACAGTGATCAACGCCATGACCGGTGGTCGCTTGAGGCAATTGGCGACATTATTGGTGCTTCCCTTCTTATACTTAATGTTCAAATGGAACTGTTGCAGGTAGGTGGACCATTTTTGATGGCAATCGTTTTGCAAATTCCCTTGTGTATGTATGAACTGTAGAGGTCGGCGCTCTGTGTGGATGATCGTTTCCTTCCCCAGAATGTAATGCTTCCATTGACGACAGGCATGCGCAATAGAATACATTTCTTTGTCGTAATTGGGGTACTTTCTGACTGTGTCTAAAAGTGTCTCGCTGTGGTAAGCCATCGAATGCCAATGCTGAGTAAGAACCGCACCAATAGCATAGTCAAAGGCATTTGTCTCAATCTCAAATTGTTGTTGCAGGTCTGGTAATGTGAGCACTAGTGCATAATAGAGGCGATTCTTCAACACGAAGAACGCTTGTTGTTGGGTTTCAAACCAAAAAAACTTTGTTTTTGCTCCGCCTTTAGTGACTTGACTTAAAGGCCAAGTGATATGAGAGAACCCCAACACCAACCTACGGTAGAAGTTGGAAAGACCCAAAATGTTACGGAGCTCTATTATAGTGGTTGGGGTTGGCCAATCCTGAATGACTTGTATCTTTGATGGGTCCACATGTACACCCTGCTCATCAATTAATTACCCTTGATATTGAACCTGGGTCAGGCCAAAGGTGCATTTCTCCAAGTTAGCACACAGCTTGTGTTGTCGCAGGGTTTGAAGGACTTGTCGAATATGGTGGAAATGCTCGTCCCAACTCTAGCTGAAGATCAAGGTGTCATCCAAATACACCACGAATGCATTGGTGAAAGGTCACAAGATGTCGTCCATCAATCTCATGAAGGTTACAGGGGATTTCGTCAATCCGAACAGCATGACCAACCATTCGAAAAGGCCCTCCTAGGATTTGAAGGCAGTCTTCCACACATCATAGGGTTCGATAGGCACTTGGTGATAACCTGACTTCAAGTCAATCTTGCTGAAATATTTAGCCCCCTTGAGTTGGTCAAGAAGGTCATCAATCCGCGGGATTGGGTACCTATTCCGGACAGTGATCTTGTTCAACGCTCGGTAGTCAATACAGAGCCTCCATGTCCCATCCTTCTTCTGTACCAATACAATTGGGCTCCCACAGGGTGATGAGCTTGGCCTGATGTGCCATTTCTGCAATAGTTCCTGAATCTGCCTCTTGGTCTCATCTTTCTCCATAACAGAGCGTTAATAGATTGGCCCATTAGGCAGCGGCACACCTGGGGTCAGATTGATGGAGTGTTTGACCTGACAGTGCAGAGGTACCCCTGTAGGTGAGGTGAAAATGTCCTTGTACTCCTCCACAACCTTGTCCATCTGTTGTTGTTGTGCAGAGGAGCCCTACCTGGAATTCGTGGCCACAACCTTCTTCTTTCCCTGAGGGTGAATCATAAGGAAAACAAATTTCCTGGCCTAGGAAATGATCTTACTGCATTGCTTTGTAGTGATCAAAGAGATAGCAGTAGGCGGGGCTACCTCTGGTATCCTGTATAACTTGTTGGCCAAGGTAATAATCACAGAGTGAGGTCTAGACTCATATATAGCATGTTGCTTCCACAAGTATGGTTGTCCTAACAATACATCACAAACTTCAAGGGGAAAAATATCACACAGTACCTCATCCGTGAAGGGCTTGATGTTGTAGGGAAGGCGGCACTCTTATTTGATGCGAAGATCTCATCCTTGGTGAAGCCACTCGATGGTGTACGACTGTGGATGTGTTGTAGTCTTTAGCCTAAGCCACTTCATGACCTCTGCTGAAATGAGGTTCTTTTGGCTCCCGATGTCGACAATGAACTGCAGCGGAGAACCCTTCACCCACATCTGTGAGTGGAAGAGGTGTTCCCCCTCCTCTGGATCTTCAGGCTCGATGTTCTGAATCTTGGTGGTCGCCACGATGCCATTGATCTCCACATCAACGATCTGCTTCCCTTTGTCAGTTCCCTTATCGGGTTTTGATTCAAAGTCGGAACATGCGTCTGATTCAGGAGCCTTCAGCTCGGCCATCAGTGACTTTTTGGCTCGACACTCACTTGTATTATGAGTGGAGCTCTTCGTGGTGTTGTTCTTTGCTTGTGGCTTCGGCAGGTTGTCCTGGGTAGCCCCACCTTGGCTTGGTCCTTTGTTTTGTGGTTTGGGGGCACCTTTTCCTTGCTTTGGATTCATATATCCAAAGTCCCGCTTCTTCTATTTAAACTTCTACTCAATCTTGATAACGTACCGGTACACCGTGCCAAGCGAGGAAATGTCCAGGAACTCCATCTCGTCCTGGATGTACTTTTATAGAAAGTTGTGATACTTGAGCACCAAATGCCGCTCAGTATCCTTGATACCTTGCTTCGTGCGAAGGGTATGGAAAATATTTGTGAACTCTAGCACATCTTGGTCCCTTCCATGTCGTAGTGTGGACCTCTTTATGTATTTATCTTCATAGATCCCGACACGGTAATATTGTTCCTTGATGGCATCTAACAAAGAATCCCAAGTGGGTGTGGCTGAAAACAACGAGGGTTAACTCTCGTCCTTTTGTTCACAGTAGGTTTCCCACCAGTCCTTGACGTGTGGGGCGGCTTTGAGAAGTGCAAAAGTAATATTTTCCCAATTGGAAAAGTCATGAACTGAAAAATATCCTTCCAACAAATTTAACCATTTATCTATGGCGTCTGCATCTATCAAGCCTTCAAATATGGGAATATCGAAGTTAACTTGTACCTTAAAAGGAGTGGCACCTCCACAGTGGTTGTTGGATGAATATGCATCGCCTGTGGGTAGTCGTCGAAGGGTCTAGGCAAAGTTATCCATCACCGCGTCCCTCTGTCGCTCGAGGACTCCCTCGAGCAACATTTTGAAAGGATCTCCTACCCCCTCGCCTTTCTTTTTTCCGCCATGGGAGGCCATCAGGATTTGCGAAGCTGATCTTGCAAAGGTTCAACCAGATCGAGCCCTAACTCCTTATATCCCGACCTCCTTGGGGACATGCAAATAAAAACAGAGAAAGAGCAAACCGCTCTGATACCACTAATCCGGATTTAAACAAGAACGCAACAAATTACAGATATAACCATAAATACAAAGATGCAGTAGAAATAACACTTCATTTCATTAATATCAAACACGGAAATATGTTAACGAACAGAACAGAAATAAGGCTAGCTCGGGTGATGGTAGCTTATTTTTGAGAAGGGATGAGGCAGCTACATGCCTCTGAGCTGTGTTACAATGAGGCTCAAAGGCCTATTTATTATTTAGAAACAATGGAAAACCCTAAACATCCAAAAACCTAACCCTCGGAGATGAAGCGCCATAACTGTGGGTCCCGTTTGGGTAAATTGGTACATCAACTTCCTTGGATCATAACTTTGGCATATGATCTTTGTTTGACTATCATAATACCTCGTTTCGAAGATCTCAAAGAGAAGGCTAAAAAAAATTGGCAAGCTGATCTGGGACATTTTCAATCTCTCCGTTTTCCCTAAAAATGTCATTTAGGGCCTAAAAACGGCTTCGAAAGTTCAGGATCGTAAAAACTACCAAAACAGTAACTATGCTACAATTAAGGAAACCAAAAAACTAAAAGAGACAGTGTTGGGGGTCCAAGTGGAATAGGCGGGTGGCCTCCAATATCCACTAGGATCATGTTCACCACATCATACCGAGTATAGGTTTTGACATTTATATATAAAGTGGATGTTATTACCAAAAAGTTGATCATCTGGCCTAATTTACTAGATGGATCGAAGTACACCATGTAAAGTCAATTTCACCACAGTAAAATTGCTTTCGCAGTGAGAAATTACTTAATAAACCACTTTTGTTAAGTAATTTATAGTTAAACCTATGAAAAATAATTAAATAAATCATTATTTATTTGATTTTCTTCTATGAATAATTAATTAAACCATTGTTCAATTATTATTCCTTGTCATGTTTGATTCAATCATGAAAAATAGAGAGATAAATCATTAATTATCTTATTTTTCTCTAAGAATAATTAATTAATCACTAATTAGTTATTATTCTTTGTCAAATTTGACTAAATCCCTTGGGAATAATTAAATAAATCCTTATTTATTTATTATTCCTTAACCAATTTCTTGATATGATAAATCAATCATTTATTTATTTATTATTTCTACATAGAATTTTAAATATTTTTTCCCTCCTAACGAGATATAATAAAATATTCCAAGAATGGGATCAATATTATTTTATTATTGCTCATTATTCAAGGATAACTCAATATTTTGTTATAAATAGAAGGGTTTTCCATTCATTATTCACTTTTGATTATTTTCATTGTTGCACTCACTATTGTAACTCTGATTATTTTCATTGTCACACACCATTATTTGTTGGGTTTACACATTATAGAGGAGAGAAACTCTACACAAGCTGAAAACGTTTGAAGATAGCCAAGAACCCATCCCATAAAGAGAGACTGGTAACATTTATTTGTTCCCTTCACATGTGTTATAATAAAACTATTCTTTATATATCTGGTTTTCATTGGATGATTGGAGTTATTACTCTTTCTTTTTGTTGTTTAACTCTGATTGTGGCATAGATCAGAATTTTGGCAGGTTTTGTTTCTATCAATGGCTGCATATCTACAATGTTTAGCAGCCATTTATATTATTAAGATTGTTTGTCATCCACAATCTAAAGTGGGTTCTTTTCGTACATCTTTGAGACGAAAAAATTGCAACAGTGGACTCCAGTGCCAAGTGCGTACCCCAGTATGAGACCCACCATTGCTACACCATCTACCAAGGCACCTGCCACTACACCTTCCATGTCATTTGCTACAACCAATAAGTGATTGCCACGTGTTTGAGTGCTAACATGTACCTACCACATGTCACTCACCAATCATCTAATCAATTGGCCAAAACTTAATTTTTTCATACCACATGTCACTTACCATTGTTGCCACATCATCGGATCGGCCACCAATTGTCCGCATGGTGCCACATCATAATGTTGCCATATCATACTGGACATTTAATCAGGTGCACACCCCTGCTTCAACTATGACACATGTGTGAGCTCAATACATATCTATTTTGTTGGATCGAGGCATTCTCAGCTAGTGGATCCATCGCCTACACAACAACACTATAACCTTTGTGCATGTTGCAAGCCCAATACAAATCTAAGTTGTTGATCTTCTCAAGATCAATTCTTGTAAAAATACCATTTTTTTGTTCCATTCTTGTGTGGGCATGCCGTGAAAACACCAAAATGTGTTCCATGTAGGCATGTTGTGGAAGGACCAAATTTTGTTCCAACACCCTGCTTGACCTATGTTGCTCAATCATCAGGACCTACTTTTACATCAATTCGTTCCAACGCCCTACACAACCCTCTGATGCTCGATCATCGGAGCCTCTTTTGACATCAATTCATTCCAACGCTCTGCACAACCCTTTGTTGCTCGATAATCGGAGCCTCATTTGACATCAATGACAGTGCTACATTTGCATCAATAACTTATGTGCAACAGAATCTTGAAGGGATGCAAGAAGAAGAGGAGGATGAAGCCACTGACATTCTAAGCCTTAAGCTTTGTTATAACCAATTAGTTTATTATTTATTATTGACCATGGAGCAGATCATAGAACACAAATCTCAATTGAAAAATTTTTGAGGATGAGATGGGGTTCATAAGAGCCCAAATGGAAGAAATCAAAATGCAACTTTCCAAGAACAATAAAGACCCTTCTCACTGAACTAATTCCATGAACATGAAGAGTTTAAAGGTTCACGATATTAATGAACCTGCAGACTAAGATCTAGATAAGATGGACTAGGATCCAATTTCAAAGACGCCAAGATATAGCCCTGATATTTCTTGGAATGTAAATTTTGTCTATTTTTAAGGAATTTTTGGAGAGTATTTATGTTAAAAATCTTGAGAAATTTTGAGTCATGCTTGGCCTAATCTGAAATAGTTTGACTCATAGATCCTATAAAGCAAACTTTTAATCTCTGATGTACTATTGCATTTCCATGCATATTTATAATATAAAATTTATAGTTACAGTTTGAAAAATAACAAAATCTAATTTCAATGAAAAAGGGAATGGATCATATCATACATGACATGGACTAGAAAATGAACCAAACATCTAATTTTTTTCACTAGGCAATTCATCATATTTTAAGACCCCAACTTAACTTCTCTAAACATATTCACCATTTGTTTGTTAAACCTTATGAGCAACCTACAACAAATGGAAAAGAATATTCAACTAAAAAAGCAACAACAACATAGCATCATACACAACAATAAAGAAACTTTTTATTCTCTAGGAACAAATCATTATATGTTATGTTCTCTTTTCTTCTATAAAGAATGTAAAGATATAATGACAACCATTATCTCTAAAATCAAGGATACAATTGAGGAACAACATTGCTTCTGAAAAACAAGAATCTAATCCAAAGATTATTTCATATTCCATATACAAATTGACATTGATAATTACACAAATGAATCAACAATATCGTAACAATCTTCCACTTAGTAATTACATCGACCAAAGTTAAATCTTTACCTTACCTCGACACCAAGCAATTTTTGATTAATCCATTCCCTTATTTGAATACATTAACGCATTAACTGAGCCTTGACCTTGAGTATAGTGACCTCACTTGACTCCACCACCTCTCTAGTGTAGTGGAATGCCAAAATTACATGATTTGTCCATGGATGAAACTTGGGATTCTTTTCCAAAGCAATTGCACTATGATTGCCACAACAAATAGGCATAAGCCCATGTTGAAGCTCAATATCTCTACTAATTGTTGAAACCAAAAACCTTTCTTGGAAGCCACTAAATTTGCAATGTACTTTTCTCTAATAGTGAAATGGGAAACCACTTGTTGCCTAGTACTCCAACTCTCAACATCTTCAAACAACATTAATATGTACACACCAATGGACTTTGTGAATTCCACATCTCTTGCCCATTCAAAATCAACAAACCCATGCCTCTAGGTATTCCTGCTTCTGTTTCCCTGACAACAAATAGCAATGATCGTTGCATATCCTCTTACTAGTGGTCCAATGATCCCTCTCTACATTCACCATGTAGCTACTTACAACTCCCATATGTGTGCAATATCTAGTCTTGTACACAATGCTACATGCATATGGCTACCAACCACACTAGTATTTCACATTTTCTCCATCTCCTTTTACTCACATCTATTCTTAGGTTGCATTAATCAATGAGAACACTCCCACTTGAGATGGAGTGCAAGTCAATTTTCATTTATCCATCTTAAAGAGCTCAAATATGTTTTTTTTTCACCAAAAAAAACAAATGTCCTTCATTAATTAAAAAGATGAGTTTACATAACTTTGAGGAAAAGAGAGGATCATCAACAGCGTACATCTCTGGAGATACATGAGAGAAATATTGATCCAGGTGGATCTCTAAAATGTACTAGTGGCATGGTAAGAAAGCTCAAAACTCAAAGTGGTAGAAACTCTTTAAACTTAGCATCGGATCGAAGTGCTCGTCATCCTGATTCTAACGGTGCGAACGACACTCAAATCCGAGTCCATATGAAGAAGATAGAGCAAGTCAAAGGTCAAGTTTGACTTGGACAGGTGGCAGGAGGAAGTGACGTAGCAAAACTCTCAGTGAATGGGGAAGCACCAAATAGCAAGCCACCATTGGTCCCGCATATCGCAAATCGCAGAAGGAAGAGGTCGTAGCGTAAGAAAATCGGCCCCCAACACTACCGAGTTGTGATGCGATAAATCGCAATCGCATATCGCAAGGAGGGGAAGAATTAAAGAATCGGCCCCAAGAGCAAGCCAAGTTGTGATGCATATATCGCAATTGCAGAGTCAGGTTGCGATTTGTGATATCGCAATCGCATTTTGCAAAGGGAAGCAGTTGCATAGAGTACCAACCTTTGGCTCCCGCCAATTGCGATTTGCGATGAGACTTCCAGACCCGATATATTATGTATTGTGTTTAATAGCCTATTGGGTTTGTTGTTATCGCATGGTGCTTGTTGTAAAGGCTTGAGTCTGTCCGTTGATTGAAACGTTGATTGCGATTTGCGATCTCTGCGTCGATGGGTTATCAGTGCCGATAAAGCCGTCGGGATTCAGGGAATACGTCGATTCGTGTGAAAACGGTGTTAAAGTTATTTTTCTATGTTTAAACAAGTTTTGTTACCTGCGTACTATTCATGGCGCAAGAATCTCTGTTGGAAATGCCCGCCCGCTAAATTTGTCATCTGTTAGGAACTGCCCGAAATTGAAGAGTCGGTCGATCAAGTTATATATATGGGACGGTCCGCACAGGAAAAAGGAGGAGGTTGGCCGATAGTTCAGAACATTGTACACAGTAGTAACCCGCCCTAGCAGCAGGGGCCAGAACCTTGCCTTGAGCAATAGGAAGGTTCCAAGAGGGTGCAGAAAGCCCGATTATCTGAATTGGGTGTTCGGATAGGTGTTTTTCACAATTTTTCACTAGAATTTCAGTGGTATTGTCTGTTTCTGAGGCTAGGCTCTCCATTCTTCGTCCATCTTCCAGCTTGGAGGTATAAGAATTGTAATTAAATATTGCTTGTACTTTTATCTCTTTTTATGTCACTTAATGAAAGAAGGCCTCCCCACTATTGAATAGGGCCGGAGACGTAGTCCGAATTGGATAAACTCCATAATCAAATTTGTGTCATGGTTTCTTGCTTATCGTGTTATTTCCACATTGTTTTATGTGCTTTAAAGTTCCATGGTTAATAAGCTTTGTTTCATGTAATTCTGATGCAACCATAAGTAAAAGATCTTGGATCAAATATGTCTGGCATCTGAATTATGGATATTCTATTGAGGCTCAACCAAGACCAAAAATGGATCAGTGATAATCTGAGGATCCAAGGAGGAGCTCCAATACATCAAAACAATAAGTACCCTGATCTAGTCCAAGTAAGAAAGAAGGAATACAAAATCACCTCGGACGCATGACAAAGAAATCAGAGCAAAAAGACAACCAGCGCATGCTAGATCGCAAAGGAGCCCAAAACACAAACAGTTATGTTGTCCAAGATTTCAAAAAACATCAACCCTGATTGTAGAGAAACCCACAGTTGGAGAGGGCATCCACCTCCAGATTTTTCTCTTGATACACATGATGGAATTGGATGTTGAGGGAAGATGGCAGCATAGACAAGATATTAACCATCAAATGGTGATGGGGAGGGACCTCCATTACAGGAAATTTGAGGTCTAATCCTAAGGAAATTATGAAATAATAATAGAAATAATAAAATAAAATTAGATTACATCATCAATTTTAGAGGGAAAAAAAGCAAAAACTATTTTTTCGGCTCATATTTTCAACTTATCTCCCTATGGGTTTACTCAAATTTCGAGTGACAACACTCGTTGGATGCATAATTTGATTCATCATCCAAGGAGTACCAATGTTGCATATATTTTATGGACCCCACTACGCGAAAAATGAGAAATACATGAAAAACGTGATTGCAATAACATTTTTTCATGTATTTGTCATTTTTCGTGTAGAAGGGTCCATCGAAAGTATGCAACATGGGTACTCCTTGGATGAGGAATTAAATTTTGCATCCAACGAGTACTTCCACTCGAAATTTGAATAAAACCTTAAGGAGATAAGTTGAAAATACGAGTTGAAAAAATCGCTTTATTATTTTATTATTTTTTAATCTTTTACTTTTTTACTCCAAAAATGGTGAATCATCCCCCATGGTTGGCATCATCATCTTGAATCCTACTGGTTCTTATAAAGTTTATTTTGGTTGTACATTTTTCTTAGGAGGCCCATTTTAGACCTCAAAATTCCCCTAATGAATAGAGTTTCTCCCCTAGACCCATTCAATGGCCATCTTCGAGTCCCCGACAACCTTGATCCTGTCAATAGCTAGCCAAATAGCACAATGGAGCACCCCCCACAGCGCCACAACCTCAACCCTACAATTGGATCCAGACCCTCTATACCAAAAGAAACGATATGCACAAGAAGGGCAGAGATTGATAAAAGCACCACATCTACACAGACCCCCAGTCGAGTCCCCATCATAGAAACCAATTGGATATTAATCCCCCAGGTCTTTGTAGGAGACAAAGCATTGGGGAGGCTTGGGAACCCATTTTCATACTTTCTTTCATTGAATTACAACACCCAATTTTGGGTGTTAGTTTTCACCTCAATTCTCAAACAATAGTGCAACTCACCTAAGTCCATGTCAAACTCATGGGACAATTGGGGCACAATGCCCTTTACTAGTTGCTTACAATCCCTAATAAAATAATATCATCAAAATATAAGACCAAAGTAATGAAGGTATTACCTTCTTGCTTGATGTAAACACAATGATCTACCTCACTTCTTACGAACCCACAACAAATTTGTCAAACAATTGGTACTATAATCATAGGAACGACTTCAAATCATACAATGATCTCTTCAACCAACACACCATGTCTTCTCTCCCTTCTACAACAAATCCTTCTAATTGCTCTTTTAAGATTTCTTCTTTAAGCTCACCATGAAGAAATGTTGTATCACATCCATTTACTCCACTTCCAAATCATACCCCACTACTAATGCTAACAATGACCTAATGGAGGCCATTTTGACCCTAGGAGGTCTTCTCATATCAACATCCTTTAATTAAGAATATTCCTTTACTACTAATCAAACCATATACCACCCCATAGAACCATCTACATTATACTTCTTTAACAACCATTTACATCCAACTAACACCTTTAGGCAAATCCCAATGATTTTGAGTTTGGTTCTACTCCAAAGGCCCTCCTTCTCTATGGCTTCCTTCTAGTGAGGCTCGTCACAATTAAAAGCCTCTTAACATTTTTTTCTCATCACCCTTGCAAAACTAAACAAGGAGGATTAAAATTAATTAGATCATAGCCATCCTTGTCAAAGTTGTTTCACTCATTAAGGTTCCTCTTTATAGTCTTCACCTTATTAAGTTGATCACATTTAGGATGCTCATTTTCATTTGGCCCTAATGGCAAATTTTCTGCTCACACATTTTCACCTCCTCTCTCTTGAATTTGTGTCCAACTCCTCTGACAATTGTTCTACTTTATCTTCAATATACAATTGGAAATTTTGGAATAGCTACATGTACATTTTTTACCCATAAAAATTCTTCATGTTGATGTTCACATGATTTCTCCTCCTAACAGATCACATTCCAACTATGGTATATCGTTGCTCAAAACAAAATCCCCAACTTGTATGCGTTGACTTCTAAATATCCAATAAAAACACTTCGTTGATTTGTTTTTAAGCTTTTCTTGTTCACTTTAAGTATATGCATGTAAGCCTCATACTCAAAAACCTTGAAATGTGAAACAAACTAGGTGGTCTCCTGGTCCAATTATTTGTTATAGCAATCATTTAATTGCAACAGCTTTTACTCTAACCAACATATCTTTCACAACATGTGCTTTCTCCATGAAGGTTTGATTTATTCCCTCTACAATATCGTTTTGCTAAAAAGTATGTGGAACGATCTTTTTCTTTCACAATAATACCCTAAGAGTTGCCAAAATACTTACTCTTTGGAACAATACTCACCGACATTGTCACTTCCTAAAGCAATTCACCTTCTTACCCTTCTTACCACATTCCCTTTCAACCAAGGTAACATAGATTTTAGAGACTTCAAGCATGTCACCTTTATTTCTGATTAAGCAAACCCTCGACTTCTGTCATAAGGGATACAAAAGGGAAACAGTTCTATGTTTAGAAAACAAGAATGTAATCCAAACATTGCTTCACATTCCACGTACAACTGGAGACTGCTAATTACACAGATGATGTAACTGCCGATATCCTAATACATTCAGTGCTTGCATCTTTTTACTTCTTTTTTATTTACTATGAAATAATCAAGTCCCCATTACTGATAAGCCAAACACCATGCTTCCTTACTCTTATAATTAAATCAAGAAATGGCAAAACACCCATGCTATTTTACTGGTATATTGTAACTATCATATTTTCCTCTTATTAATACAAATACCGCTTTTTTTGCGCTGGAAAAAAAAGAGAAAGTCCCTCCCTAACTGCTCATTTGTTCATTGTTAAGATAACAGGGTATCCAAATAGCTGAAGACGACATTTAAACACCAAAAAATGAAGCATAAACAAAATGACATTTGATATGACAATCTCCATTTTCAATAACAGAAGAATCTCCCTATACTTCAAAGTCAGCCAGCATCCACAACAACCACTTAAGATGCATTCAAATTTTCAGTATTGATTAAAAAAATAATTTATTTTATGCTTGAGTTTTGGTCTGTAATACATTTGTAATCATGTAGTGGACAAAAGAGTTCATAAATACTTCAGTTATCACCATTAAATGTACACAACAAAGTGCCACAAAACCTCATACAGAGTCTTCTCTGTGCCAAATATTTAAATCTACGTCTTTCAGAGTAAAAATTATTGAAAATCTTAAGGAAATTAAAACCCTGACTCTAGTTAAAATCAGCAAAATAAAATAACAGAGACCAGCTCATTCATTGTCATGTTTTACAATACAACATGAAGAAGACAGAAAAATCTGAGGTGAAATATACAACATGAAGAAGACAGAAAAATCTGAGGTGAAATATACAACATGAAGTAATTAGTTCCATATCAAAACAAAATAACATTCTGTACCGCACTCTTATGCATTATTATAGTAAATGATTCCAGTAGTTCATTCATTTTTCACATGCAGCTCATGTATGTTAGAAGCCATGAGCTTAAGCTGTGGGGAGTGTGTGTAGATGTTGCGCCAGTAGATGTCAAAATATCCATGGCCAAGGGAAAATATCACTCTTCAGATACTCTTCTTCAAAAATCAACATCTTTTACTCCAAATACCTACAACAAAAACATTCCTGAAATGACTCACATGTTCACTAATGTCTGATCATGATTATAATGGAACTCATATGCATGGTTGCAATGTGAAGTAAACAACAGCCTGGCCAAAAAAACGTACAACCAATGCTCAACTTCTTTATAATTTTCCGCTTCCCCATTTACATAGGTTTGCAATCTCATTTTACTTTGCCTGTAAGATATCGATCAGCCTTAGAAAGCATAAAAACAGAAATAAATTCGCATTGCCACTAAAGAAAGCTAGCAAAAGAACTGAAAGAAAAATAAGTATGCAGGAAGAGTAGAACTGCAAAGAGTACATGGCGAGCTGCAAAAATGTTAACCATGAACCAAGCATTCAGTTGAAAATCTACGCTGCTTTTAAACCAGGTTCGCCAGGTAAGAAATTCTCTCGCAAACAGAAACAGCAGTTAAACGCAGGAACCATAAATTGAGATACCTAATTTGCCTTGGTAATAGGTATAAATTAATTTGCAAGCACTTCCATGTCAGCCATGTTTTCTTTAAGTGAAATAGGTTCTGCCCCATTCTGAACATTTTCTGCTTCCCTTTCACCAGCAAACTCTAGGTAGTTCCGCTGATTAAGCGAATGCAACCAAAAGGCTACTACCCCATCCTTAACTTCAGTGGATGCTATGTGAGTATAAATATACTTCTGCTTGAACTCAACTATTTGCTGCGCAAATTCTTTCAAAGAGACATCCTCGTGCGTAGCTTGCCATTTCTGGTTGTAAGCAGGGAAAAAGCTCTCGTCCAAAAACAACCCTAACTCCGGAGCTGTGGGCACATTCATATTCACATCCCTGAGCAGAAATCCCCAAACAAGTTAAAAACTTGTTTAAGAAATGAGATTTAGGCAAGATGAAAATGACATCCTGCTATTGATATTGCACACAATCCCAAAAAGAAGAAAGAAAGATTAAAAAAATTAAAGGAATATGCTTTTGATTGACAACGCCATTGGCTTAAAAACATGCAGAACCAAACACCCAACTAAACTAGGTACAATTCTTCTGTCAAAGAGTCAAGTGATCAACAAATTAAAACAGCTAACTGGTGCTTCCTTTATAAACCCTATCATTTTATTCCTTCAAATTTTCAGAACTGGGAAACAAAAATCTACTTACTTTCTTAGAGCTCTGGCTATTATGGACTCAGGCGCACAATTTCGCATCACTGCAACAGCCAGGCCTATCATTTTCCGTATCTGGTGAAGCACAAAGCTCTGACCAACAATTGTGCATTTCACAAAATCCATGCCACTAATGGTAAAAACATCACTGGCTTCAAATGACAGAATGTACCGATTTGCAGCTGGATCTTCTGCTTTAATGCGGCTCGTGAAATTGTGGAAATTATGCGTCCCAACAAACTGCTTCAGGATGCTGTTGAAGCGATCCCTTTCCTTCTCTCCATATTGGAAGCTGCTCTTCACAGGTACCCCATCGCTCTGCGGAGCCAAATTATTATTAACTTCAGATCCTTCCTGTGGCAAAGTTTGTTCCAAGTTCGAATTAGAAACCAATGTTATTGTCTGGGAGCAGTTCAATCCTTCATTTGGGTTCTTCTCAAAGATGGCATGGGCAGGTTCAGGAGCTGGCCCTAGTGAACTGTTCTCAAGTTCAGACACTCCTTGGGGAACAGCTTTTTCCAAATTCAACTCGGAAACCAATGCTGTTGTCTCCACATTTGGGTTCTTGTCACAACTGGCATCATCATTTTCTGTGACCGATCCATTTTGTTGTAGGGCAGATTTTTCTGAATTTTGCATATCTACAATCTTTTCTATCTGTTCACGTTCTGTCAAAGTTGTCTCATTCAAATCACCATTATTCACCGCTTCCAACTCCTTGCCATGTTCGTTTTTTTTACCCATGAGCCCAGGGACCTTCCTGCCTCTCTCAGAGCACTCTAAGCATTTGATTAGAGCACCCTCCTTGCCTTCACTAGCCAAAACACTCTCCCTATCCCTATGAGCAGAAGGATCCAAAGCAAAAAGAGGGATAACATATTCATACCTTCTTCTGTCACAGAACTTCTTGGCACTGAATGATGCAGTCACCCTCTTGTATCCAAGCACCCTAATCTGCTCCGGGAGATGGGAATTGACTCTCTCCACAAGCCCTGGTGGGTCTATGAAAAATCTCCCAGAAACCACCTGACCAACAGCACTTACCCCCTTGTCTGTCCTGGCAGACCTCATCCAATCCACTTTCCTGGGGTCCCCATACTGGTCTTCTGAGATTGCTCCCGCCTTGAACAAAGCCTCCTCCAAATCACCCTCTATTGTTTTAGCCCCTGGATTCCTCTGCATCCCCTGATACCCAACCCCACAATATGCGACAAAAATGGCTATTTTCCTCCTCTTGGGCTTTGGATGGCGTGGGCCAACCCCTTCTTCTCTCGTTTCCTCTACACCATCTTCTTCTTCGGTGATCTTTGCGACCTTTGTAGCATTTTCTTCTTCTTCTATATCTGGTGTTTTTTCAGCCATTTCTAGCTCTGTATTTGGTGGTTGTTCAGGCTTGGCCATTTCTGGCTGGTCTCTGGGCCTTTTCCTATTTGGGTTCAGTGCATCTGCTGTGGGAGGAGATCCCGAGCATGAATCTTTAATAGCTGCTAGGGCATCAGCTTGTCCTGAGCTTTCACTGATGTGGATGTTTATGGTATCATCAGTTCTTGCCACAACTGCATCCTCCACCACAGAAGTGGGATTTTCCTCTGCAACTGTGGGTTTTTCTTCATTTGTTGCCAAACTGGAGTTCTCAAGAATGGTAATGGAATTCTCCGGACCTTTATCTGAACGAGTTTGCTCGTTTTCCATTGATACTGAGATATCAATATTGTTTATTGTTCGTTTGCTCACTGTGCAGGGTATATGCCTTTCTCTTCTGCTCAACATAGAATGGACATGGCTTCGGGTTTATAAGGACAGCTTAAGATGGGGTTACGATTGGGCCGTGTTTTTTCCCTAAGAATGTGGCATTTTTAAAAACAAGGGTTGCTAATTCTCTTAAAAATTGAATTAGAATTATATCGAAATACATATTTAAAAATATGTTATTTCTTTTAAAGTTATGTTAGAATTGAAACTCTATATTTAAAGTTTTTTTTATTTTTTAAAAAATGTTAAATATTGTGATTTTTAAATATACGTGTATTATTTTTTTTCCTCATAGTGATAAAAAAATGTCATAATTATTACCTGTAAATAAGTAATGAAAGTAAAAGTATTTTATTTTAATGTTAAATATTTATTCCATTTTTAAATATAGATATATGGATTTTTTTCATTTTTTAAATTTTTTTGGCGCGTGGTTTACGGACACCTTCGGTCAATGGGTGGCGCTATGTCTATTGGAAAAATTTGGGCTGACGCCCCTCGGCTGAACACCTTCCGTCAACGGGGGGCGCTATGTCCATTAGAAAAATCTGGTCGGCTGAACACCTTCGGTCAATGGGTGGCGCTACGTCCATTAGAAAAATCTGGGCTGACGCCCCTCGACCTACTGCAAGACCTGACCCCAAGAGCTTTCGAGAATTGATCTTCTGACCTCCCATCTAGCGAGGTCCCGACTTGACCGATTGAGCTAACCCTTGGGGCTATATGGATTTTTTTCATTTATCTTTTAAGGTTATAAAATATCTTATAATTTATTTGTTATTGTTAATTTAGAGGGTGATTTTTTTGTTTTCGTAGACAAGTGGAATTATCTTTTGTGACAAATAACTAAGTTTAAGTCTATTTTTGTGGCTTTTTTGAATCTCTTTCTTAGATTCGAGTAAAATAATATTAGTGGGAGATTCAAACTTTAATTCGTCATTTCTTCCTTGGTTTTTCTATAAGGTTTTAAAACTACAAGTCATTTTTGGAAATAATACTCTCTATTATCAAAAGTTAGGATCTAATCCGTGTTTGGCATGTCTCAAGTATTAATAACAAGGACATTGATCTCATTGTGAATTGGAGCATTAGCTAGGAACCTCGCACCCTAGTGATTAATAATAAGGAGGGCTACTCCCCTATCCCTTAACATAATGTTTGGACCCAAGTGGAATGGGTGATGGCAATCCTCTCGTGCCCACAATCTGGGTTGGCACATGATGAATAGATTGTGGCAATGGCTAGAGTCTATATAGGGTTGGGTTTATTCATTCCTCCAGACACATTAGCAAGGAAGTTAGCTTATGCATTTGAAGTACAAAGTTGTACGAGGAGAACTAAGTGTCTTCATGGCTCGAATGGCATAGCTGAATGGTGGTAAAAGGTGGCATAATTGTCACACACCCCCAATCCCATTGGGAATGAATTGGGAAATTAACTAGATAGATGGTGTCATAGATCGCTAAATTTGACAAGAGATATCATGTTTTTGCTCTAGCTTGTTCTTTAGTCGTTCCTTTTGTGATGTGAGAGATTTCTTGCCCACATGAGGTAGCATTTTCCTCCTCGAAGGCAATTTTTTTTTATCATATTAGATGGGGGGGTGTTCAATTAGATAAACAATGGCAATAAGAGGGGCAAAGGAGTTTGAGGTTGATCCTTGTTGCTAGCGGAGCAGTTGGTGAGGATAGAATTCACTAGTGTAACCTTTTAGGTTTGTTATTTGACTGGAATTCTTCCTTGGGTGATGTTGCTTCTCGTTCTTGAAACAACTCTTCTTTGGAAACTAGTTGTCGGTCAGTGATTTGGGTTTGTGGAAACTTGCTTTCCTTATTGGTTGTTTTCTCTAGAATATTGTTTGGAAATTTTATGATTGGGATAGTCCAAAGAACAATCAACATGTGGGGTATTTGTCATTGACAAATGGAGTTGACAAGAGTTGGATGGGGAGTGTGTTGGCTCAGTCTTTGGGTCTGTTATCACAATAAAAATTTTGCATTTTAAAATCTCTTTTGGAAAGTGATGACAGTTGTAGTGTCAGTATTTAAAATTGTAATAAACAGGGAAATTTCTTGATATTAGGGTTGTCAACATTTTTTTGGAAATCTGAGTAAATAAGCAGAGAATTTTGCAATCATTTTCCAAGCAGCAGAAGGACTCAAAATCTACATCGGACCCTCTCCATTGTAAAGTGCTCTGGACAAGCTTTCCAACAATATGTGGAAGCCCAAAAATGGACCCCTGGATCAAAATATATGGCATGTTGAAGTTTAAGGGTTTGAAGCCTTTGAAAGGAAGGAATATTGAAGGTCCAGAGCGTATCGGAAATCGCATATCGGTGATCCAGCAAATCGGAAATCGCATGTCGGGAGGTATAGAGCATATCAGTGATCAACAAATCAATGATCGCACATTAGAGGTCCATGGCATATCGACGATCGCATATCAGCGATCGGCACATCGGCAATTGCATATCGGTGCTTTTTCAAAGTGACAGCCTTAAGAATGTTGCAATATACGAATTCTGATAGTGTTAAAACCACCGGGAAAGCCCTGATAGTGTTAAAACCATCGAGAAAGCCCCAATAGTGTTAAACTGTAGGGGAACGCCGAAACAGGTTAACAAAGGATTTTCATCGCAAAACCAGAGGTGGACAGACATTTTCTCTCTCCTCTAGCAAGATGCGTGGGCATATGATTGGTTCTGATAAAACTATGTGGCATCTGACATCAGCATGACATGGAAGTATGGAAGGACACGTGGCAGGAAGTTTTTGCATTTTGAGGGGTCCGAGGAAAATCAAGGTGACACATATCACCACTTATGAGGTGTCACGTGGCAGTGATGACGTCATATCGAAGATCGCATATCGGAGGATGAGGAATATCGCAGCTCCAAAGTAAATCCTTCGATTGGAAAGTTTCGATGAGAGGGAGCTCTGATATTGGGGTCGGCGCGCAGTCATTAAGACTCAAAGAACCTCAGGTGCTAACAAAGGAAAATAGCTCCCGACAGTGAACAAAATGCCTTAGCACCTCTAGGCTAAGCAATAAGTCACATCCCTCGGTCCTATGGTGAAGAAATGAGGGAAGAGCTAAAGAAAAAGGAGTCGAGATAAAATCGAAATTTGTGTTAAGTCACGTTATAAAGGGCTTCTGATATGGCATTAACCCGATAGTCATTGGTCCGGTTATATAACAAAACAAAGGCCAAAGGAGCAAGCACAAAAGGTTGAGGAGTATTGGTGAAACAATAAGGCAGAGACTTCTCTAACATAGAAATGAATGTGTATGAGTTGGTCACTATTGAAGTCACAGGAAAAGAGGGGAATGATAGTTTGGAATGGACAGTCAACAAGCTTGTGTGAAAACAACTACAACCACTCCAAATTTAAAGGCATAAGATCAGCCTTAATGAACCAATTTCTAGATTTGAAGGCTAAAGATTTTCTAGCGGAATTGAAGAAGAATGAGAAAAACAAAGGAGAAATTTTGATGGATTATTGCAGAGGGGCTTGTTATGCTAGCAGAAATGCTAAACTACACTTTAGGGACCTATTCTACTTTCAAGGGAGGCAATTGACCAGATATTTATTTTACCTAAAATACAAGCATATTTTCCTATAGTTATTCTCGGAAAGACAAAATATTTTTAAGTTTATCTTTGCATACATGAACTTGAAAGATATTTAAAATAAATCAGTTTCTATAATTATGTGATGACTATTATTTTGCAAATTGTTATGTAAAGCACTATATAAACAGCTTATGAATATGTAAATGAGGTTGCCTTTTATTGGAAAAACACTTGTAGTCCAAATATATTTGAGAAAATCTTGAATGTATTCACATTGTTTAATGAGCAGTTAGTAGGAAATTAATGTGTTACTTCTCCCTGTCAGTATTTTCTCTGTTATATAATTGTCTTCTTCAATGTTTGAGAATGTTAGTTTATGAGATTGGATTTCATTGATGTTCCTCTTAAATTTTTTGTTATTCTAGTCATTTATAAACTTTGTTTTCCTTCAGACATCTTTCTTCTAAATTACCTAAACAATCAAAGGAATTGTGACTTTTCATGCTTTGTACAACCTTCTCATTGGAGTTGTGACCTCATTTGTTTAATAGTTGGACTCCATGCCCAATGGTTTTGAAGATCACTCAACCAATTTCATTGATAGATCTAAATCCGGCCACTTGAACTCAATTGCACAAAACCTTCTACTACAGTGATCATAGGGTAGTTGAGTTTCACGAAGAGATCCCTCTTCGGGTTAAAGGGCCAACTTTAACCTAAAAGAGGTTCTGAGGTTACCTTGGGGTTTTTCCCTGCAGCTAGGGTTTTCCCTGAGTGATAACAGTGTCGTTCCCCTGATTCATTAAGAGGAAATCAAATTCATATCGAGATTAGGAGTGTAAGGATGAGTTCAAGTGACCAATAAAGAAGAGTAGAGCACGAAATACAAAGCTTGCGAGATGAAATCCTTCAGCTCCAACTCTGATACAATCTAATTGCAACCATCTTGGTCACAACAATGGAAATATTGCTTGAGCAAAGAGCACAACTCCGTCAAATGGAGGAGGAAATTGGTTCCCTTTCGTCCTAACTTGGGACATGCAATAAATTTTGGAACAAGCTTGGATGGTCTCTCCATCTGACAATTCTACGAACTATATTCTCATCAAGTTCCCTAATCTGAATATTAGTGCTCCTCCTTCGGAGCCATATTTCCAAAGAAGTTTCCAAGTTTTCATTAGTTTTGTTAGTTGCTACGGATGTCTCATTTTGTTGTACAATAGACCATTTTCGGTGTATTTATATCTATATAAGCTCTAGAGTAGTACTCTTTAATGAGATTATATTGATAAGTTTAAATTATCATTTTTATAATTTTAATGGATTTTAATATAAAAAATATTATATGTAATGTTTTTTTGTTGGTCTAACCTAGGGGATTTGAACTTTGAATCCCATGTTATATGTTAGGTCCCTGTAATACTAGTGTATTCCCTTATTATTATTGTCATTGTAGCCCCTTATTGTTATTGTTGTGCCCATGTTGTCCCCATATTGTTATTATTGTGCCCCATAGAAGCCCACTATTGTTATTGTTGTGCCCTTACATTATTATTGTTATGTCGGCTTTGATTCTATTATGACCCCTTAGACTCCTATATATAGAAAGGAGGCTTTGTCATTTGTATCATCAGCAAATTGTTCATTTGTGTAATGTAAAGGAGGTCCCCCCCTCGAAGAGGCTGATTTTGAAGTCGTTGATCTATCTTTTCTTCTATTTTGTGAGATGGTTGCATAACATTTGGTATCAGAGCTTTGGATTCTAGGGTTTCGTTGCTTCAAATAGATCATCATGGAATTTTTGCTATAACTTTTTTTCTACGAAGTTTCAGAAGTTGAAATTAAAACCCATTTGATCCTAAATCTTGTTGAACCTCGAGTACAAATTTCAGATCTTGTCTCGCTATATTTTCGGACATATGATCCAAGGAAGTTAGGGTTTTTGCAGGCTCCTAAATTATATCTCAAACAGGTGACCTAGGGAAAATCGTCATAACTTTCTCTCTTAGCATCAGATCGAAATTTCGTAAACATTTACAAAAAGAAGATAGACTGCAGTTTTATTTGTATCATTTCCAGGTCTGAAGGTTGAAAGGGTGACACGTGGCACTTCATACAAGTTCCCTCTACTGAAATAGTCTATAATCAGGTCATCCTGGGAGATTTCGAATAACTTTTACTTGGATAATCCAATATTGATCAGACTTGCAGGGTTCGAAAGAGGACTCATAGCGCTACCTCAAGACTAAATTTCAGACCTTGGAGATCCGAAATTACAGAGATACAACAGATTCAATATCGAACTCCTACAAAGCGAAAAAAGTTGTGTAGTATTTTTAAAATTTTTCATAAGTTTGGTTTGAAAAATTAGTTTGAAGGAATTCAAAGGGCATAGTGAAGCATATTATCATTAATTGATGCCCCGAAAAAAGAAAATGGAAACACCTAGTAAGCAACCTAAAAGCTCTAGCATGACTCATGAAGAAGAGGAAGAAATGCAACATGATATATCAAAATTACGAGACCAAATGCAACAAATTTCACTCTCACGAAAGTAACAGAAGCTAAGATGGATGGTTTAAAGAAAGGCATGGAAGTTAAAATGAATGGTGTGGAAGCTAAGATGGATGGTTTATAAGTAAACATTGAAGATTTGAAGAAAGACATGGAATGTTTGAAAGGAGGTTTGGCAAAGTTGCTACAAGAAATACTTCCTAATGGCGAAAAGGTAGTAGAGGAAACTCATAATGAGAACAAAAGAAATGTTATCTATGATTTCATAGACCCTAACATTAGATTGACGACCCACCATGTTCCAAAGATCGATATGAGGAAGTTTGATGGCAAGGATCCCGTAACATGGATAATATAGATGGAGCAATATTTTGATCTCCATAATGTGCAAAACACACAAAAGGTACGCATTGAGACTTTATATTTGGAACCCAATCAATTTGTATGGTATCGATGGCTTTTCTCTCGTAAAAAAATTGTCACTTGGGCAATTTTTACGGAAGAAATGATAGCACATTATCAGGATACAAAAAGCAACACTTTTTTTAGCCAATTGATAAATCTCAAACAAAAGGGTTCAATGGTGAAGCACATTGAGGACTTCCAAAAATTGAATATAAGGGTAAAAGATATTCCAGAGGAGCATAGGATTGATGTGTTCATAGGTACTTTAAAGGATAGCATCCAACATGAGGTTCACCTTTGGGAACCTGATTCATTGGAGAAGGCATTCAGGTTGGTAAGAAAAATTGAAAGCAAAATTATGGCAACAAGGAAGCCTACCAATCACAACTATAGAGGTGGAAGTGTTGTTGCCCCTAGCCTTCCACAACCTACAAGGTTGACACCACAACAATTGGAAGAAAAAACAACAAAAGGCTTTGTTACAATTGTGATAACAAATACACTAAAGGTCATTAGTGTGTTGAGAAGAAATTATTTTACATAGATTGTGAAGAGGAAGAAGAAAAGTAACAAGAAACATCAAAAGAAGAGGATACACACTAGGAACAAACCCTAAAGAAGAAGAAATGAATCTAACCATATCTTGTAATGCATTGGCCGGAATTACCACTCCTCAAACTATCAATATAGAAGGACATATCAAGAAGAAAAAGGTAATATTGTTGATTGATTCAGGCAGTACCCATAATTATATTCATTGTAAGATAGCGAAGGAATTGAATTGTTTCCTATATCTAGCACCAGAGTGTCAAGTGATGGTTGTAAATAGAGGAACCATAAATTGCTCTGGAAAGTGCCATAATGTCAAGCTATCCATGGGAGAATATGTGTTGAATAGTCCAAGGCTTTCCATTCCAATGGGTGGTGCTGATGTTGTACTAGGAGTCCAATGGCTACAATCTTTGGGTATGATAACTTTTAATTTTCAAGAACTTTTCTTGATTTTTTTTTTAGAAGGAAAGGAAGTTGAATTAAGGGGTATCACATGGAAACCGGGAAATATAATCAGCGCTAATGACATGACAAAGCTTCTAAAGAAATAGCAACGCGGCGTAATTGCACAATTATGTTCGCTAGAAGTTCCCACGTTGAAATCATATATTTATCCAGATCTCCAAAAAGTCTTGGACAATCATTCCAAGGTATTTGAGACTCCCAAAGGCCTCCTACATATTCGTGATCATGATCATGTTATTCATTTGATTCCAGGAAGTGTTCCTCCAAACATCAGGCCTTACAGATATCCCTATGCCCAAAAGAGTGAAATTGAACATATGGTTGCAAAAATGCTAGAGGCTGGTATAATTAAACCTAGTCAAAGTTCTTTCTTTGCTCCAGTAGTATTGATGCACAAGAAGGATGGATCATGGCACATGTGTCCGGATTATTGGGAGCTCAACAAGCTCACTATTAAAGATAAATTTGCCATTCCTGTCATTGGTGAATTGTTGGATGAATTGCATGGAGCAATTTACTTCACCAAGTTGGACCTTCGTTCAGGATATCATCAAATCAGAATGAAGGTTGAAGACATTCCAAAAACAACATTTAAAAATCATGAGGGTCATTATGAATTTTTGGTCATGCCTTTTGGCCATACCAATGCCAATGCCTTCTACGTTTCAAGGTTTGATGAATTCAATTTTCAAACCCTTCCTTAGAAAATTTGTGTTAGTATTTTTTTATGATATACTAATCTACAACAAGTCTTGGAAGGATCATGTTCAACATGTTGATAGAGTGCTCAAACTATTGGAGGAGAAACAATTATATGAAAAAACCTCCAAATGTTTCTTTGGAGTACAAGAGGTGGAATATTTGGGTCATATTATATCTCATGAAGGTGTTAAGGTAGACCCTAGCAAAATTAAAGCCATTAAGGAATGGAAAATCCCCACATCCATAAAGTAGTTGTGAGGATTTCTTGGGTTGAGAGGGTATTATCGCAAGTTTGTTCAAAATTTTGGGAGAATAACAGCACCTCTAACAACATTACTGAAGAAAGATGCATTTTCTTGGACTCCAAAAGCAACGAAAGCCTTTGAACATCTTAAAGAGGCAATGTGCCAAGCACCGTCTTAGCTATGCCAGACTTCACAAAAATGTTTATTGTGGAATCTGATGCCTCGGGAAATGGAATTGGTGTTGTTTTAATGCAAGAAGAAAGACCTATTGTTTTTGAAATTCTTCCAATCAAAGGAAAGTATTTACACAAAGCTATTTATGAGAAGTAAATGTTGGAAATACTACATGCACTTAAGAAATGGCGACCTTACCTAATGGGAAGACACTTCAAGGTAAAAACAGATCATGATAGTCTTAAATACTTTTTAGAACAAAGATTATCTTCAGAAGAGCAGCAAAAATGGGTCACAAATATGTTGGGTTATGACTTTGAAATCATCTACAAAAAAAGGGAAGAAAAATGTTGTTGCAAATGCACTCTCAAGAAAGGATGAGGATGTGGAAGCATTGCTTTGTGCCATTTCTATTATCCAACCAGATTGGATAAATGAAGCAAGGGATGAATGGAAGAATGATGAAGAAGTGTGGAAACTCATTCAAAAGTTGCAGCAAGATCCCAGTACATTTGATACATTTAGCTGGAAAAATGATTCGTTATGGTACAAAGATCACTTATACCTCTGTAAGAATTCCCAACTCAAACAAAATGTTCTTCTGGAATTGCACACCTGTCCCTTAGGAGGGCATTCAGGATTTTTTTTAACTTATCACAGGGTTAAGAAGGATATTTTTTGGGATGGCCTTAAATCTGACATTCAAAAGTTTGTGGTAGAATGTTTGGTTTGCCAACAAAATAAAGTTGAGACAAATAAGACCCCAGGTCTATTACAACCTTTATCCATTCCAAGTCAACGTTGGGAGGAGGTTTCAATGGATTTTATCACAGGTTTATCCCAATCCAAAGGAAAGAGTGTCATCATGGTGGTAATTGATAGACTTACCAAGTATGTACATTTTTGTGCATTATCTCATCCATTTAAAGCCAGTACAATGGCTACTTCATTTATGGAAATAATTCAAAAGCTACGTGGAAATCCAAAGATTATTGTAAGCGACAGAGATCCTATTTTCACTGGAAATTTTTGGACAGAATTATTTTCTTATCTCGGTACTCAGTTAACTCATAGCTCGTCTTATCATTCTCAATCTGAGGGGCAAACTGAGATAGTGAACAAATGTTTGGAAGTATATCTTCGTTGCTTTATATATGATAAATAGACACAATGGGTCAAATGGTTGCCTCTGGCTAAATGGTGGTATAACAATTCCTTCCCTACTGCAGCAAAAATGACCCCATTATGGCACTTTATGGATATCATCCACTGTCCATTACATCATATTTAAGAGAAATGTCTAAGGTTCAAGCAGTGGAAGATCACATCAAGCATCAACAAAAAGTTATACAACTCTTAAAGGATAACCTGACTTTGGTGCACAATAGAATGAAACAACAGGCATATCAACATCGGAGCGAAAGAACTTTTGATGTAGGTGGCTGGGTATTTCTACAACTACAACCATACAAACAAATGTCCCTCAAGCAAGCTAAGAAGGATAATAAATTATCACCAAAGTGTTATGGTTCATACAAGGTGTTGCAAAAGATTGGTACTATGGCATACAAATTGGAACTTCCTACATCTCCCTGAGTGCACCTAGTTTTCCATGTTTCATGATTAAATATGGTTATAGGTGACAAGCTCCCAGTTCAAACAATAATGCCAAAACTTGAAGAGGAAGGAAAAATCCTATTGGAACATGAAGCAATCATTGAAACAACAACTCGATAGCTATGAAATCGATCAATTTCAGAGTCTCTCATAAAGTGTAAGAACTTATCCATTGAAGATTCAACATGGGAAGATGAGAATTTTATACAGAAACATCCAAAACTACTCAAGCGTTGAGGACAACACTTTTTTGAATGAGAGGATCATGTTAGGTCCCTATAATACTAGTGTATTCCCTTATTATTATTATCATTGTAGCCCCTTATTGTTATTTTTGTGCCTGTGTTGTCCCCATATTGTTATTATTGTGCCCCATAGAAGCCCACTATTGTTATTATTGTGCCCTTACATTATTATTGTTATGTCGACGCTGATTATATTGTGACCCCTTAGACTCCTATATATAGAAATGAGGTCTTGTCATTTGTATCATCCAAGAATTGTTCATTTGTGTAATGTAAAGAAGGTTTCTCCCTCAAAGAGGCTGATTTTGAAGTCGTTGATCTATCTTTTCTTATATTTTGTGAATTGGTTACATAACACTATATATAATTGAAGGGCTCTACGACCCTGCAATTTCGTATAATGTTCAAAGGCACTGTAGATCCTCTTTAGCTAGGGTTTCCAAATTTTTCTCTCCTGCGTAATGTGTAGTTCCTTTGACACACCAGCCTAGACATATATATTAAGGTGGAAGACACCCTGGTGTCATGGAATATTGGGTGCCGATGAGTTGGTCTACATGTCCAACCAGTTCCCACCGATATTTTTGTATCACAACACAAATTTGAAAAGCGCCCCCATGACCTTTTTGTTCCCTCATCAATCCTGCCTCCACCATCTGGCGTAAATGCACCTCCTCCCCTTGATTGCACAAAAGGTAAGTTTCCATCTTCCTCTAATCTTCCATTTTTCCCTTCTCCCCACATTTCTTTGTCTTACAAGTGCATAGTCACCTCTCATCCCTTCTTGCTCTTCAAGATTCGACATCCTCGGTCACTTAGAGGGTTAATGGCTTTGCATGCATGAAATACAAACAATGATTTAGGTGGAGACAAGTCTAGGTGATGAGCACCATTATTGTAGCAAGAATGCTGCAACTCCTGGGCTACCAGCTTTACTTTATCAACACGGGGTTTGTACAAACTTGGAGGTGACAATGTTGTATACACAAGTAAAAGTGATGGTTCTACCTGTTGTCACTATTCAGCTGGTGAGAGACCACTGGGGTTTTCAAGCCAGACTTCTATGGAGTCAAAAGAAGCTTGATTTCTTGATGGAAGAAAGGTAAATCTACTTTAAGAGAGAGCTACTCTACTGCAATAATGGAGAAGATCGAAATTCAATGCTAAATCACACCATTTCCTAATTAACTGCTAAGAAACTATGCTTTGCAGAAATGCTAAATCAACATGAACCAAATGCTACTATCTAAGTTATAGAAGTAAGAAGCATAAAAAATCACTAATGTGCGAGTAAAGAGACTGAACTAAATCTATTTTTTCCTTTTTTTCTTTTCATGCAAAATCAAGTATGCAAACTAATTTCTTCAGGTGATGTGGTGGGTGAATTAAGGATGTTTGAGGATGGTTGGAAAGGTTAGGAGATGGTTTGATGGTGTGGGAGACCTTTGGGATGCTTTTGGTGACTTCCTAGAGGTTTTCCCTCAATTGAGCCTCAAAACAGGCCATTTTAGGAAAACTTACAAGATGTACTAGAAACCTACAAGATTCCCTGTAAACCTACAGGATACAACCGAGAGTAAAATGTGAGGTGTTGGAGGTGATGGAAGGCTTAGGAAAGGTGTTTGATGGGTGGAATGGAGTGGGAGAAGGTCTATGATCACTCAGAAGTCAACAAAAAAGATAGGAGATGGTTGGATTTGCTCAATGTGCTTGGAAGAATTTCTATGAAAAATGATGAAAACTAGTGAAGGTGATGGTGAAAACAAGGGATGGCTAAGGTGGATGGAGTGGAAGGTGGTTGTTGGCTATGAAGTCTTAGTCTCCTCCTGAAGCACCTACTTTGCATAAAACATGTATATCTTCCAAAAAGCTATGTAAACAAGAAACATTCTCATAAACTACAAAAGCAGAATTAATGAACTAATTGCCTACATTATGCATGAGGAAAGTTACTGAAAGGAATGAAAGCATGGATGAGATCTACTAAAAAAATGAAGATGAAAAAGATGACAATGGAGTCCTACCTTGCAAAACTAACCACATACTAATTTAAAGACAACAAAATCCAAAGCTCATAAAAGAAATAGAAATTTGTGTTTTGGGGGCTGCTTAAGGGTCCCTTCCTCAAGTCATGATCCTAGAGGGAGGAAGTAGAGACACCTACTGAAAACCTTATGGTGATCCTTTTATCCCTGCTAACCTACTACTGAATTAAGGCACAAATGGAAGCAAACTGATAAACAACCAATCCAATCTACACTACTTGCAATGGAAATGCATCTAAAAGCAAATTAACAATGAAGCTATGAAACTACACTAAACATACATATACAAGAAAGAGGAGCCTTGGTTGCTAGGATTAGGCCCTAACCCAAGAGCTTTAGCCTTATGAGTTAACTCAGTGTTGGCTTAAAACAAAACTCATTCTTATTACCAAAAAATAAAATTACATCAATAAAAATTTCACAAGGCTGGAGCTGGAAAATAACTTAAAGTTTTACAACCAAAATCTGAATCCTATTGAGGCTCTAGGCCTCTCTACTTATACAACTGAAGTCCCCAACGACTTCCTTAAAATCAGGGAGGCTCGGCTCCTAAACTCGAGATAAACTAGCTCTTTGTCTCTCACTTGCTCGGCTGCCTTCTAATCCTCATGGCTTGGTTGCTTGCACTCTAAGCTGGTGTGATGGATGGAGGAATATTCGAATGGGGGATAAGTAAATGAGGAGGATTTACCTCCTACAATCCCTCTCCCTTGTCCCATTCGAGTTTTAACCTTAGTATTTGCAAAAATTCCTTGATTTTCTCCTTCAATCTTGCATTCAATGCATATTAGTCCACTAGGCATAATATCCAACTCTAACTCATCTCATAAACAAAATATAATAAAAAACATGTAATAAGTTGTGAGAAAAGTTGGTTTGACTAAGCTAGGAGGTGAATTAAGGCCCATATAATTACCCAATGATGAGGCTCATCATCACCCCCCTCTGAAAGTGTTGCTCATCCTCTAAGAAACTCAATCAATATCCATATCCTTCATAGCTCTAGTGGCCTCCCTGACATCCCATGCCTCTACTGTGGTTTCCTCTTCTTGTTCATAGAAGCCTGCTTTCCTTTCTACCTCCTCCCACTGCCTCCTTTCTTCTTCTTCCTTCCTTCCTTCTAGCATTCCTAAGAGTAGTGGTGGATTGAGTTTTAGGCCAATCCAATTGACTTTCAGCCTTTGCATAGATTGCTTGTACATGGGTGTCTTGTTTAGTGCTTCTCTCAATCTTTGAGGAGAGTGGTACTCTCTTATCTTTAAGTTGTATGACAATGTGTTCCATCTCCTTAGGCAAGAATGTATGCTATCATCCCCTAATAGCCCGAACATGTCCTTAAAATGTGAAATTTCTTTCTCTTGGGTAGCAACATATCTAGGTGCAAGTTGAGGATCATTTGCAATCAAATTATGGGCACTGATGAGGGCCATGGGATCTGACTGTTCAACTCTGATCATAAGGGGTTCAATTTTCTCTCTTTTCAATATCTTCTTCATCTTTGCAACCCTTGACTCCTCATGGTTCATCCATGATGCCAAATCCATCAACTATAAATCTCCTAGCTTGGCATTAGGGTCCCATACATTCATGTTTGTTAGGGCCATGTTGTGCAAATAAAAATCAGCAATCTTCACCCTATCTTCTAGTGTGCTATGATCACAAAGATCAATGAACTACCTGTAGTCCTGAAATGGCATGGTGCCTCTCTATGCTAGAGTTTTGATTTGGAACTGCAGCCACTGTTCCTTGAGGTATAGGGCATAAGATTTAGCTAGAATCCTACACTGGCTTGTTTCCAAAGAGAGATTGGCCATACATGCCAATTGATTCTCTCTTTCCTGCAGTTGTCCTCTCAACCATACATTTTCTGTCTCTAGTTGATTTTTCATTATGGCCTTTCTGTCTCTCAAGCTACTTAGCTCTCTGCCCATCTGCTTGAGCTTCTCCTCCATGTGCCCAATGTCTTCCACCCCCTTGGATTTGGCGATCTGCATCCATCGTTGAGTTCTGGCTCTCTCCTTCTCAAGCTCGAAGAACAGTGGAACAGAAAATTTTTGAGGTATGACCCTGCCTCCTTAAATAAACCTGTAGTAGGAGTCAAGGTTAGGTTGGGGGCTAGGTTCTTTTGAAGCTGGGTCCTCTTCTTTAGTTTCTTGTTGCTTTCCTACCTCCCTTTCCAATTTTTGTGCCTCCTATAGGTTCAATAGAGTATCCTATAGGACTGCTTCTGCTTCCTGTAGATTTTGCTGTGTATCCTGTAGAATTGCTTTTCCTTTAGAGGAGGTTGATCTAGTCATAGACATTTTATCCTTTTGTTTAGGGGAGTCTTCAATCACAATGGGAATTTTGGTTGGCATTTGGGATTTCCCCTACCTTATTCTTTTGATTTTCCTTGTCTTGAAATATAAGGGGGTCTGCCTCTGTCTTTTGCCTTTTTGCTTGATGGGGGTGCTAAGAGCAGTGAGGGCAGTTGCTACCTCTCTCTCAGTGGGTTCTGGAGACACCCTAGGTGACTCCTCCTTGTTTTTTGTCCCCTCTTTTCCATTGATTTCTTCACCTATGTCCTTCCTTTCTTCTTCCTCTTGTAGATCCTCAACATCTTTATCAGTTTCCTCCTTAACATCCTCCTTTGTTTCTTCATCATCCTCCTTCTCTTTCTCCTCTTCTTCTTCATCTTCCTCATTTTCTTTTGTTTCATCTCCTTCTTCATCCATCTCATCTTCATCTCCTTCTGTTTCTTCTTCTTCCTGCTCTACTTCTTCTTCCTTTGCTTCAGTCTCTTCCTCTTCCTCTTCACTGACAGTAGGACTAACATCATATGTGAGAGCTTTGATGTCTTCCTCTGCCTGCATGTCTCTGAAAACTGACCATGTTATAGGAATTATGAGGTTTTGGAGGGAATCTTCTATAAGGATTCTAATTAACCCATGGTGAGCTAACTGTTGGGAATTTCCCTCTTGCACTTTGATGCTTGAGTCTATTAGTGATTGCAGTAGGAAGTATGGTATGTTGAGCCTGTGGTGAGGGGGTGTTTTTGCTCCAAATCTCAATTCTTCAAGAAGCCTAAAATGATAGCCATAGACCACACTATACCTACCCTCACATGAAATGTATTTGATCAGTTGGTAGCTTACCTCATTCCAGGGATATGGCAGACTTGCTCTCCTTACTCCATTTTTTTCCTCAGTGGGTTCCTCACCTTCTAAAAAGAATTTACTTTTGGCAACCTGGCTATCTCCTCTATCTTCCTTCCTCCATGGTATTCCTAGGGGAAGTGTGGTAACTCTACTGATGAGTTCAAGGGTGAGTTCTATGGAGAGGCCTCTTACCACAACAGTGGCATGGACTCTGGTGAGTGGAATGAGGGAGAGAGCAAAATCTCGGGCCACCTCATCATCATACCCCCTGAATTTTTCGGGAAACCCCATCCAATTATGCCTTGTGAAGATTTCTAGTACCTGAGGGTTTTGTTGGATTCTAACAGTGTTTGTGGGCTCCCTCTTATTAAACCCTCCTATCATCTTGGTTGGTGAGGTTTTGAGGAGATGAGATGGTTGATACAATGCATAAGTAAAAAACTGAGATGATTGTGTGGACAATTCTCTTCCACAACTACCAAATTCACTCAAACTAGAGGATTTTTTAATTAATTTACTTGGAAAGAGGAATGTAATTACAGAGCCTACCTCTTCATAATGTTTGTTGTGGTCAACCCCCGAGATTTCCCCTCTGAAACTCCTCTCGGCCTATCCTGTAGACTATCTCTGTGTATCCTGTAGGAATTCCTGTGCATGATCCTGCAGGAATCCCTGTGCACGATCCTGCAGGAATTCCTGTGCACGATCCTGCAGGAATTCCTGTGCAATCCTGTAGGAATTCCTGTGTAGTAAAATGATGGAGTTTTTCTTTTGGTAGGTTGCCTGGGTATGAGAGTGACCTGTGAGAGAAAACCTCGAGGAAGTGAATGCATGGGGATGATGATTATTTCCTCTTATGGTCATTTGGGGTGAGGTGGCGTGTTGGCAGCAGAGGTATGTTTCCATTTTTGGACCGTTGGTCCCCACTACCACCTCATCACTCCCCACTCCACATAATCAACTCCCACCTTATGCATCTGTAGCTTTAACTGCTTTTGTCCTTCTCCTCCTTTGTTTTTGAGTTGACTATTGCCACGTGTGAGAGAACACCCTGTTTTGTCTTTGTTGACTAAGCGAAGGTGGCCAAGTTAATTGGCCACGTTTTCGCTTATAAACCAACTTACTCGTAACCTCCACATTTTTTTTTACTACATGATGCATATGAGAGAGCGAGCGGGATACTTACCTGTGGTGGCAATACCTTGCTGCAGTTGTTGAAGACCGGAGGTGCTTGCTGTGTGTATTGGCTGCATGCTATTCTTCTTCCTTTCTTGTTGCTTTATGATGATCCCTTTGTTTGTGCAGGTACCTGTTGTTGAAGATGGTGGTGGTGGTGTTGCTTTGGAGCTCCTTTTGCCCTTGGATCATCATGATGGAGGCCTGTTGCTATTATGATTTGTATTCTGTGGGATAAGCTGCTATAGGATTTCCTACAGGATGTCCTGTAGTTGCTTCTCCCTTAGAACTCTTAATCATACACTTTCTAGGGTTGTGAGGATGGTGACATGGATGGAGAGAGAGACTAGGAGTGTGGAGAACGAGGACTACTCAGGTGATACTCTCTATTGATCCCTGTTTCCATTCTTTTCAAAGGCTGTCAATTTTTTTTTGAAATTGATTTTGTTTTTAAGGGTGAATGCAGGGGTGATGGAATGATGATGAAGGGGGTGTTATTTCATTGACATAGCAGGTCATTTTTTATTTAGGGTTACTTCCTGTAGGATTTTTGGGTCACTGTGGATCCTGTAGGTTTATAGGGGATCCTGTAGAAAACACATTCCCCTTGTAAATTGAAGGGAAGTAGTGGGAAAAAATGAGAGAAATGGTAGAGTGATGAATGAAAATGAGTGGAAAAATAAAATGTGAGTGAAATAGGTCTCTTGGTGATCCTCCTTTGCTCTCTGATCGTCCTTCTTGCTGACCTGCAAAAATATAATTTTTCATGATTTTTCTCTTTTCTTTTTTCTTTCTTTTTCCTTTTTTTTGTTGAAAACAACTAGGCTGCCTCTGAGATGTTTTCATTCTAGCTGTTTGCCCTGGGCGCCTCAGGAGAGGTTTTCACCCAGGGATTTTTTTATTCTCATTTTTTTCTCTTTTTTTATATTGACACTATTGGGCTGCCCCAAGAGGTTTTCAACCTGATAGTGGGACTCAGGCGCCTCATGGAGGTTTTCACCTGAGCCCTTATTTTTTTATTTTTTATTTTTATTTTTTTTCTCTCAGTGATTTGATGAGGTAGGAGCTGAAACTTTCTCCACTATCATCACTATTTTATTGATATCATCAATGAACTCTTGTCTTGAAAAAGGTCTCTTGTAGATTTTCAATTGGTGTCCATTAACAAGTAAAGGGATGGCCTCTTCTTCTATGGTTCTGACCTGCACTTAACCATTATCATGGCATCTTTCTACAACATAAGGTCCTAGCCATCTTGTCATTAAATTTCCCTTGAAGTCTTTATACCTAGAATCATATAACAAAGCCCAATCACCTTCTTGGAATTGCTTTTCCTTGATGTTCTTATCATGTCAGATCTTCCTCTGTAGTTGAATTACCTCTGTATGTAGGAGGGTCTGCATTCTGAACTCATCCAAACCATTCAACTAGAGCAATCTCTCTTTTTATGCACTGCTGAGATCTAGATCTAGTTGGGCTGCCATCCTTAATGTGTTATACTCAAATTCAATGGACAACAAGGCCTTTTTCCCATAGACCAGCTCATAGGGTGTGAATCCAGTGGTGGTCTTCCAAGTGGTGTTATAGGCCCAGGTGGCCTCAACTAGTCTATCTACCCAATCCTTCTTGTTGTTGCTTACCACTTTGGTCAAGATGCCCTCCAATGCTCTGTTGGTCACCTCCACTTGCCCATTAGCTTGTGGATGATAGGGAGTGGAGGTTCTATGCTTGATCTTGTGCTGGCTGAGCAAGTCTTCAATCATGTTGGAGGTAAACTGGCTGCCTTGGTCTGTGACTAGCTCTCTAGGGTACCCAAATTTGTAGAATACATTCTCCCTTAGGAACTCAGCTACCTTCTCCTCTGTTACTGCCTTAATTGCCTTGGTTTCATCCCACTTAGTCAAATAGTCAGTGCATACAATGATGTACTATTTTTGCTTGGAAGGAGGGTCAATAGGCCCAATGAAGTCCATGCCCCACTTGTCAAATGGCTCGAAAGTCACTTGAGGCTACAGAGGCATTTCATCTCTTGGAGTAGGCCTTCCCATCCTTTGGCACAATCACACTAACTAGTATATTCTTTCACATCCTGATGAAGAGTGGGCCAATAATAGCCTGCTTGTAACACTTTGAATGTTCTCTTTGCTGCAAAGTGACCTTCGCAAGGCCCATCATGACATGTCAGAAGGATGTCAAAGACTTCCTCCTCCCTGACACACCTTCTCAAGATTTGATCTGGGCCAAGTTTGAAGAGATTGCCCCCAATCCAAGTGAAGGGGGCGCTCTTCCTTACTATCTTGCTCTTTTCTTTGGAGGACAAGTTTGGTGGGAACTGTGCTGATACCAAATAGTTTGCTATGTCAGCAAACCATGGAGAGAGAACTGAAATAGCAAATAAGTGCTCATCCAATAACTGGTCATCAACCATTCCTTCTTCACATGTAGGCAAATTCAATCTGGACAAAAAGTCTACAACAACATTTTCCTTACCAGGATTATCAACAATAGTTAGATCAAACTGTTGTAATAAGAGTAACCATCTTATAATCTGAGCATTCACATCTGGTTTATTCATTAAATATTTGATTGTAACATGGTCAGTATGCACAAATGTTTGCTAGCCTGTAATATAATGCCTAAATTTGTTCAATGAATGCACAACAACCAAGAGTTCATTTTCGGTCATTATGTAATTTAGTTCAACCTTTGACAGATTCTTAATGATAAAGTAGATAGCATAAGGCAATTTCTCATCTATTTGACCTAGGGTTGCTCCTATGGCTTTGTGTGAGACATCAACATGAATATGAAAGGGGAGGGCCCAATTTGGGCCTCGGAGAATCGGTGCAGTGGTTAACTTTTCCTTTAGGGTGTCTAAGGCCTCTTGATAGCTTTTTGACCATATAAACTCAGAGTCCTTGGCCAACAAACCAAATAAAGGAGAGGCCAACTTGTTGAAGTCCTTTATGAACCTTCGGTAATATCCAACTAACCCTAGAAACTTCTGACGTCTCTCTGCTTTTGAGGAGGTGGGACCCTTTGGATGATAGATATTTTTTTTGGGTCCACCTGCAGTTCTTGCTGAGATATTGAATGACCTAGCACGGTCCCTGCAGTCATCAATAATTCACATTTTTCGGGACTGAGAGACAGGTTCATTTCAATGCATTTGCACAATACTTTTCCTAGATTGGATAGAGACTCTTGAAAATCACAGCCATAAGGTGTAAAATCATCCATATAAATTTCCACACATCATGGATGAACTCGGTGAAAATACTCAGGATTTCTCTCTGGAAAGTGGCAGGAGAATTGCATAGGCCAAAAGGAAGTACCCTATAGGCAAAATTACCCCAAGGACAAGTGAAGGTGGTTTTATCCTGGTCTTTCAGGCTGATCTGGATTTGGTTGTACCCATTGAATCCATCTAGGAAAGAGGAAAAAAATTTCCCTGCCAAGCCATCTAGCACTTGGTCAATGAAGGGTAGAGGGAAATGGTCCTTCTTTGTGGCTTTGTTCAACTCCTTGTAATCGACACAAATTCTCTACTTACTATTTTTCTTTGGAACTAACACCAAAGGAGAGACCCACTCACTGTCAGAGATAGGGTAAATGAATCCTACATCTAGCAGTTTTTGCAGTTCTTCTTTGACTATATCTTTAAGAGTTGGATTCATCCTCCTTTGGGGTTGTCGGATTGGCTTGTAACCCTCTTTGATGTATATGTGGTGAGTACACACTGAGGGGTGTACTCCCTTCATTTCTTTGTAACTCCAAGTGAAGGCTTCTAGGTTTTCCTTTAGCATGTTGTATAACTTCTCTTCTTGGAGAGCAGAAAGAGATGGCTTGATTTTCAAGGTTCTCTCCGGCCGAATTCTATGGTTTTGACACGAAGGGGGTTGGAATCGGCCAAGCATAGGTCAATTGGATGATTGTTCTGGGTTTCCTTTACTACATCTTCTAAGGGCAATGTGTTGGGAGTTGGACTTTGGAGTAGGTGTTCAATCAAATCATCCTCATCCTGCTGTCCTCCTCCCATGGTTGTTTCTAAAGTATAAAGTTGGGCGGAATAAAATTCATCTTCTTCCTCCTCCTCCAACCATAAAGGTAAATCATGCTCTAGATATGGCTGAGTAGGAGGGTATAGGACTAACTGCTTGGACATATGCCCATTCTTGATGGTCATATTCCCAGCTCTGCAGCTAATGTAAGCATCAACAGTGGCCAACCATGGTCTCCCAAGGATGAGAAGGTAACTAGTAAGCTTAGCCTTAGGCTGGAGAACTAGGAAATATGCAGGGTACTCCCAAGATTCAATGAAGACCATCACATCCTCCACAATCCCCTCAGGGGTTACTGTGGAGTGCTCTGGAAGTTGCAGAACTGTTGTGGTCTTCCTCAATGAACCTTGGAGGTTGAGCTTGAGCATGGTGTCCTTGGTCATCACATTAATGGTAGCCCCAAGATCGATCAAAGTGTGTGGGAAAATGGTGCCACTGATGTGCACATCTACTACAGGGCTTCTAGGGTCCAAATATTTTGGATAGATTACCTTCCCCAACATTAAGTTAAATAGTTGTCCAATGACATTAATGGTAGGTGTTGGGTGTGGAACCTGATTATCTTCTTTATTCAGAGGTATCGTTGCATTAGACCCCAATTCGTCATGGGGTGGCAATGCCGCTCATAATATTTGCGCTGGAGGGGGCGAGGCTGTGACCTTTGGGAGCCCCCTCCCTGGTGGGGGATCGGGGGCAGTGCCCCTGAAGCTAAAAATAGATGTAAAATTGCCTTGTAAAATGTTGTAATTTCGTACTCAATATGACCCGTTCATTAGGTGGAGATCGGACGGTAGAAGTTATGTTTAATTTAGGGCTTTTTTCCCTAGAAGGCAACCCCTCCCTATATATTAGGGAATTATATTGCGTCTATGTATATCTGTATTCTGAGTGAGGAAGAGAGGGGAGATTGAGAGTGAAGAGGGAATTACAGTGGATCTGCTGTAGGTTGTATCTCTTCAGTTTGCTGGATAATATAAAAGGAAGGACTGGTTGTTTCTCCGTGGATGTAGCCCAAACTGGGTGAACCACGCATATCTGTGTCTCTCCATTTTTATGTGTTTTCTATGTTTGTATTTTTGCAATATATTTTATGGGTTCCGTTGCTCTGTAATATATAATTTTCTAATAGTAGGGGCATCCCTTCTTCACCTCCCTGGATGCTTGAAGCACTTATCCTTAATCAACTTATTGTAAATAGGAACATCTTTTATTGCTTGGATAAGTGGAACCTTACACATAAATTTTTCAATTCTCCCAGAAGTTCAGTCTCTTCTGGGGTAGGCTGGAGTGGTTGGGTTAATCTCTTAGGAAAGGATGGATTCACTTTAAGAATGTTTTCCTCTCTTCCTTCCTCAACCTCCCTAGGTGGAGGTGGAGGTTGGTTATCCGGGAGAACTCTCCCCAATCTCATGTCAATCTCCTAGATTTCCATAGCATAAGTTGGATACGATGCCTCTCCATTGTATACTTGTTGAGCTTGTCTGTTGTTCGAGTTCGGATTTGGCTGGGCAGGCATCTGGGGTTGCTTGGGTGGAGCAGAGTGTAGCAACTGTGGTTGGACAAGTGGTGGAAGCAATAAGGCTGGAGAATTTTTGTATTGGGGCCTCCACCCCTGGGGCGGTGCATTCCACTGAGGTTGTGGCAGAGCATATGGTTGAAATGACTAGCTGGCTGGATGGGAGTGATACTGAGATGCAAAGGACCAAAGGGGGGTGTAGACCAGGAAATATGAGTAGGGGGTCCCTAAGAAGGTATGGTTGTGGTTTAGTTGGGGTTGTAATATGCATGGGATGACCCTTGCATGCCCTGCTGGTATGGTCTAGGCCCATGATGTCTCCTCTGGTTTATGTAGTAGAGTTGCTCAGTGACCCCTTCAGGTCCTTCATATACAACTTTGAGTCCAGGAAAAGAAGGGCACTTGTCTGTGGAGTGGTTTTCTTCATAGAGTAAGCAAATTTCAATAGAATTCAATGGGCATTCATTCCTAGGATGCCTCCTGGTGCATCTAGGACAAAAAATGGCCAAGGCTCTCTCTGTTTCCTCTTGCTTTCTCTTAATGTGCATAGTGTCCATTTGCAAGGCAAGGGTTTGCGACATCTCGCTTTTGAAATCTTCCAGCATGTTTCCAATTTTACCCTTGATGGATGAGATGGAAGAGGATGTACTGACCATAGGTTGACTACCCCTACCCTTTTTCCTAGTTGCCCTAGAATGGTTTCTAAAGACAGTCTTGATATCCTCATAGCGTAATTGGTAGATATATCCTCCTACTAACAAGTGTAGGGTATCCAAAAGATCTTTCCTTACTCCCCTAAGCAGGACCAGATTTAGTGACTCAAGATCAAGTGTGCACCTGGTCCTTTTGTAACTAAGCTGGAATCTTTCTTCGTAATCCTCTAGGGATTCATCATCGCCTATGGTCATCCTGAAAATTTCCTCTTTAGTATCCTTTGATCGACAGTAATCTCGATATTTTTTGTTAAAGGCTTGCTGCATCTGAGCCTAAGTTTTGATGCTATCCCCAGCTAAACCCATGAACCGGCACAATGTTGCATACTTGAGGGTAGATGGAAATAGTTTTAACTTCTGCTCATCATCTGTATAGTCATAGGTTTGGCATATAACAACAAACTCAAATAGGAAAGTGTCGGGGTCTTCTGTGGTCAAGCCATGGAAATGAGGTAGGGCAGAGGGGCTTATATTTTTCATCTTAGTGTCCCCATTAGTTTCCCTGATGGGGAAGGCACCCTCAACTCTCTCTCTATTCCCTCTGTCATTTCTGTTTTCAGCCATTGGTTCAGTAGGAATGGGTTCTTCTTATTCTTCTTCTTCCCCTGTAGGTTCTTCAAATATGTCAGGTTTCTCACCTAAGGGTTTGGTGGCCTGGGTGCAGGCGATATGGTCAAATGGCCGAAGCCTGAGATAATTTCTTCAATTTCTGGCTGAATTCCTCTTTCTACTTCAACAGGTGTATCAATCATCTAATGTTAGATTAACTGTCTAATGAGGTTTCCCTCTTATCACCCCAACCCTTGTTATCGGCACAAATCATCTCATAGGCCTGTTTTCTTCTATCAGGATTATAATCCCATAGGAATTATAAAGATAGACTATTGTTGCTTTACAAAAAGTGAAAATTTGCTTAAAACACAATATATACTGGCGGAGGCCTTCATTCCAAAGGAACGAAAATACACTATCAACGGGTTTTGCAAGGGAAATAATCCACACATAGGGATATACTATCGGCAGTCGCTATCGCTCCCAATTATCGGCACTATGGAGGTCCAACGCAATATCACTATCGCTATCGGCGATTGACAAATGCCTCTTTAATATAGATCCACCTCCCCACTAAACTTCCGATGCGATAGTCTTATGGATCCAATAGACTATCCAATCACTCCTATATTATTTCAGGTCCAAAAGTCGCACTTCAAACTTCGGCGCTTCCAAAGGCTAGTCTCTCCCCACGCCAACACAGTGATGTGATAAAGGGTTCAGACCCGATGACGTAATAGTCCAGAGGTGATAATGTTTCAGGTCCGGATCTCTTTCCGGCGAAGTAATTTCACAATTTCTTGTGTAAAACAGAGCTTTTCCGCGGAACTCTATTAAGCAAATAAAGAATCCAAACTCGCCAATATGAAGGAAAACCAATTAAAGGCTTCAACTGTTGCATTAATTGGAAATTTTAGGCCAAATCACTGATATAAAACTTAGAAGAAAAGAATCGAACTGATACACGCATAAAAATAATAGTTTAACAGAGAACCATAAATCAGATGCACATAAAGAGTTTTTGCAGAGGATAATGCTTCCGGCTCCCTCTAACTCAGAGTGTCCCGTTATTTCATTTTATAAATAATAGATAAGCCCTCTTAGTGGATTATCCATACCAAAGCATGCCTTTTACATCGATTTAAAGCAACTATTCATAAAGCTTGTTACAGCTTATCCATAAGCGATTATTACAGCATGATTTATTCTTAATTCTATCCTTATCTTAAACTAAAAAACATGGAAATTGCTAGCTAAAGGACCCCACTCCTTTGCCTGTAGATTTTTTTTGGATTTTTGGAATAAGTTTGAAGATTTTTGCTCAAAGTCTCATGCTCCTGCATCAGACTCCTGAGGACAAAATTCTTCATGGGCTCCTGTCCATGAGTTCATCTACAGAACTGCCCAGTTTCTGTAGCATGTCTTCTGTAACCCAAGTAGCTTCAGCGGTTGGCTGATCCTTCCATTTTACCAAATACTGGAAGTATTCTTGTCCCCTTGTTTTATTAAACATCTTCTTGTCCAAAATTCTTTCTGGCTGCAAATTCTTTGTTGTGGGTAACTGTTTTACCCAGTCAATCTCTTGGGTCTCTTGATCTTGTGCTGTATCATCTGCAGTTTCACCTTCATACTTGTACAGGTCTGCAACATTAAAAATTGGTGATATTCCAACATCAGGGAGTAATTCAATCTCATAGGCATTTACGGAAAATTTCCTCAACACTCTTCACGGTCCAATTTTTTTGAACTTCAATTTGTTATACTCCCTCTTTGGAAACCTCTCCTTTCTGAGATGTGCTAAAACCAGATCTCCAACTTCAAAGTTCACCTCTCTTCTTCTCATGTCTGCTCTGGTTTTGTACTTGATGTTGCTATCCTGCAGTTGCTGTTTCACTTGTTCATGTATTGCTTGCATTTCTGAAGCAAAATGTTCACCCTCTGCACTTCTCATCTCTTCTTTTCCCAAGTTTCTTAACTCAGATACTCCTCTTGGATGCATTCCATAAACAATATGGAATGGAATCTGTCCTGTACTCCTGTTAGGTGAGTCATTATATGCATATTCAGCTTGTGCTAACACTTGATCCCATTGCTTTGGATGTTCTGTAGTAAGGCTCCTTAAAAGATTGCCTAAACTCCTGTTCACAACTTCAGTCTGTCCATCAGTTTGTGGATGATAGGCAGAACTGAAACTTAATTTAGTTCCTAATTTCTTCCATAGTGTCCTCCAGAAATGTCGAACAAATTTGGAATCCCTGTCTGAGACAATACTTTTAGGCAACCCATGCAATCTTACAACCTCCTTAAAAAACAACTTAGCAATGTGAGAAGCATCACTAGTCTTATAACATGGAATAAAGTGTGCCATTTTTTAAAGTCTGTCTACTACAACAAAAATTGAATCATTACCTCTTTGAGTCTTTGGTAAACCCAAAACAAAATCCATACTTACCATATCCCAAGGCCTATCTAGAATTGGTAATGGAATATACAAACCTGTGTTTTGGCTCCTTCCCTTTGCATGTTGACAAAATTTGCAAGTTTTCACATACTTCTCCACTTTAGATTTCATTTTCGGCCATAAATAAAATCTTTTTAACTGCTCATAAGTCTTCTCTACGCCAAAATGTCCTGCAAGTCCTCCACTATGTTTTTCTTTGATTAAATTCTTCCTCATTGAACAGTTTGGTATGCACAACTGATTTTTCTTAAACAACAGTCCATCTTGTAAGAAGTAATCCAACAATTTAGTCCTATGCATCAAAACAAGATTTTTACAAGCTTCAAATGCCTCTTTAAAATCTAGATTTGTTTCATATAATTCTTTAAGAAAATCAAAACCCAACACTTGGTTTTGACTCTCTTGAAATAATACATTCCTCCTACTTAAGGCATCTGCAACTTTGTTTGATTGGCCATTTATATGCTTCAAAACAAAATGGAAACCTTGAACATACTCTACCTATTTAGCATGTTTCTGGCTAAGTTTTGGCTGTTGCATAATATACTGTAGTGCATGGTTATCTGAGTAAAGGATAAATTCTTTTGACATTAGATAATGCCTCCATTTCTTTAATGATTATACAACTGCGTAGAACTCCTTATCATAAGAAGAATATTTCTTTTTGGAATCATTGAGCTTTTCACTAAAGTAGGCTATAGGTCTATCTTCCTGGCTTAAAACACCTCTAATTGCTTCTCTGCTAGCATTGCACTTCACTTGGAAATGCTTACTAAAATTCAGGTAAAACCAAAATAGGCTTTTCAGTGATTTTCTTCTTTAACAACTGAAATTCTTTTCTGCTTCAGTAGTCCATCTAAATGGTTATTTGTCCTTCTTTATGGTCTCAATAATAGGTGCATTAATCTTACTAAAATTCTTGATGAATTTTCTATAAAAGCTAGCAAGACCATGAAAACTTTTTACCTAAAAAACACTCTTGGGTGAAGGCCACTCCATGATTGCCTTGATCTTCTCTGGATCCATCTTCAGCCCTTCAGCAGAAATAACAAAACCCAAGTACACTAGCTCTTCTTTCATGAATGAACACTTCTTCAAATTCAGCAATAATTTCTCCTGCTGCAGCCTTTGTAAGACATAATTCAAATGCCTCATATGCTCCTCCTTAGACCTGCTGTAAACTAATATATTGTCCAGATATACTATTACAAATTTACCAATAAAATCTTTAAAAACTTCATTCATGAGTCTCATAAACGTACTTGGTGCATTTGAAAACCCAAAAGGCATTACTCTCCACTCATACAATCCCTCATTTGTCTTAAAAGCGGTTTTCCACTCATCCCCTTCTCTTATCCTTATCTGATGATACCCACTTTTAAGATCTAGTTTTGAAAAATACTTTGCTCCACTCAAGCAATCCATTAAATCTTCAATTATAGTTAAAGGAAATCTGTACCTGATTGTCATTTTATTGATGGCTCTTGAATCTGTACACATTCTCCAGCCTCTATCTTTCTTTGGACTCAACACTGTTAGCACTGCACAAGGACTCAAGCTTTCTCTGATTAGCCCTTTGTCAAGCAATTCTTGCACCTACTTTCTAACCTCTTCATTTTCTGTAGGAGTCATTCTATAAGCTGCTTTGTTAGGCAGACTTGCTCCAGGAATCAAATCTATATGATGTCTAATTCTTCTAATGGGTGGAAACTCATTTGGCAAATCATCAACAATAATATCACAATATTTCTCCAACATTTCTTGAATTTCAATGGGTAAATCAGAAATTTTAGTAGAAGTCATTATTACCTTGGGCTTGCAAATTACAACAAAATTTACCTCATTCTCTTCAATCTGCTTCAAATATTCCTTTCCTCCTAACAATAGAGTTTTTGGATCAGTGTTCTTTCCTGGTACATCTTCTTCTTGCAGAGGCAACAACATATGATTGACACCATCCTTTCCAAACTTGTAGGTGTTTCTTTTTCCATCATGCATGGCTCCTCTATCATATTTCCAAGGTCTTCCAAGCAATATGTGACACACATCCATTGGCATCACATCACATACAATTTTATCTTTATACTTGCCCACCTGAAATTCTACTTCACACTGTTCATTCACTAACAATTGATGTCCCTTTTGCAACCATGACACCTTGTAAGGTGTTGGATGTTTCATTGTCTTTAGCTTCAATTTCTCCACCACTTCTGTAGAGACCAAATTATCAAATATCAATGATCATTTGACAACATTTCCCTTGAACTTTACACATTGTTCTGAATAAAGTCTTTCTTTGTGATGGTTCAACTATCTCCTTTGTTGGCTTGAGCAAAACTTTATTAACTACCAAAGATTCTCCTCTTTCTGGTATATTTTCTTCTTCTGTCACTGCTGCTACTAGTGCTTCTCCCTCAATTAGAGCAACAATTGCATTCCTCTGGCTTGTTCCTGCATTCTCTGGGCACTCAAAAGCTCTGCGTCCCAACTTGTTACCTCTGTAACATCTTATTTCTATTCCTCTTCCTCTGCCTCCTCTTCCTATAGAAAAACTCCCTCTGCCTCTTGCATCACCTCCTATGGGTGCATGCAGGGTTCAGATGCTACTAGCTCCATCTTTATGTGTTGTAGATCTCCCTCTACCACCTTGACTTCCCCTTCCTTGGAAATCACCTCTCCCTCTGGCAGACTGCTTCCTCATGAGTTTTTCTTCAGCTTTCAGTGCTATTTGATAAGCTTCCTCTACTATTTTAGGAGACAGTAGACTTATCTCATCTTGAATGTCCATCCTAAGGCCATTCACATATCTAGCCACCTTCTCATCTATATCTTGGGCTTCTCCAGCTCTTATGCTTACCTTGTAGAATTCCTCCGTGTATTCTTTTACTGTAAAATACCTTATTCTAAGATTTTGCATTTGTCTGAACAAGGTTTGCTGATAATTACTTAGTAAAAACTTACCTCTTTGCTTTGTTACCATCCTGCTCCAATTCTTGATAGGTTGCTTGCCAAGTCTCTTTCTTTCTGCCTGCACACCATCCCACCAAAGCGCTGCATGGCCTTTTAACTTGGTGACAACAAACTTGACTTTCTTCTCATCTTCTGTTTCTTCATAGTCGAAGAATTTCTCCATGCCATTAATCCAGTCTATCAATTCTTCTAGATTCAATCCTCCTTCATATATTGGAACCTCGGTCTTTGGCCTAGCTGTGGATCTCAACACTGACTGGAAGAATCTCATCTCAGGGGTAACTGCTACAGCTTCCTCCTCTGCAGCTTCAACCTCAGGTTCACTAACATCTCCATCATCTATGTTTCTGCCTGTTGTTAATGCATCCAATCTAGCTTGCATCTGTTGCACAACTTCCATTAATTCAGCGTTTGCAATAGGCCGTCCTCTTCCACCATGTCCTCATCCTCTTCCAACTCTGAAAGCCATAGTAACTTTCCTTTTCCTACTTCTGAGATTCAATTCAATGTCAGTTGGTTATTATGATACCACTAATGGTGGCCTGGGTGTAGGTGATATGGTCAAACAGCCGAAGCCTGAGATAATTTCTTCAATTTCTGGTTGAATTCCTCTTTCTGCTTCAATAGGTGTATCAGTCATCTAATTTTAGACTAACTATCTCATGAGGTTTTCCTCTTATCACCCCAACCCTTGTTATCGGCACAAATCATCTCATAGGCATGTTTTCTTCTATCGGGATTATAATCCCATAGGAATTATAAAGATAGACTATTGTTGCTTTAAAACAAGTGAAAATTCGCTTAAAACACAATATATACTGGCGGAGGCCTTCGTTCCAAAGGAACGAAAATACACTATCAGCGGGTTTTGCAAGGGAAATAATCCACACATAGGGATATACTATTGGCAGTCGCTATCGCTCCCAATTATCGGTGCTATGGAGGTCCGACGTGATATCACTATCGCTATCGACGATTGACAATGGCCTCTTTAATATAGATCCGCCTCCCCACTAAACTTCCGATGTGATAGTCTTATGGATCCGATAGACTATCCAATCACTCCTATAATATTTCGGATTCGAAAATCGCACTTCAGACTTCGATGCTTTCAAAGGATAGCCTCTCCCCGCGCCAACGTAGCGATGCGATAAAGGGTTTGGACCTCACGCGGTTATAGTCCAGAGGTGATAATCTTTCAGGTCCGAAACTCTGTTTCGGGTAAGTAATTTCACGATTTCTTGTGTAAGCTTTGTCGCAGAACTCTATTAAGCAAATAAAGAAGCCAAACTCGCCAATATGAAGGAAAACCAGTTAAAGGCTTCAACTACTACGTTAATTGGAAATTTTAGGCCAAATCATTGATATAAAACTCAGAAGAAAAGAATCAAACTGATACATGCATAAACATAACAGTTTAACAGAGAACCATAAATTAGATGCACAGAAAGAGTTTCTGCGGATAATAATTCTTCCAGCTCCCTCGAACTCAGAGCGTCCCGTTATTTCATTTTATAAATAATAGATAAGCCCTCTCCGTCCTTATCCATACAAAAGCATGCCTTTTACATCGATTTAAAACAATTATGCATAAAGCTTGTTACAACTTATCCATAAGCAATTATTACAACATGATTTATTCTTAATTCTATCCTTATCTTAAACTAAAAAACATGGAAATTACTGGCTAAAGGACCCCACTCCTTTGCTTGTAGATTTTTTTTGGATTTTTGGAACAAGTTCGAAGATTTTCCCTCCAAGTCTCATGCTCCTGCATCAGGGTTCCTCCAGTTCACAGCCACCGAAGAAGAGGGAATGTTACACAAAAATATCGTCACTATGATTATTTACAGTCAGTATGGGTCTATCATCACTTGTACTGTCCTCCTAAGCAAGTCTAAGACCTCAGCTCTTCAAATCAAGCTTTGGAAATGGGAGAAAGACATTAAAAATCAATGTAACTCTGGTTCCGCACTTTCTCTCATGGTCACCTGCGGTCCCGCACCTTCTGTGTACAAAAGCTGCGTACCTACCAGCTCTGTCCCTAACGGTGTAGGTGCGGACCCCTGTGAAAGTCAAAAGGCGCAAGTTTTATCTTTAAAAACTCACTTTGGGTTAATTCTAGAGTTTTCTAGAAGGAATTTTGACGTGGATTGTTCGCTCTGAGGTGGTTCATGCATCCCAAAAGAGAAGGAGATAATCCCTTGACTAAAGGAGCTATCCCTTTGAAGGAGGGCTTTATCCCTTTGAAGGAGGACCTAATAACTTCCCTCCATTGCACTATAAATACAGGCATTGGGGTGAGGACTAGGGGGGTTAGAAGTTGAACATTTTGAGGGTAAATGCTGGTGAAATTAAGACTCTTTGGTTGAGCTTGAGAGGAGAGATCACATACCTCTTGGTTCCATTGGAGAGTGAGTGAAACTTGTCAAAGTAGAGGAGACATCTTGTTGGACCCTGGGAGGAGCTTGTACAGCGTCAAGGCAAAGGTTGTAAAGTTCTTCTTCTTTTGAATTAATACAATCAAACTCATTTTTCTCAACAAGTATCTTATGTTATTTGTTTCATGGACTCCTTGACTTTCATGTTAAATATGTTTTATGCAATTGGCTTTTCAGGTGCTATTCAATTTGTTTGCCTTGTTTGTGTTTGCAGATTCGCGAAAAGGAGCTCATTTGGATCAAAGGAGCGAGGGCATCCACAAGCTTGCGTTGGACCAAAGGTAGGCCCTAAAAACACTTGTTTGCTATTGTTTATCAAAGCATATTTAGAGAAAGATAGTGTCTGGTTGGTTTGCTTGTCATTAGGTCTTCTTTAGATTCTAGGAAGGTCTATCTTGTCCGCAAGATCAACTCATTCCGTGTGACAGGGAAGGTTGGATGTTTGATGTAGTGGGGGTATTTGGCAAAAATTTCCCTAAGTTATCCCTATTCCTACGAGGCATGAAAGGAAATATTTTTGGTTTGGTTTTGTTTTTCTTTCAAACTTGGAAAGTACTTTGCAGAATTGAAATTGTTGATTGAAAGAAAAATACTGACTGAATGAAAAGGCTATTTTCTGAATTGAAATCTTGCTTGCAAAATGGAAAGGAAAGCAAAAAATGGAAAATGGAAAAAAAAGGAAACAACTAAATTACTTTTGCAGAAATAAACTAATGGAAAAATATTGGAGACAAGAAATAGAAGAAAAGAAAGCAGTAATCACATTTTACTCAAACACCTCCCCAGCAACGACGCCAAAAAGTGATGAGTGCCAGTATTGCAGCAAGAATGCTGCAACTCTTGGGCTACCAACTTTACTTTATCAACCTGGGGTTCGTACAAACTTGGAGGTGATAGTGCTGTATACACAAGTAAAAGTGATGGTTCTACCTGTTGTCACTGTTCAGCTGGCGAGAGACCACTGGGGTTTTCAAGCCAGAATTCTATGGAGTCAGAAGAAGCTTGATTTCTTGATGGAAGAAAGGTAAATCTACTCTAAGAGAGAGCTACTCTACTGCAATAATGGAGAAGATCGAAATTCAATGCTAAATCACACCATTTCCTAATTAACTGCTAAGAAACTATGCTTTGTAGAAATGCTAAATCAACATGAACCAAATGCTACTATCTAAGTTATAGAAGTAAGCATCAAACATCACTAATGTGCAAGTAAAGAGACTGAACTAAATCTGTTTTTGCCTTTTTGTCTTTTCATGCAAAATCAAGTATGCAAACTAATTTCTTTTGGTGATGTGGCAGGTGAATTAAGGATGTTTGAGGATGGCTAGAAGGGTTAGGAGATGGTTGGATGGTGTGGGAGACCTTTGGGAGGCTTTTGGTGACTTCGTAGAGGTTTTGCCTCAATTCGGCCTCAAAATAGGCCATTTCAGGAAAACCTACAAGATGTAGTAGAAACCTACAGGATTCCCTGTAAACCTACAAGATACAGTCGAGAGTAAAATGTGAGGTGTTGGAGGTGATGGAAGGCTTAGGAAAGGTGGTTTATGGGTGGAATGGAGTGGGAGAAGGTCTACGATCACTTAGAAGTCAACAACAAAGATAGGAGATGGTTGGATTCGCTCAATGTGTTTGGAAGAATTTCTATGAAAAATGATGAAAACTAGTGAAGGTGATGGTGCAAACAAGGGATGGCTAAGGTGGATGGAGTGGAAGGTGGCTACTGGATATGAAGTCTTAGTCTCCTCTTGAAGCACCTGCTATGCATAAAACATGTATATCTTCCAAAAATTTATGTAAACAAGAAACATTCTCATAAACTAGAAAACCAGAATTAATGAACTAACTACCTACATTATGCATGAGGAAAGGTGTTGAAAGGAATGAAAGCATGGATGAGATCTACTAAAAAATTGAAGATGAAAAATATGATAATGGAGTCATACCTTGCAAAACTAACCACATACTAATTTAAAGACAACAAACTCCAAAGCTCATAAAAGAAATAGAAATCTGTGTTTTCGGGGTTGCTTAAGGGTCCCTTCCTCAAGTCATGATCCCAGATGGAGGAAGTGAGGCTGAGACACCTGCTGACAACCTTATGGTGCTCCTTTTATCCCTACTAACCTGCTACTGAAGTAAGGCACAAATTGAAGCAAACTAATAAACAACCAATCCAATCTACACTAGCAATGGAAATGCATCTAAAAGCAAATTAACAATGAAGCTATGAAACTACACTAAACATACATACACAAGAAAGAGGAGCCTTGGTTGCTAGGGTTGGGCCCTAACCCAAGAGCTTCAGCCCTCTGAGCTAACTAGTGCTAGCTCAAAACAAAACTCATTCTTATTACCAAAACAGAAAATGACATATCTAAAACTTTCACAAGTCTGAAGCTCGAAAATAGCTTAGAGTTTTACAACCAAAATATGAATCCTAATGAGGCTCTAGGCCTCTCTACTTATACGACTGAAATCCCCAACAAATTCCTTAAAATCAAGGAGGCTCGGCTCCTGAACTCGAGATAAACTAGCTCTTTGTCTCTCACTTGCTCAGTGCCTTCTAATCCTCATGGCTTAGCTGCTTGCATTCCGAGCTGGTGTGATGGATGGAGGAATATTTGAATGGGGGATAAGTAAATGAGGAGGATTTACCTCCTACAATCCCTCTCCCTTGTCCCATTTTAGTTTTAACCTTATTATTTGCAAAAACTCCTTGATTTTCTCCTTCAATCCTGCATTCAATGCATATTAGTCCACTAGGCATAATATCCAACTCTAGCTCATCTCATAAACAAAATATAATAGAAAACATGTAATAAGTTGTGAGAAAAGTTGGTTTGACTAAGCTAGGAGGTGAATTAAGGTCCATATAATTACCCAATGATGAGGCTCATCACTAGGCAAATTTTGTGGTGGGGAAGAATATCCCCATGTCTAATATTTTGGATTTATCAGGAAAATCCCTAGTTGGATGTTTTAGCGACAGCACTGTCAAGATTTCAAGCATTGGGAAGTGGCTATGGAATCGTGGAAACTACTCATTGGATATTTACCCTCTTATCACCTTATTCCTTAAGGTTGGCTAGCCTTCATTTTTTAGTCTAAGAAGGATTGGAACACTATTATGGGTGTCTCCTGGTCTTGGGGCAAAGCAGGGCTCTCCCTAAAACCCTAGAATATCAATTTTGATCCTTCAAAGGAGTTTGTGGAGGCAATCAGGGCTTGAGCTATACTTCTTGGGCTCCCCTTCAGTTTTGTGAGGAAGACATGCTAAAATCCATCGACAATAAGATATGCATTTTCATATGGTTGGAGCCTAAATAGGAATTAAAGCCAGATCGTCAATGGGCCTAGATTTAGGTTGAAATTCATTAGAATGAAAGCCTCATGGAAGAAATCGAGATTGACTTCGATGGGAAAAAAATTGGATAAAAAAGATCAACTATTAGACGATTCATTTTAAGCGTTTCTTGTGCCATGAGGTAGGTCACCTCACATCCAATTGTCATCACAGGGGACTATCTCTTAGTGTTCCTCCCAAGAAGAAATAGTTGACACATAATGGTCCTCATCCTCCTACAAATTTGGTACCAAAAGGCATACCTCCCTCCTATTGCACCAACCATGTTGTATCACTAGCATGCTCTACCTCTATTGGAGGGTTACATGTCTTGACTTCAAGTGATGACTCCTCTAGGGTTAGCATAGTTATGTCCCTGCCCTCTCAGTTCTATTTTTCTTCTTCTTTTATTTCCTCCTTCCCTCCTGCCCCTGCCTCCTCCATCCCCTCCCTTTCCCTTCCTACTATGATTTCCCCCCTCAACCTTCCCCCTCTCCCTACTCCTCCCCTTCTCTTATGGACACTTTGGTTCCCTTCTCTTCCCCCTCTCACTTGTACCTCCCCCTCCACCATCCCTTCTCCTCCCTCCCTTGTTCCCACCCAGGAGCACAAAGCTTCATACGCCCTTCACTGTAAAACCAAAATTGTGGGTCCTCCCCCTTCCTCTGACAGCTTGTCTCTAGACCTACCTGTCACAAACTCTATTGGACATAATCCTAACCTCCACAAAACCTAAGAAAGGGCTTTGCTTGAGATTAAAAAAAGAAAGAAAAAGAAGTCCCCATCTCCAAGGCCCTTAGAGTAAGAAGAGCCCTTGCACCCTCTTAAAAATGAATATTTTATGCTTTAGCATGCGAGGGTTAGGGGGTTCCCAGAAGATGTTAGCCCTCAAAAAATTGCTCTCCACACAAAAGCATGATGTTATTCTTATACAAGAAATGATGTGCCCTAGTGAGAGAGCTAGAAGAATATTAAAATGGTTTTTCAGACCATGGTCTTTCCGCCACCTAGATGTTGTTAGACATTTGGGTGGCCTCATATTCGGCTGGAGCCCTAACTACCAGGCGATCACCACTTCATCTCTCTTCTTTGCAATTCTTCTCAAGCTCAAACATAAATATTTCAACTGTGATTTTTTAGGATTAAATATAAATGGTCCATATATTGAATGCACTTCATATTGGGAGAATCTAGACATTATAGGTGTGTTCGCAAATCCATATACAGCAGTTGGAAGAGATATTAATTTCACTATTTATTTAAGGGGATTCTGGGGGTATAGTCTGCGTCCAGACCCACAGAAAACTTTTTTCCAAGATTTTCTCTCAAGGCATAACTGAACCCATCAAGATCCTTCCCACTTAGAGCAGTGGGAACTCATAAGGAAATGAAATATTGAAGAGGCTCGATTGTTTCTTAATCTCCATTGGAATATGAAACTCAGGATATGCCATCAAATCCACAGTTGAATTGGGTGGTATATCAGACCACTAGCCCATTATATCCATTTTGGTTTAACCCCTCTTAGCTTCAGGAGGAAGCATATTATGTGCTCATCAATTCAACCTCGAAGCGTCTATCGCCTTTGGAAGATATCTCATAAATGGAACAATTTAAGGATAATTTCCTAAATATGAAAAGGATTTCCAAGGCATGGGCCAAATCCCACCAATCCAATATGGACAAGGAATTATAAGAGATCGATAGGAAAATATTGAAATTCATTCTGCAGATGTCTTGAGGCTTGTCTCAATATGATATTATAGGAAATGAAACCTTTGGAAGAAAGAAGATATTCTCTCTTACTATTGCAGGAAGAAAGATTGTGCCTTAAGAGCAAAGCGATATGGCTTGAATCCAGGGACAACAATATAAAATTGTTTCTCCAATATGCTAATTATCGGGAAAAGAGGAACACTATCTGGGAAATTAAATACGAGATCGAGCCCCTCTTACAGACTTTTGAGGAAAAGGTTGAGGTCGTGGTTTGATATTGTTAAGAAGTGTAGCAAGAAAGGCTCAATTTGACTCTGCCTTGGTCGAATTGAGAAAATTTGGATTTCCACATCAACAGACAACTTGGAGGTAGTTAATTGAGGTGGCATGGCTCTTGTCACGAAAATATCTCAATAAATTCAAGTTATAGGGCTTGGATTTCAGTTATGCATGTGTGATTACTAATTTATAGCAATCCAGTTCAGTTATTTCTAGTTGTATTCAATTAAACTAGTTCCAACTATTGATAGAACTAGTGGAAGGTTAGTTGTGCAGTGGGACAATAGTCTAACTCTATGATCATCCAAATAACTGATCAATCAACTCAAAATAGCTAGTGCATGTAAGAAATTTGAGTTCCTCAGTTGTGGTGGATATTCCAAGGGAGTGTAACAAGTAGTTGTAAACTAGTTTGAGTGTACAGGTGTTGCACACAATCAGATGATCAATTCTTGGGAATTGTGCAATCAATTGGAGGAAAATTCCTACAAATAGGGGCTTAATTCCTCAGGAATTCAGCAAGGAAATAGGGGCTCAAGCTGAGGTAGAAATTGACTAAGTCTAGGTCAGAGCTTCTCATTGAGTAGAGAGATAGGTTATTCACTTGCAGGTTGTGCTCAGAGCGGGAAAGCAATCGTAATTCATTATCTATTCATCTGATCAATGCAAAGAGGCTTGAGGGGTTTCCCCAATTGGGTTCCACTAGAAAAATATTGTGCATGTGTGGTTTTCCTTATTGCATGTTCAATGTGAATTTTGTTCTAAATTGTGAATTAAATTATGTTGATCAGTAGAGTAGAATTGTGTCTCTTAATTTTAGATTAATTTTCTTGAGTAGTTGCAATTCTACCACCATATTTCTACATGGTATCAGAGCAGGATTCACATTAGAACAATAATTTCGAAGTTTTTTCTTGGGAGGTTCGAATTTGCAGCTTCAATGTAGTAAGATTTCTTCAGAGTTGGGAGAATGGCCTTCAATGGACTAAGATTAGAGTATGCCTTGGAAGGCAACTCAAATTTCATTGCATGGAAGGATTGCATGGAGGCAGTGCTTGATGACAATGGATTTCTAGAATATGTCAAGACAGACATTCCAAAACTAGGATCAGTTGATGCCTAGAACCTAGCCCAATGGAAGAAAGATGTAGCTAAGGCGAGGAGAATAATCTTGGAGGGAGTGCGAGACCACATTGTCTCAAATCTCCATGGGAAAGAAACTCCTTTTGCAATGTGGAAGGCATTGACTGAGCTATTCGAGAATAGAAGTGACCATAGAAAACTGGTCCTTAAAGACAAACTTTGAAACATTAAGATGTAGAAGAATGACATTATTCTGCAGTATCTCACCAGATTTACACAAGTTCGGGATGAGCTTGGAGGGGTTGGTGTGAATGTTACAGAAGATGACCTAGTGAGCCTAGCTCTTCTAGGCCTTCCCAAAAGTTGGCATAACTACTAAGACTCAATGAACAAGAGGGAGAAATTATCGAATTGGGAATGCTTATGGTCTAATTTGGTACAAGAAGAGATCAACCATAATACTAGAGATGGAACCTCATCTAAGGGAGAGGATGAAGAAAATTTTGTGTTGGTTGGAAAGGGCAAGAAGGGAAAAGGGAAGAAATCTCAAATCAAACCAGAATCTAGCCAAGGGGGCAAGAAGAAAGACTTGTCCAAAATAAAATGCTTTAATTGTCATGAATTCATGCACTATGCTACAAAGTGTCCACACAAAAATTCTAGCAAGAAGAACTCAAGAGGAGCAGCAAGTGAAGCATTGGCTTGATAGTTTGAGCTAAACTTAACCCTTATCACATGCATGGCCAACACTATGATGGGAATGTGTGGTACTTGGACTCAGGTGCCTCGTTCCACCTAATAGGGTGCAAATATTTTTTCAATGACAGAGGAGAAAGATCTCTAGATGCATATTGAGCTTGGGGATGACATAAGGTTCAATGCTACCGAGATTGGTACAATAACCTTTAAGAGGGAGCCAAGATCCCCTCTTCGCCTCAAAGATGTCATGATTGTACCAGGCCTAAAGAAGAATCTCATCTCTATAGCAGTTTTCGAAGATCGTGGATATGATGTAATATTCAGTGAAAGTAAAGCCTTTCTGAGGCATAAAGCAAATAGACAGGTGAAGCAGATCAAGGTTCATGTGAAGAACCTGTACAAGTTGGATATGGAAGATTGTGTTGCATTAAGTAGTAAGGCAAAGAAAGTGTAAAGTTGTGATGTTGGTGAACTCTAGCACATGAGATTGGGCCATTTCCTTCATGGTGTCCTGAAAATTATGCAACAAATAACCACTAGCCTCCCTAAAGGAGAACTCGAGCAACATGATGTCTATAAAGGTTGTACCTTAGGTAAGTATGCAAAATACACATTCCATGAACAAGGCGACAAAGCACAGGTAGTCTTGGAAAGAGTCCACTTTGATGTTTATGGAATTTTCTCTATAGCCTCCACTACTAGACATAAGTACTTTGTTATTTTTATTGATGATTTTTCAATAAAGTGTTGGATCTTATTCATGCGGAAGAAGGATGAGATATTCTCAAAGTTTGGAGAATTAAAGGCACTAGTTGAGAAAGAGACCAGAAAGAAGGTGAAGGCTCTCATGAATGATAATGGAGGTGAGCATGTTTTAAATGACTTCAAGGACTTTTGTGCTAAAGAAGGAATTCGAAGAGAGCTGACAACACCCCATAACCCATAGCAGAATGGGGTAGCTGAGAGGAAGAACTGGAACATTGTGGGAGTTGCGAGATATATGCTACATGACCAAGGCTTGCCACTTTATTTGTGGGAAGAGGCATGTAACACTGCAGTATAATTGTAGATTTAGAGTCCTCATCAGATTCTTGGTATTATTACACCAGAGGAGGATTTCTCGAGGAGAAAGTCGGATGTATCTCATTTCAGAATTTTTGGAGTCTCTATTTACTGCCATGTCTCCAAATATTTGAGGAAGAAACTTGAGCTGACAGTATAGTTGGGAGTTTTTGTGGGTTACAATGAAACTCCACACATTTATTGTGTTTACTTACCTTCCCTTAGAATGAAATTTATGTGAAGGGATCTAATTTTGATGAGGAGAAAGCGATGCAATGCTCTTTTGAGAGGGAGCTTCAGAGCCCACCAGAAGATGAGTTTTTAGCTCCAAAGGAGGAATTGTAGGAAGTTGTGGAGAAGTCACAAATGGAGGATCATAGAGGAGGCAAAGTGGAGAAATCCACTCAAGCATAACCATCTAGAGAAGGGAGAAAAATAACTAGGGAAGTTGATAGATTGGTGCATGATGTGAGGGAGAATGTGGGAGGTCCTTCAAATTTGCCTAGGAAAAGGTCACCTGAGAGGTACACTGGATACATGGCTCTAATGATTGATCTTGTAGATTGTTATCACTCATAAGTTTTCCCTAGAAGTTATCAAAAGAAGGAATCATTCGAGGTAACCACAAACCAATCTTTTAGGCTCAGATTCTAGCCAACCTAAGTCCAGAGAGGGCTCTCTCTTTATAATTTAGCTTTGTTTTTATGAAATTTTAGGCTAGTTCTTAGTGTGCATAGGGTTTTGATTTTAGATTGAAGGTTGGGTGGTGGAATTCTTAGAGCAGATGGATAGAGCTAGGTCTTCAAGCCATTGGGCTATGGAGTCAATCAATGGATAGCATAACTAGACTAGATCATTAAAGGGAATGTTCACAGGGCAGGCTAGTAAAGCAAAAGGCAAATCTTCAGGTCTAATGGATGAAATGATTCTAACGAAGGTGAAAGGGCAATGAAGAATCCTTGGACCGGGATCAGAATGGAGAACAGAGAGTGATCATAAACAAAGGGCAATTAAGAATCCTTTGCTATAGACCAGGGAAGAAACTACGGAAACTAAGGAGCAGTTAAGAATTCCCTAACTAAGATAGTTTAGTAGAAAACATTTAGAATGTAAACAGTCAAGACAGAGTGCATTCAAGCAATTTCTGAAATATCATTCCTTGTTATACATTTAGATTTTAGAGAAACAAATAAGATTATGAAGAAACATAAGAAAAAACAACAATAAACATGAGAGAATACTTATTTGTATTTTGCTTTACACAAGAATCCTGTAAAATATCTGATCTTTATTCCTTGATCCAACAAGCCAATCCAGTCATTGATACAATAGAATTTTGATTTGAAAGAGAAAGTCTATAGAAATGTCATGGAATCCACCCTACATACTTCGAAATATGAAGTATTTATACAAAAAATAATTACAAAATATCTCATAATAGTTTGAGATTTAATCTAGGAAATAAAATATCTTCATGCATGAAGATAGAGACAGATGTGAAACTGCTTCTTGCTGTCCCATTTATTGTGGTGTTGCTGGCTGTTTCTGTTGAGTTTTAAGCCCTTTAAGTTGGCTAATGGTTGTGGTATTTCCACGCTAGAGTCTTCTTTACTTTGATCTTTCACTGATACTCTTTGAATCTGTTACTCTTTGACCCTACTTATCTGTCTTTCACCTGTTTCACCTGGCTGCCTTCAAATTTACTGTGGTAACTTTCTGCTGTAAAACCTTTTCAAAGTAAATTTGTCATTTTATCCCACCATTTTGCTTCAGGCAATCTCACCTTTAACATTCTCCTGTAAATTTCGTCTGCCTCTGTGTATTTTGCAAAATTGGGCTTGGTGAGAAACAGATGTTTCACCTCATGTTCTAAGAAAAAGAGGTTCTCTAATGTATCATACAATACTTTTCCAGTAGGCAAAGATTTAATGCCTGAAGTGCTGGCTTGTTCTTTGGCCAACCTCCTTAGTCTATCACTATAATCCAACTGGGTCATGAGTTTATCATTAATGACCATAGGAATGGGAAGGCCTTTGTCCCTCAAAATTTGAAATTTGGCCATAAACTTGTCAATGGCCACTTGCATGTTGTGGCACTTTTCTTCCAAGTTGAGCATAAGGTTTCTTTGGAAAGAACCTTTTTGATTTCTAGGATGGCTTCAGTCCTATCCTCTACACCAAGCTCATGGAGCTCATACATGTTATTACTGTTTAGGAGGTGGATGAGTCGATTTGCATCCTCTGGTTGGTCTCCTAATTCTTCCCTTATTTTCTGGATAGCCTCAGTGGCTACCTTCACCAATTCAGTTTGCTCAAATATAACTTGAATTGATGGCCAAATATCATTGACAAAGTCAATGATATTGGCCCAGAGCATTTCTTTGGTCTGTCCTAGCAGCTTCTACAGTGTCAAATATTTCTCTAGGACTTTGATTTTCTCACCCATCCTTAGGGCTTTCTGTGTTCCTCTGTCTACTGGATTTGGGAATGTTTACAGTCAGTTTCTAAACTTGCCACTTTCTCCTTTAATATTTTAAGCTCTGTAGCTTGGATGGACATTTCCTCCATAGCCTTTACCAGTTCTGCTATTTTTTCCATTGAAGTACCTGTTGCTATACTGGATTTAGGTGTAATTTGCATTGTTGTGGTAGGTGGAGCTGTTGGTGCTAATGATGCTGCCAATGTGGAAGGAACTGTTGTTGTCATTTTGGGAATGGCAGTTGTGGAAGTTGTTGCCAGATCACTTTGTTTGGACTGAATCAAAATGTCCAACTCCTTCTTTTTTTCTTTAAGCTGATCATTTAGCTTTAGGACTAGGTCCATAAGCTCTTCATGTCCTTTTTGTGCTTCTAGGACTTCCATGGTTTGAGGGTGATGTAGTTGAGGAATTTTGAGCTGCTTCTTCAGTGCAACAATGTCATCATTCTTCTTTTTGATCAGCTGCTCTTTTGCTTTTACATCTTTGGGATCATGTCCCAATCCTATCACTAAGTCCTCTAAGGACTTGATTCTTGTACCTTTGGCCTGTGAAGAGGCATTTTCCAACTGAAACTGAGCTAACATATTATTTAAAGAGTTTTGCAACTGGTGGGCTGCTATGGCTCTCCCTGTCAGTGTAGAATAAATCATCTCACCAGTTTTCTTATGTAGCTCAATCTGGTCAATGGGATGAATATCCCTTTCCAGTACTTCAAAATCCACTCTTTTGAAATCTTTTGCTACCCTTGGTTGCTGAGTGGTCAGCTTAATGAAGGTCATTTGCATCTTCCCCTCTTTGACATCATAGGCTGACATGAGCCTTGTTTGATTGATAGGGGTCATTTTCAGGTACTGTGCATATGTCTGGGCTTTTAGCCTCTCATTTATGGCCTTTATCTCTTTGTATCTCTCTTTTATGTCTTGATCTTTGTCTGTTGGCATTCTGAAAGAGGATACCTCAACACTCTGCTATTGTTCCAACATTTGAGTGTGTGATGTGGAAGGTTCTAGGATGCCTCCAGATGGAGTGGCCTGCCTGCTCCTATCTCTTTCTATGCTGGTAACCTCAGTTGTCTCTTCTGTATATTCCTGCTTAGAGGCAGGATTCATTCTTTGTCTCTTTTCCTAGCTTGTCTCTACATAGGCTTGAGATGTTGTTCTTCTTGAAGGAGTGGCTCCTTCCCTATTTCTCTTGAGGTTTTTCTCCTCATTTAGAGGAGTCTATAAGATTGGGGGGATACTCATAGTGGCCTCTGGTCTGTCTATTTTCTTTGATTGTTCTGGTATATCTATTGGGTCTGGTGGTTCTGATTCTTCTTGTGCCTGTGACTCTTCCTGTATCTGTGATTCTTCTTGGACCTGTGATTCTCCTGGTACCTGCAAGAAAAAACCCTCATCAAGCTGTTTCTCTAGATCAATTAAAGTGTTTTCCACAGCAACTTCAGTGCTATCCCTGTCTTCTAAAGTGTTTTCCACCCATTCTAGTTGGTTGGCATACTTTTCTATTTCAGGGATACGGTGGTGAATGTAGGGAGCCATCTTTTTTTTTTGTCTTTTGTTGCAGATGAAATCCAAGGGATCATATCTCCATATGAAGCTCTATTTTAGATTTAATCTTTGAAGGATTTCATCTGCCTCCTTTCTAGCTTCTCGGCTATTACAAATAAAGGGACCTAATTGGTCTTTGATCCTGAGCTGGGCCTTCTTTTTGGCTTTGAAAAAATGTACCTCATCTGAATTGATTATCTGTCTGTAGTACTCCAGAAAAAATAACCTCATTGGGAGGTATTTGGGTAGTTTATATGGGGCCAGCTCACAGCCATAAATTCTAATCTTAGTGTGGTTTTGGTACAAGTACCAATACCCCACTTTGGATTTTTTTGAGAGTTGCAGGATCCTCCTTATATCTGAACTGATTCTTGGAGGAGGGCTGCCTATCAGCATTGTCACAATGGGATGCACAAATCGGTCTATGAAGTCTATATATGAATATGGAGAGTCACATTTGTGGATCAGTGGAGTCCAAAAAATTACTTATCTAGGGTGACCTTTTGTGTCAAGCTTCTGAAGAGTAAATGGGAACTTATCAGCTTGGTAGTATAAAAAGAGGTGCTAAAAAACAGAGGAGTACTTGAAGACTCGCTCATTACTCATCCTAAGGAACTGGTCATGCATTCTATTAGCTATAAACTTGGCATAATCATAAATAATAGCAGGATGTTGTCCTAGAGCGTATATGGACATGAAAGCCAAGATGATCTCATCTATATACTCACTGGTGGTATAACCTAGGACACGGGATATCATTGCCACAATGTCTTGGCCAAATGGGGAAAATATGGTAGAAACATATGGAGGAGGTTAATTGGGGGTATACTTCTCTTCTACAATATAAGTTTGGATTATCTGGGCCAATCTTGCAGGGCTAAGCTTGGGAAATAATTCCAATAGATCTCCAATGGAAAGGGAAGTCAAGTTTTGGCTAGGTTGAAGTTGTAGCATCTCATTTATTGATTCAACAGTGATGGTGAAAAGTGTATTCTGGTTGGGGGACATCACTGCTCTTTGGCTGGGGATATAGTTTGCATGGCAGTAATGGACAATTTCTGGGAAAATGTGAACTTCAGGGAATTGGTACTTGGGCAAATAGGACTCCCAAAAACCAATTTTATCAGCATGGTTCAGGTATTAGTCTATGTAGCAGGAGTAGAGTTTAAGAGGAGATTCAAGGACAAAGGTGTCCTTTATCTGAAAATCCTTTTCTGCCAGGGGGAGATGGCCTAAGTCTATATGAGGAGTGGAAATAGGTCTGACATCCATGGCAATTGGGGCAGCCATTCTTAGTTCTTGTGGATTTGAGAATGGGGGAGGTGGTTTTTAGTTTTTTAGGGCAAAGGTGGTTGAGTACAGTGTAAGCTTAAGTTACTTGAGTTCCTTTAATTAATTTTTCACTTTAACTAACAAACTCAGTAACTGGTTCTGAAATTGAGAGGTTTTCTAGTGAATTATGGCTTAAATACCTGGAATTAGGGAGAACTAGCTCTGAACAGGTCGGCTGGCAACTGTGAACAGTTGAAAAGGTTCTGAGTAGGTTGGAGAGAAAACTGGGTGCTTTGTGGCGTCTTTAGGGTGCAATTGGATGTAGGTTGACAACTTCGACGTTTGCAGGTGCGTGCATGGAGCTTTTCAGTTGAAAAAACGATAAAACAAATGATTTGGGGCTTTTTTGGATTTATGCGCAAAAGTCAATTTTGGCGGGTACAGGTGAACAATGGTTATTTGTTGTGTAGCAGGGTGAACAATGGCTTTTTTGGCACGTAGCAGGTGGGCGGTAAGTGGTTTCCATCGCACCGCTTTTGGGCGCTCGGTGGTATTGGGGGGAGGCCACCCGATTCCATTCATTGAGCGACACGTCGCCTTGGGGGCCTAGTGGAAAACAACCCATTTTGGGCGGGTTATGTTCAGACGTCGGGGCCCATCTGAAATGGATGAGAGCCATCCGATGTGGAGCGGAGAAATCGTATGGTGATCGGGTAGTGGAGTTGCACAGAGGGTAGTGGGGGGGCTCGGCGGGTGATTAAGTGCGACACTTTTAAGTTAATGAATGATTAAGGCGGGGTTAAGGCGTCGGGATCATTAGGGGAGGGTTTAATTGGGTTTTAGGCTAACTTAATAGCGGATCGATTAGTTAGTGGGTTTGGGTAGAAAATCATTGTTTATATAATTAAACTAGGGTAGGGTTAACTAATATTTTCGGGAGTTAAATACATACGGGAAGCGGGTTTTTGCTTGGGATTTTAATAAATAAATTAGTAATTAGTAAAATGAGCGGAAAGGGGCACATTACTATAAGTATATTATATTCCATGTTTTAATGCTTTTCCGATAATAACATAAAAACTTAGGATATAGTGTTTTTGTGGGTTTTTGATATGAAAATGATTTATGTGGGGGAATGAACACTTTTCCTAGGTAAAAGTAATTTAACCTTAGGAAAAGAGTATTATTAGGGAAGATGAATGAACTTAAGGGGGGAATGAATGTTTATGAGGGGGTTTTTAGTACTTATTGCGTATAAGTCACTGAGCCGAGGGTCCGGTCCCTTCAAAAGTCAGAGAAATGCTCTGAGCCTCTTTGACTTAAGGTTTCTAAGTACTTTGATCTTTATTGTGGGAAATTAGTTAAGTGAAAGGTGAAATGAATGAGGGAGGTTAATTAATTGACTTTGATATCCATCTGCATGCTTGAGTGCCCATTCACATTTGGAACTTTTATGATGAAAAAAGATGATAAACATGCTTTTGTCTAATCAATCACCATACTTCTGCAACCTTTCTTCTACTTACCAACCTACTCATCCTACCATTTTCACTTCTCTTTATTAGGGTGCATTTTAGTTAGAAAACCCTTATCAAACATGTTTCTTTCTTTTTACAATAGTAAACTAACTAAGTCTAACATTATTACATCCAAGGGCTCAGATTAAACAGTTGAGCTCCTTTTATGTACTCTACCTATCTAATTATCTGCCAAGATTAGACAGTTTGGTCAAATTTTTATTCTCTATCTATAGACATGAAATAGCCAAGTTTAAACATTTTGACTATCATGGATTGTGGCAAATATTACAAACTGCACACAATCATTTATTATGCACAAAAAGTAAATAGTAGTGGCATTTTGGCTTGCTCACTTTCATGGTCTTTTTATTTTCTTGGGGTTCATATTTTTCATCTTTTTTGACCTTTTTATTGTTTTTGTCCTTTGATTATTCTTTTAGGACATACCCTCTTTACATTTTTTAATTTTTTGAATATGGAAAACATTTGCAGAAAGCAAAGGTATGTACATATTACAGGTTTAATCTCAGCCATTCAAAAATTATGACTCCTATTGGTATAGGAACCTAACATAGATAATGATCCATCCTCTTTTGAGGAAGCAATTGAGAAACCAATTTGGGTTGATTAAATGGTGGAAGAATACGAATCCATCGTGAAGAACAATGTTTGGGAAGTGGTCCTAAGACTGGTAGTTAAATCAGTTATGGGTTCAAGATGGATCTTCAAGGTTAAGCATGTAGTAGATAGGAGCATAGAGAAGTATAAGGCCAAATTTGTGGCCAAATAATTCTCTCAAGTTGAGGGAATTGACAATGAGGAAACATTCGCTTATGTAGCAAGGTATTCATCCATTATATCAGTTCTTGCATTGGATCCGCAGATGGGGTGGATGATCCACCAAATGGACGTAAAAACAACATTTCTCAATGTGTTATTGAGGAGGAGGCATACATAGAGCAACCATAAGGTTTTGAGACATTTTATAAGCAGTCTCATGTGTGCAAACTCAGGCGAACTTTGTACGGTCTCAAACAGGCACCTTGAGCTTGGTACACTCGAATCAACAGTGATCTCACTGGTTTGGGCTTCACAAAGTGAAGCGAATGCAAACCTCTATCATATTTGGGTAGAAGGTAAAGTACTTGTTTTATATGTTGATGATTTAATATTGACAGGTGATGAGCAGTTGATCAACTCTTGCAAGGAGGACCTTGCAAGGGAATTGAGATGAAAGACATGGGTCTCATGCACTACTTCCTCAGTTTGGAAGTATGGAAAGGTGATGGGGAATTTTTTATGTCTCAAGGAAAGTATGCCACTGAGATACTGCAGAGATTTCACATGGAGAGATGCAAGCCCATGGAGACACATCTAGCGACCAACTAGAGGAAGGAGGATGCCACTTCAAGTGAAGAGGTTGATGCTACTATTTACCAGTAGCTAGTGGGTTCACTGATGCATCTTGTGAGCACATAAACAGATATGTGCTATGAATTAAACCAGCTAAGCCAAGGTATGGTTAGGCTGACCAAATTGTATTGGAATGTAGTTAAGCATGTTTTACGGTACCTCAGAGGCACTACATAGTATGGATTATGGTACAAAAGGACATAGGGAGTGAAGTTGTGTGGCTTCATAGATGCAGATTGGGTAGGGATTCCATCCGACCAAAAGAGTACATTAGGTGGAATTTTCAGTGTTGAGTCCATAGTTGTTTCCAAGTACAACAAGAAGCAGAGGTTTGTGGCGCTCAGCTCGGCAGACGCAGAATAAATGTCTACAAGTCAAGCAACATGTGAGGCAATCTGGATGAGAAAGATACTTGTGGGACTATTTGGTCAGGAGATGGATTCCAATTGTGATCTATTGTGATAATCGGAGTTTCATTAAGCTCTCTGAGAATCCAGTGTTTCACGATCGATCCATGCATATAGATATTCAATATCATCATTTACGAGACTATGTGCAGAGGTGGATAATGTTGCTACAATATATTCCAACAAAGGAACAAGATGTTGACATCTTAACAAAGGCTTTGTCAAGAGGGAAGTTTGAATTCCATAGGTGCGGGATAAGGGTGGTTGAAAATCCCTTTCTTACTAAGAGGGAGTGTTGAGAAGTGTAGCAAGAAAGGCTCAATTTGACTTTACCTTGGTCAAACTGAGAAAATTCAAATTTCCACACCAACAGGGAACTTGGACGTATTTAACTGAGGTGACATGGATCTTATCACTTAGTTAGCTCAATAAATTCGAGTTAGAGGGCTTGGAGTTTAGTTATGCATGCGTGATTGCTAATTTATAGCAATCCAATTCAGTTATTTCCAATTGTATTCAGTTAAACTAGTTCCAATTGTTGATATAACTAGTGAAAGGTCAGTGGTGCAGTGGGACAAAAATCTAACTCGGTGATCATCCAAATAACTAATCAATCAACTCAAAATAGGTAGCACATGCAAGAAATTTGAGTTCCTCAGTTGTGGTGAAGATTCCAAGGGAGTGTAACAAGCAGTTGTAAACTAGTTTGAGTGTACAGGTGTTGCATATAGTTAGATGATCAATCCATGGGAATTGCACAATTAATTGGAGGAAAATTCCTAAAATATGGGGGCCTAATTCATCAGGATTTGCACAAGGAAATAGGGGCTCAAGCTAAGGCAGAAATTGACTAAGTTTGGGTTAGAGCTTCTCATTGAGAAAAGAGATAGGTTATTCACTTGCAGGTTGTGCTCAGAGTGGGCAAGCAATTGTAATACATTCTCTATTCATTTAATTAATGCAAAGAGGCTTAAGGAGTTTTTCCCAATTGGGTTCCCCTAGAAAAATATTGTGCATGTGTGGTTTTTCTTATTGCATGTTTGCGAATGTTGTTTTAAATTGAGAATTAAATTTGACAAATCAATAGAGTATAATTGTGTCTCTTGATTTTAGATTAAATTTCTTGAGCAATTGCAATTCTACCACCATATTTATACAGATATTTCCAATAATTATATCAAGCTCCTTTTGGGTGCCCTATTCAAAACATCCTACAAGTAATTTCCCTTTTCCCTTCCTCTATTTCATATTAAATGAACTCTTTTTTAACTGAAGATGTATTGGAAGTCGAGATTTTGACAGTCCTTAAAGCCATGTAAAAATCCAAGAGTCCTGGACTAGATTGTCTTCCAATTGAATTCTACCTAGGATTGTTCGATCTCCTAAAAGATTACCTACTCAAGGTTATTAAAGAGTCAAAAGACTAGGTAATGTCCATGGGTCCATCAATTCCACCTTTTTGTGCTTAATACCTAAAATGCAGAATAGCAAATCCTTCACAGACTACCAGCCTATAGCTTACTGCAATGTTCTTTATAAAGTTATATTTAAAATCTTAGCATGCAGGATCAAGCCCATCCTCAGCTCCTATATCTCACATGGACAATTTGGCTTTCTACACAATAGGAATATTTTGGATGTTGTCAGGATAGCTCAAGAGGTCATGCACCATATGAAAGTCAATAGATCAAATGTTATTCTTTTGAAAATAGACCTCTGTAAAGCTTTTGATAGGTTTAATTGGACCTTCATTTGCCTTATCCTTCAAATGGGCATTCACCTCCCTACAATAAAGTGGATCTTGGGTTGTATCCAATATATGTCATATTATGTTTTGATTAATGGGGCCCCATCCAAATTTTTCAATACCTTCAGAGGTCTTTGTTAGGGGTGCCCCCTCTCTCCCCTACTCTTTATCGATAATGGAAATACTCATCAAGTTGATGGAAACACACAAGCAAGAAGGGGATAATAAGGGTAGTTTCTTTTCTGAGGCCCCACAAGTTACACATTTTCTCTTTATGGACAACATTGTCGTCTATATAAAGTGCACTCGACGGAGTGTTACAACAATAAATTACATTTGGATTCCTTTTGCCTAGTCATAGGCATGGTCATCAATTCTCGAAAATCAATTCTAATTTGCAATGAGGTCCTGGCCCCTTCTCGCTCGTTGGATATTTAATGCTTTACCTTCCAATAAAATGCTTTGGTGGATGGTTTTAAATAACTTGGATTTGCATTGAAACCCAATAAATATCGAAAGGAGGACTAAGTCTAGTTGGTCAGAAAGATTGAAGCTTGTATATCCATTTGGACACATCGCTTCCTCTCTCAAAGTGGTTGTATCATCCTCATGAAGGATGTGCTTGAAAGCACGTCGGTAAATTGGCTATCCATTGCATTGGTCCCCAAAGGTATCATCAATAGAATCAAAATACTCAATTTTAGTTATCAGTGGACTGGTTCAAATCCCACCCTCGACATAGCCTTAGATTGATGGACAAGATTGAAAAACTCAAAAGATTATGGAGGGTGGGGGCTCAAGAATATATTTCTCTTTGCTAAAGCTCTTGTTGGCAGAAACCTTTGGCACATGATCACCAGTGGATTTCTTTGGACAAATGTCACAATTTTCAAGTACCTCAGTGACATCTCCATCATTAACTAGATTGGATAGCCCAATAAATCTTCAAAAGGCTCCATAGTATGGAAGGTGATGATGACCTCTTTTCCTCTAATTGGTAAATGGATCGAAAATAGGAAATGGATCCTAGGTCCACATAGGCAAGGATCCTTGAATCACGCTAATGATGACTACACCCTCTCCCCACCTCTAATTCAATGATTAGAGGAGGCTAATATCAATCCTCTATCTAATGTTGCCACTACCACTCCGTAGGTTAGGGTCCCAGATGCATGGAAATTGACTCATCTACTTTGATTGGAAGGGGAGTTAGCTAGTGAATGGTCCCTCTATATCATATTGCTACAAAAAAACCACATTTTTCTTAAACTTGATAATTTATACACCCTTTATTGGCCAAGAATCCATCCACAGGCTCATTCATGGCCAAGCTTGGTTATCGAGCATGGTTCGAATAGTAATATGAGGGCCTGGAATTTTGGTGGTGGTAGCGCCTATAGAATAATATTGCTCCATTAAAAGCAAAACTCACCCTTTGGCTTACCCTCTCTAACAAATTACTTACTTGGGAGGTACTTGTAACAACCCCGGGATAAAAGTTCATGTAATAAATTTAATAAAGGCAAAATAAGACCAAATTCATGGGACATGTATTCCAAGCTGAATATTGGGAAAAACATCCTAGTGGGTGTTCATTTTGGTTTATTATGGCTAATGAAATTGGAAAAGGAATTGGAAAGGCAAAGAGGCATTATTTGGTATTTAATTTATGAAAATAAAGGAAAATAGGAGAAAAGGAAGGTGAAAGGTCACAGGATTGCATGTGAAGGAAATTGAAGGAAAATGAGAGGAAAATGAAGAAAATAGAGGCCTCAAAAATAAAAAGTCTTTTGAGGATTAGTTCACAACCTTTTGTTATTTTTAGCTTGGGTCTCTCTCTCTATTCTCTCTCTCTCTCATACTCTTTCACACTTAGAGCATTCTTGGAGCACTCTAGCATCGGAGAAAGGAAGGCAAATGAAACGTGAGAAAGTAAAGGAAAGCAAGGATCAAGCAAGGGAAAGTTGGATCAAGCGACTACAGTGGGATTTCTTTGCAGGTATCGAGTTGCAAGTATGATTTCCTTGCTAATTTTGGCATGCATGGTACATGCATGTGTGTATTTGGTTCTCTTGCTATAATTGGCATGGGTTTTTCTAGGTGTGACAGTGGGTTTAGCCTTGCCTTGCCATTTCTGGATAGCCATGGTGTGATGGGGTTCTTTCATTTGGTTGAGCTTTGGGTTTCCAGATGGTTTTGGAACTGAGTGAGGTGGTCTCAATAAAATTCACAAGGGCCGAGGAATCCATTGACCGAATTTGGTGGGATTGCTGTAAATCCTGAGGGTGGAGACAAGAAAATTCCTAAGGGTATTGGTGAAGAAATTTAGCATCATCCAAGCTTGTTTAGGGCCTAGTGATCCATTGACTAGTTTTGATGGGATTGCAGTAAAGCCTGGTTGCATAGGTGCTTGTTTTGGCCTAGGAATCCCTTGAACTGTGTTGGTGATTGTGATAAAGCCTGATAGCATATGTTCTTGTTTTGGGCCTAGTGATACCTTAACCGGTTTTGGCAGGATTGCAGTAAAGCCTAGTTGCGCAGGTGATTGTTTCGAGCCTAGGAGTCCCTTGACCAGTTTTGGCAGGATTATGGTAAAGCCTGAGGAAGCCTTGGTTGTTTTGTTGTGTCCCACATTCATGTTTGGAATATGGCACGAGGGTGATTGGTTGAAAGAAAGATTTGTTCTAGCCCAACCTATGGTCGGGTGGTACATGGAAGTCCTTAACTTGGTTGGCTTTTGCATATGTTAATAAGAGCTCTTTTCCTCTTTGTATTTCATGAGTATTTATACTTGTTATTATGTGGCTTTAATGGATATTCTATCATTATTATTATTTTGGTTATATGATAGTTATAAGCATGATTTCAGGACAAATTCTAGTTATGGCTCTTGTCATGTCTTGATTGGTAAATGAATGGTTATTGAATGCATGGCATAATAGATGTTATTGTAGCTATTATGAGAGCACATTAGACCTTCTTGATGATTCTCATATAAGTATCAGACTCCTATGTTCAAATATGCATTCATGACATGTAGATTACATGTTCATAATGTGATTAACGAAATGACAGTCATGGACGGGGTTGGTTAGGTCAAGTCTATGAACAATTTTTTATGAATATATTTGTCTTGATGTCATTTATCGTTCTGGAAAGTCTCATTGAGTTCTAGGCAGTGGTTTGGAGGCTGACCTGAAATTTAGCCTCAGAGTCTGGGACCGCATACTCTAAATTCAACTTTTTGGGTTACAACCACTGGGATGCAGGCTTGTGGGAGCGGTTAGAGGCTTCCAACTGCATGGATGCCTTGCTGTGGGAGCGGTTGAGAGCCTAGGGCTATGAAAAATAGGTCTAGCTCAGGCTTTGGCCACATGGGGTGGTTGTTTAGGCCATGAGTGACTTGTTGCTCCAGTAGGAGGTGTCACGATGTTAGTTTGTGGTCATTAGTCGGCCCCACTTCCTTAAGTGGATCTAGGAGGTCAGGTAATGTCATAGTAGCTCTTTGCCTCATGTTTACCTTGGCAGGATGATGAAATTGGGTAAATGTGGGAGGGGTGGTTACAGATTAGTATGAGAGCATGGTTCAATACTTAGAGTGAATGGGCAGAATGTGTGTGTCATGTATGCATGTCAATGCCTATGTGGTTGTTATGCATGCATTTTCATGTTTATGGTTGTCATGCATACGGTCATGGTATGCAATTGGTATTATCATGCATGAAGTTGATATATTGATATGATTATGTATATACATGTATCATGCTAATATGGACTGATTTTTTAGGCGAGATAGCCTCCCTTAAACTTCACTGAGGTATGTTGATTATGTTATATGTGGTTTATCTGGCATGGTATGCTTGCATGAAGAAGAGGATCAAATTTTACTAGTAAAATGGTGGATTATAGTTCACGAGACTCCCCTTACAAATCATGAGCATCCAAGAGATGAGTACTCTTCGGACATAGTAGACACATTGAGAAGCTTGAAGGCAGAGACAAGAAGTTGCAAAGCAGATAATGACAGAATCATTTAGTCACAAGAGAGACTCACCAGAGCATAGGATAAAAAAGTAGAGGTCAATGTAGTTATCCTTCAGAGTTTGTCAGACTTGCAAAGACATGGAAAACCACAAATAAGTTATGGACATGATGATAGGACTAATGGAGCATATGTTAGCAGGTCTCATGGTGGGCATAGGTCAGACAGGGATGACACAGTCAGAGATGGCAGGTTCTTGGATACACCTAATAGGAGAGGCAGTGGATACAACTTCTAATCTAGTTCTGGTTTAGACAGGTATCATGGTCATCATCACTATCATCCTTACAAGAAGAGTGACAGGGGATACTTGCCTGATGAGTTCAAGAAAGCCAAGTCACCTACATTTGAAGGAGAGTTGAAGAAGTTGAAATATGCAGAGACATGGCCACTTGGGATGAAGAAATTCTTTGACCTGCATGATTACACAAAGAACATGAAGGCCATAATAGTTAGTTTTAGTCTCAAAGGGAAAGAAAAAATTTTGTGGGAAGATGTGAAGTGGGTTAGAGACATCAGGATAAAGGAGTTGAGTTGGCATGAATTCAAGAGACTCTTCATGAAGAAGTACTTGTTAGATAGGTACTGTGATGGTAAACCCGAGTTTTATGAGTTGAAGATGGAATCGATGACAAATGAGGAGTACACAACTAAGTTCTTGGAGTTGTTGAGGTGTGTGTCGTATCTTAAGGATGAGAAAACCAAAGTCTAGAGATTTTTTAGTGGATTACCATTAGCATTTAAGGATTGGATTAAGTATGATGAACCTTGGTTGCTGGAAGAAGTAATTGGGAAGTTGAAGCACTATTATGAGAAATTGAAGAATAATATTGAGTCAAAGCAAGTTTGGAAAGGGAATGACAAGACTAAAGGTAAATGACCATCAAAGCGAACAAGATCTCAGGATGCAGGTGAGAAAGAGAATGTTTCTCTTTACAATAAGTTTAATGCAGTTGAGAAGGGACATGGGTCGCAGCCTGGAGAGCAACACAATAGAGGTGATGGTAGGAGATAGTTGCAATGTTGTATATGTGGCAAGGAGCATCTCAAGAAGTATTATCCATCATATTAGGGTGGTAGGCCTCAGATCTATAATGCATTGGAGGTGTAGAAAGTTGGGGATGTTGGGCAGAGCATTCCTCGGATCTATGTAGCATTGGATAATAGGCAGGTGGATCACCAGACATCTATTATCGAGATGGATGATAAGCTTTGTGATAAAGTTGTTTCTATTTTGATTGACCTTAGATCTAACTATAGTTATGCTAATCCTGACCCCGTGGATAAGTTTGGTTTGAGAAAATAAGTGCATGTAGAGTCTTGGTTAGTGCAGTTGGCTACAGGTATTAAGAAGAGAGTTCATCATTGGTTAAGAGCTTGTGTATTTGATTTGAATGGCATGCCTACATCAGCGCGTCTGAATGTACTTTCGTTGGGATCATACATTATGCTTCTGGGTATGGATTGGTTATACCTTCACAAGACTAAGGTGGATTGTTATGAAAGGGATATTGAGTGCTTGGATGGCAATGGAGAATAGAGAATATTGTAGGGTAAATAGAAGGAAATATTAGTTACAATGGTTACAGTTATGCATGCAAAGCATAGTTGCAAGAAAGGGTGTGTATTATTTGCAGTGCATGTTTCTAGTGATAAAGGTAAGGATGCTGAGGATGTGAAAGTCTTGAAGAGTGATCTGAACTTAAACAGGAAAGAAACAAATTACACATATATCCATAAATATAGAAATGAAACATAAATAACACTTCATTTCATTAATATAAGAATACTAAAATATGCTTACAAACAGAATGGAGATAAACCAGCTCGGGCGATGGTAGCATATCTCTGAGAAGAGATGTGGCGGTTGTTATCAGTCTAGGAAACTCTCCTAGGTTGCAGCTTGGAGATGCCTGGTAACATATAATCTTCAATATTGTTCTCAGAACTATTGGAATGGATGAGGGTTTGGATCAAGTCAGATAACCATTTCAGCTCTATTCTCACTCAAGACATACATGAACACCCTCAACAATACAAGGCTTTAGAACACTAATGCTCAATAATTTATAGATTCAATGGATAGATGGAGAATACTGACTATACCAGCAGATTGCATACATAAACACATATGAATGGCTAGCTACAGGAAGTAAATGAGACTTGCAAATATAATTTATCAATGCAGAGATAAGATGACAGTTATCTGGCATTAGACACAACAGAAAACATGACTAACCTATTCAATTGCAAGCATAGAACAACAGAGAAAATGGACATTGAACCTATAATGTCAAAAGAAGCTTATATTGCTAGAATGAAGATGAGAATCTTGAAGGAACAGAGTAGCAACAATCTCCAGAAGTTGAACCCTTGCTACATTTAGTTTTCAGCCTTTTATAGGCCTTTTACAATGCTCCCGAGCTCTCAAAGGCTTGGAGTCTTAATTCGTCTGATCTTTCTTGTTAACTGATTGATTCCCTGAATAGGCAAGCATGGCTCAGAGGTTTTCTCCTTCTGATAGAGGAATAACCACCTTCAGGTAGTTTGATGCGCTGTCTGGGAGCTCTCTCATGCCAGAGATGCCCCATGATGTTTGTTTTGATGAGTTACGTTGTGGCCTTTGATATTTCTGTTTGTTTTGGATAGTTGTTTGGTCAATTTAGTGTGTTCTTAATTGCTAATTAAAATGTCAATCCGGAATTCGTAAACTGATGAAGTGAGGTGTACTATATGTACAAGATAACCATTTTCTTAGTCTTTTGTCGTTTTTTAGTTTGTTTTTGGGTTTATCTTCTATGGATTCCCTAGTGTGTGATGGCAAAATTGAAAGTTAAGTATGGATGGTAATGGTGATTTCTAAAGTGATTTTTCAAACTTAAAAGTTTTCAAAAAGAAAGTTCCAAACTGACTGTAATGAAATCAATTCTCAAAAGGAAGTAAATGTACCAAAATAGTGAACTAGTGACAATGGCCCAGTATCCTTACTGTTGTATGAAAAAGAAAGTAAAAACTGAACTTAAAGCAACTCAAAGACTAAAAGCAAAGCAAACTAAATCACACTACTTCAACCCCCGTTCTGACCCTTCACCTTTCGACTCACTCCGTCTATAGGAAGTAATCATAAACAAGCTGAATAATATGATATCTAAATTGCAAGAAATTAAATTGCATAAAAGGAAACTAAGATTTAACTACTCATTCATATTTCAACTCCTGAAAATGACATAAGTAATCCAATCTCTAACTTGCAGGAAAACAAACTAAATCATACTACAATAAGTAATATTCTGATTCCTTACTAATAGAGTCACTTGACTATAGAAAGGAAATCATAAACAGATGAGTAATATGATGTCTAAGTAGCAGAAAAGTAAATAAGAAAAACACAATTTGAAAAATAACAGTGCTGGAATTAAACTCAGGAAATGAAAATCAACAGAAAGGACAAGATGATCTCATGTCAGTAGTTATCAAAAATATGTAAATCTGCCCGGGCTACCTACAAAAAACCTGTAAAAGAAGCACTGATCAGCTAACAGTTATAAAAGAAAACATAAAGGAAATATGGACAGCTATGAACATCAGAACAATGCAATATATATGTATACAAGCAATGATTTAAAAACAGTAAATGAAAGCAAGTAAGAAACTATACAAAGCTTTGGTGTACAAGGGCCCTCTGCAACCTCGGCCAGTCAATCACTTAGTCACAAATCAGATTCAGGAATGTTGTCTTCTCATGTATTTAAAGTGCAGTAATAAAACAAAGTGAAGCGCAGTACAGTGGGCTAATAACAACAGTCAAAATTACATTTCAAAAACTAACTATCCAGCGTATATCAACGCGTTATTTATAAGTAAAGGTGCTGCAACTAATTCCTAGATTTTATGCTGCCAAGAGACACGTAAATGTCCTTGACCCGAGATCTAGCGTGATGGTCATCATGACAGTTGAATCCATGGAGTGGTGGTTGCTCGATTTAGTTCACGGGCTGCTCTACAGGTGTGCTAGTACCTCCAGAAACTAAGGATCGTGCCACGCAAACCTTCACATGGGAAAAATAGAGCCGTGCCACCACAAAACTCCTCATTTGGCCCTTCCTTTGACCGTCGTTGACCACGTCCGTTTATGAGTGATTTGGCTGAACTGAGGGGACACACTCCATGTACACGTCACTTGCAGCTTACCCATGTGGCCGGTTTCTCCATTGGACACCTGTAGCATAGCTTTTAACAAAATGGTTGCAGAAACTTAGGCTGGCTGCAGAAAGTGACAAGTTTCCACAGCTGCTTGAACAAAAATCTAAATCAAACAACAGTCATAAACATAGTTAGGAAACCATTTCATAAGTTCTTTTTAGACTAATATGCAACGATTTGACAGCTTGGTGGATGAAGTAAATGGAAAAAGAAGGCTGAAAGGGTATATAGGGAAGTGCAGGTTTGGGACTCATCAACAGCTGCACATGCTGTGTTGCGTTGTGCTACTTCTCAGCCTCTTTGTCGGTTTGGGGATGAGCTGCGCGTGCTGTGGCCCTTTCAAATGTTTAGTAAATGCATGCCTTCTGTTAACACAGAACAATGCTGCCATATTGTGGACTTCTGCCGAAAACAATGACTGTTTCTGTTTTAAACAGAAAACACAGCAACACTGAGAAATCCCACCCCTTTCTATCCTTTTCATACTTTAAAAGTCCTCAAAAATGGTATATATATCTATCAGGTCTGCCTTTGGGGTGATATCACATCTCCACCGTTGATCTAGGAGTTCTAGATCCAATGGTTGTGATCTATTTCGAGTGGCTCTTTTGCACTGGAGTTAACCGCCTGATGAGGGTGGTTTTCTCTCTCCTCATCCTGGACATGTGGCGACCGCTGTATGGCATCGGGCGGAGCTTGGTCTAAACCACTTATCACCTTTGGCTCTTCCAAAATCTTGTTGGTTTTGTGATTTTCCATTTATATTGGAAATATGTCGAAAACATTGGAAACTATGAAAAATGGCCTTGGCGGACCTGAAATATTTATATATTTCATTCCCGAACCCTTTCGGGTCCAGGCCTCATCACATTAGTGTCGCTCCTTGTCTCCCCTTGTATTTCGTTAGATAATGAAAATATGTGAAATACATTAAAAATGGCTTTCTACGGATGTCAAATTTTATATATTTCACTTCCCGGACCCTTTCGAGTCCGGGCTTCATCGCTATTGGCATTGCCCAATTCCCCTTTGTATTTCATTATATAACGAAATACATTAAAATGCATTGAAACTGGCCTACCCACGGACTTAAAATATTATCAAATATCCTGTATATAATCGTCGGGTCCGATTATCGCATCGCACATATACCTGTGCATAAGCCCCGCCCCTTGGTGCTGCTCCACTGCGATATAGCGATGCGATCTGATTGCAATCACTTATTGCTCATGCCCAAGGCCTTTACTTTAATCGTCGATACGATTCGTCGATGCGACCTGCCGATCCAATCATCGAAGATCACTGATCGACGATGTCTTGCAGCCCTTCTTTAAGTCATCCTCTCTACAGCGCCTATTGTGATTAGCCGCTTAGATTTGGGCCGTTGATCGTCTAGATCTAACAGCTGCTGTTATTTCAATTTTTAAGCCTGCGATTTTGGTTTTTTCATGAATTTCAAGCATTTTTTGCCTCCCGATAGTGTATTTCTGCCCTTCCAAGGGCTCTCCTCTTGCAGTGATTTTGACCTTTGGATGATCTTGAAGATTTCAAGAGTATTTTTGGATCCATTGGCATGATTTTGAGCAAATTTGGAGACTTTAAGAGCATATATGGATCCAATTTTGGGCCTTTTTCCAGTGAGGCTAACACTGGCTCCTTTTGGGGATGAAATCCTCCCTGTGAGGTTTCAAGGATCATAGATTAATGCCTTTCCTGTAAAAACAAAATCAAATCTTCCTCCTAGTGTTCCATTGGGCATGGAGTCTATTTTGAAATGAAAATAAAAACTGGAAAAAAAACATATTTACAATAACAAGGCTTTAAAGCCTTAAACAAAATAAAGTTTCAAGAACCGTCCATTCACTTGGCTACCAAAAGTATCTCCTCCTTCCAGAATGTGCAAAATGAATGTATTGTTCTGCTGAATTTGAGCGATGACAAACGGACCTGTCCATAAGGAGTCAAACTTGCCATGATTACCTTTCTTTTCCTTAAATGCATCCCATTTAAGCACCCAATCACCAACTTGGAAATTGTCCACTTTTGCCTTCCTATCAAAGGTTTCTTTGATTTTCTTCTGATGAGCCTTTGATTTCTCAACCAGCTACTCTCTAATTTTCTATAGTTCAACTAGGTTATTCATTCTTCTTACCATGTCATTCTCTTCATCTTGTTCTTCTTGCAAGAATTTAGCCACAGGGAGAATCAGCTAGATAGGGAAAACAACATTAGTGCCATAAACTAGTTTAAATGGAGAATTCCCTATGGAATTTTTTATGGTAACTCTGTATGCCCATAGCAAAAACTTCAACTTGGAATCCCAGCTCTTTTTGTTGTCCTCTAACAGTTTTTTGATTATCCTTACTAGACTCTTGTTAGATGATTCTACCAGGCCATTGCCTTGAGGATAATATGAGGTAGAATGCACCACTTGAATGCCCATGGATTCAGTCACATCCACCAATTCTTTTGCCTTGAAAGCTGCTACATTATCAGTGACTAGTTTGGTTGGGCAACCAAATCTAGTGAAAATATTCTCATTCATGAACTTTATGACAACTTGGTGATTGGCATTCTTAGTGGGTATAGCCTCAATCCACTTGGTGAAATAATCAGTGGCTACTAAGATCCATTTGTGTTGGCCACTGGAATGTGGGTTTATCTCACCTATAAAGTCCAAGCCCCACTACTGGAAGGGACCATTGACATGTACTGGATTCAAGGGCAAAGATTTTAGCTATTGTCTTCCTACAAACCTCTGACACTTGTCACAAGATTTCACAAAAGAAAACACATCAAAGAACAGAGTAGGCAAATAATACCTAGCCCTCAGGATTTTATGGGTTGTGGTCTTCCAATAATGATGCCCTCCATAGGTGTTAGAATGGAACTGGTGTATGACTTCCACAGATTATTCTTTATCTAGACATCTCAAGATGATTCTTGATGGGTCTTTCCAATAATGTAGATTTTTAGTAATGTAGAATTTGGCTGATCTGAGTTTAATGGCCCGGGCTTGACTTGAGCTAAGCCCTGGAGGGACTTTTAGCTTCTGCAAAAAATGAACTATGTTGGAATACCATTCACATGTGGCTAGATTTTCAGCCAGAGACTGATTCTGCTTTAGTTCTTCTGTTGTTTCCTCTATCTGCTCATCATCCAAATATGGATTTATGCAATTTATGTCTAACAAGCTGCAATTTTCTTCAGCCATAAGTTTAGCCAAGCCCTGGCCCTTAACAAGCTTTGTGGGCTTCACCTCTATGTTAAACTCTATGAATTTTGCAATCCATTTAGCTCTCTTTCCATCAATATCTGGCTGAGTTAAGACATCTTTCATTGAGGCTAAAGGTACATATGCAACCACTTTGGAATGCAGAATATAAATTCTGAATGCCTTTAAAGATTTTATGAGAGCATAAGCTTGTTTTTCAATAAGGTCATGCCTTAGTTCAGCATCCCTTAGAGTTTTGCTGAAAAAGGCCACGGGGTATTCTATGCCTTCATCATTTTTCTGCAACAGAACTGCTGCAAGTGTATCATAAGAGGCAAAAGAGAAGATACAAAACTCCTTAGTGTAATCTGGGCTGATTAGAGTGGGAGCTTCCATGATAGCTTGCTTGATGGCTTCAAAAGAGCTTCTTGAAGCGTCTGTCCATTTTATTTCTGATCCTTTCTTTAGCATGGAAGTGATGTGCTTTACTAGCTCTGCAAAGTTTGGAATGAAACTCCTTACAAAGTTAATCTTACCCAGGAAGGATTGAATGTCCCTTTTTGACCTTGGGATGGACAATGTCTGAATTGCTTGAACTCTTGCTAGATCAATCTTCACACCTTCAGCAGAAACAATATGTCCCAGAAGCTTGCCTTCTTCTAGAGCAAACTGTGACTTCTTTGGGTTAACCGAAATTCCAAACTGTCTGCACTTTAGAAAGACCTTCTTCAAATGCTGTAAATGGTCTTTGTGACTATTGGAGAAGACTGTTATGTCATCAAGATAAATAAGGACAAACTTGTCCTTCTCTCCCACAAAGGCTATGTCCATGGCTCTCCGAAAAGTAGCCCCTGCATTCATTAGTCTGAAAGGCATCTTGGAGTACATGAAAGTGCCCCAAGGAGTAGTGAAGGCGGTCTTTTCCTGATCTTCTGGATGTACAAAAACTTGATTGTAACCTGAAAATCCATCTAAGAAAGGCATGAATCTGGCCCCTGAACTCTTTGCAGCAAGTGTTCCATCTTAGGCAGGGGGTAGTTATCTTTTTTAGAGCACTTGTTCGGATTTCTGAAGTCAACACAAAGCCTGATTTCTCCATTTTTCTTTCTTACTACCACAAGGTTAGCTATCTACTTTGAATACCTTAGGGGAATTATAATTTTGGCATCCAACAGCTTCTTGATCTCTTTCTCAATCAAAGGAAATAAGAGAGGGCTGATAGGTCTTAATTTCTGCTTAAAAGGGGTGGTGTTCTTTTCTAGTGGAATCTTATGCTGAATGATGTTTGTATCATAGGTTTTAAGATCATTGTATTCCCAGGAAAAAATATCAGCGAATTGCTTCATGAGGGTGCAATACTTAGAATTCTATGCAGAAGACAAATGAGTGGACATGTTGATGTATTTCAGATGGGTTGGGCTCCCTATATTGTGTTTACGAACAACAGACTCATTTTCTATTTTGGCAGGCTTATAAGGCACATCATTATGATCGAACAACTTCTCTACAGGCACCAATCCTTTTGGTATATGACTACTAGGCAGCTGGACAATGCTTCCTTAGCCGATCTCGTCCTTTAGCTTGGATTTACTGCATTCTTCCATGGTTTCATTTTCTTGGTCGATGTGCATTTCAGCAAATTCCTCAACGACTTGTAAAAACCTGTTAATTTCCTCATCGTCTCCAAAAACTCTCCAGTATTTGACATTGTTAGGTAAAGATGGTCTATATTTTACCTGAACTTCATACATCAATTTAGGAGGCAAAGGAGGAATAAATGTGCTAGCAGACACAGCAAGGGAGTCGGCAAGCTGGTTCTTCATTCTCGAAATATAAGAAATGCTGAAATTATTAAAAGAATCCTTGAGCCTCCATACCTCATCTTTGTATGCTTTCAACCTTGGATTCTTTGCTTGGAACGCTTTATTGACTTGCTGAATGATGAGGTCTGCATCTCCAAACACTTTCAGGCCTTTGATACCCATTTCTTTAGCAGCGCTTAAGCCCAAAATCAAAGCTTCATACTTTGCTATGTTATTTGTGACCTGAAAGGTTAATTTGAAAGATAAATGAATGTATTCCTGTGTGGGGGACACAAGGACTACACCTGCCCCTGTAACTTCCTTAGAGCAAGCCCCATCAAAGAACATGTCCCAAATCTGTGGGCCTTCTTCCTCAGTGATCTGGCAAACTGGTTTTTTAAGCTGTGTGGAGGCCAACTGGGATTCTTCAATATGAAGAATACATGCTCCAAAATCAGTGTCAACAACATAGATGGGATGATTAGTGGGATTCCTTTCATCGCTAATGATATAAGCCAACTGAGATTCTTTGTATAATCTCCTGCTCTCACCTCCGAAAACTAGGATGGTAGCATAGGAAAGATCATTTTGTAATGATCCACCTAATCTCTTGATCCATCCTCTAGGAAGTAACATGCCAAACTTGGGGGATACATCTACTACCACAATATCCATCATCATTCTTTTCATGGGCAGCTGAGACAAAGTGATGTCTAGGTCCTTGATTAATCCCAGACATTTCACTTTTCTAGAGTCAAAAGAAAATAGGTCATGATAAGGCTTGGTGATGTCAAGACCCAACTCATCCATGACAGCCTTGGGCATTAGATTATGGCTAGCTCCAGTGTCCAAAAGGTGGTTGTGAAGGGTTTTTTCATGAATAGTCAGAGAGACATAAAATGATCGGGAGTTGTCTGCACAATTTTCAATCATTGGGCTGAGAATAACAACTGGCGTGTCATCTTGCAGATTTACATAGTCAGTGGAGGCTTGGATGGCTTTAGGCTCAAGGGCCTCGAGGATGGATGTTTTGAAGGACTCATTCTTCATTAGTTCAATGAGAGGCATATGCATTGTTGGGCCTAGGAATTATCCTTAAAACACATCCACTTTCACTCCATTCACACATTCTCTCACCTCTATTCCACCACCATGTCACCAAATCAGCTTCACTTTCATCATTAAATGGGTTACCATTGTGTTTTCCAAAACATTATTAATTCTTAGTATTTAAGTGAATTTATGGTTAAACTTTAGAAAATAATCTCCATATACTTATACCTAACAATTAGAATGAGTTTGTTGACATGTGCAGGTACAAAGGAAGCTTCCAAGGCATCTTTATGTGGCACTCTATGTTCAAATTCGAATCTGAGGAGATCATGGACTAGAGGAGATCATGGAGGATAGGGTTATGTGTCACCATTGGTTGGGAACTATGTGGGTCAAAGGAGGGAATAGTGGATTTACATTCATGAGTTTGTTATCATAGCTTTTGTATAAATAGGAGTGTTATCTCCTTCATTTGTAATCTTCATTTTGTAATCTTAATTTTCCTTAGAATTTACAAACTTAGTCCTTCATTTGTAAATTTAGATTTTAGGATCATTGTAATGGAGATTTAGAATCTCTTGGAATGTAGAACTTGGAGCTTGTAATTGCAATTTGCAATTGATGATAAATAAAGTGGATTGGATTTTCTTCTACATTTAACTTCTTTCTAGGTGTGCTTGTGGAGCTATGGAGGGCCCCCATTGCCTCACTTGCATGCTCGTTTTGTTTTGGTAAGCTTTAATTTATGTTTGTTTGTAAATTTCATTAGGTTCATATGTTTGAAATATTAATGAATGACCTTTCGTAAAAAAGTATCAATGTTTCTTTCAATGAATCTGATTTGTTCTTTAATGTTTTATTTCATTAGTATAAATAGTTTGTTGATTAAGATGATTATAAATATTAATGAACAGTCTCCTGTAAGGGAGCTTTAATATTTCTTACACTTGTCACAATGTCTTTAGATTTCATTTTGTTAAATGACTAAATAGGTGTTGGAGATCCCAATGAAAGACCTCCTGTAAGGGAGCTTTGGCATTTCTTCACCTAGCTTAATTTAGTTTGTCTCTAAGTCCATATATATTGGATGATCCTTGAAGTTTACTCACCCAGATTGATAGTAAATGAAACTCTAATTTGCATCCGCATTTTAGACCAAACAGGTATTCTTAGCTTCTGAATTTCTGATTGAAAACTGAAAGGAGAAGGAGACTTGTCAAGGCCTCTTACCTCATGAGCTGGAGCTGAGGATGATGGGATCAACTACCGGTTGCTTTTGATTATTAGCTTGCTGTACTACAGGGACATCAGCTATTTGAATAGGAGTTTCCTTGGCATTATTCATATTTGACCTCATATTATATCTTTGTTGATCTTCAGTGTACAGAACAACTTTACCATCCCATTCTTGGCTGATCTGGTCATTGAATAATGAATTTTCATAGGCAGCTGAGGTAAAAAAGGAAGCATTGCCTTTGTCTTCCAGACAATGGATCTCATCATCTTCTTCAAACTGCTCTTCTTCCATGACTGCATTTTGAAAAGGGGCCTTCACCCTTTGGTCTTTATTGGCATCTTTGCTTCTTTGCAAAATCTGCAACTGCTCATTAGTTCTTCTATATGGATTTGGATTTGGATTTCTAGGAGCAAAGGTATTAGGAACTCTCCCTTTCCTAGGGTGTTGCCCAACCTTTAATTTGCAGATTTCAGAGGTTAATGACTCTATCATTTTGGTCATTTTATCTATCTTAGGATTAGAGGATGATGAAGAATCGCCCCTTTGTCTTCTTCTATCAACATTTCCCTTGAGCTTCTCTACAACCATGATGTTTGATTCCACTTCCGAGGCTGCATCCTGCATGTTAGCCAAAGTAGCACATCGTCTCTCTCAACAGTAGGTAGAAGTCAGAATCAAAAGCACTGGCATAAGTGAGTTTAGCAGAGGTAGTAATGGGTTTTACTTCAGCTGGTATCTTGCTGTACATATGGTTAAACCTCTTATTAAAATCAGACATCAACTCACCATTTTCCCTCTTTAAGTTCCCAAACTCAGTGTGGTAGTAGAGGAGATCCTTCTTATCCCCCCAATGCTTTAGGAATTCATCATCTAAAGCTTCAATATCTGCTATAGATCTTGGGGTTAGTTCTCTGAACCATTTTCTAGCCTCTCCATATAGGCTTTGGACAAAGACTCTCATCCACACATCATCTTCAATAATGTCCAGGTTATCAACATAGCTATAGAATGACTCAAGATTTTCTTCAGCAGTAATACCTTCAGTCCTAGTGAACTTAGGCCTATATTTCTGATATTCTCCAGTAGGCATGACATTCAAAGGAGTGGGCAGTATTAGAGGTCCATACCTAGCAGCTATGATTCTTTCCATTTTGGTAGGTGCTTGTGGACCTGCCATAACTGTGGTGGCTAAAAGAGTACTGGCAATCTAAATGATAGAGGGCTGAGGAGTGACTATTAAGACTAAAGGAGTATGATGGATAGGTGGTGAGGTTTCCTTTGGGCTTACAACAAAAGGAGAACCTAAAGAATAAGGAGCTTTATGAATCTCTGAGAGTTTTTCTTCATTGCTAGTATTAGATGCTATACTCTCAACATGTATTTGTTCTATTACAGGCCTTTCTTGAAGAGATATAGGAGATTTTTTAGGTTTACCTAAACTTGATGCTCCTTTCTACAATACCTTTCTCTTTTTGATGATTTTTTCAGGGTCAGGTACTGGGTCAGCTTGTATCTTCTGAGGATTTCTCTGAGTATGCCTTGCAAATTGAGCCAGAACTGTGAAGTGGAGTCAACGAGAGGTTCAGCCTCCAGTAGAGTCGCCAAATAGACGATTACAACCAAAAAGGTGCCCAGACTTTGTCTATCATCAAAGCTGGATCTATGTCGTTTCCCAGGGAAGCTGAGCTTTAGTTTCCTCTCCTCGGCAACGGCGCCGATTATGTTATCACTCTAGGAAACTCTCCTAGGTTGCAACTCGAAGATGCCTGGTAACATATAATCTTCAATATTGTTCTCAGAACTATTGGAATGGATGAGGGTTTGGATCAAGTCAGATAACCATTTCAGCTCTATTCTCACTCAAGACATACATGAACACCCTCAACAATACAAGGCTTTAGACCACTAATGCTCAATAATTTATAGATTCAATGGATAGATGGATAATACTGACTGTACCAGTAGATTTCATACATAAACACATATGAATGACCAACTACAGGAAGTAAATGAGACTTGAAAATCTAATTTATCAATGCAGAGATAAGATGATAGTTATTTGGCATTAGACACAGCAAAAAACATGAATAACCTATTGTGCAAGCATAGAACAACATAGAAAATGGACATTGAACATATAATGGCAAAAGAAGCTTATATTGCTAGAATGAAGATGAGAAGCTTGAAGGAACAGAGTAGCAACAATCTCCAGAAGTTGAACCCTTGCTACATTTAGTTTTCAGCCTTTTATAGGCCTTTTACAATGCTCCTGAGCTCTCAAAGGCTTGGAGTCTTAATCTGTCTGATCTGTCTTGTTAACTGATTGATTCCCTAAATAGGCAAGCATGGCTCAGAGGTTTTCTCCTTCTGACAGAGGAATAACCACCTTCAGGTAGTTTGATGCGCTGTCTGGGAGCTCTCTCATGCTAGAGATGCCCGTGATGTTTGTTTTGATGAGCTGTGCTGTGGCCTTTGATATTTCTTTTTGTTTTGGACAGTGGCGCGTGCTGTGTTGCTTCTTGGCCTCTTTGTCGGTTTGGGGATGAGTTTTGCATGCTGTGGCCTTTTCAAATGTTTAGCAAATGCATGCCTTCTGTTAACACATAACAACGTTGCCATATTGTGGACTTCTGCTGAAAAAAATGACTGTTTCTTTTTTAAACAGAAAACACAACAACAGTGAGAAATCCTGCCCCTCTCTATCCTTTTCGGACTTTAAAAGTCCTCAAAAATGGTATATATATCTATCGGGTCCACCTTTGGGGTGGTATCACATCTCCACCGTTGATCTAGGAGTTCTAGATCCAATGGTTGTGATCTATTTCGGGTGGCTCTTTTGTATTGGAGTTAACCACCCGATGAGGGTGGTTTTCTCTCTCCTCATCCTAGACACATGGCAGCCATTGTATGGCATCGGGCAGAGCTTGGCCTAAACCACTTATCGCCTTTGGCTCTTCTAAAATCCTGCCGGTTTTGTGATTTTCCATTTATATTGGAAATATGTTGAAAACATTGGAAACTATGAAAAAACGGCCTTGGCGGACCTGAAATATTTATATATTTCATTCCTGAACCCTTTCGGGTCCGAGCCTCATCGCATCGGTGCTGCTCCTTGTCTCCCCTTGTATTTCGTTAGATAATGAAAATATGCGAAATACATTAAAAATGGCTTTCTGCGGATCTCAAATTTTATATATTTCACTTCTCGGACCCTTTTGGGTCCGGGCTTCATCGCTATCGGCGCTGCCCAATTCCCCTTTGTATTTTGTTATATAACGAAATACATTAAAATGCATTGAAACTGGCCTACCCGCGGACCTAAAATATTATCGAATATCCTGTATATAACCGTCGAGTCCGGTTATCGCATCGCACATATACCTGTGCATAGGCCACGCCCCTTGGTGCTGCTCCGCTGCGATATAGCGATGCGATCTAATCACAATCACTTATCGCTCATGCCCAGGGCCTTTACTTTAATCGTCGATATGACCTGTCGATGCGACCCACTGATCCAATCATCGGAGATCGATGATCAGTGGTGTCTTGTGCCCCTTCTTTAAGTCGTCCTATCTGCAGCGTCGATTGTGATTAACCGGTTAGATCTGGGCTGTTGATCTGACAGATCTAATGGTTGCTGTTCTTTCAGTGTTTAAGCCTGTGATTTTGGTTTTTTCATGAATTTCAAGCATTTTTTGCCTCCCGATAGTGTATTTCTGCCCTTCCAAGGGCTCTCCTCTTGCGTTGATTTTGACATTTGGATGATCTTGAGCAAATATTTAAGATTTCAAGAGCATTTTTGGATCCACTGGTATGCTTTTAAGCAAATTTGGAGACTTTAAGAGCATATATGGATCCAATTTTGGGCCTTTTGCCAGCGAGGCTAACAGCGGCTACATGCCTTTGAACTATGTTACAATGATGTTCAAAGGCCTATTTATTATTGAGAAACAATGGAAAACCCTAAAAATCCAAAAACCTAACCCTAGGAGATGAAGCACCAAAATTGTGGGCCCTGTTTGGGTAAATTGGTACATCAACTTCCTGGGTCGTAACTTTGGCATATGATCTTCATTTGGCTATCATAATACCTCATTTCAAAGATCTCAAAGAGGAGGCTAAAAAAAATTAGATAGCTAGTTTGGGACATTTTGGGTCTCTCCATTTTCCCTAAAAACATTGTGTAGGACCTCAAAACGGCTCCAGAAGTTCAAGACCCGAAAAACTGCCAAAAATAGTAAATTGTGCTACAATTAACAAAACCAAAAAAATGAAAGAGACAGCATTGGGGTCCAAGTGGAATAGATAGGCGACCACCAATATCCTCCTGGATCATTCGTGCTCCATTAGGAAGTAATGGTCCCCATTGCATTGAGTGCCTCGATTAGATGGGGAAACTTCTGCTGAACTTGGTCCTTAGTGAGCCACTTGCCTTGGTGAAGGAGTTGGCTAGCTTTGAAAACCCGATATAGTTGGATCTTTTGTTGGAAATTGTTCTTGATCTGTGCATCCATGATCCGATCGGTTGTGGCTTGTTCCATGCAGTATGGGTTTAGCTCTGTTGGTGTGAGTTGTTCTGCAATGTTGGATGTGTCCAACAATGGTGGAAAGTATGGCCAAAGGCAGTCTAAATTGAACATTGGGTGCAAACCAAGGAACGATGGAATGCTAATCTCAAAGGCATTGTCCCCTACAACCTTGGTGATGGTGTATGGACCATATCGGAGCAGGCGAAGCTTGCATTGGGGTCCAGCGAGGTGATCCTTCTGCAAATGTAACCAAAATTTGTTGCCCACCTAGAACTTATGCGGCACCCGATGCTAATCATGGCGGTTCTTGTACTTAGCATTAGCTCTGTCCAATATATCATGGACCCACTGAAGGATGTGTTGAATGCTCTCAATGAAGTTATTAGCCTTATCGGCTTCGGATTGGACATGAGTCGAATCTGCCTGAGTAGCTGCAAATGGTATGGTGACATCAATGGGACATAATGGTTGAAATCCCAACCCTACATGAAAGGGGTTGTGGCTCGTTGACCTGTGGAGAGCTCTGTTGTAGTTGTGCTAGACATAGGGGAGGCTTTCATCCCATGTGCATGGATGCTTCAATTTGTACATGCGCAAAATGTGTACGATCGTCCTGTTGACGACTTCTGTTTGGCCATCAGTTTGGGGATGGAAAGTCATGGACTTAGTGAGTTCGGTATCCAACATCGAACAAAGACTTGACCAAATTGTACTTAGGAATTTGTTGTCCCGATCAGAGACTATGGACTGTGGGATCCCAAAGTGAACCCACACTCGCACAAAGAGGATCTTCGCAGTGGCCTCCGTTGTGATACTCTTCTTGTAGGCCACCATAATGGTCATCTTAGAGAATATGTCGACGACCATGAAAACGCAGCCATTTCCGTGCTTAGTAGAAGGAAGGCCTAACATGTAATCCATGGATATGGATTCCCAAGTTCAACTAGGAGTAGGCATAGGAGTATATATACCTTGCTTATTGATGGTTGATTTGGCAATGGTGCAGGCAGTGTAGGATCTAATGTACCTCGCAACATCCTGACGAAGGTTTGGCCAATAAAAATACTTTTGCAGCACTTCCATTGTTTTCTCTACTTCAAAATGTCCAGTGACCCGAATGTAGTGCGCCTCCCAAATCATCTTGGCATGCTCGCTTGAAGGATCATAGATGTGTCCTAGGGGGCATAATTGTGCATCCTTGAGGTGAAAATTTTGAACTTTCTTACCTTCCACGAGTGTCTGGTATGTGCTTCCAAATTCTAGATCACTCTCATAAAGATGCGGCCACCGTGAAGTCTCGTGCCCACAGGAGTCGAGCACAGTGATCAACGCCATGACTGACGGTTGGCTGAGGCAGTCTGCAACATTATTGGTGTTGCCCTTCTTGTATTTAATGTTCAAATGGAATTGTTGCAGGTATGTGGACCATTTCCGATGGCAACCGTTCTGCAACTTCCATTGTGTCTGTATGAACTGTAGGGGTCGGTGGTCTGTGTGGATGACCGTTTCCTTCCCCATAATGTAATGCTTCAATTGACGATAGGCATGCACAATGGAATATATTTCTTTGTTGTAAGTGGGATACTTTCGGACTGATTCGGAAAGTGTCTCACTGTGGTAAGCCACTAGATGCCCCCGCTGAGTAAGAACTACACCAATAACAAAGTCGGAGGCGTCTATCTTAATCTCAAATGGTTGTTGCAGGTCTAGTAATGTGAGCACTGGTGCAGAGCAGAGGCGATGCTTCAACTCGAAAAACATCTTCTGTTGGGTTTCAAACCAAAAGAACTTTTCTTTTGCTCTGCCCTTGGTGACTTCACTTAAAGGCCATATGAGAGAACCCCAACACGAACCTGCGTGAGAAATTGGCAAGACCTAGAAAGCTACGGAGCTCTGTTAGAGTGGTTGGGGTTGGCCAATCCCGAATGACTTGTATCTTAGCTGGGTCCACATGCACACCTTGCGCATTAGTGATGTACCCAAAATATTGAACCTAGCTCATGCTAAAAGTGCATTTCTCCAAACTGGCACACAACTTGTGTTGTCGCAGGGTTTGAAGGAACTATCGAATATGGCAGAGGTGCTCTTCGTAACTCTGGCTGAAGATCAAGATGTCATCTAAATACACCATCACAAATGCATTAGTGAAGGGTCACAATATGTCATCCATCAATCTCATGAAGGCTACGGGGGCATTCGTCAACTCGAAAGGCATGGCCAACCATTCGAAAAGGCCCTCCTTGGATTTGAAGGCAATCTTCCACACATCGGAGGGTTTGATAGGCACTTGGTGATAACTAAACTTCAAGTCAATCTTGCTGAAATATTTCCCCCCCTTTAGCTGGTCCAGAAAATCATTGGTCCATGGGATTGGGTACCTATTCCGGACAGTGATCTTGTTTAGTGCTTGATAGTCAATACAGAGTCTCCAGGTCCCATCCTTCTTCTGTATCAATACAATCGGGCTCCCACAAGGTGATGAGCTTGGCCTGTTGTGCCCTTTCTGAAACAACTCTTGAATCTACCTCTTGATCTCATCATTTTCTAGAATAGAGCATCGATAGATCAGTCTATTGGGTAGCGGCTCGTCCGGGGTCAGATCATGGAGTGTTTGACCTGACAGTGCAAATGTACCTCTGTAGGTGAGGCGAAAATGTCCCTGTACTCCTCCATGACCTTTTCCATTTGTTGTTGCTGTGCGGAGGAGCCCTATTTGGAAGTTATGGCCACAACCTTCTTCTTTCCCTGAGGGCGAATCATAAGGAAAACAAATTTCCTAGTCTGGGAAATGATCTTACTACATTGCTTTGTAGTGATCAAAGAGATGGTAGTAGGTGGGGCTACCTTCGGTATCTTATACAACTTATTGCCCAAAGTAATAATCAAAGAGAGAGGTCTAGACTCATATACAACATGTCGCTTCCACAAGTATGGTTGTCCTAATAATACATCACAAACTTCAAGAGGAGAAACATCACACAGTACCTCATCCGTGAAGGGCTTGATGTTGTAGGGAAGGCGACACTGTTGGCTGACGTAGAGATCTCGTCCTTGATGAAGCCACCCGATGGTGTATGCCTGCGGATGTGCCATTGTTAGTAGGCCCAACCGCTTCATGATCTCTGCTGAAATGAGGTTCTTTTGGCTCCTGCTGTCAACAATGAACTGTAGCAGAGAGCCTTTCACCCACATCTGTGACTGGAAGAGGTGTTCCCCCTCCTTTGGATATTTAGGCTCATTCTTCTGGATCTTGGTGGTGGCCATGGTGGCACTGGGCTCCACATCAATGATCTGCTTCCCTTTGTCAATCCCCTTGTCAGTTTTTGACTCAGAGTCGGAACATTGTTTGATTCGGAAGCCTTCAGCTCGACCTCCAGTGACTACTTGGCTCGACACTCACTTGTGTTGTGAATGGATCTCTTATGGAACTCACACCATTTTCTCGTGTCCTTCTTTGTCTTCGTGGTGTTATTCTTTACTTGTGGCTTTGATGGGTTGTCCTCGGTCGCCCCACCTTGGCTTTGGCCATTGCTCTATGGTTTGGGGGTGCATTTTCCTTGCTTCAGATTCGTAGATCCAAAGTCTCACTTCTTCTGTGTAAACTCTTGCTCAATCTTGACAACGTATCAGTATGCCGTGCCGAGCGAGGAGATGTCCAGGAACTCCATCTCGTCCTGGATGTACTTGTGTAGATAGCCATGGTACTTGAGTACCAAATGTCGCTCAGAATCCTTGATACCCAACTTCGTGTGGAGGGTATGGAAAACATTTGTGAACTCTGACACATCTTGGTCCCTTCCCTGCCATAGCGTGGTCCATTTTATGTATTTATCTTCATAGCTCCCGATAGGATAATACTGTTCCTTGATGGTGTCTCCCAAGTGGGTGCACTGTAAAAAGTGAGGATTCCATCTCGTCCTTTTGTTCACAGTAGGTTCCAACCAGTCCTTGATGTGTGGGGCGGCTTTGAGAAGTGCAAAAGTAATCTTTTTCCGACTGGAAAAGTCATGAACTGAAAAATATCCTTCCAACATATTCAACCATTTATCTACGGTGTCTGCATCTATCTGGCCCTCAAATATAGGAATATCGAAGTTAACTTGTACCTTAAAAGGAGTGGTGCCTCTAGAGTGGTTGTTGGATGAAGATGCATTGCCTGTGAGTAGTCATTGAAAGATCTGGGCAAAGTTATCCATCACCGTGTTCCTCTATTGCTCGAGGACTTCCTTGAGAAATATTTTGAAAGGATCTCCTGCCCTCGTCTTCCTTTTCTTCCGCCATGGGAGGCCGTCTGGGTTTGCGAGGCTGGTCTTGTAAAGGTTCAACCAGATCGAGCCCTAACTCCTTATACCCTGACCTCGTTAGGGACATGGAAAGAAAAATAGAGAAAGAGCAGACCACTTTGATACCACTAATCCGAACTTAAACAAGAACGCAACAAATTACACATATAACCATAAATACACAAATGCAGCAAAAAAAGCACTTCATTTCATTAATATGAGAGTATTAAAATATGCTTACAAACAGAATGGAAATAAACTAGCTCGGGTGATGGTAGCTTATCTCTGAGAAGAGATGTGGTGGCTACATGACTCTGAACTATGTTACAATGAGGCTCAAAGGCCTATTATTATTGAGAAACAATGGAAAACCCTAAACATCCATAAACTTAACCCTAGGAGATGAAGTGCCAAAATTGTGGGCCCTGTTTGGGTAAATTGGTATATCAACTTCTTAGGGTCGTAACTTTGGCATACGATCTCTGTTTGGATATCATAATACCTTGTTTCGAAGATCTCGAAGAGGAGGCTAAAAAGAAAATATCAAGCTAATTAGGGATGATTTTGGTCTCTCCGTTTTCCCTAAAAATGTCGTTTAGGGCCTCAAAACGGCTCCGGAAGTTCAGGACCTAAAAAACTGCCAAAAATAGTAAATTTTGCTACAATTAAGGAAACCAAAAAACTGAAAGAGACAGTGTTGGGGGTCTAAGTGGAATAGGCAGGTAGCCACCAATATCCGCCTGGATCAAAGAGGTACCCAGTCTTTGTAGTAGTTTGAGGATGAGTTTCTAGTAGATATTTCCAAGTTGCCTGCTCACAAGGAAGTGGACTTTTCTATTGAGTTGGTACCAGGAGCGACACCAACATCAAAAGCACCTTACAGGATGAGCACTCCAGAGTTAGTGGAATTGAAGTTGCATTGAAGTAAATTTTTAACAAAGGATACATTACGCCAAGTGTGTTGGCTTGGGACGCACTAATGTTGTTTGTGAAGAAGAATGGTGGTACTCTCAAGTTATGCATTGATTATAGGAAGTTTAACAAGGTGACGATTAAGAATAGGTATCCGTTGCCGAGGATCGATGAATTGTTTGACTAGTTGAAAGGACCAACAATGTTCTCGAAGATTGACCGGAGATTAGGATATCATTAGGTATGCATCAAAGATGAGGACATCTACAAGACTGCTTTCCAGACCAGGTATGGGCATTATGAATTTGTTGTGGTTCCTTTTGGTTTGGCTAATGCTCCAACTACTTTCATGTGTTTGATGAAAAGTGTGTTGTGTCCTTGTCTAGACAAGTTTGTGATTGTATTTATTGATGAAATATTGATATATTCTAAGAATGAGGAAGAGCATGTTGAACATTTAACAAAAATATTGAGATTACTAAGAGAGCATCAATTGTATGCCAAGCTTAGTAAATGCAGTTTCTTTCAGACATAGGTACATTACTTGGGACATGTGGTTTCCAAGGAAGGCATAACATTGGATTCATAAAAGGTCAAAGCTATCATAGAATGGGAAGCTCCTAGGAATGTGGATGAGGTTAGATCATTCATGGGTTTAGCAGTTTACTACATGAGGTTCATCAGGAACTTCTCATGGATTTCCTATCCTATTACATCATTGCATAGAAAATGAAAGAAATTTGAATGGATAGAGGAGTGTGCAACTAGTTTTGAGCAGTTGAAGCACTTGCTTACAAACGCTCCAGTTCTAAAGATTGTAATTTGGATAAAGAGTTCGTGGTGTGTACAAATGCTTGCAAGGGAGGACTTGGTGGAGTCCTGATGCAAGAAGGACGTGTGGTATGTTATGAGTCAAGGAATTTGAATGAGCACGAGCAGAACTATGTGACAAGTGATCCTGAATTGGTAGCGATGCATTGAATATGTGGAGGCATTATCTTCTTGGCAAGAGGTTTGTATTAATGAGTGATCACAGTGGGTTGAGATACTTATTTGACCAACCGAATCTGAATTCCATGCAAGCTAGATGGTTGGCCACACTTAGAGAATTTGACTTTGAGATCATGTACATTAAGGGTAAAGAGAACATGGTTGCAAACGATCTTAATAGAAAAGTGTAGGTGAATCACATAACAGCTATGAGTTCACACGAGACAGATTTATAGGATCAGAAATTACAGGCAGGACAACAGGATGACATGTATAGGGAGCTTAGGCATAGTTTATAGTAGCAGGGTACATGTAATCAGGATGTGGACTATCATCTCATGACAGATGGTTTGGTGATATTTAAGGACAAGATCTATGTGCAAACAATAGTGAACTCAAGAAGCTTATCTTGCTGGAATTTCATGTCAAGCCATATTCAGGTCATCCAGGATATCAAAAGACTCTAACAACGGTTAAGAAATTCTACTACTAGACAAATCTAAAGAAAGAGGTAGTTGAGTTTGCCACAAGGTGTTTGGATTTTCAACATGTGAAAGCAGAGTGTAAGCATCCAGGTGGTTTACTACAGTCGATTCTGATTCTAGAATGGAAATGGGAGGTCATTTATATGGACTTCATTACAGGTTTTCCGAGGACATCTAGAAAGCATGATTCTATCATGGTTGTGGTTGACAGGTTGACAATGGTAGCTCATTTCATTCTAGTAAAGTCAACAAATTAAACTAGTGAGGTAGCACAGGTCTTAATCAGGGAGATAGTGAGATTGCATGGTATTTCTGGGAATATTGGATCCGACAGAGATGCTAAGTTCACTTCAAACTTTTTGAAAGAGTTGTTTGCAAGTTTGAGTAAAGAGTTGGCTTTTAGTACAACTTATCATCTGTAGACAGATGGACATATAGAGAGTGTCAAAAGGATTTTGGAGGATAGTGTCAACAGGATTTTGGAGGACACGTTTATAATGTATGTTATGTACCAAAAAATGAGGTGGGTGGATTATCTTCCATTGGTTTAGTTTTCTTACAACAATGGGTACTAGGAGTCACTAAGGATGAGTCTGTTTGAGGCACTTCATGGGCGGAGTTGTAATGCTCCCTTCAGCTGGAGTGATCCAGTGAACAGGGTGTTAATTGGACCATACATGTTGGCAGAGGTGGAACAAGAAATGAAGGTTATCAAGAAGATTCTAAAGGCAACCTAGGATAGAAAAAAGAGTTATGCATATCAGCACAGGGCATTTAAGGAGTTTCATGTTGGGTAGCATGTGTATTTATGCATCAAGCCCAAATAGAACTCCTTGATGATTGGATCATGCGCCATGTTGGCACCTCGGCATTACGAGCCTTTCAAGATCCTTGAGAGGATTGGACCAGTGGCTTACAGACTTGTATTTCCTCCAACAATGAAAGTCCATGATGTTTTCCATGTTTTATTGCTTAAAATATATGGGAAGGATGTTGATCATATGATTGAATGGTATGTATCGCAAGAGGAGCCAGAAGGAGAATTCTAGTCGGAACCTCAGTGCATTTTGTAGCGAATACAACTCATGCTCCAGAACTGAGCAATCGAGCAAGTTAAAATGTAGTTGAAGCACTTTAGGCCCGATGAAGCTACATGGGAGATGAATGATCAGATGTAGCTATGTATCCTTCATTGTTTGTCGGTTGAGGCAAAGGAGTTTTGGTATATATACATTTATGTATGGTGGTTATTGTAAATATCACAATGAGTTGTGTTATAAAGCTCCAAAAAGTGATACGGTTCTCATGTTGTTATGTTTGTTAGGTTGGTTTTGCTTTTCAGCAGGTTCATTATAAATATTGCATAGAGCTTTATAAAACTCCATGGGCAATATGTTTTGATTTTCAATGGCCTTGCTAGTCATAGGTGTCATCGAACTTTAAGGATGGTGTTCCCCTAAGGGGGAAGAGTTTGTAACAACCCCGGGTTAAAATTTCATGTAATAAAGTTAATAAAGGAAAATTAAGACCAAACTCATGGGACACGTATTCCAAGCTAAACGTTGGGAAAAAAATCCTAGTGGGTGTTCATTTTGGTTTATTATAGCTAAGTAAATTGTCAAAGGCATTGAAAAAGGCTTAAGAAAGGAAAAAAGGCATTATTTAGTATTTAATTTATGAAAATAAAGGAAAATAGGAGCAAAGGAAGGTGAAAGGTCATAGGATTGTATGTGAAGGAAATTGAAGGAAAAATAGAGGAAATGGAAGAAAATAGAGCCCTTAATAATAAAAAGGCTTATGAGGATCAATTCACAACCTTTTGTTAGTTTTAGCTTGGAGATATCTCTTTATTCTCTCTCTCTCATACTCTTGCACACTTAGAGAATTCTTGGAGCACTCTAGCATTGGAGAAAGGAAGACAAAGGAAAAGCAAGAAAGCAAAGGAAACAAAGGATCAAGAAAGGAAAAGTTGGATCAAGAGGCTACAATGAGATTGCTTTGCAGATATCGATTTGCATGTATGATTTCCTTTCTAGTTATGGAATGAATGGTACATGCATGTGTGTATTTGGTTCTCTTGTTGTCATTAACATGGGTTTTGTCAAGTGTGACAGTGGGTTCAACCTTGCCTTGTCATTTCCGAATAGCCATGGTGTGATGGGGTTCTTTCATTTAGTTGAGCTTTAGATTGCTAGATGGTTTTGGAACTGGGTGAGGTGGTCTCACGAAAATTCCCAAGGGCCTAGGAATCCCTCAACCATTTTTGGTGATATTGCGTTAAATCCTGAGGATGGAGACATGAAAATTCCTCAAGGTACTGGTGAAGAAATCCGGAAGAATCGAAGCTTGTTTAGGGCCTAGTGATCCCTTGACCGGTTTTGGCAGGATTGTGGTAAAGCTTGGTTGAATAGGTGCTTGTTTTGGCCTAGGAATCCATTGACCGGTGTTACTGGGATTACGATAAAGTCTGGTAGCATATGCTCTTGTTTTGGGCCTAGTGATCCCTTAACCGGTTTTGGTGGGATTGCGGTAAAGCCTAGTTGCGTGGGTGCTTGTTTCGAGCCTAGGAGTCCCTCGATCGGTTTTGGCGGGATTGCGGTAAAGTGTGAGGAAGCCTTGGCTGTTTTTTTGTGAGTCCCACATTCATGCTTGGAATATGAAACAGGGGTGATTGGTTGAAAGAAAGAGTTGGTTCAGCCGAATCTATGGTTGGGTGGTACGTGGAAGTCCCTGACTTGGTTGGATTTTGCATAAGTTAATAAGAGTTTTTTTCCTCTTTTATTTCATGTGTATTTATGCATGTTATTATGTGGCTTTGATGGTTGTTCTATAATTGTTATTATTCTAGTTATATGCTGGTTATAAGCATGGTTTCATGATAAATTCTAGTTATGGCTATTATCATGTTTTGATTGGTAAATGAATGGTTATTGAATACATGACCTAATAGATGTTATTATTGTTATTATGAGAGGACTTAAACCTTCTTGATGATTCTAAGATAAGTATCAGACCCCTATGTTCAGATATGCATTCATGACCTATAGATTACATGTTCACAATGTGTTTGACAAAATGACTATCATGGTTAGGCCTGGTTAGGTCAAGTATTTGAGCAAATTTTGTATGAATATATTTGTCTTGATGTCATTTATGATTATGGAAAGTCTCATCGAGTTATGGGCAGTGATCTGGAGGTTAACCTAGAATATAGGCCCAGAATCCTGGACTGCATGCTCTGAATTGAACTTTTTGGGTTGCGATCGTTGGGATGCAGGCTTGTGGGAGTGGTTGGAGGCTTCCAACTGCATGGATGACTTTCTATGGGAGCGGTTGAGAGCCCAGGGCTGTTAAAAAGAGGTCTAGCTCAGGGTTTGGCCACTTGGGGTGGTTGTTAAGCCCCTGAGTGACCTGTAGCTCTTGTACGAGGTGTCAAGTGGTCAGTTTGTGGTCATTAGTTAGCCCCACTTCCTTAAATGGATCTAGGAGGTCAGTTCATGTCATAGTAACTCTCTATCTCATGTCTACCCTGGCAGGCTAATGAAATTGGGTAAATGTGGGAGAGGTGGTTATAGTACGTAAGCCCGTGGATGGGTCAGGTCCGACATATGCACATTATGCCAACAATTTGATGAAATAGTGACACAATTATGTATACATTGTAGGTATACTCCCCTATAAAAGATGATTTTAAAGCTAAATATTATTGGCAATCTCGCTCGATAACCATGTCATTAAGGAGATGATTGTTGGATAATTATGTGATCTGTTGCTCTAGCCTTCCATGTATTTTTGTTGACTGCATTTGGAAATCACCTAATGCTAGGTTGTTTTAGGACAAGCAAGTGTCCCATGAAAATAGTATAACAATAATCGTCGCTTGGGTTAGAGAATACAAGGTAGATAAAAAAAATCCTCTTCTCAAAGGGCCCCTCGCGTGCCATAACTAGATTATGATATCCCATGGGGTTATTTTGACGGTGCCATCCAAGGCAGTTCGCCTCTCCATGGGATAGGGGTGGTTATATACTTCTCCCAGTCTCATTTTCTTTAAAGCAGACCTTTCATTGGTAGAGGCACCAATAACAAGGTAGAATTATCAGCTTTGGGTCTCCTCTTACAAATTGCTAAAATGAAGAATATTAATAAAATACAGGTCCTTGGTGACTCCAAATTATTATTGAATGGGATCCCATAAGAAAACTATACATAATATAGGACTTAAATCTTTTCTTTAAGAAATTCGAGAGCTGGGATCCTCTTTTGAATGGATTACATACAATCACAACTTAAGAGAGCTCAAATAGGAAGTTGTTTCTCTCTCAAAAGAAGCTCTACAGCTCCCCCCGGCCACTCAATAATTTATGAGTTCAATGATGGACAATAGATCAATGCCATGGAATTTCATATGTAAATTATCTTAGCTTTTGATTCAATTCTTGTTCCCTCTCTCATTTTGGAAGGCAATGTCTAGATGATGTATAGTATGATATACAAGACTACATATAAATTTGGAACATCAATTATAATTAGATTATTCAGGAGATGATGATACAATTATGGGGTACAAGGTTTTCTCATTATAGGTCTCCTAAAGGTTCAAGTTGCAAAAGACAACAATGTATATATTTCTCCTATGAATATATAATGTTTTTTTCTTTGAAATATACACAAACACACACACACTAAATTAAAATCTTAAAATTTAACTTAATTAATATAATTTTTTTGTTTTTTTTAATAATTATGGACACCCCATAGTTTAAAAAGGTGAGGGAAAATGGAATTCTCGAAAATTAAATTGATTGATAAATATTTTATGTAAAAGTCAATAAAGATTAAAGTGGCATAAAACTATCTTAATTCTAGAACTGCTAAGTGTCGAGAGGGATCAAATCCCTCAAAATTCAAACCTCTTTCTTAGTGCAAAACCTAAGAAAAAGGTTTGAACCTTGAGAGATTCGATTCCTCTCAACTCTTAGTAGAACTGAAATTAAGATGGATCTATGCTGGTTTTGAGCAACAGACTAATAAAATGTTTTAACTATAAGATTTTTTTTTTTTTTTAGTTAACTAAATATTTATTTTCTTATTAATTAATTATTATTATTATTATTTTAAAGAATGCATGTCGACTCCATGTTGAGCACAGAAGAAATCTCACATGGCCCTCATACTAGGTTGCAGAATGTGCCTCTAAGCACAAACGTTAAAAGACGCTTCATAGTTTAAAAGGTGAGGGAAAATTAAAGTCACAAAAATTAATTTGATTGATAATTTTTGAATGTAAAAGTTAAGAACGATTAAAAATTTAAATTTATTGTTTTTTATATTACTTATAGGTATGGATATTTAATATTTTAAAAATAAAGGACAAGAGTCAGTCTACTTAACTAAAGATTCCCTCCGAGAGATAGATCGATAACCGATAGAACTCGGTTGGGAAGCCGAAAAGGAGCCGAGGATGAACCCTAGACTCTTCGCAGCCGCCTCCCCTGTTTCGGCCACCGCCTGGCCCCGGATTAGCACTGTTGCAGCAGATGAGGCGAGTTCAGAACCGGATTCGCAGAAAGAAGCAGCGACGACGGGATCAGTGCTTGACCAAAAGGCGTCCGGATCCAAGATTGGCTGCGTTATCCTCTGTAGCAGCAGTCAAGGCAAAGAGATGTACTATCTGGCCGCAGTTGATGAGCTTGGACTCGTGTTGGGGCTTCGTTCTTCACCCACTGCCACCCAGGTCATTACAGCTTGCCTTAACGCAAAGCTGCCCAGCGTTCAGGACAGCCGCAGCAAGAAAAGCTTGAAGCCTTCTCACAGAAACTCTGCACTTGCCATCAGGGTTTCGGCCAGTCAGAAAGCAGCATGTTTTTACCACGAACCAAAGCAGCTGTCCGCATCATTCACATGGCCTCCATATGGATCTGGAGCAAACAACGGATCTCCGAAAAGCAGTTGCAGCTTCAGATCTGTCAACGATTGGCCAGATCCGGTCATCCAGCAGGCAGAACAGGCCATGCTCTGGCCAGATCCAGAGATCTGTACTCATCTTGGCATGAGTTCAAGGCCAGAATTTGACTCCTTTCAGATTCAAATCTCTCAGCTTTCAGGCAGCACCATCATGCAATGGGTTAGCCCTGCAGATCTGGTGCAGGATCTCAAGCTGAAGCTAGAACGCAGACTGGGGATTCCATCAAGCATTCTGCGGCTACTCTATCAAGGTAAACAGCTCGAAGACCCTCTCCCTCTCTTCGCTTACGACATTTCCAGGAACAACTTGGTGGTGGCGACCCTTCGTTTAAGAGGAGGTGCAGCGGGGCAATCATCCTCTACCCGTCCTTTCTCATACAAAGATGATGTTCACTCTGAGTATCCCAAGCCTCCGGAAGCCCCTAAATCCAAGGTCTTCCTGGTTGAAAAGAATGAAGAAGTTCCCTCTGTTGAACTCATTCATGAAGAACTAGCATCCCAACTTCAAGATTTTGCTGAAAGAGCCATAATCTGCAGATTTAATGGACTGTGGCCGCGCTCTCAGGATCTCTATGCATGGATCCATGCAAACTGGACCCATCACTGCAAGGTCTTTTTCTGTTCGAAAGGCTATTTCATTGTCCTATTTGACAACAGTAAGCACTATGAAAAGGCAATAGAAGAGGGCCCTTGGTTCATGGGAAATGCAGGGTTATTCTTGACTCCCTGGTTCCCAGATTTCGATCCAGACACGGCAGTCATTACCAAGACTCCGGTATGGATTCGGCTTCCAAATCTTCCTGCCCACCTATGGAGTACCCGTGTCTTCAGAGTTATAGGAGACACCCTGGGCAGCTTCCACAGTGGCGATCTAGGGCGGGAAGCTAAAGGTCTCTACTCATATGCAAGAATGTGCGCGATGTTAGACCTGAGCAAAGGCCTTCCAGAACAAATCAACCTTAAGATAAATGACTTTGTCTGGACCCAAACTCTGGACTATGAGAACACTGCTTTTCGGTGCCGCCATTGCCACCAATCTGGGCATTTGCAAAATACATGCCCATCTCGCCCGGCAAAAAAGAACAAAGCCAATGCCTCCAAGCCCAAGCCCAAGCGGTGGACTCCTTGCTCTCCTCCTCCAGTGGTGGATTCCGGTTCCTCCAGCTCTGAAGATGAAGACAGCGATGAAGAATTAGAACATGCCCCTCATACAGCGGCCCCCTCATCCGACGGTCTGGCGCCTTCCTCTGACGCAGCCAATGCTCAGAAACGTGTCCATTCGTCCTCCTCTTCGGATTCAGAAAAAGAGGGCTTCCCTATGGTGGGATCCTCGGTGGAGAATCCCAATCTTCAAGTTGTAATCGCTCATCCACCACAACATGGTTGGGTGGAAGTCAAAAAACGAAAAGGGAAAAAGCTTCGTGTTGAAGCCTCTACCCTCTCAGGGTAGTTTACCTTGCTTCTTTCAGCTTCTAGTGACTTGTTGTAGCTCCTTGCTTGTCTAGCTTCTTATCCGGAACCGAGGTTGATAGTTCTATCATTTCCGGTGGCCGGTTTCTTGCATCTTTGGGATGTATCCTCTTGTACAATATTTTTACTTAATAGATTTAGTCTTAATCGAGAAAAAAAATATTTTAAAAATAAAGAATTGTGAGAAGAAGAGTAAAGAAAATGCTTTAAATTTTAACTCTATTTTTTCTATGTGGTTCACGGACCTGGAGATTTGGAGATTGGTGATCGCTATATCCACGAAATATTTGTACTAGGAAGATCTACACGAAGGAATCACTTCTTGTCAACTCAACCAAAAAGCCTCACCCCGAGAGTGTCAAGAGAATTGAACTCGTGACCTCTCAATAACAAAGGCGCTTTAACGATTGGGACTCAACCAAATAAACTAACTTTCGTGGATATTTTAAATTTTAACTCTTATATATAATATTATTAAAATATACTTATAAAAAAGGTGTTAAAATTGTAATGTTAAATTGTTAAAACATAATATTATTAAAATATATTTATATTTTTTAATTAAAACTATACTTTAAATTGTTAAAGTGAATAACTTAAAAAAATCTACAAATTAAAAATTTTCAAGCGAGTGTAATTTTATAGGTGAAGTTTGATTCACACTTGTATGGTAGTTTTTTGAAATGTTGACATTTTTTTTGTTTGCTAGGTTGTGTGAGTCTCGAGATGACTACACACTTAAACTTTGGCTTGAGAAAACATGACTCAGGGGCATCTAAGTCGTCAAAATCACTTGGGGATCACACTCGACTTGGGCCACGCTAGCCCTTAACATGGCTGAAATTTTTGTCCATGAAATTTCAAATCAGTGACCTTCACATCACGAAGTACCTTAACATTACACCCCATCACCGTCTATTCTACGCCCCGTGGGAAAATGTTGACAATTTTAATTTTCTTTAAATAAGTTTAAAATATTAAGGATAAAGTTCTTATTAATTAAGTGGAACTATAATTTTAAATGATTGAATTTGTCCACTTTCTAATTTATTATTATTTTTAATGTAAAAATGGATTCAACACTTGGAAATACCCACACTGTAGTTTGATTCTTCAATGTTTTGTTTCTTGTATTTTGTTTTTTTTTTCTAAAGTTAAGTTGATTGTGCAATGTCAATAATTAATATTTGTGATTTTGTCTAGGGTTCATAGCTGGAGTGATTGGGTAGATTGTTTATTCTCCTCCTTACCCAAGTTCAATTCCGACAAGTGACATGTTGGCTTGTTGCGATAAAGCTATAAGGGTGGATGCCCCAAGAATAGATGTCCATTCCTTTGTGCCTTAGGACACCTCAACCCTTGCTAAAGTTATTGGTATACATGACATTGCAGGTTGTTGCACATACTATTGGATAAATGTCCACTTCGGTGTGCTTACTAAGTCAATTATTTGTATATTTGATTTGTAATTTGTTACATATACTCTTGGATTACAGTGACAATCAATATGTTTGATTCACAACCAAACCTAAATCACTCCAATAAAATAATGATTTTCGTAGTTAATAAAATAAAAATAAAAATAATATTTGTAATTTTATTAATATTAAATAATTCTTGAAAATGTCAAATAGAAATTTCCCCTTTTTCCTTTACCATTATTTTAAGTAACTTAGATAAATTCATTTAAATCATAACCTATGACAAACTATATCTTATTATTAAATATGAACTTACTAAAATATAAAAAAATCCAAATAATTAAAATAATTACCAATGTAGATCTTTAACTCTGAATCTATCAAATGCAAATAGGAGTCAAATCTCTCATACAAACTCCTTTTTGAGTGCAAAACTCTAGGAAAGTGAATATATATATATATATATATATAGCGTTAGCTCTGAATCTATCAAGAGCAAAGATCTTAGAGTTTTGCACTCAAAAAGAGGTTTGCATGAGAGATTTGACTCCTCTTTGCATTTGATAGATTCAGAGTTATATATATATATATATATATATATTTTTAATTTTATTAGAACTTTGACAATACACACAGTTTTTTTTACAAGTTCAAATTTTTTTACTAACAAAAAATATATTTACATCACATACATCTATTCAACTTCTCAAATTTCCTTGGTCTACGAAATAGGAAACCATACCAAAGATAATAGTTGAGAATTAGACTCAAAGCCTTCAAAACTAGCATGACATGCTTCGTGCGATAAACATACCCAATACAAAATCTTGGCTTGACAACGATAGACATAAGAACAAATAAAACATGAAAACTCATAGAACTAGGTAGATAGGAAAGATAAAACATGGATGTTAACTACAACACACACAATACAGACATTGACGCAAGTTTGCAGCATAGGGTGCTCAGGGTTGCCTAGGGGAGTTGGTTCTTTGGTACAAAGAATAGTTGCCTCCATGTGTTGCATGCACTCATCCATAAGGTGATAGAGGGAGTGCAACTCCTCCATGCAAAGGAGAAGCTCATCCCTACTTTCATTTTACTCAAATAGAACATTTCCAAAGAGATTCTTGATGTGCCAATAGAGGTCAATGGTGTGAAGGTATTGATTTTTCTGACCTTGAGCATTACCAAAATCAAGGACCCAATTTGAGACTCAAGCCATAACCTCTAAATTAGAAATGTTTTCCTATTCTTTAGTGACCTACTATTTAATGTATTTAATTTCTTACTAAATGCCAAGGGGAGTGAGTTGGTGATATCTATTTTTAGAGGCATGGGTTGTAAAATGAGAATGGTCACTGCTAAGAGTGTTATGGTAGTTGGCTCCCATCTTAGAACATGCTTGCTAGCGGGGCATGGAAAAAAGAAAAAGGTGCTCACAATATAGACAAGAGAAAAAATATTGTTGGCATGGCAAGGTGGCAAGGGAGATAACATAGTAGTAGCAAATGATGAAAGGCTAGGCAAAGCTCAGAGGCTGAGGATGAATTGAGAATTGAGAATTGGGACATACAAGAGGCAAATGGTATCAAAAGGATAATTGGGATTGAGCCAAAGATAATGAGATAGAGATCGAAAGAAAATGAAAAATAGTAGGACTTGAGAGAAATTGTATACCTGAGGTAGGGAAATAAAATAACAAGTGGTTAGAGGAGGAGGAAACCATGCATGAGGAGCAAAATCCAGCCTCACATCCCCCCACAACCAGTGGACTCTCCTCACGGCAGTTTGATAACTGAAATGTGAATGGAGCTCTGTATCGAAAATGGCTGAGGATAAGAAGAAGGAACCAGGACATGAGGGCCTGGTCCTTCCTTCTATCAAGCACAATCAAGGAGGTAGAAAGTTAACACAGGAAATGATAATCCAAGAAGCTAGCTCTATAACTTGTTATTAATGAGAGCATAAAGCAATGAATGAAACTAAGACCTTCCCGTTTGAATCATATTACCTTCATGAGGTGCCTTGGGGTTGGAAATGACATCAATGGTGGCTTTCAAACCATATATTGTTGTAATTTCCCTTTCCAAACCGTAACAACAGAAGGGATCAACTTAGTAGCCTATTCCATTTTTCATAGGATATAGTCAGAGAAAAAGGGGATCAACTGGTTTAATTGTTGGATGACATTATAATTAAAAAGTATCATTTTAATATTAAATAATTAAATAAGAGGAAGGTAAAAATAAAGAGACCCATGGTATTCCAAGAGGAGGAAAGGATTATAAAAATAAAGAATGAAGCTCAAGGAAGATACGAGTTGATATTTTGAGAATTAAACTTAGAGCTCAATAGCTTACTATGTGAGGGGAAACCCTTGTGTAGAGCCCAATTTCGGTGGTGGAACTATCCACCCTAGTTGCTGGCGATTAGTTTCAATGGTAAATCATCCACTCTAGATAGTCTGATGGGGAAATCCTTTTAGGTTCTCCATTGGCAATTAACAGAGGAAGGAGGATAAAATCACAATAATTTCTAGGTGTCCGAAGAAACAAATTTATAGCAACTTGCATCATTGGGAAGGGTCAAATTCTTTTGGCAAAGCTGTTACGCAGTAATTTGTCACTGTCTCCCTGTCAGTCTCCCTACTGTGTCATGAAATCAAATGCACCATGCTCATGCTCTCTAAACTGGCCAAATGACCCACTTTGCCAAAGTTTTTCTATCAGCGCGACTTTTGGCCAAATAACCGCGCTGATGGGCGCTCCATAACAGACCGAATGCGCTGTCAGCGCGGAAGCACACGTGTTTTCCGCGCTGATCGAATTTCATGAGCCAGCGCATTTGTTATTCATATCTGATCGCGCTGACATGACCTTCTTTGTTATTTAGCTGCGATGTCAGCGCTCCAGTGCAGTTATGGACCCGCGCTGATCCTGTTTGGGCGAGTTTGTTCTAACAGTCGGCCTTCCAGATGACTCCAGACCTAGTTGTTGGCCTTGTGAATGTCACCCTACCTTCTATGGCATGTCTGTTCGTCATTTGAGCCACCTTCCTTGGAGATAAGCTCATCCTCCCACCATTCATGGAGACTCCTTCTCCTATTTAAACCTCCACCATTGCCATGAGCAGCTAGTTTTTTAGTTTGGAATTTTGATAGTTTGGATAGTGTGGAATTCATAGTGCTTGGATTGCTGCTGTTAGTAGGTAGTTGGTGTGACAAGTGTGGTTTTGCTAGAGGAAGCTTAAGGAAGGTTGTGAGTATTGCTTGTGTGAGAGAGAGCTTTTGTGTTGGGAGAATCTACCTCCAAGGGTGAATGCTTAAGAGACTTGCTGTCTGGACCCTCAAGAGAAGGACTCAGCGTCAGAACATTGGTTGTACCTTTCTCTGTTATTGATTTAATAATAGATGACTACTGTGATGGTTCCATTCTCATTTGTCTTCGTAATGATTAATGTGAATTACATCCTTTCTGACTGATGTATAATTGCTTTTATTAGATTTCACGTTTGTGTTTGTCTTTCTCTTCGTGTGTGCAGGTATCTATTCACGGAGATCGTGGAGGATCGTGACCGGCCAGAGTGAAGGAGCGAGAACGGCATCTCTCCGTCAAACAATAGCGTTGGAATCCAAGTAGGTGTTCTTTACCTCTCTTGTATTTGCAATTAGGGACTTGCACAGTAGCATTGATTGATTGTTGCTAGACCCATTCTGGGCTAGTAGGGATCGCCTCTATCCGTAGAGGGGATTTACCTCTCCAACAAAAGCCACATTTTTTAGGATGACCAAGCTACTTTTGAAGGGAGGTCGAATTTCTAGCCTCACCAGGGAGGCCAAATTACCACTAAATGAAGGCCGAATTGCTGCTCTATCATATGGATGACCGAATTATGTTGAATAGAGGCCAAATTGTGGTGCATTTGGAGGGTCATTTTGCATCATTGGGAAGATCAATTACAGGGAGGTTGACTAAAAGAGGTCTGAATTGTTCTAGGTATGAGGAATATTAAATAAGGAGGAAAAATTGTCTTATAATAAGCCAAAGGAGTGAAAGAATCACGAGGTCAAAAATTGCACCCAAAAACTTAAGCATTGATATGAGATGGCCGAGTTGCAACAAGTTGAATTTGCCAGTGAAATTGCGGTCAGAATTTCAAACCAAAAAATATCTTAGGAGTAGTCCGAATTACTTTCCAGTGGTCAATATAATAGGTTTTCCCAAATAAATTAATGTATATATTCCTTAGTATTTCTAATAAAAACTGGTTGGGTTTTTGGCTTTGGAATTTTGTACAAAAAGTTGTGAATTCATAGTTTTCCAATTTATTGTTGGAATTTATAAAAATTACGGAAAAATTATTTTTGGAAAATTTTTGAAGAAATTTTTGGTAGGAAAATTATGAATTAATAAAAGGGATATTTCAATGGTATCAGAGCTGGTGCCCTTGCTAGCCTGATGGTTTCTATCAATTTATGAAACTAGAAGATAGGGAGTTCGTGACATACAAAAGAAAGAAGAAGAAAAAAGAATTTCCCTATTCAAAATCAGAGGAGGAAGAAATAAGAATGGATGATCGAGAAGACCAACTATGGAGAAGCATCATGCATTCCTTTATTAATTTAGATTGGGGATAACAGGAGTTGGTACAAGTACAATACGATTTGGTACAGCTAATGGCTGAAGGGAAACAAGATTTAGTGCATGTTTTCACTCAGACAATAATGAGCATCCAAGGAAACCAACCCAACACCAATGGAATTGGTGCAGGAGGTTTGAATAGATATTCAAGAGAGTTAAGAAGTCATGAAGGACATCATGAAGGGACTAGCAATAATTCCAGTCCCGTCCCTCCACCATCAAGAAAATTTATGTCTAGACCCTTTTTAGTGAATTTTTTGAAGAAACAAGTAGATAATCAAGGTCAACCAAGGCGAGATGATGTTTTTTCTTACTATATAAGGGAAAATGAGGTGCTTGGGGAAGAGTTTCATGCAACTATGACTCTCCACAAATATTGCACTCTCAAGTATCCGAATAAGCCTAGTTTCCACAATTGAGGGGCACAAAATTATGAGATTCCTAAAAAGGTGAGTAAAATAATTATTCCTTCCTTTGATGGCACATCTAGTTGCACAACTTGTGCTTGGCTCCAAAATTGGATACCTATGTCCAACTTAACCCAATGGAAGAATCAAAGACTATATAGTATTCTACCTTACATTTGGAGTGTGAGGCACATAAATGGTGGAATCATGGATTGACCACTTTCAGCCACTCCAATATCTCTTCCTACTTGGAATTCATAGAGAGGTTGATCAAGCACTTTGAGAAGAAGGACACTGAACTACATTTCATGCAGCTAGCACAACTTCAGAAAACAGGTACTCCAAACACCTATATTTCAAAATTTTAGAAGTTGGCAGTGATGGTTACAGATATATCTGAGAGGAGGTTGGTAATTTTGTTCCTGGAAGGTATTTACGAACCATTACATGGTTAGGTGAAAGCACTCAAACCAAACATACTACAATATGTGATAGTTCGAACAAGAGATATAAAGGATGTGGTTCCAAAAAGGGACCCAATAAAATTCACTCCTCCCTAGAAAGACAAAGAGAAAAAATTGTGACAGGGTAAGGGCAAATTAGAAGACACCATGGAAAAATTAAGAAGGAAAAAACTTTGCTTCATATAAAATGAACCATGGGTACTAGGACATAGATGAATGGGGAAATGTAAGGTTTACTATATAGAGGTTCTGCCAGAGAAAAAAGATGAGAAGGAACTAGATGCCATGTTAGATAATGGGCGTAACAATAGTGATGCAGAACCACCAATAGGTAGGAAAGGGGGTCATAGCCAAAATTTCTTGTATTCCTAGATATAACACTTTAAGAGTTAGAGGGGTGGTTCAAGGTGAATAAGTCACTGTCCTTATCAACGGGGCTCCACCCACAATTTCATAGATGCAACATGGGTAGCCAAAAAGTGTATAAGGTGGCAAGTGGTTGTCTCCTAGCATGTACAAGGAGGATCCCATATATGGAGCTCAATATGGGAAATTATTCCCTTAATGATGATTTCTATGTGGTTGATTTATCTGACACTAATATAGTCTTGGGGATCCAATGGCTTATTTCCATAGGGAGATGTTAGAATGACTATCAAACCATGGTGATGGAGTTCATCACAACTGATGGACAAAAAGTAGTATTGTAGGGAATGGATGATGGTTCTCCAAGGGTTGTCTTGACCAACAAAATAGAGGTTATTTTTTGACATGGAGACATTATCATGGGAAGTAGAAAGCATGGTGTCAATACAAAAAACTCCATATGGCAACAAGAATTACCTAGAGGATACCCAAGCATTATTGAGTAAGCATCAGAAGGTATTCAAAGAGTTTCCACTAGGAAGGCTTCCTGACAGGGGGTTTGTGTGAAAATTCCTTGATTGCAATAAACTGGATATTTACCTTCTAACTGTTTGCAGTTTATTTGTATTCTGAATTATTATTAGACAAATAACGTTAAATTCACTATTACATTCTTCACAATAAAAATGCTATAAAATATAGAAACCAAAACTGAGACAAATATGCACACACACATAATTTGACACAGTTATTCTTCGACAAATGTCCCTAGAAAAACGAAAAAGGGAATGTAAACACCTCCCCACCTTAACTAAGTGAAAAGTGTTCACTTTCTAATCTAATCTCCCTTGTACAAATAGAGAGATGGGATAATTAAATCTCTTTTTTTTTGTCTTCAAAACCCGAAATGAATGTCACCATTGCGTTCATCTCAACCAAACAATTCCAGTGATTTAAAATTTTACCCTGATCCGACCTATATATCAAGAGTTATGACCCTTCAAGTTTCTAGTGAATCCGAGGACGCCACGTCATTATCTCGCCACATGGTTGTTCTATTCATCCTTCTGACGCCACTTGGTAGTATAACATTAGCTTCTGACCCATTCATGGGTGGGCTCCATATTCTCATGCTATCCACTAATTTACGATCTTATATATACAAACACCCATATACATATTCCACCTATCCCACTAGAATTCTTACCAAGGCGAACCTCAAATTACAAGCCAAATCTTTAATTTATAGTTGGAGGTCGGCTCAATATGTCAGTAACAAATAAGTTTGCAAGCGCATTTGGCTCGACCCCAACTTCATATGCATATAGAATAAATACAGTGGGCCCAATTCCTACTTTAAGTCAGAGGTCAAATCCATCTCCAATATAACCATTGTTCCACCACGTTAGGCCCGACCCTGACTATCACTCACCCATCAAGTTGGGATGGTTGACCCCAACCTCAACTTGCTCAAAAAATCCATAGGATAAACCCTGACCCCAACCTTTCTATTGAGAACTCGGTCATGCGTTTGGTTATGAGGGTTGGAGGAAAAAGAGTTAGCAAACAACAATGTTCAATTCAAAGGCACCTTCCAGGCCTTTCCTCATATGGTACTTCATGGAACTTCGGAACATTCCAACTTCCACTAGAGTGGATTGCATAAGGTGTAATTGGATCATCCACTTAGTCACTTCCACATCAAGGCTCTGTCAGGTTGGTTGGGTAAGGTTTACGAATAATATTACAAGGTCGAGCCTCACGCCTATGTTCACTTGGGCTATGAGAGATACACTTACTCTTGGATTTGGTGATTCTCATAGAAAGTTTCTTCCACTCTGTGTTATGCACTCTTTGCAAAAGAACTCAATCTTGGCTCAACTACGGTGGTTCTACGAATGTCTGGAATTGTGCTAGAGTCCAGTCGTGGCCACTGATATTTTATGAGCACGTCCGAGTGCTATCCCTCCTGAGCTTTCAATAAGGTTACCCTCTTCGAATCTGTAGACAACATAAGGTGCCAAAAAAGGTTGTAAAGAGATCAAAACTCTCCAAATCACTAGGAATCCCTCCTTCTAAGGCCAATCACAAGCATAAACCATGGGTATCAATACATGATTGATTATATTAAGTGTCTATTAGCATTTCATTCTTGTGGATGGGAATTCTAGGCATGGGATGCACATATGGGTGTCACACACCCTTTTCTGTAGACTTGTTGAACCCTAGAGTGCCTCCAACACACATACTACTTACCACAGTGCTACCTAATGCGTACTGCAACCACATAGGTTGATGCATATACATCTATATAAACATCCTTCTGCCTCATGGATATGAAAGCAACACCATATGAAGGGTTCCTGACAACTTGTTGACAAAAGTAACCAACATATGAACATCCACTAGTGGAGTGTCAATCAGGTTGAGCACCATGACTATGACTACCCATTCAAGCAAGGAGTTACCATGCCATCTCAGTACCGAGACAACATACAGAATATGGCTCCTAGCCCTAAGAGATTCAACATCAATGCATTCAAGGCAAAGATATAACTTTACAGAAAGCGTAGAGCCTAAAATCAAGTCATTCAAGCTCACGAGATCATGCCTTACACAACACAAGAGTATGTTGTTTATTTATACCAAAGCATTCATAATATTATAGAATTATAGACTTGTTTGTTGGAAATAATACTGAGAGGGGGGGTGAATCAGTATTATCAAGTCAAATATTCCCTTTTTCAAATCCAGATAATATACGCTACTTCAATTAATTAAAACCGCGTATATACGCAACTATGTAGAAGGAAACCCGCTTATACAATGCAAACTTATAATTTACTTTATCTGTCAAAAGTTGATTATTAATCTGTGTATTAGAATCAAATAACCAGTAACCAGAGATAGTAAAACAGATCTAAAGACTATCACACACACAATAACACAAGATATAAGGTGGAAATCCAATGTGGGTGAAAACCACCTGCTGCAATTCGTCTCTATCTTCTTTTAATTAGAAACTTCTTTTTACAATGTACTGGCGCAGTCCTTTACCAGTACGCAGGCTGCAACCTATAGAGAGCTACAACCCTCTCTCGTTCTCCAGCTTCTCCTAGAAGGGAATTACAACCCCCTTAGCTCTTGTACTAGCCAAGATACTAATACGTAGGTGCTGGCTTACTGAAGGCTACAACCTTCTCTTTCTTCCAGGGACCTCGTTTCATAAATTTTCAGACTGGATCCATGAAAATCAATCAATCATCAAGTATATCTGCATCAAACAATCTCCTTTTCCCCAATTAGCACTGAATCAAGTAAACACTTCTCTGACGGCTGTACCCAGAACACAGCAACAGTAACCACACACCAAATTCTGAACCCAAAATATTGCAGCAATAAACAGAGGCAACTAGATCATAATTTAAAAGATATACGCTACTTCAACAACCTGAAACCTGCGTGCATACGCTCCTGTGTTTGGACCAACCTGCGTATACGCCGTTTTCATTCACTGAACCAACGTGTATACGCTCTTTCACTTCACTGAACCTGCGTACAGATCTATAAAGGATAATTCATTCTTTCAAATATTCAGACACTAATTAACCCAGATTGTCAGATTTATAGATCAAGCATGCGCCTCATATAACAGATCAAAATCATACAAAGATACTATTATTCAAGCTTAAAGATTATGACCCATCAATAGAACTAATCCTTCTTTATGCGCTAAGGTTCCTCCTTCATTCAGATCCAGATCTACACCATAACCCCAATCACAAATATTCCAGATCTAGCACTTATTAGATATTCAATTCATTCAGATTGATTGCCTTGCCAAATGATCTCCTTCCTCTTTTATAGTTTTAGGCCTTTCACAATACCACGGTCCAAAACCATAATAACGCAATACCATGAACCCAATACTTGGGGTCAACACTTTTGGATGCAATACCACGGACCAAAACCATAGGATCAAAAACTGTCGGACTAATACCATGAGCCAACCATGAAAGTGCGTGAACTTTTCTCTTCATGAAAGGAACTTTTCTCTGCATGAAAGTGCATGAACTTTTCTCTATATGAAAGAAACTTTTCTCTGCATGAAAGTGCGTGAACTTTTCTCTACATGAAAGAAAATTTTCTCTGCATGAAAGTGCGTGAACTTTTCTTTACATGAAAGAACCTTTTATCTTCATGAAAGTGCGTGAACTTTTCTCTACATGAAAGAAACTTTTATCTTCATGAAAGTGCGTGAACTTTTCTCTACATGAAAGAAACTTTTATCTTCATGAAAGTGAGTGAACTTTGCTGCACTATAATTTATCATCTGAGATGAGTGGGTTGCCATCAAGTACAACATATGTATCATAATGCCAACAATCTCCCCCTTTGGACTTGATGGCAACAACAACCAATCACTCTCCCCCTTTGTCATCAAGGGCAAAGGGCAGACCAAGATAAAGCCATTAAAAGTTTATAATTCTTATCTCGTTCATCTTCATCACTATTTGAAAGACCATCACTGTCTTCATGAGTGTAGTAACTTTTCTTAGTTACATTCTGTTTCTTGCTCCATCTAACAGGTTCCTTCCCCTTGTCAATCGTATCCTTATGAGGACATTTGGTAGCATAGTGACTAACTCTTCCACAAGCAAAGCATTTGAAAGGCAACTTACCTCTGAATATTCCAGTACCCCTTTGAAAGTTCTTGAAAAAATTTGATTCCTCCTCTTCTTCAGACACGTGTCCTGACTTATAGTAATCTCCTCTGCCTGAAGCCTTGAAAGTAGCTTCTCTCCTATCTGATGGTCCTCCTTTCCTCATTTCATAAGCAGTCAGAATTCCGTGCAGCTGAGACATGGTAAGGTTTCGTAGATTCTCTTTTTCTTCAATGACTTTATGGCTTAGCCAAGCCACAACTAAGGTTTTCCTCTGCATAAGAGGACTTCTAAAATGCAGAATTAAATCTAAAGGCAGATCTACTCTAATATGCAAGCAAAAACTACCTATCTTGAATTGAAAAGGGATAGCCCTCTCTCAATTCGAGCCCAGATAAAACAACTAACCAGGGGAAAAGTATTGTTTATATAATGATTGAACTCATTATATATTTTTCATCAATTAAAAGAAGAAGTTCATTTAATTAATGAAAGAGAAAACAAAATGGGAATGTATCTAAACAATAAATAATTATTGCTAAGTACATTCCTATTTCAATGAATTGATATTAATTCTAATTCTATTCTTCCCCTCAGAGATAACTCTTACAGAACTTCAATAGCATAAAACAATTGATATGACAATAATGCTCAATCAGAACGTAATACATTATTTAGAACAACAATTAAAATCAATTAAAGAAATTCTGACAATAACGGATTAACTTACAATCCAAACAAGATTGCGTTGGAATGAAAAATTATTAAAATCACACTAGAACCTCATTACAAATTTTGTAGTCCATGAGCAACTTCAGCTTGAGAAAATTTGTCTACAAAAGTGTAAAACAACTTTTCTTTAAATAACCAAAATGATCTATCTCTTTGCAACTCAACTTTATGTTCATTACAAAAGTGCAGATGTTCAGCAAGAAAATTCACAGAGATTCCCCTAAACACCTTATATGTGAAGTATTCTCGTCACCCTACAACTATTAACCCCTTACAATAGTGCTTCAAAATTCCCTAGTTGCAGAGAAGAGGAACCCCTTCCTCATTTTCAAGACTGTTATTTAATTACAAAAATGAAAACTAAAAATGGAGAATTGTTGAAGTTGTTGTTGCCAATCTTCCATCTTCTTTCTTATTGGTCCCTTCTCATTACTCCCAATTTGTTGTGCTTAATCCCATTCAACATATCTCCTACCAAAACCCAATCAAAACCAAAATAAATTAAACTGCATACTAAAATTAGAATTAGAAAATATGGGAAAAATCAATTCTCCAATCAAAATCTAATTAAACAAATAAAATAAAAAGAAAACTGAGCTTCTCATTGATCTCGATAAAGGTTTTGTTGGTTAATGAGGACATAATCAAATGGATCTGCAACAATATGAGCTTTGAGCAAATGAAAATGCAAAAAACAAAGCTTAGAAAATTAGTTTTGATTGCAATTTCAGAGCTTAATTTTCTGCTAATTTTTAGGCATAGTTAATGACCAAATATGGTCATGAAAGCACCTTATAAATATTTATCATAATTTCATTTTTCTAATGAGTCATCCTGGGTCTTATTTGGCCAAATAAAACTCAACTTATAAACCTCGAAAATTAAAGTGTCAAAACTATTACAATTATGAAAAATACATACCTAAACCAAAATTAAACACTTTAATTAAAAATTCTAATTTTAAAAAAATTAATAAATTCTAATTAACTATTAATTAATTAAATTATTACACTAAATAAATATAGACAAATTAATTAGATTAATTAATTAAACTTAATCTACAATTATATATTAATTAAAAATAATTAAATTTAAATTTAAGTTAATTTAAAAATATTAAATTTAAATATTTAAAAAAATGTGAAAGTGGCTTTTAGGGTTCCTTATTAAGAGGTCCGAGAAAATTAAGGGATTTATTATATATGAAGTGGAGGAGAGTGGGAGTTATGAAGAGGGATCTCATGACAAGGGATGCCTCGGGGGTGAATTAAAAAGAGTTACGATATGGAGATGTTTCGAAATGAGATGGGAGGAGAGGAAAGTGAGATGAGAGGAGGGTGATAAAAAGATAAAACTTACAATGACGTATAAATATAATTCTTGGTTACATAAGGATTTTGGATTTCTTTAAAATGGAATTAAAATAAATTTCTTAAATTTGGAAAAAATTAATTTTATAATTTTAGTTGTTATATAATTTTTGAAGTGGTTTTGTAGGACTGTTAGTAAAATATGGTAATAATTAGTTAAAAATTAATAAAAAACAATATTTACATTTGAAAGTAATTAATTTACACAGATTAAAATAATATAGATTTTGAACATTTTTTAGCTCACGCGGTGAAAATCACTGAACTTCGGATAAGCACCATTTGTAAATCGTGAATTCAAATGAGATGAAATTAGAACTGATGGAAAGCTAGCAATAAATAGAACACATTGAAGCAATCAGAATAGAAATCCAAAGCAAACAAAAATTTCACACACTTAAACAAATAAAAATAAATAAAGGGTGATATGACCAAAATTCATGTAGAGGGTCTCCATTATTATTATGAAGATAATAAATTAAAAATGAGGGGGTTGTAATTTTACCACAACGATGGAAATACACAGGGAAGAACTAGTTATCTCTAGTTAAAAGATGATGAGTTTAACTTTACCCAAAGGTAAAAGTGAAGAATTTTATTAAGTCGTCAAATAGTAAAACATTTTCCAAGGGTCTCACATTAGCGAATCAAATAATATCAATTAAAAAAGATAAGTACTAAAAGCAGATTGAATCTAAAATCACAAATCCAAATTTTGGGGAATATTTAATATTTAAAATTACCTCGCATGAGTAATAGAAAAAGGTACAAATATGGAGTTTTTGATAAAGCATATATTCATTGATATGAATGGTATCTGACATTGCTTTGCTGCCAACGAGCCTGGTCAGTGCCTCGATGAAGTTGTCTTTTAATGCCATACAAGTATAGCCCTACTGCCAGCGAGCGTCCATAGTCCCGACAGGTTTACTTATATTTCCCATGGTTCCCCTTTTGAGCACCCTTTTATAAGCACATTTTTTAGCTATGTTTATGATGGCTCAGTGAAAGAGGTGGGATGGTAAAAGAGACTTACGCAAATGGATATAATAATTCCATAATGTTGGCTATGTATTCTTTCCCTGCAACTATAAATTCAGAGGCATTTATAAAGTGGAGGGATGGGAGACATTCATTGAGTTAAACTCAAGGTTAGTTCTTTCCTTAAAAATATGAACCATATTACTTAGAAAGGATGCATGTTCCTTCATAATAAAAAATTAAGGCAAGAGGACTTTAGGATTCCATAAAGATATCCTTTGAAGATAAATGAAACCCATTGAAATAGACAGAATAAAAGTTTCCATTTATGTCAACCAATGTTAGGTGAGAAAAATTCCTTCCAAATAAATATTGGTATTATCAGCAAAATTAATCCATAACCGATAGCAAAAGGGAAAAGAAATTCAAGCAAAAGAAATCAACATACTTCAAAAATGTCAAATAAGGAAAGGAAAAATGAAATAAAAACCTAAATTAAAAGACAACCCCAACAAGACTAATAATAAAAATGACTTAACAAAAGAGTAAAATAAGACAAGCATGTGTGTCCATCTTATGTTGAAATTTTAATAAATTCTATCTTGCGAAGTTATAAGCAATTAGGATCTCAAACCGTAAAGTGAATAACAATCATGAAGTAAAATGAAGCCAAAAGAGAAGTTTCTACCCTTTGCAAAATTTTGGTTTCAAAACAAAGCCTGCATGAGAACAACTTAACAATTTTCTAAATAAAAACAAGGCTTGCAGAACAAATTAAAAGTTTAGGGACTCCCTGATTTAGCTGATTTGATGAACATCATTTCTTCTCTTCCAAAACTCGAAAGTAAACAACAAGGAGAATGAGTGTTCAATCTGAGCTGGTAGGGGTGCAAAACAATTATTGGAGACCTGCAAAACAAAGATTTATATAAGCAAAAACTAAAAGAAAATTGAAACAAAAAGTGTAAAGAAATGGAATAGGATGAAAGTGGGCATATGAGACTTATCATTAAAGAATTTCATTTAATTTTACTTGAAAGATATCGATTTTATCCAACAAAAGATAACTTGTTCTTTTGATTGGAATTCAAATTATGAAGAAGTGGCTTTCTATGAAGTTTTTATTGACCCGGAATCATAACTTATTAAATATAAACTAAAGCAAGCAATAAAGCTAGGAAAAGTAATAATTCATGTTCAAGGAATCTGAAATAAATAAAATTCATCATAATGATAATGAAGATATGCTTCTTTATGAATTGCAACGACAATTGTTCTCTTTGTTTCTTCAGATTTCATATCAACTCCAAGGTTTTCATAAAATCTCATAAATCAAGACCAAGTCCTAACCTATGTAGCACTTATGTGTATATGTATAGGACTTGAATCTTTGCATGATAAGTATGGAGCGATATATAAAAAATAAGAAAACCACAATAGAATTCAAACATAAACTGAACATGATCACCTATGCATGTTCCAAATTTCCTTACCAGCTGGCTGCATTACCATAGTGAATTCTCAAGAGTGCCTTGAAAATAAAATGAGGATGCACACGAAAAGATTATTAGGATGTGTTTCAGGGAAAACTAGTGCTGATTCGAACTGCTAGTCCCACTAAGATAGGAAGCTATCTTAGAAACAAATAATCAAAGCAATTCGAGATTTCCTTTAGGTGTAATAGATAAGAGGACAGAAAAGAGGACCAACCTGGATCTTCCGCTTTGATCCTTGCTTGATTTCTCTTTCCTTTGATAGAATTTGCCACTCTTCTCCTACTTGTCCCGCTTCAAAAAGTACCTGTAGAGTCAAAGTAACAGAAAACCATCAAAGCATCTCTATCTAAAACATCATAAACAATGCAGAATCAAAAACACATTGACCATACAATTGCATTCATAAACAATAAGATTCACAAATACACGATTATATGGAGGAAAACTCAAAGAACTTTATTAATAGTAGAAGAGAGGATTACAACCCAGCTGTCTGATCCAGCATCATCCTCCCAGCATAGAAGCCCTCTTCACCTCATGAAAAGCAAGATCACCCAACAATACAATGTCTCTTCTCACAGATAAACCAACAACACTTCCTTACAAATTACAAAATTCTAGCCTCTAGATCTCTCAGATGAGGGATCCATTTATAGATGTCTTGCAAGGGTGTGAGTCAGCTCTGGGTTTTTGATTAGTGTCATTCCACTGATAGTTCTTGGTTCCACTTGGATATTTCATTGATCTCTTACTCATCCCTGGGCGAATTCAAAGAGGCAAGTGTCACAAGAGAAGTTTCTGGAAGATTCCATGATCATCCACTTCGTAAACTGTCTTTGCCATTTGTCTATTCTCGCTCATCGCACCCTAAAAAAGGCCATTTCAGTATGCATTGCACCTGGATAGTGTGGCAACCAATATGCATCGCACCTTGACCATGGAGCAGTCAATATGGTCTAGTTTTGGCCAGTTCTGAGTGGTTTTTCAGGTGGAACTTCTGGGAAATTATGTAATCAGTTGACCATGATCCTTTAGGGTATGAAACAACACTTTTAGGGACTAAAGAGCCCTTGGTTTATGGACATATGAGTTTGGGGTTGCAGTGCCCAAATATGTCTATAACAGGATGATGAGATGAGAATCCAATAGTGAGACAGAGACAAAAACATAAGCGAACCACAGGTGATAAACTTTTCATTAGGCAGAAATATTGTCGTGAAGAGTAAAAACAGGCCCAACTATACATGTGAGGATGTAAGTCCAATGAAGGCACAATGATACGATCCATGTGCACACACCATGAAGAATGGATATCCCTGAAGTCACAAAATCATCTCAAGGAATGAATGGCTAGGTTTTGATGAAATTATAATTGAAAATATATCCAAGATCTCGAATGTCAAGATAACATGGAAGTCAACATTAATAAAATAGAAAAATCTTCAAAAAGTAATCAATGAGGACTCCATGTGGTTATGACAAATACGCCTGATTGTCAAATGAGACGAGAAGCCTATGAGATTACATTAATCCGATATTTCATGGGTCCGAGATATTGAAGAGCCCAATATCGAAGGAAATAGGAATCTCGGAAGATAAATTTTATAATGTGTTTAAAATAAAGTTTCTGAGAAAAGGAGTCTGAGATTCAATAATATGACAGAGGAGGAATAAAATCCCATATCAAAAATATCACAGACCATTTTTTAATTTAAATCATCTTACGAGACTTCAAGATCATGAGGTTCAAGCAAAGAAAATAAAGTGGGGGCCATTTTCTTTACTAGGCGTTGTATTGTAAAAAAATATGAATTGGGCACGATAGTTAAGAAAAAGGCCATGTAGATCTCAAGCTAGAAATCTCAAAGCATATTTTAAAATGCTTCCAATATAAGACAGACCCAAGCGTATGATAAGCTTGAAAGTTCAAAGCTTCGAGAGAAAGATCTCGAGATCTTTTATGAATAAAAAATGAAAAAGGAGAAACCTGAGATTTGAAGATTTGTAGGTTAGAAGCTTTGAACCATCTTAGAAGAGGGAAATATGACTAAAGTAGATACATGATGAATGAGTGTAGTGCAAAGGTTCAACGCAACGTGGAAAATGTAAGATGCAGAATGGGCATAGGTAAAATTCTAGATAGGAACACTTTTATATCTTGCTGCAAGTTTTTTTGTGCAATTTTCCTTTGCTTAAGGGTCTTCTTTAATTTAACATTTAAAATGTGAGAAGCCAAAGTCCCACAACAAATCAGAACAAGAAAACTCCAAGCGTGTGATTTGAACTTCATCAATGAGAAAGGAAAATCTGATGATGACTCATCTCACAATTCTAGAAAGAAAATTAAATGTAGAGCACAAAATTACTAATTCTGATGAAAAAGAAATACTTCCCTGAACATGTTTGTGACTTTAAGTATGCTAGCTGCTTTCTTATTTCTAAATCTAATTAAATTTTCTAATAAAAATCAAACCTCCAAATCAAGCCAATGAAGACTTGCAAAAGAAGCAAAACAAAAGTAAGAAGTAAACTATGAAAAAAAGAAAATTAACAATAGATGAAGATAACATGTCTATGCATACTTGGAATAGTCTAATTGTAAGTTTACCTTATAAATCTCGACATTCTCCCATGTATTATCTTCGATTTTGCAAATGTTCCAACATCATTTACTTATTTAATTTAAATTAACTACTAAGTACTAAGCTATTAATTTATATCCACTTCATATTGAGGAACAAGAGTGGTGAATGAGATCACTTAGCAATGCTTGAGAAAATTTTATTTCAAAAGTGCTGAGCTGTAATGGAGCAAGATAAACAAGTGCACTATAAACATGAATATGATTTGAAAATACTAGATGGTAAATATGCTCCAAGCCACTCTTTACCAAAAATAAAGTGAATATTAAAGTAAATGCTTGGGCTTCATTATCTGCTTATTGAAAAATCTGCAATATTGAAATAAATACAAACATGAAAGGAATTTAAGTCTAAACTAATCTATTCCTAATCCTAATCTAACGAGCAGACCGAAATTAGGTGAAATCATACTTCGAATGTAAACATTCTCTCAGTTTTATTTCTGCACATAAAAAAATATCAAAAATTAGAAACAAAAATAAAATTGCAGTTGGATTATCAAAAGAATAGATTAGCCTATTATGTACATCTAATAAGTTCAACAAAATAAATTTATTCATAAAATTCTTACCTTGAAAGTCTTTCAAAAATCTGCCTACGAGATCATAAAAAACATGATGTATTTCAGTGAATGATTGGAAGAAGTTCAAGGAAGAGGAAATAGCGGGCCAGACTTGAATGACATATTTTTAAATATTGAAGCCTGCTGAAAACTGACAAAAATGTGTACAGAAGAAAAGTCAGAAATATTCTTGAGAAGTGGTACTTCTAGATACTTTCCAAATGAATCAATAAGTATGGATAGACATTTAGAAGATTTCTAGAAGTATTATATCATTGGCCAGAGTGTAATAATGCACTGCCAAATGATAAAACTTGTATAAAATTCTTTTCAAAATAAGACATAAATTGCCCTGAAATGAACATTAAATAAAATTGAAGAATTAAAAGTTGTTGATGCTCATACTCATAACCTTGGAATTAATCTTCATATATACTTATCAATATGTTTGATGAGTGTTGAGAGTTTGAATGCTTAAAGTGCCAACATAATATGTTTAAAAATTCAAAAATGAAATTTGATAGAAAGCAAACTCAAACTGAAGAAAATAAGAAAAAAGAAAATTATAATATACATCAATATTACAAATAATGGTACAACACAACCAAGATTTTCTTACAAAACTTTCCTTCCCACAAGTGCCAACATAGAAAATGAAATCAAAATTATTCTTAGCATCAACTCATGGAAATGATAAGATTTAAAGCTTATGATTCAAAATAGATACTTCATCATTTGAACGATTTTTGTGATGGTGTTTTCTTCATCTTCAAAAATAGATTGGCTTAAAGAATAGGAATTATGGAAATCTAACAAAGCATTTTCCAAAGAATGAAGAGACAGTATACTCATCCTTCAAATTGTCATCAAAATTGATTTCATTAGTATTCCTTTCCTTTGAACAAGGTAAATAGGAACCAAACATAAAATTAGATGCATGAAGAGAATTTTCAGGATTGCTGAGAGTATGAATAATTAATTTTTCTCCATCCAAACCAGAATTAACTAGCAATTCATTATTAATGACAACTTTTCTATTTTATGAAATTATATTTTTGTAAAAAGATATTTTTGAACAATTATTTAATGAATTACAATTGTCAAAAATATCTAGGTAGAGGGGAAAATGAGAATTTGAATTTATGTACTTGAAAATTTCCCTACTTGAAGAATTTTTCTCATTGCCCAAAATAGATATTTTAGATTCTTATTGATTTGTATTATTGTAGATTTTGAATTGCTAATCTATGTCCTCTCTGATACAAAAACCAGATCTGCCATATGTTTGATTGATCTGCAAATTATTTCTAAGTTTCTCATTAACTTGAGATTTATTACTAGCAGAAGATGATTCTAAATTAATTGTGACAATTTGTATATTGCTGACATTCTCTCGCTGATTTAATTGTTGTTAAATTAATTGCTTCCAATTGTTGCTAGTGTATTCTACATCTTGTTGATTTTCTATTTCATCAGATATAACAACATTATTTAAATTCAAAACAGATTTGAAATCAACATCATTTATTTGAGCAGCAACAACCTCTGGTTGAGATTGATGATTAGCAGTATTTGCAATTTTAATTTGTAGAGGATCAATGTTGTAATATTGAGCAATTGATTTTTCAACTGTAGTACATATACTTTCTGGTTCTTGATAAGAAATGCAAGGAAGAGATACTAAATGTTTGAACCATCCTATTAGTTGAAATTTAGGAGGTAAATCTTTGGAATGAAATTGCATAAAAATTAATTTGAATCTAATTAGAAAATTGTCCAAAGACTCACCTTCCATCCTACACAATTCATCCAATTGATCACAAACCTTTTCGTAGCCATATTCCTAAAAAGAGTGAAGGAAAAACTTCGAAAATTCATTCCAACTATGTATAGAGGCAACTGACAAGGATCAATACTAGTTTTTAGATTGACTTGTCAGCGTAAGAGTAAAGATCCCGCAAATAACACCTTCATCAATGTTGAAATTGTTATAATTTAAAATAAACTGAAGGAGATGATCAAAAGCAGAAGTCTTACCATCAAATTTGATCTTAGATAGACTCTCAACTAACTTTATCAGAGTAGAGGTTGGTAAAAGTTTGGTAAAACAACTCCAAGATGATCTTTTAAGTAAAGCCATAGTAATAAGATAAAATATTAAAACATAAAATCTTCAAAGACACAATTTATTGTAGCCCTCCTTCTAGTGCCAAAAATGTCGATAGCCAAAAATGACCTCATCAATTTGTGATAGAGACCACCCAGTCATAGCCCCAACTAAGCTCTCGTCCATTTTATGTAGTACTGGTTCCGACTGGTTCAATTGCGTCCAGTTAACCCCTCTCTCTCTTTGCTAGCTTATAATATATCTATTATTTATCAATATAAAGAGAGAAGTTGGATCTTCCCTCTTGTTGTGCACATGCAAGTAAAAAAATCCTTTTGCTGACTTTATGGCTCAGCCAAGCGACAATTAAGGTTTTCCCCTGCGTAAAGGGACTTCTAAAATGCAGAATTAAATCTAAATGGAGATCCACTATAATATGCAAGAAAAAACTAACCCTACCTTGAATTGAAAATGGATAGCCCTCTCTTAATTCAAGAGAAGATGAACTAACTAACTAGGGGAAAATGAATGTTTATATAATGATTGAATTCATCATATAATTTTCATCAACTAAAAGAAGAAGTTCATTTAATTAATGAATGAGAAAACAAAATGGGAATGTATCTAAACAATAAATAGTTACTTCTCAGTACATTCCTATTTCAATGAATTCATATTAATTCTAATTTTCTTATGCTCCTCAGAGATAACTCTTACAAATGTTCAATAACATAAAATAATTGATATGACAATACTGTTCAATCAAATGTAATACATTATTTAGAACATAAATTAAAATCAATTAGAGAAATTTTGACAATAGCAAATTAACTTATAATCCAAACAAGAGTGTATTGGAATGAAAATTTAGTAAAATCATACCACAACCTCATTACAAATTTTTCATTCCACGAGCAGCTTCAATTCTTTAAGAAAATTTGTCTACAAAAGTGTAAAACAAATCTTTTTTACATAGCCAAAATGCTCTATCTCTTTGCAACTCAACTTTCTTTTCATTACAAAAGTGCAGATGTCCAGCAAGAAAATTCACAGAGATTCCCCTAAACACCTCAAATCTGAAGTATTCCCCTCACCCTACAACTATTAACTCCTTACAATAGTGATTCATAACTCCCTAGTTGCAGAGAAGAGGAACCACTTCCTCATTCTCAAGACTGTTATTTAATTACAAAAATGAAAACTAAAAATGAGGATTTGTTGATGTTGTTGCTGCCAATATTCCATGTTGGTCCTTTCTCATTTCTTTTAATCTATTGTGCTTAATCCCATTCAACAAATCTCCTACCAGAAACCAATCAAAACCAAAATAAATTAAACTACATACTAAAATCAAAATTAGAAGATCTAGGAAAAACCAATTCTCCAATGAAAATCCAATTAAATAAATAAAATAAAAAGAAAATTGAACTTCCCATTGATCTCTATTAAAATATTGTTGGTTAAAGATGAGAAAATCGAATGGATCTGCAACAATAGGAGCTTTGGGCAAATGAAAATGCAAAAAACAAAGCTCAGAAAATTAGTTTTGGTTGCAAATTCAGAGCTTAATTTTCTGCTAATTTTTAGACACATTTGATGACCAAATTTGGTCATAAAACCACCTCAGAAATATTCTCCATACTTTTATATTTTTAATGAACCGTTCCAGGCCTCATTTGACCAAGTAAAACTCAACTTATGAGCCTCCAAAATTAAAGTGTCAAAACTATTACAATTTTAGAAAAATACATCCGTGAACCAAAATTAAATATTTTAATTAAAAAATTTAATTTTAAATTAACAAATTCTAATTAACTATTAATTAAAATTAATTAATTACAATTATTATATTAATTAAATATATACAAATTAATTAAATTACAAAATCAAAATTAATCTATAATTATATGTTAATTAAGATAATTAAATTAAAATTAAACACAAACTAATTAGTATTTAAATTAATTTAAAAATATTAAATTAAAATATTTTAAAAATGTTGAAAGTGGTTTTTGGGGTTCCTCATCAAGAGGCCCGGGAGTATTGGAGGAGGAGGGGTTTATTATATATGAAGTGGAGAAGAGTGGGAGTCATAAGGTGGGTGTGAGTGTGAATTAAAAAAGGTTGCGAGATGGAGATGGATATGTGCGAGGAGAGGAAAGCGAGGTGAGAGGAGGAGAGGAGGTTCACGTGAAGTGGTTCTTTCTTTCATAAAAATACTAAATAAATATAATGTCTGATCATATTAAAATTATAATCACTCATAAATATAATCTTCGACCACACTAAATCTACAATCACTCATGAAATTAATCTCGGAACCTCAGATTTCTTCAAATTAGAATTAAAATAAATAATTTTGGGACCTCAAATCTCCTTAAATTAGAATTAAAATAAACTTCTTAGATCTGAGAAAAAATTTAATTTTTGAAATTAATCTCGGGACCTCACATTTCCTTAAATTAGAATTAAAATAAATAATTTTGGGACCTCAAATCTCCTTAAATTAGAATTAAAATAAACTTCTTGGATCGGAGAAAAAAATTTAATTTTATAATTTTAATTGTTATACAATCTCGAATGCGGTGGTTTTGTAAGATTGTTGGTAAAATAAGATAATAATTAATAAAAATAATTAAAAATTAATAAAAATTAATATTTTTATTTGGAACGTAATTAATTTACAAAGATTAAAATAATATACATTTTTAGCCTACGTCGTGAAAATCATCAAACTTCGGATAAGCACCATTTGTAAACCGTTTGTCCAAATGAGATAAAACGAGAGCCAATAGAAAGCTAGCAAGAAATCAAATGTAATGAAGCAATCATAATGGAAATCTGAAGAAAACAAAAATGTCACACACTTAACCAAATAAAAGAAATAAAGGACGATATCACCAAAATTCATATAGATGGTCCCCATTATTATTGTGAAGATAATAAATTAAAAATGGTGGGGTTGTGATTTTACCACAACAAGACCCAGAACTAGGGTATCTACCAATAAGGACTTGGGGGATGCCTCCTTATAACAACGAATGCTAGAGAGGAAGTAGTCTTCAGTACTTCCACACAGTCACATAAGCAATATTATAAGGGCTTGAAATCATCATAGTCACAACCTTGTAAAGAAAGGACTTCCATACCAATCACTATTGCATACATGAACCATGTCAATACATGTTATTCCAATGCATTTGAGCCAACAGTCACAATACATTAGTCATTCATGTAAACCATGTTCAATGTTATATACACCATTTCATTTCAGAAATGCAAACATATATTTAATATCATTACAAATACATAAGAATGCTTATCTTAGAAAGTTTTGGGCAACTAAGTCTAGGATAATGACTCTCCACCCAACCATAGATAGCTACAACTAGTTTGTTGGCATTATGATGCATGTGTTGTACTTGATGGCAACCAACTCGTAGAAGATCAACTCACTTATATATATCTAGATGAATCTATGGAAGAGATATCAGATGTGACAAGGAATCAGATGAAAATTCTCATTATGACAAGTCCAAAGGGGGAGATTGTTGGCATTATGAGACAAGTGTTGGCAAATTTATTTGATAAATTATAGTGCAACAAAGTTTCCTTCATGTAGAGAAAAGTTCACGCACTTTTATGCAGAGAAAAGTTTATTCCATGTAGAGAAAAGTTCACGCACTTTTATGCAGAGAAAAGTTTATTCCATGTAGAGAAAAGTTCACGCACTTTTATGCAGAGAAGAGTTTATTTCATGTAGAGAAAGGTTCACGCACTTTTATGCAGAGAAGAGTTTATTTCATGTAGAGAAATGTTCACGCACTTTTATGCAGAGAAAAGTTTATTCCATGTAGAGAAAAGTTCACGCACTTTTATGCAGAGAAGAGTTTATTTCATGTAGAGAAATGTTCACGCACTTTTATGCAGAGAAAAGTTTATTTCATGTAGAGAAAAGTTTACGCACTTTCATGCAGAGAAAAGTTCCCTTCATGCAAGAGAAAAGTTCACGCACTTTCATGGTTGGTTCATGGTATTAGTCCGACAGTTTTTGATCCTATGGTTTTGGCCCGTGGTATTGCATCCAAAAGTGTTGATCTCACGCACTTTCATGGTTGGTTCATGGTATTAGTCCGACAGTTTTTGATCCTATGGTTTTGGCCCGTGGTATTGCATCCAAAAGTGTTGATCTCACGCACTTTCATGGTTGGTTCATGGTATTAGTCCAACAGTTTTTTTGATCCTATGGTTTTGGACCGTGGTATTGAGAAAGGACTAAGGCTATAAAAGAGGAAGGAGATCATTTTGCAAAGCATCATCTGAATTATTGAATATCTAATAAAGTGCTAGAACTGGAATACTGTGATTGGGTTATGGTGCAGATCTAGATCTGAGCTAAAGAGGGATCTCACCAGTTGATGGAAAACAAGATCTAAGGATAGATCGGGATCAAATGGTTTGAAATGAACTATCTCTATATATTTGATTATGCTTATTCTAGATCTGTATACTGACACTTGTAATGATCTGAACTGGGTATAACTTGAGTTTGAAATCGCTGCAAGTCATGTTTGAATATTTATAGATCTGTACGCGGGTTGGCTTTGGTGTAAGCGCGTATGTATGTAGGTTTGGTTCATTGTAGTAGCGTATACAATTTGAGCTATGATATTTGAAGTCACAGGTGGTTCTGGTTGTTGATGGGTTCTGATGACAGTTTAAAGGTGTCAGTATTCTGCATATCCTGTTTGGTTGATTGTGTTTAGCTTCAGTATTGATGGATGAGAACTAATATTGGATCAGAATCATAATGGCTCATATTTATGTGATCTGATGGACTAGATCTGGGTGCTAACACATATATTATCCTTGTATATGTATTGATCTAGTGTTTGGGTGATTCAGAAGATTGATTGATTATGTGCTTCAATGATATTAATGGGTCCAGTATGAAAATTGGATGAAACGTGGCCTTTCAGATTATGTGTTGTGCTTCAGGAGTATCCAGTATGAAAATGTATGAAATGTGGTATCTGGAGGAGAGAAGATTGTAGGCCGGCGCCTACGTACTAGTATCTTAGCTAGTACAAGAGCTAAGGGGGTGGCAGCTCCCTTCTAGTAGCAGTTGAAAACTTTGGAGCATTGTAGCAGGTAGCAGCCTGCGTACTAGTAAATGGATCGGCTAGTACAAGAACTATGGGGGTTGTAGCTCCCTTCCAGGAAAGACTGGAGAACGAGAGAGGGTTGTAGCTCTCTGCAGGTAGAAGCCTGCATACTGGTATAAGACTGCACCAGTACAGAAATATTGTAAAAGGATTTTCTTATTAAGAAGAAGATTGAGATGACTTGCAGCAGGTGGTTTTCTCCCACATTGGGTTTCCACCTTATATCATGGTGTTCATGTGTGTGGCTTATGTGTGATGATCTGTTCTATTTTACTGCACCTGTTTACTGTTAATATGGTTGATAATGTTCTAATGCACTCATTAAGGATCAACTAACTGAATCATAAGAAGTTGTGGAAGTAGCATATATGAATCTGAATATGGAAATGAAAAAGTTTTATTGATGTGATAATACTGATTCACCCCCCCCTCTCAGTATTATTTCCAACAATTGGTATCAGAGCAGGTCCTTTGGTAGAGGCTTGATCGCTTAAAGGAGATCCGTGGAACAATGGGAAAGAAGCTTAAGAAGAAAGCACATAAGCAGAAGAAGACATCTCAGAAGAACTATGACAGTGGGAGAATCGATTGGGGATTAGGTGTAAGAAGCTCTTCAGATTCAGAATCATTTCAGAATGAAGATGAACTATCAGGTATGAATTTGCTATCCTCTGATGTTCCAGCTATCTATCCATTTGGAAAAGATGAAAGTGATAGCGAAACAACTGAATTTGCTCTTATGGGTAAACAAGAAAGATATCAAATAGAGGCAGAATTCAAAAGGCTTTCAGACAAAATCAGAGATCAACAAGATCTATTGAACAAAAGAGAATCTGACTTCAAGGAAGAAGCTACCAAACTAAAGGCTCAACTAGAGGAAGGAAACAAGGTAAGGAAGTTATTCAAGGACAAATATCAAAAGTTGGAGGATGAAGTAACATCACTAAGAGATGAAGTCAATGAAAGAAGCACAACCATCAAGAAACTCAGAGATAGATCCAGTTACTATGAAAGTCTTGAAGCCACGATCCGCTCGCTAAAAGAATATCTTGAAGAATCAAAGAAGCAGAATAAAGAACTACTCCAAGCTCATGAAAATGAAGTTCTTGAACTAAGACGTCAGTTGGAAGAAGAAAGAAATGCTGAAGAAAACGTGAAGAAGCAGTATCTTGAAAAGGAAGAGCAACATCAAGTTGAGGTAAATATTCTAAAAGATAAATTAGAAGAAAAGGATAAACTGTTATGATTTCAAGATAGTACTAAAGTCTTAGATGATATTCTTAATAGTCAAAGGTCTCCTGCTATCAAAACTGGTCTTGGTTTTCATGAATCTATTGAAGGTGAATCTAGTTCACAAAGTAAGACAAGGGACTCGACTGCAAAATCTGAAATGCTCAATAAGGAGATGAAAGGTCAATCTCATCATCAACCAAGGAAAGAAATTCTTCAAAGAAAATCTTTTACTCCTCCTATGAATAATGTTGAATGTTATGTATGTCATAATCTTGGACATGTTGCAGCCAGATGTTGAATAAGAAGGTTTCAAGACCATCATGCAGAAAGATCATCACATTCAAGGTACTTTAATGGATATTGCTTTGCTTGCAATATGTTTGGTCACAGAGCTATTGATTGCTATAGAAGAAATATGAGACATGTAAGATGTTACACATGTAACAAGCTTGGACATATAGCTAAGGAATGCAGGAACAAAGTATGGGCACCATACCAAAAGGAGAAAACATCATCATCACGCTTGAAGATATGGAAGAAGAAGGAAGTTCAGTCAGAAAGATGTGGCACCACAAAATGTACTCAGATGCAGCACAACACAGACATAACAGACTCAAGGGGAGCTGAAAGTGTACAACTTCAGTGTCCTAAATCTCATACGCAAGTTTCATAAAGGGAAGTCGCGTATATACGCGAGTTAGACACTACAAAGTCGCGTATATGTCAGTCTGATGAAAAGCAGTGGGGACAGGCTCAGAAAAAATGTCTGATATGATTCAGTCCATTATTTGCTCTATTGGTTAATAGTTATAGTCTACTGAGGATGTGTGGAAATGTCTTGATACTTGTAAGATGTTTAGAAGTATTTTGATCCTAACTTAATGATGATGCTTATTGTTGATATATGGATGATCAGATCTAACAGTGAACAGATGGCACAGGTTGAGGGGGAGCATATGCCTTTAATAATGCATTGTTGGCATCATGGTTAATAGTCCTTGGTGATGAGGCTTATATGGCTAAATGATATATCTTGCTATGATTATGAGTTGTCCATGATAAAATCTCATATGATTCTTGGGGTTACATAGTTGATGTTCAGATCATATTTGTGGATTGATTCTTATATGGTGCATATATGATGCTTACATGGTGATATTCATAAGGATAAGGAGAAGTACAAAGCTTGAATACACATCTTCATTACTTGATGATGAGTCACTCATATGCTGTTGTCGTCATATGCATAAAGATCATATAATACAGTTATGATGTAGGATTCCTATAGTTCTTGGTGCTCATGTGGATGAGGATTGTTGATGTTGATGATATAAAGAAGCCTTGACAAATGATCTTGAGCTCAAGATACATAGTGTTGGATACATGCATGATTACTCAAAGTTGCATTGTTGGAGACATGATGATGATGAGTTCTACCTATATGATGATAGGTTGATACTTACATATGTTGATTGATGCAGATATTCCCAAGTGATGATACATGGATGATCTTGATGGCTATGGTGTTTTACACATATGATATAATGTGAGTGATTTTATGATGATGAGTTGTTATCTATCTGCAGACATACCCTGTCATAGGACATTTACAAGTTGCTGATCCGGAATTGGCTGTACGCGAGTTTCATACGGAGTATCCGCATATATATGCATGTTTCTGTGGATACAGTCGCGTATATGTTGGTATGAATAAAATCAGTGGGCCAGACTTTGGATGAGAAGAGTCTGATATGGGTCTGACAGAGACCATCTGGCACAGGTTCAGGGGGAGCAGATTAACTTCTAATAATGCATTGTTGGCATTACCTTAGAAGCTCTTGGTTCGTGTACACAAGCTGTTTTGGTTAGAACAGGTGCAGAAGGAGAACAGAAGGAGAGCATGGTTGCTGATCTGAAAAGTGTCTGACAGATGCTACTGCTATCAATTATTGGTGACTTTCATAAGTCTTGCTCTAGATATTTCATCTCTATGTCATGTATCTCTTTTTTTTTTTTGGTGTCAAGGTCATGTAACGGCCTATCTTGGTTTTCCCACTATGCCTGGGATGAAGATGTAATGTTCTTGTTTTATCATGTGTAAACTTTTGATGTATCCCCACTTGGTTGGATGAGTCAATTCTAGTATATCCCCATTTGGTTGGGAAATGGATGTATGTATGAGTCCTTGGTGATAGGAAGGTCATTTATGATAGAGTCATGTTCTTCTTGTAAAACATCTTTTTGCAAACCTTGATTATAGTCAGGGGGAGCATGAACAACACACTTCAGCAGAGAAGAGACTTTAGCATGTACTCAAGGGGAGCATGGACAGATTGGTACACCTTGGCATATACAAATGGGGAGCTCATTCAGAAATTTCAACAGGCACTCAGGGGGAGTATGGACAGCAAAAGAAGAGAATATCTTGGTCCACCCTTTGCCCTTGATGTCAAAGGGGGAGAGTGATTTGGTATTGTTGCCATCAAGTCCAAAGGGGGAGATTGTTGGCATTATGATGCATGTGTTGTACTTGATGGCAACCAACTCGTAGAAGATCAACTCACTTATATATATCTAGATGAATCTATGGAAGAGATATCAGATGTGATAAGGAATCAGATGACAATTCTCAGTATGACAAGTCCAAAGGGGGAGATTGTTGGCATTATGAGACAAGTGTTTTTGCCATCAAGTCCAAAGGGGGAGATTGTTGGCATTATGATGCATGTGTTGTACTTGATGGCAAACAACTCGTAGAAGATCAACTCACTTATATATATCTAGATGAATCTATGGAAGAGATATCAGATGTGACAAGGAATCAGATGACAATTCTCAGTATGACAAGTCCAAAGGGGGAGATTGTTGGCATTATGAGAAAAGTGTTGGCAAAGTGATTTGGTATTGTTGCCATCAAGTCCAAAGGGGGAGATTGTTGGCATTATGATGCATGTGTTGTACTTGATGGCAACCAACTCGTAGAAGATCAACTCACTTATATATATCTAGATGAATCTATGGAAGAGATATCAGATGTGACAAGGAATCAGATGACAATTCTCAGTATGACAAGTCCAAAGGGGGAGATTGTTGGCATTATGAGACAAGTGTTGGCAAATTTATTTGATAAATTATAGTGCAACAAAGTTTCCTTCATGTAGAGAAAAGTTCACGCACTTTTATGCAGAGAAAAGTTTATTCCATGTAGAGAAAAGTTCACGCACTTTTATGCAGAGAAAAGTTTATTCCATGTAGAGAAACGTTCACGCACTTTTATGCAGAGAAAAGTTTATTTCATGTAGAGAAAAGTTCATGCGCTTTTATGCAGAGAAGAGTTTATTTCATGTAGAGAAATGTTCACGCACTTTTATGCAGAGAAAATTTTATTCCATGTAGAGAAAAGTTCACGCACTTTTATGCAGAGAAGAGTTTATTTCATGTAGAGAAATGTTCACGCACTTTTATGCAGAGAAAAGTTTATTTCATGTAGAGAAACGTTTACACACTTTCATGCAGAGAAAAGTTCCCTTCATGCAAGAGAAAAGTTCACGCACTTTCATGGTTGGTTCATGGTATTAGTCCGACAGTTTTTGATCCTATGGTTTTGGCCCGTGGTATTGCATCCAAAAGTGTTGATCTCACGCACTTTCATGGTTGGTTCATGGTATTAGTCCGACAGTTTTTGATCCTATGGTTTTGGCCCGTGGTATTGCATCCAAAAGTGTTGATCTCACGCACTTTCATGGTTGGTTCATGGTATTAGTCCAACAATTTTTTTGATCCTATGGTTTTGGACCGTGGTATTGAGAAAGGACTAAGGCTATAAAAGAGGAAGGAGATCATTTGGCAAAGCATCATCTGAATTATTGAATATCTCATAAAGTGCTAGAACTGGAATACTGTGATTGGGTTATGGTGCAGATCTAGATCTGAGCTAAAGAGGGATCTCACCAGTTGATGGAAAACAAGATCTAAGGATAGATCGGGATCAAATGGTTTGAAATGAACTATCTCTATATATTTGATTATGCTTATTCTAGATCTGTATACTGACGCTTGTAATGATCTGAACTCGGTATAACTTGAGTTTGAAATCACTGCAAGTCATGTTTGAATATTTATAGATCTGTACACAGGTTGGCTTTGGTGTAAGCGCGTATGTATGCAGGTTTGGTTCATTGTAGTAGCATATACAATTTGAGCTATGATATTTGAAGTCACAGGTGGTTCTGGTTGTTGATGGGTTCTGATGACAGTTTAAAGGTGTCAGTATTCTGCATATCCTGTTTGGTTGATTGTGTTTAGCTTCAGTATTGATGGATGAGAACTAATATTGGATCAGAATCATAATGGCTCATATTTATGTGATCTGATGGACTAGATCTGGGTGCTAACACATATATTATCCTTGTATATGTATTGATCTAGTGTTTGGGTGATTCAGAAGATTGATTGATTATGTGCTTCAATGATATTAATGGGTCCAGTATGAAAATTGGATGAAACGTGGCCTTTCAGATTATGTGTTGTGCTTCAGGAGTATCCAGTATGAAAATGTATGAAACGTGGTACCTGGAGGAGAGAAGATTGTAGGCCGACGCCTACGTACTAGTATCTTAGCTAGTACAAGAGCTAAGGGGGTGGCAGCTCCCTTCCAGTAGCAGTTGAAAACTTTGGAGCATTGTTGCAAGTAGCAGCCTGCGTACTAGTAAATGGATCGGCTAGTACAAGAACTATGGGGGTTGTAGCTCCCTTCCAGGAAAGACTGGAGAACTAGAGAGGGTTATAGCTCTCTGCAGGTAGAAGCCTGCGTACTGGTATAAGACTACACCAGTACAGAAATATTGTAAAAGGATTTTCTTATTAAGAAGAAGATTGAGATGACTTGCAGCAGGTGGTTTTCTCCCACATTGGGTTTCCACCTTATATCATGGTGTTCATGTGTGTGGGTTATGTGTGATGATCTGTTCTATTTTACTGCACCTGTTTACTGTTAATATGGTTGATAATGTTCTAATGCACTCATTAAGGATCAACTAACTGAATCATAAGAAGTTGTGGAAGTAGCATATATGAATCTGAATATGGAAATGAAAAAGTTTTATTGATGTGATAATACTGATTCACCCCCCCCTCTCAGTATTATTTCCAACATAGTTCTCACTTGCATCTATCACTCATGAGCCAGATTCCAAAGACTAAGGGGTCTTTTTCTCAAGGGTTGAAACACAAACTCCGGTTGCTCCAGGGACTCTAGATATCCTCATGCCTCCACCCTCCAACTGAGTTGTACGCAACCACATACATAGGGGATTTAGAGACTCGCTGTCTCCATCCTCTAATTGAACTGTAAGCAACAAAATCCATAGGGAATCCAAAGAATTGTTGTCTTCACCCTTCAAAACTCAACACTATGGTTCCACCCCAACTTGGGGACTCTAGAACCACAAAAAATTAAAAAACATAATAAGGAATCCATCCAAAAATCCTCCATAAATTTTTCTAGGAATAATTCCTCCACCTTATCCCTAGGGATTTTCTGAGAATCACCATCTCCACCCTCTAGCCAATGGGGACTCGAGAGGAAATTTCTTCCTCCCTGACTTCTCTTTCCAATCGAAGTTACTCCTCCTCCTATGTCTTCTATATGCGTTCTTCCTTTCCAAGCTACTTGAGCTTGCCCTCTTTCTTCTCCTCAACATTCCACGTTGCCCCCCTTTAAAGTTTCATCATGCCTCTCCTTTACATTGTGGTAGTTCAAAACTATCTCTTCCTCATGTAACCTCTAACAATGAATCTACCTACAAAATATTGTCCACCAATGACAAGTGTGCCATGAATTCCTTTTTGTTACTTGTTTATTACGTCCAACCAATGATCTAATACTCCTACGAGCCTCAGTATTCCCCATTCAACAACACTTTCACCCTTGCATTTACTTCGGGGTCCTCTTCTTGCTTTCATTTTCTTCAAGAGAGCATAGTCCTGCGTACCCTCCTTGTAGTTCCATTAAATTTAGGAACTAGTCCATTAAGACATACAATAACCAACCTTCAATGGTTATCCCAACAATTCATATTTTACTCCATTAAGGAAAATTACACCATCCCAGGCAAGTAACCTCCCTAGTCTCTGGAATCCATGTCCCATTACTCAACCCATTTTATAAAATTATTTACAATGCATACATGAGTGCATCTATTGGGGTTGTCATAGGGAAAACCATTGCAACAGATGACGGTTTTATTATTATCTTCAGCAAATTCAAGAGTACAATGATTTTCTTGCCAATCTGGCAAAGCTTCAACAATATCTACCGGTAAAATATACTTGAGACACCCTTGTCTACTTCTACAATCAATTTGGCCTTTCCTAGCCACTCACACCTCCTCATGGAATTCACATTTCCTTCTAGAAGTGAAAAGATCCAGCTGAGGATAATTCACACAACCCAAAAATCACCTCTTAGCAAGTCTTCTTTCCTCCATCTGCCTCTGAAACCCATTTCCTCTACTTTCGGGACACTGATCCGATAATTGGCAATTGAAATGTGGTTTCTTTGAAAACTCGCATTGGGAATTTATGGCTATTCACACTAGCTATAGTGGCCTCCTCTGCAAATTAATTTGGCCTCCTCTTCCTATCTCACCAACATTGGAAAATATTGAGGAAAACTCCTTTGGATTCCTTTCTCTCAAATCTTTGCTAATCCCTCTGTCTTTGATGCTTCCCTAGCTTCAATTGCACCCTTGTTGAATACCTACAACTGGGTAATCGAACTACTCACAATACAACTGATTCAATATCTTTCTCCAAGACCTTTGGCTTGCTCTTATAATCTCTCATTGGAGTCCCAATGGCCATGATTAGATCTCAACTGATGGATAAGATCAATTTAACTTTATCAATAGAAGCCTCTAGATAAAAATCGAACTTCCTTTATTAATTCCATTTAATTAACCTATTTTCCTAAGTTAGACTTAGGAACTGTTGATTATTGGCTAATTAATTTGATTAAGGCATCTCCAAGTCTTTTGTCATGAAACCTTTTTTGGATTTTGGAGATCTTGTGTTCCTTAGCCTCTTAAACATCATAGAAACTAGAACACGTATTCGCTGCTATCATAATCTAACACTCCCTCCTAGTGAGGATGGTGTTCTCCATGATACCCATCTATTCTCTAAAGCAGATGAACTTTTCCATCCCTAGGACCTTCGTGAGTATATCAACCACCTTCTAGTCTATGGGAACATGTTGTAGTTGAACTGATCCACGTTGCTAGTGTCTGACATCTATGATACCTCCTTTCTTCACATATTCAAGTTGATTTGACACCTTATCACTAGAAATCGCTGTGAAGAAAACACTCTAGCAGCCACTGTCCACCATGCTATTGTGCATACTCTGATTTCACACTATTGATGCCTTTGTGCTACCTCTGCGTTTCTACTATCATTGCAATTGTGTGTATTGATCTCTCCTGATCTACTGTGTCAATACAACTGGCTCTACACTTATCTCCCAAGTTTCTGACTATGCCTCACAACTGACTCTGCAACTGTCCCTTAAGTATCTAATTGCGCCTTGCTGACAATTTGATCCTCCTTCTTGTCCTTCTTCCTATTCAGACACTGGCTTATGTAGTGATGAAGTTCACCACATCCAAAGCACTTGACCTTGAACACGTCTTTCTTCTTCTTGTATCCTTTAGAGTGTTGTCCCTAACTAGGACTTCTTCTCTTTTCCCTTCCCTGCAAGAGTGATGTTCTCCTCCTCCTTTTGTACCTTCAATACCTAGCCATTGTTTATGGTAGTACAATAAACAAGACTAAGCCTTAACTCCTCCTATGTGAAGTCACTCCATAAGTGTTGCTAATTTGGTAGCATATCCCTTCCAATAATCACATGAACACAAGTTTTCCACTCCTTGGTAAACCCATTTAAAGTTGTACACACCAATTCATATTTTATTGACTTCTCTCCAACTACTGCAAGATCATCTCAAACACCTTTAATCCTAGTGAGATAGGATGTTACATTCTCACCCTTATGCATCTTGACCATCCTAAAATTCTCCTCAAGAAGCATCTTCTGACTCTCGAAAGGATCCTAGTATAGCTTTTTGATGGAATCCCATGTCTCCTTTGCAATTCCCCTCTCTACAATATGTGGGATGATATGATCCCAAATTTCATCTATGACCATCCTCTTGGACTTGGCCATGTATTTCTTGTAATCATGTAACAAGATAGGATCTACTGGTACAACTACAACTGTTGTCACAAACTCCTTCACACCATGCTCATACAAAAGGAATAACATCCTGGCCTTCTAGATGCTAAAGTTGGAGGTACATCCAACCTATCCTAATCTCCGAGTCTTGCTGCAATCATCTTTGTGAAACTCAAAACTAGAGTACTAATAAACTTGGAAATCTCCTTCTCCTTCTAGAAAATTAACTTAGCCTCCTCCTTTGCAGCTCGCACTAACAAACTGCTACTTAAGAATTTGTACTAGCCTTTGGAACCTCCTCCAGAAATTTTCACTGCCTTATGCTTCACTCCTAGGAAACTTGCTCTACCTCCAGAACCTTTCCTGACACTGGAACATGTATTGTTGTCCCTAAAACATGCACTGGCTTGAATGGAAAGCTCGCACTGGCAATTCGCACTGGTTGCTACAACCTTATTTTGTTGGAAATTATAACCTCCATTCTTAGTGTTGGAATGTTGGAAACCCTCTAAGAATTTATGGAAATTCCCTTTGTGTGATTTCTCTTCCTTGCATGTGCTAATATTGTACTGCAAAACCATTTGTTGTAAACCTTTGTGAGATATTTTCTCTGCAAATATCTGATATGTTCACCATAAACCCTTTCCAGCAACCTCATTGCTTGTTGCTACTGCTCTGAGAAAAATCAAACTTTTCCTCCGAGCTGGGTTGGAAATTGAACTGTCGCCTCTCTACAATTCGTACTGCTTGACTAGGCCTATGAAAATATGGTCATGTGCTTCATATATCCCTCTGAACTACACAACCCTCATTTACTTCGCTTTAGAGCCTTTGATCCAATCTTTGTTGTTCTGATACCATGTGAAAATTCCTTGATTGCAATAAACTGGATATTTACCTTCTAATTGTTTTTAGTTTATTTGTCTTTTGAATTATTATTTGAAAAATAAAAATAAATTCATTATTTCATTCTTCACAATAAAATATGTGAAGAATATAAAAACTGGAACTAAGAAAATATGCATGCACACATAAAAATTTGACACAATTATTTTTGGAAAAATGTCCCTAAAAAAGCCTTAAAGGGAAAACCAATGCAAGAGATGAGGGTTGTATTATTATCTTCAACAAACTCATGAGTACAATGATATACTTTCCAATTTGGAAAAAATATGGAAATCTCTACTGGAAAAATATACTAGAGATGCTTGTGTCTCCCTTTGTAATCGATATGGTCTCTCCTAGCTATTCACACGTCCTCTTGGAATTCACATTACCTTCCCGAAGTGTGAAAATTTGGCTAAGGATAATTCACACAACCCAAAAATCACCTCATAGAAGTTGTTTTTCCTCCCTCTATCTCTAAAACCCACTCACTCTACCTCAGGGACACTAAACCGGCAACCGAAAACTAAAATGTGGCTTCTCTGGATCCTTGCACCGGGAATTTCTGGATAATTTCACTAGTTGTAGCAACCTCCTCTACAAATTAATTCGGCCTCCTCTTTCTGTCTCCTAGACACTCGAAAATACTAAGGAAAATTCCTCGATACTCCTTGTCATGCGGAAAGAGTCAATTTTGCGGACAAAACCGACCTCCCTAGAAGCTAAGTCTTTCTAGTGACAAACAAGACAATTAAACACTATTTTTCCCTAAATATGCATTTAGAATACAAGTAATCAGGTGTTTATAACATACCTTTAGTCCAACGCTTTGTAGCAATCCAGCCTCGTCGATCCGGATGAGCTCCTCCTTCTCTTCGAAACCTGCATTCACTAACAAGCAAACGATTACATAGCACCTGAATAACTCATAAAAGAAAACATATTCATCATACAAACCAAGGAGTATATGAAACAAATCATGTATAACAACCTGTTGAGAAAAATGAGCTTAATTGTATTAAGTGGAAACAAAAGAAACCATTACAACCTGTGCCTTGGTGTTGTGCAGGTCCCTCCCAGGGTCCAGCAAGAGTTCTCCTTTACTTTGATCAGCTCACCCACTTCCAAATGAAGCTAAGAAAGGATGGGAATCTCTCCTCTCAAGCTCTATAAGGGAGTCCTAATTCCAGTAGCATCTACCCTTAGGAATGTTTAGCTTTCAACCTCCCCTCCCTCTGGCCCAATGCCTGTATTTATAGTGCTTTGGAGGAAGTTAATAAGGTCCACCATCAATGGGATAAGCCCCTCTTTGAATGGGATAGCTCCCCTCTTGATGGGATAAGTTCCTCTTTCATAGGGATACATGAACCATCTGGAGGCGCTCAATACACGTCAAACAAACTTCTAGAATGCTCTAGAATCGACCACAAGTAACTTTTTTGAAGTAAAACTCGCACCTTTTGACCTTTACAGGGGTACGCACCCACCCATTTACAGACAGAGCGTACAAGTACGCAGGGAATGTGAACTTTAGGTGCGTACACGCAGGTAAGGCTAAGAGAAACTGCGTACCCAGAGTTATATAGATTTTTAAATACTTTCTCTCTTTCTTGGAGTTTGACATGAAGAGCAGAGGTATAAGACTTGCCAAGGAGGATAGTATGACAGTTGATGGAGCCATACTAACTGCAAATAGTCACGGTGATAAATTTTAGTGTAACAGATTGCCCCCTAAAGTGCGAAGCCTGTAGTAGATTAGGGTTTCATATCATCTAGGAAGGGTGAAGTACTTTATCATTTCAAGGATTATCTTGTGGAGAGCCCAGTCGGAACCTGCAAATATTCAACACAAAATACATATATAAGATCATATCATCGCTGAGGTAGGCATTCCCATACTCAGATTGAAAACTTTAACTAACAAACTAACTACTGCTCTGATATAGGAATGATTTCGCAGTACATCATAATCATAGACTCTTGTAGACACAGTATGGACGCAGCCATCTGTTTATGATTAGTCTACTGTATAAAGAATACAAAACTCCTCACAGCCTGGATGGTGGAAACTAGATCCAGGGTCTTCATTTCTACTTCCCGAAATGGTACGATTCTATCCATGCGAATAAATGAGTTGATGTCGAACATGGTAGAAACCACTTGATTACCAGTCGATGATGTAAACTGTTAACAAGTGTGAGAGAGACCACCAGTGATGTCAATGGTTCTCAAAGTACCCAATACAATCCATGAGATGTGAATGAATGAGTTGATGTCGAACATTTCACGGAATCCTTCGATCGAAAGTCAATGATGTAAACTGTCGTCAAAGGCGAGAAACCTGCCATTGATGCATGAAGATTTCAAGGTACTGACAATTTCTAGGTCATCTTTCTAGATAATGTGCTGATGTCGATAGAAAGCGACTCGTTGCAGGCAAGCCCACAACACGAAATCATAGATCAAGTTGAAGAAATGTAGCTGTAAGGACTGACTCAGGGATGGTCGAGATGGATGACGGGTATTTTGCAGATGAATGGTTTATTTGCAGTGACCTCTTGAACACATAACGACACGACAGATGGCTTGGTGACAATTGACCCAAAGTTAATACCCGGAACCGGTTGAAGATTTTCAATGTGGTTTGATCAACTGTTAGGCAAAGGATTTCCCAACCCAGGTGAATGAAAAGTGTCATGTTCAAGAGTGGTGATAAGGCTTCTTCTGAGACAAAGGATAACAAATAGGCTCATTTTTCTCTCTTTTCCCCCACCATTTCTGGCAAGTACCTCTTTATTTTTTACAAGCTTAAGGAGGATAACATATGCTTGACTATAAGCTCATCCTTCGGATGAGTCCAACTTAGTTTAGATTCGAACCCTAAGAAGGAGTGGTCCGTTCCTGTTTGTAATCGAACAGGTCCTTTACTGTGAAATTTTAACGAGTCCAGTATAGGAGAAACTCGGCGTTTTTCAATTTTAGAGAGTCTGAAAAATTTAAGAAGACTCCAGGGTTGAACTTTTTCGTAAATTTGTGTCTCCCAAGCTCGAAAAAGTATAAAATAATACTTGAGAGAACCGCTTGATCTTTTACGACCAAGGAGTACTTTCATAGTTAGTGTCTTTGACCTGAAAAGTAAAAAGCGATCAAGGACACGTCGTTTTATTTCCAGTATCGAATTTGAAACGACAAATATCCGGCAATCTTTTCCTGTTTTTACGGTCAGAAAATGGCTATAAGGGGACCGTCTTTTAATTCCATTTTAACGAGTGTAAAAGAAATGCTCGGCAATCTTTTCATGTTTTAGGAGTCAGAAAAGAGCTTAAAAGATGACTCTGATGTTTTTGTTTGTGAAAAATGACAATTTTCCCTGAAAATCCTTTTATCCTGCACAAAAACCAACACATTACTCATACCTGTTTAAAGATAGATAAAAATTCTTTGAAAAATACCTTTTCATGGTGAAAAATAAACAAATTTAGCATTTATTTACCCAAAAAACCTATAAAAAGGGCTTTTACCATTTCATTTTTACCATTTTACTGTTGAGGAGAGAAAAAGGGCTTTTGGCAAGAAACTTCCCGTGGACATTGTGGAGAATCCGACCGTCGAAATCAAACGCCGTCTCATCAGGTATTCTACAACATCCTCCTCTTCATTTCCATCCGTTTAGAATTTATTTTTAGGCCCTAGTTTCATTTTTTGGAGGTTTTGGGCTTTCAAGGTCCGCTTTTCGGGGTACGCAGGTGCTCCACTGGTGACCCGCGTACCCCGACATTTTCTCAGCTGGGAAAATGCCGGGCATACGCACCTTGCCTTAAGGGAACCTACGTACGCATGCCCTGTTCCTAAAGGCGGGGTGCGTACCCCGCAAAACGAAATTTTAAACCCCAATTTCTTCAAAATGGACCAATTTTTTTTTTTTGATTTCATTGACTCTAACAGATGTTTTTGGGTGTGTAGATTTCCCACCATGCTTGATTGGCGCGAGAGAGAGCACGAAGATGTTGATTTGGCCGCCATTAATCATCAACCGTCCATTGATGCTTTAAAGGCATGCGGCCTCTACAAATACTGGGCCATACCTGGCATGAGGGCCCAGGTGCGCTTTCTAGAGTGGCTGGTAGAGAGATGGAACGTCCAGGACCAGTGTTTTTACATTGGAGGGCACCAGCTCGAGATAGAGCCCTTAGATATTTACTTTCTCACTGGTTTGCCCAAAAGGGGCGAACAATTGACTCTGTCCAGGACTAGGCCGGGTGGCCAGTCCATTGCTAGTCTCCGACTAGAGTGGTGCAACACGTAGAACCAGGAGAAGGGGATAGAGATCAAAACTATATCCCGGCCTGAACTTATGGTCATTGCTTTCACGGTTACCAGACTTTGCGGGGCTGCCGCTTTACATATTGCCACTGGATCCCAGATGCGGATGGCGATTGATTGCTATCGGGGCACCATTTTCAACTGGTGTGATGCTGTGTTGGCTAACTTAAAAAGCCAACTGACTAAAACCAAAAACGGACAGCTGAAGACCTTTGGTTATGGGGCTTTAGTTGTCAGTTTTGCTTTAGAGAGGGTTCCGATGCTGATCCCACAGCATCTCACTGTTGAGGCTGGGCATCCCCGAGAGCCCAAATTGACGCGATGGGTTGCGGTTATGGCCCGTCATCCTGACGAGGGCACGGAGGTTGTCCGATTTAGACCGGAGTATTTTCACTGGTTGGAGGACTAGATCTTCTCGATACAGGATTTTCCTTATGCCGGAGTTGATTTTCGTGGAGATCCGGACATGGTTCTTCCACCGGGAGAACAATGGGATGACACAGGTACTTCATTTTTCTCAAGTTTTTTAAATTATCTACTTTTTTGTTTTTTATATCGTCTCAAAACTGACAGTAACAATTTTCAAAATGCAGATGTGGGCCCACGTCGTCCAGCCAATCTTCGGCCTTTCGAGAGGAGACAACCAGTTGCAGCGGCACCGGTCCCACGGGACGAGGCCACAGAGACCCTAGCTGAGTTGGAACAAGACCTAGAGCGTCTTACGGCAGACATACTAGAGACTACTATAGATGATATTCCTATCAGGCTTCAGCGCTATGTAGTCACAGTCCCAGGACCTTTTAGGAGGTTCTTGTGTAGGGTGGCGCGTGCAGTGGTGTCGTATAGAGAGCATCACCAGTGATTGGATGGTCGTTTTGTAGACACATGTGACATTTTGGTTTTTTGTACTTATCATTTTTGTCGATCTTAAGGTGTTTTTCAACCTATGATCGAAGACGATGTATTTTTTGACACACTCCTATATATATATCATTATTACCGGCTTATCTTGTTAAACATGTGTGATTAAATATTTTTAAATTTACATGTATGATTATCGCAAATGTCTGTCTAACATTCGAGAAGCAATTGCATCTGCTAATGTATTTAAAGACCTTGGAATATGCTGATATTCAATGTAATCAAATTCACGTTCCAAGAGACGCATTCTCAAAAATAACCTTAATAACACTGGATTTCTAATGGCATACACTCTATTAAGCTGTAACACAACGAGTTCAGAATCTAACCTCACTATCAAACTCCGAATCCCAAATGAAATAGATTCAGACAATAATTCAATCACTGCACTGTATTCTGCAATGTTGTTTGTTGTTTGACCGAGGCTCACCCCATGCATAGAAACTAACTCGTCAGAGGGCGAATAAATAACCCAAGCTGCGGAAGAGATATTCCGTGTACTACGACAAGCACCATCATCAAATCCAATGTATGTTTGGAGAGGCATCGACATCTGCAAACATCAAGCGTAAAACCAAGATAAGCAGAATAACGACGAAAAACACACTTTCTAAGTTAAGCACACTGTCTAAACTAACAAACACACCAGCTAGAAAGAAAAAACCTAACCTAACTAAAATCTCCATACCCATCATTTAAGCATAATACCTCTTTAGGTAAAGTCCATTTCTGGGTTTACCCAAAGAGTCCCCGTCAAAATCTACCAGCTCATAGGCCCCTTTTGCTAGCTTTCGCTTGACAATGTAGGGCCCATGCCACATAGGAACGAATTTTCCAGCACCTAATTTATTGTTAGCTTGATCATATAATAGCACTAGGTCTCCTTCCGAAAAATTTCGAGGGGTCACATTTCGATCATACTGAGCTTTCATACGTTTTGCGTGAGTCTCGATCGCCAATGCAGCATCACGTCGAGTCTCATCTAATTGAGCTAAGTATAATAAACGCTTCTCCTCTTCGGAAGTAGCTGGAAGTAATTCGACAGCCATTTGAAGTGATGGGATTTCGCATTCAATGGGCAGCACAGCTTCCAAACCATAAACTAGTTGGAAAGGAGTGAACCCTGTTGATGTTTTCACTGAGGTTCGGTACGCCCAAAGTGCGGAAAATAACATGTTGTGCCAATTCGACTGATGAATACCAATGATTCGTCGGATCATGATAACTAAAACTTTGTTGATGGACTCAACCAGACCATATGCTTGTGGATAATAAGGAGTTGAGCTATCGTGACGCAAACCAAGCTGGCCTGTAAGTTCTGTCATCATAACGTATCGAAAATGGCGCCCATGGTCAGTGATTATCGCTTGTGGGACACAAAACCTAGCAATAATGTGATTGAATACGAAAATTGTAGCTGTCTTGCCGTCTGCCTCGAATGTAGGCATCGCCTCGGCCCACTTAGTGAAATAATCAACCGCAAGGATGATATACGCATTCCCCCCGGCCAAGTGAGGGTTACATGTAATAAAATCGATACCCCATTTGGCAAAAGGACCAACGGCAATTATAGGGTGGAGAGGAGCAGGTGGAGCGCGCATCTTGCGATCAAACACTTGATAGTTGTGGCATTTCCAGACCGCAATAATACAGTCTTTAAACAAGGACGGCCAGAAGTAGCCAGCGCGCAATATCTTTTGGGCTGTGGCATACCCAGACATATGACCGCCACACGCTCCAGAGTGACAGTCATTCAAAACCCTTTCAGCTTCCTCGTGAGTTAAGCATCGGCGAAAAACCAAGTCCGACCCACGGCGATAAAGAATATCTCCAATAATTTTGTACTGTTGGGACTGGAATCGAATTTTCCGACGTTCCGACTTTGAAACTTCGGGCCGAAAGGATTGGGTCTGGAGATAGACGATTATATCCCCATACCACGGATCTAAAGTGCTGATGAGAAACAAAGATTCGTCCGCAATGGGTTCCTCTGCCAGAGTTTCTGTGTCAGCACGCGGGAAGTCACACATTAACTCTGCAAAAACTAAGGATTTCTTAGACTTAGATTTTTCAAACTCCAAGTCAAACTCTTGCAGGATAACGATCCATTTAGAGTACTTGCCCCGTAGCAATTGTTTAGTCAAAATGTAGATCATAGGGTTGCAATCTGAAATAACTGTAGTTTTACGGAGTAGAATGTAGTGACGAAAACGTTGGATAGCTTGAACGGCTGCCAATGCCAATTTCTCCACATGTGAATATTTGAGCTCAGTTGGATTTAAGGTTCGACTAAGGTAATATATCACATGTTCCGTTCCGAATTCGTCTTCCTGAACTAAGACCATTCCAATGGTGGAATGAGCGACGGCGAGGTACAAAAAGTAATCCTGGTTGTAGTTGGGAGGATGCAGCAACGGTGCATGGGTTAACGCGTGCTTGAGTGCATCAAAAGATTTCTGAGCTATCTCATCCCAAGAGAATTGAGCGTTCTGTGTCAAAAACCAGGCAAAACCCTTTGTAATCTCGGCGTAGTTAGGAATGAATTGGCATAAGAAGTTTTCTTTCCCCTGCAAACTTTGGAGTTGGCGAAGACTCAAAGGAGGAGGCAATTTGATGATAGCTTCTACCTTCGAGGGATCGACGCGGATGCCGGCTTTTGAAACTACAAATCCCATCAATCTTCCCACTTCTATATAGAAGACACATTTGTGTGGGTTCAACCATATACGATAATGCCTACACCTCATGAAGATTGCTCGTAAATGGACAAGGTGATCAGCTCGATGTAAGGAGTGAGCGGGCAAGTCATCGAGATACGGTTGCACAATGTGTTTGATGTCATGAAACGCATAAGACATCGCCCTTTGAAAAGTGGCTCCGGCATTCTTAAGTCCAAAAGGTAATTTGCAGTAAGCAAATGTCCCCCATGGACAAATGAAAGCCGTTTTTGGTTGATCGGCAGGTAGAATATTGATTTGGTTGTAACCGGAAAAACCGTTCATAAAGGAAAATATTTCACTGCCGGCACAATCATCAATTATTTGATCGATATAGGGTGTTGGGTAGTTGTCCTTGGGACAAGTACGATTAATATCCCTATATTCGATACATATTCTTATTGTTCCATGTTTTTTGTTAACCGGAACAATATTCGATACCCAATCCGTTAATGGGATCGGATAAATGAAACCTGCTTTCAACAGCTTCTCAACTTCTGCTTTAATCGCAGCCGCTTTTCGTTGGTGAATCTGACGCAAACGTTGCCGGACGGGTTTAGCGTCCAGGTAAGTCTTGATCTCATGGACGACAATCGCGGGATCAATTCCTGACGTTTCCTCATAGGACCAGGCAAACACGTCGCGGAATTCTTGAAATAGGGCCTTGTATGTCTGATTTTCGTCATCTGAACACGAGGCACCTATATGAATGTGCTCAACAATTCCGGGCTTGACTGAAATGTCAATGGGAATAGTGCGAGAAATGTTTCCCAAATTCAGCTCTGAATCAGGATGTTTCATTGGACTCTGAGCTTCTTTGACATATTCAGCTGTAAAGATTGATGAGAAATCGTTTTCAAAACGATCATCCTCAGGTAAAAATGAAGATCTATGATGGAGATCTTCCCATGGTAAATCGTCTACACATAGGACTTCACAAATTTGTTCGTCAGATGACACAACTTCGGGAAACGTTATTAACTCCGAGGTTGACGTGAAAAGTGATTCCTCACGGACCACATTCATTTGGTCGATTTCGGTTGAACTCGGGTCGGTAAAAGACTGCACGGCTTCATAGGCAATTTCGTATGGACTCAAAGGCATTGCATCACCAAACGAGTCTATCTCAGATTCAGAAGGAACGATCCAAGGATCGTCATAAACAATGGTGTCTTAAGTAATCATATGAATAGATGCAAATGAAGACAAGGCGTTGATTGGAGGAAAAGGAAAAGTTCCCAGTAAACCGACATCTTTAACTAATCCTACTCCAACATCCTTATAAGGGATAGTCATTTTACCGACATGCTGGATACTCTCTGAAGAGGCTGGATCGGATGAAAAGTAAGCCAGCTGGTCTATGGTTACGATCTTGCCATTATGTGGAAAATTTATTACTCTGAAGACCGATGAAACGACCGCTGTCATAGCGTAAGACCAACTTCGACCCAAGAGAAGGTTGTAGTCTAGAGGGGCATCAACCACCTCCACATCCAGACTAACGGTTTTTCCTTCAACCCCTATAGGCAAATCCTGTAGAATGCCAAACGGATGGAACCCACGGCCATCAAAAGCCTTAAGAATGGTCAGGGATTGATTTAGTGAAGGAGAACCAAGCGATCTCCAGCACTGTATCGACATAATACACGTGGAAGCTCCCTCATCAATTACAGTCCGATGAATAGGCCTGTTTTTGACTATCACTGGGATCTGGAAAGCCATGTGATGAGGTAAACGCGGTGTACTATTTTCTAGATCAAAGATTATTAGGTTCGGGTCCTGAACATCAACAGCTCCTATAGCTGACAAAAGTAATTTACGTTGTGCTGGGCATGATTGCAGCACTTCCAACGCCGACATTGCTGAGGGTGAAACAGCTAACTCCTCAACAATGTTGTAATTCTGGGCCGCTCTCGCATGTGGATTAAAAGCAGACCTTCGAAGTACACCCTTGGCAGGCAGTTTGATTACTAAGTCTGGGTTAGGCTTCTCGATCTGTAGTGGATCGGAACCGGGAGCTGAGGTTGATGGATTAGAATGAGAAGATTCTGCTTCTTTGCCATCAACAGGACTTTTACTACCATAATCTTGCGATCGAGTCGCAATCCTTACATGAGACATCATTAATATGGGTTCTTCACTGGCACTCGAGGAAGAACCTATCATCTTACTCTCCTGCTTTGGAAATGGATCTTTCAAAACAGCAGGAGTTGGGGAACCTTTGACGATTTTCATAACCTCGGCCCGATGAGGGAAATCTCTTGTAAAATGATCCTCTTCACAAATAAGACAAGGATATCGAGGTTTGCGCTTTTCGTCATTAGTTTTCGACTTTTCTGTTTTCTCCTTTGGAGCTTTGTCTGCCTTATTCTTCTTCTTACCTTTCTTTTTCCCATCGGATTTTGATTTAGCCGTAGATGACTCGACAGCGTGAATATCAGCGGAAACTTCTGCAGAAGATTCTCCTGTTGGGGAGTCTGGTAAGGTTATAATAGGAGAAGAATTCTTTGAGGATTTCTTCTTGCTTTTAGTATTCACTGTACCAATCATGCCATCAGCGGCATGAGACCCCGAAGGAGCAGCAGCGATTTGATTCGACTTAGGAAGATCTGGGATCTTTTCGTGTAACGTACCTAACTGAGTATAAACTAAGTCAAGGTACTGCGCTTGAGCAATCACTTGCTCCTCAGTAACTACTCCGGCCTTAGCTACGTCTTCAGTAATCTTCTGTAATAATGATTTAACAAACCATTCAGCTAAGATTTGGTCTGGGATAAAAACTTTCACTAATCGCCTTCGATGTCTCCATTCATGAATATGATCGGAAATATAAGTGGACGTCGATTGTTTTAATGAAGTTAGTAACTCCGTGCCATTATCATATTTGACCGGCAACTGAAAATGAGTTAAGAACGAGGTAGCTAACTGGCTAAAATTATAAAAAGAGGCCCGTGGTAACTCAATGTACCACTTGGCCACAAGACCAATGAGAGTACGCTGGAAAAGACGTAAGCGGATCGAATCATCCGAGATGGAATTAGAGGCACACCAGAGGTGGTAAGTCATCACATGATTCGACGGGTCCTCTCCAGACTTACCTTCGAACTTGGGTATGTCACTGGGCAACTTATTTGGCATTGGCGGCCAAAACGGAAGATAATTTATTGGATCGTTCGTTAGGCGCGACAAGTCTGGTAAATCCAAAGTTGCGATAAACGGTAATTGCCGATTAGGATCCCTAAAGCTCTGGGTCACAAGACCAGTCCCAGGAGGAGGATATCTGGGATAACTTGGAATATGAATCGCATTCGGGATATTGTATCCTCCCGGAAAACCAGGATTAACCGGACCGTACTGGGGTTGTTGAGGTTGTTGATAAGTGTACCCAGGATACGGTTGATACTGGTAAACTGGTTGCTAGACAACAGGCCCGTATTGGTACTGTCCCTGGTACGGTTGATAAGTGAATTGAGGTTGACTAGTGACAATCGTACTTAAACTAGGTTGTCCTACAGGCATCTGAACCGTAGTTTGAATTGTGGATCCAGACAATGGTAAAGATGTCTGAGGAGTAGTTACAGAGGCAGTAGAAACCGGAGCTGTCGATACTCCAGAAGTAAGTGTGGTAGATTGAACAGATGTTGCGGTAGTTGCAACAGTCGTTTGAGATGGAGTACTAGGGGCAATAGGCCCAGACTGAGAAACTACCGAAGGTACAGAAGTTTGGACATTAGACTGGACTGGTTGCTGGGGTGAACCAGAAACTAAGGGTTGTCCAGCTTGAGATGACAACTGTACACTTGGCTGCAATACCTGTTGAACTTGTGATGGATCCCACACTATGTTCATTCCGGGTTATTGGCCCATGACAGGTTGAGGATATTGAGATCCATAACCGGATTGAGGGTAGGATTGATAATTGAAAGGTATATTTCCCATACCGTGAACATAAGATTGACCTTGGGGTGGTTGATAACCTTGACTCGAGTACTGACCTTGAGGTAAGTACTGATACTGGGGTTGACCTTGAGGTAGATACCCTTGAGGTAAGTACTGATACTGGGGTTGACCTTGAGGTATAAATTGATACTGAGGTTGACCTTGGGGTACATATTGAGGCTGGGGTTGACCTTGAGGAATGTATTGCACCACGGGTACATACTGTCCTTGAGGTTTCCCCCCAGACGCAATTTGTGTACCTTGAGGTTGCCCCCCACGCGTTAATTGAGGCTGCCCCCCAGGCAGTAACTGGCCACCTTGAGGTTGAGAACTGGGAATTGAACCTGACATCATGTAAATGTCTCCTACACCCAACGATTTATTACCATTTTTTCCAGTTAATAACCCATGTTCAATGGGTTGGGGAGATGCTCCCGCAAAAGTACCAGAAAGTGACTGATACCCGGAGGGAACAGAAGGACCGCCGTACAAGAAAGATTCAGGAGATTGAGTAGACATAGACGACTGACCTGACATATTTACAGGAGTATAAATACCTCTAGGTGGATAAGGAGTACGAGGTGGAGAAAAACTTGACCCTGAGTTGTCCAAATAATTAGTTAACGAAAGATACCAAGTAGTACTTCTAGGTGGACTGTAAAAAATGGATTCACGCTCCCTTAGATCAATAGTAGGTTGATCTTTAGGGATAGGGACGCCTATTTCTTCTTCTGGAGCAAGTTCTTCAATAGCTATCAAACCAGAAGGAAGATTTTCGGTGATGACTCTTTCTACCCTAGGTGAATCAGGAGCACTAGAAGTTGGAGTAACAGGTTCAAATATCTCAGGTTCTTCACCTATATCACTAGTAGATGAAAAACTACCAACAAGATCGGAAACTGCAATAGCTTCAGGATTATAACCTGTTTCTAGACCTTGGTAATCTAGATGGACTACCAATGACGACTCTCCTTCTTCAGGTGAACCTACTTTACTGCCACTAGGAGTTACAAGGACTTTCAAACCTTCGTAATGACTAGGGACGTCTTCAGGAGGTTGGCCCCGAAGTCTACGGGACTTCCTCAATAAATCGGCCACGGTTACAATCTCAGGAGACTGGCCCCGAAGTCTACGGGACTGTCTCGGTAATTCAGCCACAGTTAAAAACTTTTAACTACTGCACACACAAACAAAGTAAAATCTCAAAGCAAACCACCTAAAGTCTCTAAAGAACCAAACAAATTCGAATCACATGCCTAAAGAATCTAGGGCATCAAACCATACACAAACAGTAGCCTTTCGGACCGAAAACACTAGTTGGTGATGAAGCACAACATCGTCGAATTCAGTACAGAAGTGGCGGGTGGAACAGTTACCCTGGAAACCTGCTTAATGAATAGACTGGCACAAGTTCCTCCACTTTAACCGTCTCGAGTGAAGTGAACCCCCCGGAAAATCCAAGTGAGTCTAGCCGACGTCTGCTCCAGGTACAGTGGGATCTTCCCTCCACCGTCACCTTGGGTAGAACCCTAAAGATAATGGTCACCAACAGCAACAAATACACCTGGGGGAACAGTCTACGACCCGATAGCACGCAAGGGCAGAGTAACAAGCTCAATCCCCTTGCCGGCTCCTTGACAATAATCCAAGGTTTACCTACAAGTGACCCCAGGCTCCTCGACAATAATCCGAGGTTTACCGTTTGTAGTACATGCGTATCTGGCATCTTTCCCAATGAAGGAGGATTGATCCCCTCACTGGTTCGGACACGGTCTCATGCTTCTCCTTTAAGAGGAGCTTTCCCAGAGCATAAATGTAACAGTTGGATTTATCCTACCATAAGATGAGCTACTTGTTTGGTTTTGCTGTCTAGGAGATTTAATTACTCTCCTACTCCAAGACACTAGCCTGATCTATGTTGGTGTTTCAGAGCCCTAGTAAATAAAAAGTTACTAAGTAAATTTTACTTTAAGCGTTAATTTTTATGGCTTTTCTTTAGGACAAAAGGTGGTGAAGATGAAACTGATGGTGTGTAGACTCGACTCAAATCCACTAAAAAGATGCACCTAGGATGATTTAAACTATTTTTCTTTTTTCAATGAATTTCCTAGCTAAGAGAGTTGGAGAATGCAAAATTGATATAAAGACAACTTTCTTGGCAATGAAAATCAAAGAAACAATCTCTTTATCTTTCCCAAAGCATACAACACATGACCACTAATTATTTTACGAAAATTCCTTTCTCTTTTCAAAGACTTCAAATGCTACTAAAACAAACTTTTCTTCAAAAGAGATTTTTTGTATTTTTTCCTATATTAACAAAGCATGTAAAACTACTTTAACAAAAATCAAGTTTAAAAAAATCTATGACAATCAAATCAACTCAATTTCACCCAAAAGCAAATCTAAGAGAAATTCACCTAAAAGTAAATCTAATGAGGCAAAAGCCTACCAAGTATAATTCCAGGATGTTTTACTCAGTTACAATTCAACCAAGGACTTGTTCATGCAGAATCATAAACCAGTCAAAAACAAAAATCAAAATCTTTTGTTCTTTTTCTTAAGAATGAAATTCACAACTTTAACCAACAAGCTTTCTCGAAATTCTGCAAAGAGACAACACAAAGGTAGGTTTCTCACACAGGTGGATTTTATGAAAGGTCCGACTCCATAGAAGACTGAAAAGACCAGGGAGATCCAAGGTTTTATAACTTCTAAAGCCAAAGTCACTACAGGACCAATGCAAAAATAAAACCCTAAGGCTAGAACTTCTATGAATTTCACTAAAACCCTTGATACTAATGAAACAAGCTTAGATGAAGACTTCTGACAGGTAACTAGTGGATCTGGGCAGCAAAAACAAATTAAAAACAAAATCTAAGAGGAAAAAAAAGGAAAAATTGAAATTTTCTCAACTTTTGACAGGGTACGCAGGCAGCCTGTTTGCACAGGTGTGTGTACGCTCTGTGTACAAAGCTGCAGTGCGTACAAGTACGCATTGTGCTTAACGCAGAGGCTGCGTACTTCTAGCAAAACCAAGAAAAGTAAAATCTAACTTAACCCTAAGCTATTCCACCCAAATTCATAGTCAATCAGTCAAAAACCAGAAAGAAAACGACTTTTCTCAAATCAAAGTATCAATCAAATCCATGGATTCCCCAGCGGAGTCGCCATTTTGTCATGCGGAAAGAGTCAATTTTGCGGACAAAACCGACCTCCCTAGAAGCTAAGGCTTTCTAGTGACAAACAAGACAATTAAACACTAATTTTCCCTAAATATGCATTTAGAATACAAGTAATCAGGTTTTTATAACATACCTTTAGTCCAACGCTTTGTAGCAGTCCAACCTCGCCGATCCGGATGAGCTCCTCCTTCTCTTCGAAACCTGCATTCACTAACAAGCAAATGATTACATAGCACCTGAATAACTCATAAAAGAAAACATATTCATCATACAGACCAAGGAGTATATGAAACAAATCATGTATAACAACCTGTTGAGAAAAATGAGCTTAATTGTATTAAGTGGAAACAAAAGAAACCATTACAACCTGTGCCTTGGTGTTGTGCAGGTCCCTCCCAGGGTCCAGCAAGAGTTCTCCTTTACTTTGATCAGATCACCCACTTCCAAATGAAGCTAAGAAAGGATGGGAATCTCTCCTCTCAAGCTCTATAAGGGAGTCCTAATTCCAGCAGCATCTACCCTTAGGAATGTTCAGCTTTCAACCTCCCCTCCCTCTAGCCCAATGCCTGTATTTATAGTGCTTTGGAGGAAGTTAATCAGGTCCACCATCAATGGGATAAGCCCCTCTTTGAATGGGATAGCTCCCCTCTTGATGGGATAAGTTCCTCTTTCATAGGGATACATGAACCATCTGGAGGCGCTCAATACACGTCAAACAAACTTCTAGAATGCTCTAGAATCGACCACAAGTAACTTTTTTGAAGTAAAACTCGCGCCTTTTGACCTTTACAGGGGTACGCACCCACCCCTTTACAGACAGAGCGTACAAGTATGCAGGGAATGTGAACTTTAGGTGCGTACACGCAGGTAAGGCTAAGAGAAACTGCGTACCCAGAGTTATATAGATTTTTAAAGACTTTCTCTCTTTCTTGGAGTTTGACATGAAGAGCAGAGGTATAAGACTTGCCAAGGAGGATAGTATGACAGTTGATGGAGCCATACTAACTACAAATAGTCATGGTGACAAATTTTAGTGTAACACTCTTGCTCTCAAATCTCTGTTGATCCCTATTTCTTTGATGCTTCCCTAGCTTCAACTACACCCTTGCTGAGTACCTACAACTGGGTTGTCGAACTGCTAATAATACAATTGATTCAATATCTTTCTCCAAGCCCTTCGACTTGTTCCTATAATCTCTTGTTGGAGTCTCAATGGCCATGATTACATCTCAACCGATGGCTAAGATCAATTTGAATTCATCAATAGAAGCCTCTAGAGAAAAATAAACTTAGTTAATTCCCTTTAATTAACTAATTTTCCTAAGTTAGACTTAGGAACTTTTAATTATTACCTAATTAATTTAATTAAGGTGTCTCCAAGTTTTTTCACGTGAAAAATTTTCTGGGTTTTGGAGATCTTGTGTTCCTTATCCTATTAGACATCATAGATACTAGAACATCTATCTACTGCTACCATAACCTAATAGTTTGAGCATACTATAGAACTAGAGGAAGGGGCGAAGCTAGTGATTACAACTCCTTACAAGCACCCTAAGAGATTTAAAGAAGAGATTGAGAAGACTATCAAAAAGTTATTAGATATGGGGCACATGAGGCTTAGCTCAGGCCCATTCGCCTCTTTAGTCGTGTTGGTCAGAAATAAGGATGGGTCCTTGAGGATATGTATCGATCACAAGGCACTGAACAAAAGGAAAATCAAGAAATGGTACCCAATACCTAAGATCGATGAGCTAATATATGAACTACATGGGGCAGTTTATCTCTCAAAGATTAATTTGTTGGAAATATTGAGAGGGGGGGTGAATCATTATTCATTTTCAATTGTTATTTTTGTCAGTTAAATCATTTATAATTAGAACACAAAATGAACAACAAGAATAAATGATTTTATTAATATAATATTTACAATAAATCAAGTACAATGTATATAGGGCTCCAACCAGTTGCCAAGCACCAACTTGGACTTTTTGTGAGGCTCCAACCTCCAGGGCACCAACCCTGTCTTGTCAAGGCACCAAAATTGGATTTAGGAGCACCAACTCTAAGGACACCAATCCTTCCAATTCTGAGGCACCAACCACAAGGGATCAAACCCTTTTGTATATATTGTTTAGATATGTTTGATAGTTATTCTCTGCTCCCAACATCTTCTTCACTAAATTCAATCTATCTACACCTTTACTGCTACATCAATGACAACTTGTCTTCATATGAAGGATTCTTCACAACTCTTCATATTTCCCTAACAAAGTCTGCAAAGTTACCTCATGATGATTTCAAATAGGCATCATGATCTCCAATAATGTTTCCAAGATTTGTTGAAGCTTTCCAACAAGATATCTGCATTAAGCCTCAATGTATGCACAAAAGCAATTCTCTGTTTTCAAGCCTCTATTCTTTATTGTTGTGGTAACTGTTTCAAGTGTGACTGCTTCTCACTGTTCTTGCTATCACGATCTCTTACTTCCCAGAACCAAACTCACAAACGCTTCAATGCTAGTGCTGGCTAATGCTCCCTTCAAATGATGTTAGATGAAACTTTATTTTCCCCTTTCACAGAATTATTCTTTAGGTTGCGTTATGTACTTGCTTAATTCATCACAGGTCTGAGCCTTTCAAATATTAATCCAATCAACAGATTTTTTTCATCCTTTGGCTTCCTCCTGTCCTGCTGGACCTTCAGCTTCTTCTGTCCTGCTGGACCTTCGGCTTCCTTCTGTCCTGTTGAACCTTCAGCTTCCTTCTGTCCTGCTGGACCTTCGGCTTCCTTCTGTCCTGTTGGACCTACGGCTTATTTCCATCCTTCTGCTTACTTCACTCTCACTTGATCTTCAACTTCTTGTGTACCTTCATCCTCCGCCAGACCTTTGGCTTCTTGACCTTTCGACTTCTTATTTCGTTCAATTGACCTTCTGACTTCCTCTGTTCCTTCAAGTTCATGAGTTGTGAACTGTTACCTCTTCTCTGTGATAGATGCCCAAGATATGTTACCCATATGGAGGTCCCACATGCCATGTCATCACCTTTAATTGCAATCGCAACTTCTGGAGGTCTTCTCATAACATAGTCGATCCCCTACGGCCAACGGAGTGGATGCGATATGATCTTAAGTAGTTGTTAATAAACCTGTTGGGTCCACAGCCTTATCGCAATCGATGGTTTGCAAGACTTCGACTGGCACATGGATTAAAAACGGCCTTAACCCCCGCAGTTGACCATGATCTAAGGGTTTACTATGAGATCGACGGCTAGGATTGAGTGCGGGACTTCAGCCACGATCAAGGAAGTCCGTACTTTCCTACCCCCGCTCTTCCGATAACTGTTGCTCCTGTGACTTCTCTTCACTCTTCCGCTCTTCCGATAGTTTTATTCTTTACTCCTCTGTTATCACTGTTGCTCTTTGTTCTTTTGATAACACTTACCCTTGGGCATATGCGATAACGTACTTCTCTTGCTCCGATGACTTGTTTCTTTGATGGCTTTCGATAAAATCTTAATCTTACTCTTTGGCTTCTTGCTCCTGTTGCTTTACTGGATCTACTGTGTCATTTATTGTTCAATTACTGTTCAATTTCTATTCAATTACTGTTCAATTGGTGATCAATTGACCTCTTGCGTCAATTGCTATTCAATTGACCTCCTGCGTCATTTGTTGCTCAATTTCTAATCAATTGACCTCTTGCATCATTTTTTGTTCAATTGCTATTCAATTGATCTCCTGCATCATTTGATGTTCAATTGAACTCTCGCTGTTCAATCCACTTGGGTCCTCCATCTCATCATATCATCATATATCAAACTTTCATCACTATGAGCATTATGATCAATGGACAATCATGTATAAAAGAATTTTCCATCACAAACACTGTTATATTGACATCAATGACAACCTAGATTAACAATCTCCTCCTTTGTCATTGATGGAAATATTCTTCTTCTCTCCCCCTTTGACATAAATGGCAAAGGAGTGCACAAGGACTCCCCCTGTCATGCAACATCTTTATGAATCAACTTAATGTGATGCTAGAGAAATAACCCCCATCTTTTAGCGAAGATATTCAAATGCTTCTCGAGGAAGAGGTTTTGTGAAAATATTAGCTATATTCTCCTTAGTATTGATATATTCCAAGATGATGTTTTGTTCAACTACTTGTTCACGAAGGAAATGATACTTGATTGGTATATGTTTGGTCTTTGAGTGCATCATTGGATTTTTGTCGAGACTGATAGCACTTGTGTTATCACAATAGATGGTGATTGGTTGATTTGTACCTATGTTGACATCTTTCAGAGCTTCCTTCATCCATAATATTTGAGTACAACAATCTGCAATAGCTATATACTCCGCTTCAGCTTTAGATAGTGATATGGATGTTTGTTTTTTGCTGAGCCAAGTTACTAGACAATCTCCCAGGAAGAATTCATTTCCACTCATACTTTTTGATCATCGACACTTACGGCCCAATCAGCATCGGTGTATGCAGTCATAGTAAGAGTTGAGCTCTTAAGGTACCAAAGACCAAAATTAGGAGTTCCTTTCAAGTATCTGAGAATTATTTTTACAACCAACAAATGGGATTGTTTAGGAGCTGATTGAAATCTTCCCACCATTCCTATTGCTTGCATAATGTCAGGTCTCATAGTAGTTAAGTATAGGAGGGCTCCAATTATTAACCTGTAATGAGTTGCATCTACCAGAGGAGAGTCGTCATCTTTTCTTAATTTGTAATCTGTGGTCATAGGTGTGCTCATGGATGCACAGTCTTCCATTCCATATCTCTTAAGCATGTATTTAAGATATTTTGCTTGAGATATGAACATGCTTGCCGTGGTTTGAGATACTTGTAGTCCAAGGAAGTAAGATAACTCTCCTATCATCGACATCTCGAACTCTTTTGACATATTTTGAGCAAGCTCATGGCTCATCTCATCATTATTACTAGCAAAAATAAGATCATCAACATAGACAAGAGTGACTAGTAACTTATCCTCATCCATATTTATGTAGAGATTACTTCTTGCCACCCCCTTCTTGAAGCCTTGTTGTTGTAGATAGTGATCCAATCTTGCGTACCAAGCTCTAGGAGCTTGTTTCAACCCATATAATGCATTTTTCAACTTACAAACAAAGTCTTTTCCTTCTGCTAGATTAAACCCTTATGGTTGCTCCATGTAGACTTCTTCCTTGAGTTCCCCATTCAGAAATGCTGATTTTACGTCCATTTGATAGATTTTAAATCCTTTTGAGCAAGAAAATGCCAAGAAAATCCTTATAGCTTCCACACAACCTACTGGTGTAAAGGTTTCTTCAAAGTTGATTCCTTCAATTTGTGAATAACCTTTACAAACAAGCCTTGCCTTATTTCTGATGATTTGTCCATCTTCATTCATTTTGCTTTTGAACACCCACTTGGTTCCAATTATATTTTTATCCTTTGGACGAGGTACCAGCTCCCATGTTTCATTCTTATCAATTTGAGACATTTCTTCTTCCATGGATTTTACCCAATGAGGATCCTTACTTGCTTGAGTAAATGTTTCTGGTTCTATCATAGATAGGAGAGCAACATCATTTTTCTTTGGTGTACTTGTCATCCTTCTTCAGGTTTGTATCCCTTCATCTATATTGCCAATAATCTGCTCTTTTGGGTGATGTTTTTGGAGAAACTTCATCTTTGAAGGGGTTTGAGATGGTTCTTTTTCCTTGTGTTTTTCTTGATCTTTTTCCTCTTTTTTAGGTTCTTCTTCAATGAGAGGGTCAACTTCATGATCTTCAATTTCTTTTTCTGGAAGGTCTTCATCAATCTTCACATCAATGCTTTCCACTATTTTCCGTAGTCGATTATTGTAGCACTTGTAGGCTTTGCTCCTTATAGAATATCCAAGGAATATCCCTTCGTCAACCTGAGAATCAAATTTTCCTGGTGAGCCATCATTGATTTTTATGAAGCACTTGCTTCCAAAAATCTTGAAGTATTTTATTGAAGCAGGTCTTCCTTTCCATAATTCATAAGGAGTCTTCTCATTATTTGGTATTAGTTGAGTTCGATTCAAGGTATAAACAACTGTCCTGACTGCTTCTCTACAGAATTTTGGCTGCAGGTCAATTGCTATTAACATTGTTCTTTCCATTTCTTGAACTGTTCGGTTTCTTCTTTAAACTACCCCATTTTGCTTGGGTGTTCTGGCAGCAGAGAGTTCTCTTTCAATTCCATGTACTTTACACAATTCATCAAATTATTTTGATGTGAATTCTCCCCCTCTATCCATTCTAAGACATTTAATATTAGAATCCTTTTCATTTTCTACAAGGGTTTTAAGATTCTTAAAACACTCAAATGCTTCGGATTTATATTTTATGAAATATACCCACATCATTCTAGTATAGTCATCAACAATAAAGCAAAGTACCTTTCTCCTTAGAGTGCCAGAGTTCTAGTTGGTCCACATAAATTAGCATGGATGATCTCCAAATTTTTTGATGTAGAAAACTCGGTCTTGTGGTTGGTTCTAGTTTGCTTTCCATGTTGACATGGACCGCATACTCCTTGATTTGGCTTGAATAACTTTGGGATTTCTCGTACTGCATTAATCTTACTGATATTGATAAATTTATCGAAACTTGTATGTCCAAGTCTCTTGTGCCACAACCAACTTTCATCTGTTTGACTTAAGTAACATTTATCTTCTTGAATTTTGTTCAAAATGTAGATGTTATCTGATGTTCTAACTCCTTTCGCCACAAGTTCTCCTGAGGAAGAGTTTCTTATTTCACAATCTTTAGTGCTAAAGACAACATTATGTCCTTGGTCATAGATTTGGCTAACACTAAGGAGATTGTGTTTGAGCCTGTTTACTAGCAAAGCATTTTGAGCCTTTCCTTTTCCATTAATAAGGGTAATAGTTCCTTTTTGAGCAATTTTGGTAGATCCACTTCCAAAGGATACATTTCCTTCCTTTTTATTCAATGAGACAAACTTCATTTTGTCCCCTGTCATATGTATGGAGCACCCACTATCCACAAACCAATGATTTTCATCACTGTGAGCACATAGAGCTAGGCCACATTTATCCATGTTGGGATTCTCATTTTTTTCTTTTCTTCTTTTGAGGGGGAAATTTTGTTCATTATGTCCATTATCATTAAATAATGAGCAAATTGGATCAAATTTGGCCAAGGGATCAAAAGAGTTGTAGGTCTTGATTTGTTCTTGCCCTTTGAGGCCATATGATTTGTTTTTTTGATCCTTCAATTTTGGTGTTTCATTTTTACGGGCCATGCAATGTTTAGCTTGATGACCAAAATTTTTACAATAAAAACAATGCACAAAAAAGATATTTTTTTACCTTTTGTAATAGCCATGATTTGAATCAACTTTCTTCCTTGGAGTTACTTTCTCTTCATTCTTTGGATTTGAGATGGGCCTTTGATGAAATAATCTTTCTTCTTTTGGGTTTCTGGAAAGTATGTCGGCATAGCTTTTCACATTATTCTTAGTACTTGATGATTCTCCTTTAAAACCTATCCCAGATTTGTCATGTTGAGGTTTTTGATTATTTAGGATAATGTCAAGTATTTGAGAGCTTTCCCAAGCCTTTTTGACTTGCTCCAATTCCTTCCTTAGAGATACTATTTAGGCTTCACGTTCTTCACAAATTTCTTCGTTTTCTTTTAGCTTATTTTTCAAGAGGTCTCCCCTTCTTTTTTTTCCTCGTTTTCTACCTTGAGAGAGATGATTTTATTTTGTAATTTCTCATTTTCTTCAATGGCACTCATTAATAAATCATCTACATTTCCTTCTAGACCTGAATCATAATCATTTGTGAATGCCATGAATAGTACTTCTTGGCTTTCGGCATGGTCATTTTCTTCATTTGATTCATCATTACCTCCTTTGCGGTGAGGGAACTGATTAGTTGATTTATTTTTGATCACTACAAATTCACCTTCATCAGACTCATCTTTCTTTGAGAAGAAATTCTTCTTATTGAACTCTTTCTTTTTGTATACCATCCTTTTAGAATGTTCCTCACCATCACTATCATGCTTAAGAGGACATTTGGCAACATAATGACATATTCTTCCATATTTGAAACAAATAAGAGGGTACTTACCTTTTAGCTTAGATCCTTTGTTTAGTCTTTGTACAAATTTCACCAATTCGGATTAAACATCAGAGTCATCACTATTGGTATTCCATTCTTTCCCCTTTTTTGATTTTGAGGCCTTGAATGCTGCATCTTTGGAACTTGGGCTTCCTTTTCTCATCTCATAGGCAATGAGGATTCCATAAAGTTCATCCATCTTGAGAGTATCTAGGTCCTTCATTTCTTCTATAGCACTTACTTTGGAGTCAAATCTGTCTGGGAGAGATCTTAAGACCTTTTGAACAATAGTGCTTTCTTCAATGTTTTCTTCCAATCCTTTAAGAGAGTTGACCACTTCAGCTACTCGAAGAAAGTATGATGCAATATCTTCTTCATCATCCATTTTCAGACTTTCAAATTGCCTTCTATGAGTTTGAAGCTTTGCCTTCTTAACTTTGGAGTCCCCATCGTATAAGCTAACTAGCTTATCCCATACCTATTTGGCCAAGTCACAATTCATGACTTTTGTGAATTCAGATTCAGTGATTCCACCAGTGATGGAATTTAAGGCTTTTGTGATGGAATTTAAGGCTTTTGCATTTTCAATGTAAGCTTTCCTTTTGTCTTGATTTGTTGGCAGAGTGGAAGGAGCTGTGTACTCATTTAAAAACGAATGCCAAACTTCAGGTCCAAGGGACATTAAGTAGTAGGACATTCCTTTTTTCCAAAAACCAAAATTTGTGCCATTGAACAGAGGAGGTCTTCCTGACACTTCTTGATTTCTCATTGTGACTAAGAATACTTATTCTAGCTGTTAGGCTGATATGAAGAAGCTAGCTCTGATACCAATTGCTGGAAATATTGAGAGGGGGGGTGAATCATTATTCCTTTTCAATTGTTATTTTTTGTGATTTAAATCATTTATATTTAGAACACAAAATGAACAACAAGAATAAATGATTTTATTAATATAATCTTTACACTAAATCAAGTACAATGTATATAGGGCTCCAACTAGTTCCCAAGCACCAACTTGGACTTTTTGTGAGGCTCCAACCTCCAGGGCACTAACCCTGTCTTGTCAAGGCACCAACCTTGGATTTAGGAGCACCAACTCCAAGGATAGCAATCCTTCCAATTCTGAGGTACCTTTGGCTTCCTTCTATCCTGTTGGACCTTCGGCTTCCATCTGTCATGCTGCTTACTTCTCTCTCACTCGATCTTCGTCTTCTTTTGTACCTTAATCGCCTGCCAAACCTTTGGATTCTCGACCTTTCAACTTCTTCTTTTCGTTCACTTGACCTTTCAGATTCTTCTGTTCCTTCAAGTTCATGAGTTGTGATCTGGTACCTCTTGTCTGTGATAGATGCATGAGATACATTACTCATATGGAGGTCCCATATGCCACGTCATTACCTTTAATCACAATCGCAACTTCCGGATGTCTTCTCATAACATATTCCGGCCAACGGAGCAGATGCGATATGATCTTAAGCAATTATTAATAAACCCGTTGAGTCCATAGCCTTATCGCAATTGACAGTTTGCGGGACTTCGAATGGCACATGGATTAAAAACGACCTTAACCCCCGTAGTTGACCATGATCTAAGGGTTGACTATGAGATCAATGGCTAGGATTGAGTGCGGGAATTCAACCACTTTCAAGGAAGTCCGTATTTTCCTACCCCTGCTCTTCCAATAGCTTTTGCTCCTGTGACTTCTCTTCACTCTTCCGCTCTTCTGATAGTTGTTGCTCATATGGCTTATCTTCCTGTGACCTACGATAAATCTATTTATGCTCCTCCGTTGTTTTCTTATTTATTCCTCTGTTATTTCTGTTGCTCTTTGTTATTTTGATAACACTTACCCTTGGGCATATGTGATAACCTATTTCTCTTGCTCCGATGACTTGTTTCTTTGATGGCTTTTGATAAACTCTTCATCTTACTTTTTGGCTTCTTGCTCCTGTTGCTTTACTAGATCTACTGTGTCATTTGCTATTCAATTGGTGTTCAATTGCTGATCAATTGACCTCCTGTGTCATTTTTTGTTCAATTGCTATTCAATTGATCTCTTGCATCATTTGCTGTTCAATTATTGTTCAATTGCTGATCAATTGACCTCCTGCATCATTTGCTATTCAATTGTTGTTCAATTGACCTCCTGCGTCATTTGTAATTCAATTGACCTCATGCTGTTCAATTGCTGTTCAATTGACCTCCTGCGTCATTTGCTGTTCAATTGACCTCTTGCTGTTCAATCCACTTGGGTCCTCCATCTCATCATATCATCATATATCAAACTTTCATCACTATGAGCATTATGATCAATGGGCATCAATGGGAAATCATGTATCAAATAATTTGCCATCACAAACACTGCTATATTGACTTCAATGGCAACCTAGAATAACAATCTCCCCCTTTGTCATTGATGGCAATATTCTTCTTCTCCCCCCCTTTGACATCAATGGAAAAGGAGTGCACAAGGACTCCCCTTGTCGAATTTCTCCCCCTGTCATGCAACATCTTTATGAATCAACTTAATGTGATGCTAGAGAAATAACCCCCATCTTTTGGCGAAGATGTTCAAATGCTTCTCGAGGAAGACGTTTTGTGAAAATATAAGCTGTATACTCCTTAGTATTGATATATTCCAAGATGATGTTTTGTTCAGCTACTTGTTCATGAAGGAAATGATACTTGATTGGTATATGTTTGGTCTTTGAGTGCATCACTGGATTTTTGCTGAGACTGATAGCACTTGTGTTATCACAATAGACGGTGATTTGTTGATTTGTACCTATGTTGACATATTTCAGAGCTTCCTTCATCCATAATATTTGAGTACAACAATCTGCAACAACTATATACTCGGCTTCAACTATAGATAGTGATATGGATGTTTGTTTTTTGCTGAGCCAATATACTAGACAATCTCCTAGGAAGAATGCATTTCCATTCGTACATTTTCGATCATTGACACTTTCGGCCCAATTAGCATCGATGTATGCAGTCACAGTAAGAGTTGAGCTCTTAGGGTACCAAATACCGAAATCAGGAGTTCCTTACAAGTATTTGAGAATTCTTTTTATAGCCAACAAATGGGATTGTTTAGGAGCTAATTGAAATCTTCCCACCATTCCTACTGCTTGCATAATATTAGGTCCCGTAGCAGTTATGTATAGGAGGGCTCCAATTATTGAGCTGTAATGAGTTGCATCATTTTATTGCATGATTATGATATGATATATGAACTTAAGAATGTTTGTATAAAAATTCCTTTGTTACAAGTTATCAAATAAATACCAATATTTTCAAAGACAATCAAGGAGTTAAGTATTAAAAGACCAGGAAGAAAGAGAAAACAAGTCAAAATAATCCAATTCATTGGAAAAATTGTAGATATCATGATGGGAAAAACAACAATTCAGAAATATCTTGATCTAGGAAGTCCCATTGTGAAAACACATATTAATGGTATTGAAATTCCAAACACATTGATTGATTTAGGAGAAACTATAAACATCATGAGTAAACAAACTATGAATCAATTGAAACTTCCTAATCTTCAATATACACCTGCATTGTTGAAATTAGTAGATAAATCTGTTATTAAACGTGGTGGTGTATTAGAAGACATATTTGTATCCTTAGATTCTTGGGACTATCCTGTTGATTTTATGATTCTAACACCCAAGAGTGATTTAGGAGGACATCCATTAAGTCTAGGAAGACCATGGTTAGCTACAATTTATGCTTTTACAAGTTGTAGATATGGTGATATGTTTATTTTTTATGAAATGTGAACAAAGAAATTCAGATTATATCCTCCTATAAAAACAACAATAGAGGTAGAAAGTGAAGAATGGATAGATGATGATATTGATATATGACCATTCTTTGTTACTTTTCAAATAGATGAAGAAGACTAGATTTTGAATTTAATGGAAAATAATGAGTCTTCCTCATATTGTGAATCTAATCAAAGTTTCCAAGAACAATATAGTATTGAATATTGATCATCTCGTCATTTATCTTTACATTCTATGGAAAAATTTGGCAATTCTTCAATAGAAATCTTTCTAGAAAAAACCTTGGATATCGATAATAATCTGGAAGAATTTAAAAAGAAAGATTCAATAAAAATGTTACAAGAACATTCCTCTGCTTATGCATGGAAATACACTGACATGAAAGGAATTGATCCGAATACTTGTATACATCATATTTACATTGAAGAAAATGCCAAACCAATTCGACAACCTCAGAGGAGAATGAATCCAAATTTAAGGGAAAATGTTAAAGAGGAACTACAAAAATTGTTGAATGTCAATTTCATTTATCCAATATTAGATAGGGAGTGGATTTCACCATTGGTAATTGTTCCTAAAAAGAATAGAAAATGGAGAGTATGCATTGACTATAGGTAATTGAATAAAACCGCTTTAAAAGATCATTTTCCACTTCCTTTTATAGATCAAGTTTTAGATACATTGGTAGGAAAGAAATATTTCTCATTCTTGGATGGTTTTAGTGGATATAACCAGATCCAAGTAGCTCCAGAAGATCAAGATAAAACCACTTTTACCTGTCCATGGGGAACTTATGCCTACCGAGTACTTCCTTTCAGATTATGTAATGCACTTGCAACATTCCAAAGGGTAGTTTTAGGCATTTTCTCTGATCTAATTCATGATTGTGTGGAAGTTTATATGGATGATTTTAATGTCTCTAGAAATTCCTTTGAGGAAGCTCTTAAAAATTTGGAAAAAGTTCTCATTAGATGTAAGGAAGAAAATCTCTCATTAAGCCATGAAAAATGTTTTATGATGTTTACTGAGGGAATTGTTTTAGGACACCATATTTCAGGGAATGGAATTAGAGTGGATACATCTAAAGTAGAAGTTATTTCTAAATTATCAATTCCAACTTGTCAAAGAGATGTTAGAAGTTTTCTTGGTTTTATTGGTTACTATAGAAGATTCATAGAAAACTTTACAAAAATTGCTTCTCCACTTTTCAAATTTCTCACAAAAGATTGTGAATTCATTTGGAATTCTGATTGCCAAAAAGCTTTTGAAACATTGAAAGAAAATATTTCTGAAGCACCCATTCTAAGAGGACCAAATTGGAAACTACCTTTTCACATTTCAACTAATGCTTCATATACAACTTTAGGAGCTATACTAGGACAAAAGGATTTAACTCCTTATGCCATTTACTACACCAGTAAAAATTTGACTCTTGTAGAGTTAAATTATACTGTAACAGAAAAGGAGTTTTTAGTTGTTGTCCATGCCATTAATAAATTCAGACATTACATCACTGGTTATGAAACCTTTGTACATACAGATCATTCTACAATTAGGTATTTAATGAATAAACCAATCACTAATGGCAGAATTACAAGATGGTTATTGTTGTTACAAGAATTCAATATTACTATTTTGGATTGACCTGGAAAATAAAATACAGTTGCTAACTTTCTATCTAGGATTCAAAACGATCATAATGATGTACCTGTAGAAGATAATGTTCCTGATGAATATCTTTTTGCAGTATCTGTTAAATCTCCTTGGTTTGCAGATATTGCTAATTATTTGACTACAGGGAAGTTACCACTATATTTTTCTCCTCGAGGGAAAAGAAAGGTAATTCAAATTAGTGCATATTACTCATGGATAAATGGAGAATTATACAAAACATGGCCAAATTTGATCATTCAGAGATGTGTCAGAGAAGATGAGGTACCAGAGGTATTAAAGGCTTGTCATGATGAACCATGTGGAGGACACTTTGCTGATAAAATAACTGCTTACAAAGTCCTTCTCTTAGTATATTATTGATCTTCCCTTTTTAAGGATGCCAAAGAATATGTTAAAAGATGTGATAGTTGTCAAAGAATGGGGAAACATGTTCCTTCAGATGAAATGCCTCTACAACCTCAGGTACTCATTTAACCTTTTGAGAAATGGGCTTTGGATTTTGTTGGTCCAATTAATCCACCATCAAGACAAAAAAGGTACATTCTTGTTTGCACTGATTATGTTATAAAATGGGTAGAAGCTAAAACACTTTATTCTGCTACTGCTATAGTTTCATTTCTTTTTGAGGATATCTTTACCTGTTTTGGTGTCCCAAGGGAAATTGTGACAGATCAAGGTACTCAATTTACATATAAATTGGTATAGAAGATAATGGAGGAATACAAAATCAAACATCAAAAGTTCGCTCGATATCATCCATAAGCAAATGGACAGGTGGAATCCACCAATAAAGTAATTGAAACAATTCTTACCAAGTTTGTGCATCTGCATAGAAGAGATTGGACAGAGAAGCTTCCAGAAGCTTCATGGGCTCACTGTACCACATGGAGAAATACCATATGACATACTCCTTATGAACTTGTTTATGGCAAGCAAGTCTTATTTCCTATTGAGTTCCAGGTAAAGACCTTCAAGACAACAGTCAAATTGGGTCTTGATCTATTTGAAGCAAAAAAACAAAGAATAAAGCAACTGAATGAACTAGATGAGATGAGATAAGATTCTATTCAAAGAACCAACATAGTTCAACAACAAAGATCTAGGTGGCATGACAAATTCATAAAAGAAATAAAATTTCAACCAGGAGATTGGGCATTACTTTTTGACTCAAAATTTAAAGATTTTGAAGGAAAATTTCAAACTCATTGGTTTGGGCCTTATGAGATTGAAACTATCTTTGGTAATGGTGCAGTCAGGATTAGAACCATTGATGAACAAAAAAATACCTTCCTTGTAAATGGTCATCGATTGAGAATTTATCATAAATCAATAACAAGGGAAGAATTTGATAAAAATCTGCAAGACAATATTGATTTGAAGGTGGTTAGGAAGGATTTCCCTTCCTATCTAACTTGACTCACAAAGCCTTTTGTTCTCTAAAAGAAATACAAAATAAAAATATAACAAATAAAATAAATAAATAAAATAATAAAATGGTATAAACATGAAAACCAACATTGTTGGCATGTTTATACATAAAATTTAGGATGAAAACCAAGTACTCTTGGCACCCTAGATTTTTTTTCAAACCTTGTTATAATCCCATTTTCTTTGTAACCCTCTTTTTCTTTTCAAAATAAGCAGTTATGGAATTGTTGAGAATCTGCAGCTTCAACAAAATTCTGCAGTTGATACTAACAGGGACCAACTAAGATAATTGAAGATCTTGGCATAAAAAAACTATCAAGCTTTCAGTTGAGGGCATCCAAGGACAATCTACAAAGGTCAATTGAAGGATTAGAATTATAAATCCAAAGGTATGTAAATATTATATTAAATAATAGAGGTAAGAAACATTAGATTATGAAATAAAATAGACGTTGCTACTGCCATTTGAAGTAATCATTACTATTCCAACTTCATATTTAACTATAAATACTATGTCCTATCAATGAAGTTGGCCGTAAGTCCATTCATCATTCATCATTGTGTAGATACTCCACTCCATAAACCCTGATAATTCCGCCCTCATTCATAATCTGTTTTCCCGAAAGACTTTTCACTCATTTCCATTGACGATTTCACTCTCATCCATACTCAATTTTCCAAAGCCATTTTCACTCCATAACCTTGTCAAAAGAAGCAATTGCAGGTTGAGACTTTGCCAACATGGGGGTTATTGTGAGGACAGAGCCGGATGGGAAGAAATTCATGGAGGGTTATCCACAAGTTAGACAGATGTTACAACAAGTACAATAGTTGTAATTTGTATAGAAAATTAATGGCTATGAAAAATAACAAAGTCCTTTGCTCGAGCATTTGATGGAGTTGAGGCAGAAATTAGAGATGTGAAAATAGTAGTGACAAAATATTTCATGGCAAAAGTAACTGGGCTACCTAGGGTTGGTGAAATATGGTTCAAAAATAGAGGAATTGAAGGAAATGAATGGAGGACATTTCTCAAAAACCCAGGTATGGACACTTTAGTCTTTAATAAAGGCATCCCAAGTACAACTCTTAAAAGCAAATGGAGAAATTTACTATTGGTCATTCAAAAATTTATTAATTGTGAAGGTAGATTCAACAGTATGTTTTTCTATCATATATGTTTGATGATGCATTTCCTTGAGGGTAATGAAATTAATTTTCCTTATTTCTTACTCAATAGTTTGAAGAAAATGAACGATAATACTTAGAGAAAAATATAGTCTATTGAAAATACCATATACCATCATGACCTGTTAAAAATGTTGATTGAAGCCCACCTCAAAAGTATAGGAGATGATTGGGAAAGTTTTCTAGTCAGAAACCACTTTAAAGAGGTAGAACAGGAAGAACCCAACAAAAAAATAAAGAGAAGTAGAAGAAAGTTATCTCTAAACCCTAAATATGACCTACCTCTACAACAAGAGAAACCCTTAGAAGATGAAACTCCCCTTGCTAATGTATTAGAAAATATTAAAAAGAAGAATGTTAGAAGAAGAAAAAATAGTGATAAGGAAGAAATCATATCTAGAATAAAAACAGAGGAAATAGAGCAAGCAAAGACAAAAAAAATAGAAGTTCAAAAACAAATTCCTCTCACTAAAACCTCATCCACTGTCAAGAGGAGTGCAAGACTCAACAAAACAACGAAGGAATCATCTCGAAAATCCATAGAGTTTGTCAATTTGGAGGAAGAAGAAGGGCTAAAGGCTCCATCACCAATTATTTTGTCACCAATTCCATTACCTAAGTTCCTTCACCAGTTTTATTACTAGTTTCATCACTAATTGCTAATGCAATAAGAAGAAAACTTGAAATTGACCCAGTCCAACAAGAGATATATGATTATATAGAATCTTTGGAGAAAAGAGCTACAAAAAAGGCCATTTCATCCTCTTCAAATCAAGAAAAATAAATTCATTTTCATAGTCCACAAGAATTATAAATACTCTTAAACAGGAAATTTATGAATTGGAGACACTAAACAAGCACTTAAAATAGGAACATGAAACATTGAAAGTGCAGAATGAAATACAGAGGACCAAGAATGACAATATTCTCTTACATCTTGCTCTATGGTATGATAAGAATAAGAAGCTAAAAGAAAAGAACAAATCCCTTAAGAGAAAAGTCATAAGTCGAAAGAATAAAATTATAATGAAGAAACCAAGGATGGTAGTCACTAAGAAGAAGGCAAAGAAGAAAAATCTAGATGTTTTAGCTCAAGTATCTGAAGGAGTTCAGTAACAAGAAGGGTTCATCAGTTTTGAAATTTTTGCATGAGGACATGCAATGACCTCCATGTGGGGGAATGTTGAGCCTCACAATTGCTTCTTTTTGACACCCTTTTTCACTCTATCTATTTCTTTTTGACCTTCATAATCACACATTGGGCATCAAATCACAAGAATTATGACATGGCAGGTATACAATTGTCTTGTATTTCATAAATTGATAATGTTCTTTATTATTTAGTTTAATGTTTACTTCAGCTACCAAATTGCAATGATTCTACAGCTAATATACGATTCTGCAGCCAAGTTCATGGTTTGATAGGTTCCAAGGTGCCAGCTAGGAAGCGAAATATATGGGTAGGTGGAAATTGATGCACTCAACGATTTCCTCCTACTCTCGTGAACTAGATCAATGGAAGTAGGTCCTGGTGATGCGGTCAAAGATGAAGTCAACCTCTGTAGTCGGAAACAGGCGAGCGAGAATGAGATTTATGCCTCATGATTTTCTTTGATAATAGCAAATCATGAGTGAATTATGTTATGATATATTTTCAAGTTAATTATAGTTTCTGTTGATAGGGATTAGGTGTATAGATCTGAACAATTTATTGCTATGAGATCTATAAATATGCCTCTCGGCATAAATGAAAATGTTGTTAAGTAAGGATGCGACAGTGAGATTTAAACTCTATTTTTAATGCTCTGTTTATAAAAGAATCATTTCATCTTCTCATGCATGGTTAAGTGTTTGATCAATAGCATGATTGTCTACTTCTCGTGGAGGGCCCCCTTGAGCAATAAGGATTTCTGTTTTGTTTTCAGTAGATAGAAATTATATTTTCTTTATGTTTGTTTGATTAAGTAATTGCATTCTAATTTCTTCCAGATTTGAATTAAGTTTGTTCTACTAATCATTTCGTTTGTTCATAGATTCTGAATGCACATGGATAGAGTTTAGCAGCAATGACATAGTGTTATACTTTAATCAATTAGACATAATTTTATCTTTCTTATAGTCAGAGGATTTATTTGCAGAATTGGATGTTAAATTTCAAGCATGTGTGATCTATAATTCAAGCAAGTGGAATGTATTTTAAGAAAGAGTTTGTTTCATTTTGTTTTCATACAAGTATGATTGTTGTTTATATAGATGTGTGATGAGATTCAATAGTAGTTTTTGCTTCTGCAATTGAGTGTGTGTATATAATTCTTATTTATGAAAAGTGTGGAATTAATTTTCATTTACATCAAGTGTGAGATTGATTTACAGAAGTGTGAGATTTTCTTTATTTCAAAGCAGAGTGTGAGATTTCTATAAGAAAAAGTAGTTTTAAGTAAGAGAGTGTGATCATCATTGTAGAGTTAATCTTATTTTCTAGGAATAACTAATTTACTCATAGAAGACATGTGCATTTCAATAACTCAATTTAATTTAGAATAAAAGGCTTCTAGCACATACAGTGCACTTACACTTCATTAGCTTACTAGCCCTGGTTGATAATTTATGTAAACAATTTAAGGTCAATTAAATTGTCAAAAACCTATGCCTGCAATCCTCTTTAAAGAGGAGAAGAGTAGAAAAGTTGAAGCCTCAATTTTATGGACCTTATAGAGTAATACGAAATATTAGAGAAGTGGCTTATGATCTAGAACTACTTGAGGAGAGCAAGATCCACAATGTGTTTCACGTATCTTGCCTCAAGAAGGTGTTAGGGTAGCAAGTCACAAATTCCATAAAATTAACTCCAATGAACAAGGAAGGGTAATTTATTTTAACTCCTAAGCAAATATTGGATACTAGAGAAAAGAGTCTAAGGAGAACAACTATAAAGGAGTACCTAGTCCGTTGTAAAGGCTTGCCAATAGAGGATGCCACATGGGAAGGAGAACATGTGTTGCAACATCCTAGCTTGCAATTGCTTGAGGAAACGCAATTTCAGGAAGGGAGGACTGTAATGTCCCTTTACAAACAATCATAGTAGAAGGGATCAACTTAGTAGCCTATCCTAATTCTCGTAGGCTATAGTCGAAGAAAAATGGAATCAACTAGTTTAATTGCTAGATGAGATTATAATTAAAAAGAATCACTTTAATATTAAATAATTAAATATGAGGATGGTAAAAATAAAATGACCCATGTGTTATAGCATCATTCAACACTCCTGTAGACCTGATGCTCTTATATGGCCTTGGATAGTCCCTTTACCCTTGTAGACTTGAGTTTATCTTAAAAAGTATATTTCAAAATCCTTGACTCTCCCACTACAAAAACACGTATGTTAGTGTGAAATTTCTTGGAAGGTGTACCCAAAAAACTTCACTTAAGTCACTGGGTGACAAGTGACCCTAACAACAATTTGTGGCTACTTACGCTTCAGATCTACAATAAAGTAGAAAAACCTGCAACAAAAATAACATATACGATCCAAAAACACAAACAACAATATAGATATCCAATGCAATAACCCAAATGGAAAGTATTTAAGATGAATAGATTCTTTTATTGATGACACTTGGTGAAGGAGATCTATAGAAGGGCCTGCAAATACTCCTTCGTGGGATGGGTCCTTTGATGTCCTTGATGCTTCAGTAATCGATCTTCTCTCTCAATATGTGAAAAATCTAGAACAATGTGAAGAACTCAAATGGGAGCTCAAAAGAAAAGAGACGATAATAGTGACGATGATAATGATCATGGTGAAGAATGAATGGAAAACCCTCTTATTTATAACAAAATGTTGAGTTAATATTGAATATGGAGAATAATAAAATAATATTGACCAACTCAAGATCTAACCATTAGGAATACTTTATTATATTTTTTGGAGAGGGAAAAGATATTTAAAATGGTTGAATATCTTTATTTAGAAATAATTAAAAAATAAAATGTTTTATTAATGATTTCGAGAGAATTAAGAATGGTGTGAAATTGAAATAATTATTAAATAATGATTTAACAATTATTCCAATAATGGAAATAAGGAATAATAAATAAATAGTAATTTATTTAATTATTCCTAGGAGATTTAGTCAAATGTGACAAGGAATAATTATTTAAACATCTATTTAATATTTATTCCTAGAGAAAATTAAATAAATAATGATTTATTCAATTATTCTCATGGGGTTTTTGATTTTAATCAGAAAATAATTTAATAAAAATTGTTTACTAAATTATTTTCCACAATGAAAGTGATTTTACTTTGGTAAAATTAATCCTACATGGTGTATTTCAATCCACCTAGTTAGAAATGGCTAGGTGATCATTTTTTGGTGATAACATATTGCCCCCCAAAATATGAGTGTTAGGAGAAAATCATTTGACCGAAATATGTTGTAGGTTACACTTCCATGAGACACCAAAGGGGATTCAAAGAGAGAGAGAGAGAGAGAACTGAAGCAATGCAAGGGCAGACAAAAATGGAGAGGGCAAGACTTACTAAACTGATAGAAGTCTCCTTTTATGTGGGAGTACATGATCTCAAATGATGGGGGTGGGGAGGGGGGTCGGGCATACCCATACCAGTCGAGATAATTGCGTACAAAGAATAATGATGGGCCCAATAATGTGGGACTGGGCTACAAAGTATGTGATACATGATGCACTAGCATCAATGGGCCAGAAAATAATAATATGGATCCCATTTACATATTGTGTCTTGAAAAACATATGCCAGGACTGAATATAATAACGTACGAGTACATGAGACATAATGCCCCTCAAGATAATATGGTGAGGGGGGGATCACAACTAAAGAATCCCTGCTGAATAGGAAAGGGCTTTGAAGATCTGAATGGATTATCTGAAGGAAACATGCATGTTGTGAGCGCTGCAAGTGGCTGAAACTGAACCCATCATATATGCGGAACTGCATCTGAGGCTGGATCAACATATGTGGTCATTCGGGCATGTGGGAGGCTACCTGAAGGGCCACTCGCACATGAGGTTTAGAAGATCTCGTACACACCTGGGAATCACTGGGACAAGTGTCTGGATTACTAAACCATCAAGTGTATGAATCTCAATTATGCAATAAGGGGCTGTTGTTGAGCACGTGAGAAACAACCAAGTCAAAGGGAAATGATGATTCCATTTTCTTGATCTGAGGCATCGAAAAACATGGAAGCTGGAAACAAGGTACACTGCCCACTAGACCACTCTTCTGGAATAAATGTGCCAAGGTTGACATAAGACGACTCGACAAAGTTAAGGAAATAAGGAATCCTTAACACATGCACGAGGAATCATAGTAGAGTGATTGATGGAATGACACCAGGGATGATGTTGGAAGGGAACAAAATCAGTGGATGACTAATGACTTCCCTTGTCATAGCATAATAAGGATGGTTGACCTTGCAACATCTGACTCGATTCCCGAGGGGATGGTCGATGACTCAAACAGGGGTTCAACAAAGACGAAGCAGTAAAGTTGGAGGCCAAATATGAATAAAATGGGATGGATGTGACATAATGATGTATGGAATACTGTAACTGGACTCAAGGGGGATTGAAGAAAACTCCATAGATACAAGGGTGACTCATATAAGATGCTCTAAACAAGGGTGAGTCGATGATGCTGCCACATGGGGGAAGGCCCGGAGGGGACCATAAAAACATGATTAAATGATGGTTACTCATGACGAAAATTGACAGGTGAGTCAACTAGTGCAAAGGTAAAATGGTACTAGAGTATGGGTGGCTCAAATGAGGAAATTCGATTTTAATAGGAAACAAAGTGAGACCTCATGGAGAAAATAGCTTCTCGGTGAAGTGTCAAATTACCAAAAACAAAGAGAGACCCATTATATGACTCAGTGAGAGATTTCAAATGGTGTTGATAGTTCATTAAACAGAGCTACAATTCGGTCACAATGGGCGACATAAAAACTAGGGTTTTTCCTATAAAATGGATTTTTGCCCCCAAATCCAATTCATTTGCATAGTGAGTTGTGGAGAATTTGCAGAGGAGGAGAAGGGCCTAAATCTTGTGGAGATCGTAGTGGACAAACCAACCATTGGAATTAATATCTGTAAGTTGAAGGTAGGTGGCTCAACCTTACTCATCATTTTTGGTGGACTAGACTTTCAAATTAGGGCTTCAATTCAATTTGGGGGATCCCTGCACATCCTTACAGATGTAACACACTTTTGGGGGCCTATTTTTCGCTGTGGAGCACATAAAATGGACCCACAAGTGTGTCCAACACAATTTTGAGGGAAAAAACTGTGTTCTGGGCTGAGAGGATGGACAAGACAGGTGGTCTCTGGTGGGTTGAAGCTAAGTACTAGATATGCATGCCTTTGACTCTAGAATGACAAAACATAATGGTATTTTGCAGGTATGGCAGAGCTGAAGGTATCATGGCAAGAACAAGATTTGGAGTCCCTCCATGTTGAGATTCAGGGGAATCAAGCATTGAGAGGGGTGTTGGCACAATATGATGTGCTGAAATTCTTAGAGAACCATATGATGAGGGATGGTGAGCCATTACTGTCGAGGATTGTGAGTTATTGGGACCCAGATCAGGAGGCCTTTGTAGTATAGGGGCACAGGATCAATATCACGATCCAAGGCATATATTTTTTGACATGATTTTCCCCCTTAGGGGTGGTAGGGGAGATACATCTAGTGTTGCCTCATGGGAGGCATATAGGCAAGTTTCTTGATCACCACTATGCACCGGGGAGTCGTGCAAAGGGCATGACCATCCAGATCAGTGACCTAGAGAGGCTTGAGACACAAACTACAACCGCAACAGTGTTGCAGATCCTAGGTAGTCATGCCTTCCATCATATTACTAGGGGACAAATGATGTTGGTGGAGAGTGTGTTGGAAGGGACCTACTATGGGTGGGCCCAAATGATGTTGTCATCGTTGAAATGATAGTTTACACTATGCATATGGAGGGCCAATGATAACTATTCGTTTGGGACAGTATTATGCTCACACTTCTTTGATTCGTGATGGGGGCCCACAAGAGCCCAAGATGCGCCTCTGGGGGCAACTACTGCGATGAGGTAGAGGAGGGGGAGTCAGATGAGTGTTCCGAACTACTTTTTTTTGCTCATTGGGACCAGATGCCACTATACATAGATGCTATCCATATAGTGGTATGGACTATCATGGGGATCCTGACTTACCACTTTTGTCGGTACGAGCATGGGGTCCAGATGGTTAGTGAAATTTGCTATATATTTGATGCATGTATAGTTTAAGAAATATGTGTATATGGTACTGATTTCTAAACTTTGTGGTATGCAAATATAACATCGGTGAGGTCAGTAGGATACATGGGATGAGTCGCAGCATCTGGGGCTACAGATCAGGGTGGAGCCACATCATAACAGAGATTAGGGAATGATGCTCTACTGGAAGATCTCCGACATAGATTTGACGTGCTATTAATCGGGGTGATAGAGCGCGGGTGGCATGAAATAGAAGATCAATATACAAATGAGTGTATGGATCTTCCCTCAAAGTGGTGAGGAATCATGTGACACGTTGCTATGGCCGGTCAGGCAGTATGAGATCTACGAGCTGGTGGGATGGAGCCATTGGCTTGAGAGCCTCCAGATGGTAGTGAAAAGGCACAGGGACATGTGGGTCCCCATTTTTGTTTTATGATAACATGCAAATGAGAATGTCAAATGTATTTAGAGTAGTGGACTCAAAACGTATTACGATACATATTTATGGTTATGAATTTTTTTGTGACAATTGTGGTTCACCATTTGTTTATGGATGTCTTCTTGTATATGCATGTGATAAATTCTAGTCTAGAATGTTATTTGAAATGGTATCTACATATTGATTATGGGCCCTAGGAACATTATTGAATGAAATGGATTCAAATTCATGTCCCAAAGGCATAACTCGTAGATATTTTCTAAATAGGACAAGATTATGCACACGATAAATGTCATTCAATTGCATGAAAAGTAGCAAGGAATCAAGACAAATATGAAGGTGAAGGATGTGACAATCAAGGGCATCAACTAACAAACCTATCACAACATAATATTCAGCTTGTTTATTGGTGGTAGATCCAATGCAAACGCTGTTGGAGTGGACTAACGAATGCAAGGGGGTGAAAATGGCCTAAGATACCAAGGCTAGATTCCTGGTGAAGTGACTTGCACCATCGACATAACCGATATAAGGTGTGGATGATGGATCCATTTGAAATATGCAAGAAGACAATGTGTAAGATGGTGGGGGATGAAAACTACCTAAATGCAAGAAGAAAGAAAGAGATACACGCATTTCAATGGGAAATGCTATGGGTAAAATTTATTGAGGTAGAGTGAATTTCGAGGATTGGGAAGGATTTCTCCTTCTAGACCCTCTAAAAGGTATTCCCCTTTGCCCAAACACTTACGGATGATGTAAGGTCCTAGCCATAGTGGTTCAAACTTCCCATTCCCCAAGACATCATGAGCTTGGTCATAAACAAGAACAAGGTTACCTTCATGGAAAGTTAAAGGGTGGACTTTTCAGTCATATTGAGCTTTTGTGTGATTTTTGGCCACTTCAATGTTTTGCAATGAAACACGACGGTCGTCATTAGTGCACTCTAGCATGATAAGTCGTTGTTCTTGCTATCACTCCAGGAAACTCTCCTAGGTTGCAGCTCGAAGATGCCTGTTAACATATAATCTTCAAATTATGTTGTTCTCTGAACTATTGGAATGAATGATGGTTTGTATCAAGCCAGATAACCATTTCAACTCTGTTTTTACTCAAGACATGCATGAACACCCTCAGCTTACAAGGATTTAGACCACTAATGCTTAATAGTTTGTAGATTCAATGGATAAATGGAGACTACTGACCATATTGGCAGATGCATATATAAACACATATGAATGGCTAGCTACAGGCAATAAAGAAGCTTGCAAATCTAATTTATCAATGCAGAGATAAGATGACAATTATCTGGCATTAGATACAGAAGAAACATGAACAACCTGTTCAAGTGCAAGCTTAGAACAAAAGAGAAAATGGACATTGAACATATAACAACAAAAGAATCTTATATTGCTAATGAATGAAGATGAGAAGCTTGAGTAGCAAAGTCTCAATAGTCTCCAGAAGTTGAACCCTTGTTACATTTTACTTTCAGCCATTTATAGGCCCTTTACAATGCTCCTAAGCTCTCAAAGGCTTAGAGTCTTAATCTATCCTCTATGTCCCTTAACTGTTTAATGCCCTGACTAGGCGAGCATGGGCTTGGAGGTTCCTTCTTCTGACAGAAGAGTAACTACATTCTGGTATGTTTATTGTGCTGTTTGGGAGCTCTCTCGTTCCAGAGATGCTCCATGATGTTTGTTTTGGCTGTGTTGCGCTGTTGATGCTCCATGATCATTTGTTGGTTGTGGCTGCATCATGCTGGGCCCTTTTGTTTCCATTTTTGGTCTCTGTTTCCCGGAAATCTGTCTCCCGGCCTTTGTTTTGTGATGGAATGGGTCTTCGGGTCTCTGTTTTGTGATGGAATGGGTCTTCGAGCCTCTGTTTTCCCTTTAAATGTTTATAATGATTATTTTCTGTTTAATACAGAAAACGTTGCAACACTGTAAAAATCCCTCCCATCTCTTTATTTCGGACTTCAAAAGTCCTTAGACATGGCATATTCCTCCATCGGGTCCGCCCTCTAGGTCGCTATCGCAAGTCGCACATGGCCTATCCCTGTGTTCCCTTTGTATTTTGAAATACTTAAAAAAAGACAGGAAATACATTAAAAAATGGCTCCCTTCAGACTTCAAATATTATATATTTCATCCCCGAACCCTTTCAGGTCCGGGACTTATCGCATCGGCGCTGCCCAAGGCTCCCTTTGTATTTAGTTAAATAACAAAATACACGAAAAATGCATTGAAAATGGCTTTCCCACGGACTCAAAATATTATGAAATATTACTTATACTACCGTCGGGTCTGGTTCTTATCGCATCGGCGCTGCTCCTTAATGTTTCCCCGATTGCGATGTGGGTTGTTGATCTGCATGCTTGATCGACGGTCCACATTGCATTACTAATCACAATCACAAATTCCACTCTGTCTACGTCGATACCCACTGACTTGCCTCCGCTGATTGCGATTGCCAATTGCGACCGCCAATGCTATCCACCGATCAGATCTGGACCGTTGATCGGACAGATCGGATGGCTGTCATGCATTTCTCAGTTTAAGCCTGCGATACATGGTTTTTCATGGTTTTAGAGTGTTTTAGCCTCCCGATAGTGTTTTTCCTCCCTTTTAAGGGCTCTCCTCTTGCGCTTGTTTCGATCTTTGGATGATCTTAAGAAAATTTTTAAGACTTCAAGAGCATATTTAGGTCCATTGGCATGATTTTTCTAGCTTATGGAGACTTTAAAGAGCATATTTGGATCCATTTTTTGGGCCATTTTCCAACAAGGCTAACACTGGCTCCTTTTGGGGATGAAAGCCTCCCTGTGAGGTTTCAAGAACTACAGAACAATGCCTTTCCTGTAAAACCAAAATCAAATCTTCCTTCTAGTGTTCCATTGGGCATGGAGTCTATCTTGTAATGAAATAAAAACTGGAACAACATATTTACAATACCAAGTCTTTAAAGCCTTAAATGAAACAAAGTTTGAAGAACAACCCATTGACTGGGCCATAAAAAACACCTTCCCCCTCTAAATTGTGCAGAATGAAAATGTTGCCCATCTGAACTTGAGAAATGACCAACAGACTTGTCCATAAGGCATCATGGTTGCCCTTCTTTTCCTTCAACGCATCCCATTTAAGAACACAGTCACCAAACTGAAAATTGACCTTTTTTGCCTTTCTGTCAAAGGTTTATTTTTCTTGGTCAATGTGCATATCAAAAAATTCATCAAAGACTTGCAAAAGCCTATTAATTTGATCATCCTCTTCAAAAAATTTCCAGCATTTGACATTGTCAGGCAGAGATGGTCTATATTTCACCTCATCTCTGTTTGCTTTCAGCCTTGGATGTTTTTCTTGGAAGCTTTTGTTCACCTACTAAATGATAAGGTTTGCTTCGTACTCTGCTATGTTATTTGTGACCTGAAAAACTAATTTGAAAGGTAAATGAATGCATCCCTATGTGGGGGACACAAGGACTACACCTGCTCCTGCAGCTTCCTTAGAGCAAGCTCCATCAAAGAACATGTCTCAAATCTATGGGCCTTCTTCCTCTGTGATCTGGAAAAATGGTTTTTTAAGCTGCGTGGAGGCCAACTGAGATTCTTCAATATGAAGAAAACAAGCTCCAAAATCAGTGTCGACAACGTAGATGGGATGATTAGTGGGATTCCTTTCATCACTGATGCTATAAGCCAACTGAGCCTCTCTATACAGTCTCCTATTTTCACCTCCAAAAACTGGGACAGTAGCATAGGTCAGATCATTTTGCAATGTTCCACCTAATCTCTTGATCCAGCCTCTAGAAAACAACATGCCAAACTTGGGGGGTACATCTACCACCACAATATCCATCATCATGCTCTTCATGGGCAGCTGAGACAAAGTGATGGCTAGGCCCTTGATTAATCCCAAACATTTCACCTTTCTAGAGTCAAAAGAAAACAGGTCATGATAAGGCTTGGTAATGTCAAGACCCAACTTATCCATGACAGCCTTGGGCATTAGATTATGGCTGGCTCCAGTGTCCAGAAGGCACTTGTGGAGGATTTTATCATGAATAGTCAGAGAGACATAGAATGATGGGGAGCTATCTTCACAATTTTCAATCATTGGGCTAAGAATAACAACTGGTTGTTCATCTTGCAGATTTACATAGTCAGTGGAGGCTTGGATGGCTTTAGGCTCAAGGGCCTCGAGGAAGGATCTTTTGAAGGACTCATTCTTCGCTAGTTCAATCAGAGGCATAGGTATTCTTAGCTTCTAAATTTCTGATTCAAAACTGAAAGGAGAAGGAGACTTGTCAAGGCCTCTTACCTCGTGAGATGGAGCTTTGAGGATGATGGGATCAATTGCCAACTGCTTCTACTTATTAGCTTGCTGTACTGCAGGGACAACAACTCTTTGAACAAGAATTTCCTTGTCATTATTCATCTTTGACCTCAGATTATATCATTACTGATCTTCAGTTTGTAGAACAGCTTCACCGTCCCACTCTTGGCTGATCTGGTCATTGAATAATGACTTTTCATAGGTAGCTTTGGTCAAAAAAGGGGCACTGCCTATGTCTTCAAAACAATGGATCACATCATCTTCTTCAAACTTCTCTTCTTCCATGACTGTATTCTAGAAAGGGGTCTTCACCCTTTGGTCTTCATTGACATCTTTGCTTATTTGCAAAATCTGCAACTGCTCATTTTCTCTTCTATATGGATTTGTATCTCTAGGAGCAAAGGTGTTAGGAACACTTCCTTTCGCAGAGTGCTGCTCAACCTTTAATTTGGAGATTTTAAAGGCTAATGAATCTATCATCTTGGTCATTTTATCTATCTTGGGATATAAAGATGATGAATACTCGCCCCTCTATCTTCTTCTATCAATATTTCCCTTGATCTTCTCTGCAGCCATGATGTTTTATTCTACTTCCAAGGCTCCATCCTGCATATCAGCCAAAGTAGCACATCGCCTCTCCCTAAAAAGTAAAAAGAGGTCAGAATCAAAGGCATTGGCATAGATGAGTCTAGCGGAGGTAGTGGTGGGTTTTACTTCAGCTGGTATCTTGCTGTACATGCGATTAAACCTCTTATTAAAATCAGACAACAACACACCATTTTCCCTCTTTAAGTTCCCAAACTCAGTGTGGTAGTAGAGGAGATCCTTCTTATCCCCCCAATGCTTTATAAATGCATCATCTAAAGCCTCAATATTTTCTATAGATCTTGGGGTTAGTTCTCTGAACCATTTTCTAGCCTCTCCATCTAGGTTTTGGATAAAGACTCTCATCCATACATCATCTTCACTAATGTCTAGGTTATCAGCATAGCTATAGAATGATTTAAGATGTTCTTCAGCTGTAACACCTTCAGTCCCAGTGAACTTAGGCATATACTTCTGATATTCTCCAGTAGGCATGGAATTCAAAGGAGTGGGCAGTACTAGAGGTCCATACCTAGCAGCTATGATTCTTTCCATTTTGGTGGGTGCTTGTGGACATGCCATAGTTGTGGTCGCTATAAGGGTACTGGAAGTCTGAATGACAGAGGGCTGAGGAGTGATTGATAGGACTAAAGGAGTATGATGGATAGGAGGTGAGGTTTCCTTTGGGCTTACAACAAAAGGAGAACCTAAAGAATAAGGAGCTTTATAAATCTCTGAGAGTTTTTCTTCACTGCTAGTATTAGATGCCATACTCTCAACATGTATTTGTTCTATTAAAGGATTTTCTTGAAGAGATATAGAATATTGTTTAGATTTACCTGAACTTGATGCTCCTTTTTGCAATACCTTTCTTTATTTGATGACTTTTTAGGGTCAGGTACTGGGTCAACTTTTGACTTCTGAGGATTTCTCCAAGTATGCCTCACAAACTGAGCCAGAACTATGAAGTGGAGTCACCAGATAGATGATTACAACCAAAAAAAGTGCCCAGAATTTGTCTATCATCAAAGCTGGATCTGTGTCATCTCCCAGGGATGCTGAGCTTCAGTTTCCTCTCCCCGACAATGACGCCAATTATGTTATCACTCCAAGAAACTCTCCTAGGTTGCAGCTCGGAGATGCTTGGTAACATATAATCTTCAATATTGTTCTCTGAACTATTGGAATGAATGAAGGTTTTGATCAAGCTAGATAACCATTTCAACTCTGTTTTTACTCAAGACATGAATGAACACCCTCAGGTTACAAGGCTTTAGACCACTAATGCTTAATAGTTTTTAGATTCAATGGATAAATGGAGAATACTGACTATACCGGCAGATGCATTTATAAACACATATGAATGGCTAGCTACAGGCAGTAAAAGAAGCTTGCAAATCTAATTTATCAACGCAAAGATAAGATGACAATTATCTGGCATTAGATATAGAAGAAACATGAACAACCTATTCAAGTGCAAGCTTAGAATAGAAGAGAAAATGGACATTGAACATATGAAAACAAAAGGAGCTTATATTGCTAATGAATGAAGATGAGAAGCTTGAGTAGCAAAGTCTCAATAGTCTCCAAAAGTTGAACCCTTGTTATTTTTACTTTCAGCCATTTATAGGTCCTTTACAATGCTCCTGAGCTCTCAAAGGCTCAGAGTCTTAATCTATCCTCTCTATCCCTTAACTGTTTGATGCCCTGACTAGGCAAGCATGGGCTCGGAGGTTCCTTCTTCTCACAGAAGAGTAACTGATTTCTGGTATGTTTGCTGCGCTGTTTGGGAGCTCTCTCATGCCAGAGATGCTCCATGATGTTTGTTTTGGTTGTGTTGTGCTGTTGATGCTCCATGATCATTTTTTGGTTGTGGCTACATCGTGCTGGGCCCTTTTGTTTCCCTTTCAGGTTTTTGTCTCCCGGCAATCTGTCTCCCGGCCTCTGTTTTATGATGGAATGGGTCTTCGGGCCTCTGTTTTCCCTTTAAATGTTTATAATGACTGTTTTCTCTTAATACAGAAAATGCTGCAACACTGTAAAAATCCCACCCATCTCTTTATTTCAGACTTCAAAAGTCCTTAAACATGGCCTATTCCTCCATCAGGTCTGCCCTTTGGGTCACTATTGCAAGTTGCACACGACTTGTCCCTGTGTTCCCTTTGTATTTTGAAATACTTAAAAAAGACAGGAAATACATTAAAAAATGGCTCCCTTCGGACTTCAAATATTATATATTTCATTCCGGAACCCTTTTGGGTCTAGGACTTATCGCATCGGCGCTGCCCAAGGCTCCCTTTGTATTTCGTTAAATAACAAAATACATGAAAAATGCATTGAAAATGGCTTTCCCACAGACTTGAAATATTATGAAATATTACTTATAATACCGTCGGGTCTGGTTCTTATCGCATTAGCGCCACTCCTTAATGTTTCCACGATTGCGATCCACTGATGCGATGTGGGTCGTCGATCTACGCGCTTGATCGACGGTCCACATTGCATCACTGATCCTAATCACAACTTCCACTCTGTCTGCGTTGATACCTGCCGACTTGCCTCCACCAATTGCGACCACTGATTAGATCCGTCGATGCGATCTGCTGATCAGATCTGGATTGTTGATCGACGAGATCGGATGGCTGTTGTGCATTTCTCAGTTTAAGCCTGTGATACATGGTTTTTCATGGTTTTAGAGTGTTTTAGCCTCCCGATAGTGTTTTTCCTCCCTTTTAAGGGCTCTCCTCTTACACTTGTTTCGATCTTTGGATGATCTCAAGAAAATTTTGAAGACTTCAAGAGCATATTTGGGTCCATTGGCATGATTTTGTTGGCTTATGGAGACTTTAAAAAACATATTTGGATCCATTTTTTGAGCCATTTGCCAACAAGGTTGACAGTTCTAAAGGTTGGGCATCTAGGATAAGTTGGAAGACAAGGTTAAGGGAAGGGATTTCACACTCGATTGGTAATACTACCTCCTCTTCGAAAACAAGGTGGAAAGGAGTGAACTTGGTGGCGGTCTTGACAAAAGTTCTATAGGCCCACAAAGTAGGGAAGAACATTAAATACCATTTGGTCTTTTGTTTATTCACCATTCGCTGAAGCATATTCTTAAGGATCTTGTTGACAACTTCAACTTGGCCATTTCCTTGGGGATAATAAGATGATGAATATTTGTGTTCGAAGCCCAATAGAGAGGATATATCAAGCCATATATCATCTTCACAGTGTTAGCCATATCTCATCTTCAAAGAGGGATACAATAGCTGCGGTGTTATTGAAGGTTGGCATGGCTTCATCCCATTTGGTAAAATAGTTGAAAACCATGATAATATACTTATGGTTATTAGGAGATGGGGGTCGACACTCCATAAAGTCAATAACCCATTTACAGAAAGGACCAACTTTGATGACGGGATGGAGGGGAGTAAGTGGAGCTCGTGTCTTAGGGGCGAATAACTGGAAATTGGGACAATGTCTAACTGACTCAATATAATCGCTAAAGAGAGAAGGCCAAAATTACTGGGAGTGCATGATTTTTTGGGTAGTGGACATTCTGGAGAGGTGACCACCACAAGCACCATTGTGGCAGACATTGAGCACTTGCTAAGATTTAGCATGGGTGAGACGACAACGAAGGATAGTGTTGACACCACGACGATAAAGATCATCACAGGTGAGGAGGTAGTGAGGCGATTGATGTCTAATATGTCATCGATCATCATGAGTTAAGTGGGGTTGAATTTATGGGTTCGTAGATAAGTAAGGATGTCTCCATACCAAGGATCATCCGTAGTAATGGCGAACAAGTGTTCATCAAGAAGATCATCATTCACCAGCAAGTCAGGCATACCAATGGGAAAGTTGGAAATGAGTTCAACAAGGGCTAAAACTTTCTTACTATTGGGTGTGACAAATTCGAGATTGAATTCTTCAAGAATAACAATCCAACATGTGTGTTACCCGTTAATGATACGTTGACTCAACAAGAAATCCATGGGGTTGGAATCGGTCACAAATTTAGTACGCGTAAGGATATAATGACGAAGCTTTTGAAGAGAGAACACGACAACTAGTACCAACTTTAATTTGTGTGAATAGGACATAGGGGGACCATTAATGTTCTTATTGACATAGTAGATGACATGCTCATTGCTTGCAGAATATTCTTGTATAAGGACCCTGATGACCGAGTAGGTGGACGAAGAGATGTACAAGATGAAATCCCTCTCAAAGCTAGGTCGACTAATCAAGGGAGAAGAAGTGAGAGCACATTTGAGGGCATCAAAAGACTATTGAGCTTGGTCATCCCAAACAAATGGAATGTTAGATCGAAGGAGTCTAAGAAACCCATGTGTCCTAGTGGCATAGTCTGGGATGAATCGATGAAGAAAGTTAGCTTTGCCTTGGAGGATTTGTAACTGGTGAAGGGTATGAGGAAGTGGAAATTTGAGAATGGCTTGAACTTTGAGAGTGTCAAGAGTGATACCATATTTGGACACGATGAAGAAAAAAAGTCGGATGACAGGAATGCAAAAGACACACTTAAGGGGGTGGAGGTGAATCTTATACTTGCAACATCGAAGAAACATGGTACACAAATCATGTAGGTGTTGGGATCGAAGTTTGGAACCAACAGTGAGATTGTCTAGATATGCAAGGATAATATGAGCCAAGTCATGAAAATAGTAGAACATGGCACACCAAAAAGTGGCCCAACATTCTTTAAAATGAAATGCATGACCTTGTAAGCGAAAGTTCCCAACGGACTAGTGAAGGCAGTATTAAGTTGATCGGCATAATGGATACGTATCTGGTTATATCTAGAGAATCCATCCATAAAGGATAGAACCCCACGCCTCACACACTCATCAATGACGTGGTCTATGAAGGGTGTGGGGAATTTTTATTTGGGACAAGCTTTGTTCAGATCGTGGAAGTCTGTGTAGACACGAATGGTGCCTTGTTTCTTAAGAATATGAATAGGATTGGACACCCATGTGGTGTATTCAATGGGATAAATGAAACCAACCTTCTTGAGTTTGTCAATTTTAGCTTTAATAGATTCATGTTTGGAAGGATGGATAGGCCTTTGCTTTTGGTGGATGAGTATGGCATCAGGCCAAGAGTCGATGTGATGTTCAATAATGGTGGGATCAAGTTAGGACATTTCAGAATAAGACTAGGTGAAAATATCACGAAATTATTGGAATAACTTGGTGTAAGCATAAATTTCTTTTGGGGTGCATTGTGCCCCCAAGATGATATTCTCTTCAATCCCTGGTTTATTCAAAAGGTTAATTTTGATGGTAGGGGATATGTTAGCCATATTTCCTTCTTCAAAAGCATTTGGTGCAGGAATGGGATTTCTAAACCAATCGACCATGAATAAGGTATTTAGACTCCACAACATAATGGTCATGGGTTTGCTGCGAAAGGAAGCACACATGATGGTGTATATCATGCTAAGGATAATTAGGAGTAGTCATGGCTTCCATGATGTCTTCATAAAAATTGAAGATGAAGGGACGGGAGTAAGAGAGACCACATGATGTAGAAGAGCTACCCGAGGCATCTTCATGAGAGACAAGGTTCACATACGCATCATCAAGGTTGGGATACATATGACAAGTATATGGAATATCTACCGATGTTAAGACCGGGGTATTCATCAAAGAAGGTTCGACATAATCATAATAGGAGATGTCAAGGGAGTTATAATGCATCGATCTCATGGATGACAATAGGTAGATAATGGTAGTGGTACTATCTGTCATCTCGAAATTAGGGGGAGGGATCACAATGGGTGTTTGAGAGATCTCTTGTTCTGGCGTAGGAGTGAAACTAGAATTCGTAGGTAGAGGAGAGGTGGAATCACTAAGAGTGGCCTCTAATTTGCGAAGCACTTGAAGTGTATCATGGAAATCTTCGAGACAGGGAAAACAATGAGAATAATGGCCATAATTATAACACAAAGCACATGAGTGATTCATGTGTAATGATATGTTCTTCTTAGTTGACTCAGGTAATTTGACATGGACCTCAGGAATGTTAGAATTAGGGAAGGTATCAGGCACCGCATTCTTGACATGAGGGAGTTTAGGACAATTATTGGTGACATGACCAACAACATCATACAAAACGCATGGAGGAATATACTTCAACGACTTAGGAGGAGTTGTATTTTTTGGGGTGCCTTATATTTGGTTCCATTTTTTTGGGCTTCTCCCCTCTCGCCAGATGCTTTAGCAAAATGAGTAGGGTCCTGTTGAGGTAGTTGTGGAACTGAAGCAAAGGTAGGGGTAGGAACAATAGGTTGGAGAGGGGTAAAAGTAGTGTAAGGTTTGAGTTGATTGGGGGGAGTGTTTGCAGGAGGATCAATGTACTAGTCTGGGATCCTCTAACACCCTCCATCCACATCCACCCAAGTAACCATGCCAAACAGGGTAAACATGACACAATAGGCTACTATGATCAAATTGGACCTCCTAGGTGACCTTAAGGAAGTGGAATCAACGTAACATCACACACAATCATCCAAAATCATCAACAGAACCCTCAGGAGACAAGTCATCCACTCAGATAGCCTGTCCCTGACTCCCACTGTAGTTCTCGACCTTTGATGATTTGTTGTTGAATGTTAATTTTTCTGTGCTAATTTCAACTTCATAATTAAAAACAAATACTTGTCAATTGCTTCATGTGCATAGGTTTCCTTATGGTGCTTGTGAATGAAAACAGGTAAATTTTGGTCAAGTTTTATGTTAAGTTCATGAGAAAAATAACATGAAAATCAAGTGCTGAACAACAACAAGTAAATGTACATTAAACCATAAAAATGAACACTTAACACAATGTTTTGATGAAGGAGTTCACCCCTCCTGGGCTACATCTCCTTGGTCCAGCTTCCATGGCTTGGGCCTCTTTATTAGATAACGATGGAAAAAGTGATGCTTACAATGCTCTAATACTCCTAAAACCTACTTCAATGTGCTCAGAACATCAAGAAAACATGAGCATCCCATTTTTGGACGTTCTAATCATCAGAAAAGAGGATGGCTCTCTAGGCCACAAGGTTTTCAGAAAGTCAACCCACACAGAAAGCTACCTCCATGCGGACTCCCACCATCACCCGGCCCAGAAGTTTGGGGTTCTAAACACCCTTGCCATTAGAGCCCTTCGAATTTCCGACTCAGATCATCTAAATGAAGAAAAGAGGCATCTGGTTTTAACTTTTAAGAATATAGGCTACAAAGAGCATGAGATTAAAAAAGCCATAGAGAAAGCTGAAAGAAGGTTGTCATCTCATGAGCATAAGGCGCAAGACCAACCTCAATGTAGTAAGATTTTTCTACCTTATATCCATGGTGTTACAGATAAAATCGCTAAAATCCTAAGAAAGAAAAACATTATCACTCATTTCTTAGCTTCTGGTACTATCAGACAAGGTTTGAAGTTTGTTAAAGATGATATTGACAATCTTCAGCTTAAAGGAGTCTATAAAATAGATTGTTCTTGTGGAAAGAGCTACATAGGTGAAACAGGTCGCTCCCTCCAGACAAGGCTCAAAGAACATGGCACTGATATTAGGAATGGAAGATCTCGTACCTCAGCATTGGCAGAACACTCCTTGAAGACTAAGCACCATATCTGCCTGGAAGACGCATCAATTATCGCTAGAGAAGAGCAGCATCAAAGACGAAAGATCAGAGAAGCACTTGAAATTATTAAGCATCCTCAGAATCTGAACAGAGACAATGGTATGGAAATTAGCGGAAGCTGGCTTCCCTTGATCAAGAAAATTAAAAGTCGCCATCCTGTCCCCAGGTAATGCACCCCTCAGGTAAGTTATCTCCCCTCTCCTTTTCCATTTTTTGGTCCAGTTTTATATCATTAATATACTATAATATATTGATTTATATATATAGCTATTATTTAATATATTAATTATTATATTAATTACTATAAATATTAATTATTTATGATTATTAATATTAACCTGAGTTATATATATTAATTTAATTTATATAATAATTATTATATTATATTAATTATTATATAAATTCTATAAATATTAATTATGTTTTATATATATTAATTTAGTTTATAATAATCATTATATTAATTAATATATTATATTAATTAATTATTATTATAATAACTAATTATTATTATAATAACAGTTAATTAATTATTTTATAATGATTAATTTTATATTAATTATTTTTGTATAATGATTAATTTTTATATAATAATTAATTTTATATAATTAATTAATTAATTTTATATTAAATTAAAATTTTATAATGAAGAGATTTTTTTTTTTTTTTTTTTTAATGATTAATTTTATATTAATTAATAAATTTTTTATATATATTAATTTTAATTTATATAATAATCATTATATTCATTAATATATTAATTATTATAATAATTAATTATTATTATAATAATAGTTAATTAATTATTTTATAATGACTAATTTTATATTAATTAATTTATGAATTATTATATTAATTAATTATAAATATTAATTATTTATAATTATTAATATGATTTAAATATATTAAATTAGTTTAATTTATTATTTTATTTCTTTTTGTCCCTAGTTTTATTATTAGGTTATGAACTAAGTTTCTTTCTCTAAAAAAAATAAATAAATAAAAATTTAATAATATTAAGAAAAATAAATATAAGCAGTTTATTAGATTAAATAAAATTTTATAAAATAAAAATTAAAAGAGTCTAGCCGACAGTGTGTTCCTCCTTGAAAAATCCTTCCTCATTAGTATTTATTTCCCTTATCTGCTCTTCTTTTATTATCATTCTTCAACCCTGATGATGGATCCCACTTGGGATTTGAAACGTTGGTGTAAAAATGTTCATACTGTGGATTCTCCGGTCTCTGATTCAAAAGAGGGACTCTAGTTAATCCCGCTAAAACTGGAGGAATCTCCGAATTTGTCGGATCTACTATCTTCTTCACTAAACTAAATTGCAGTTAGTTAATATTAAGTGCAGTTTAATTAAATGTTAATTGGTGGTTTGCGCATAATCCGCAGTTAGGTTAACTGTCGGCCTCTGGATGTTGTGGTAGTGGTCACATAGTCAGTATAAATGCTAAATTTTTTGTGTAGCGCTAGCTGTTGGTTAACCCTAACTATAGCTTCTGGTGTTAGTGATTGTTCACATGGGAGGGCGCTGGCTCCCTCTTCCCCCCAACCGCCAAGACATAACACTTTATATATAACATGCGACCATTGCATATTAAGAACTAGCATGGTGTAGAACGGTAAGGTGTGAGGTTTATACGGGCGAGGCCACGTGTTCGACTCCACTGACCTGCCCATTATTTTTCCGCTGCATGCCATTGACATCGATTCTTTAGGGAGGGAAACGTGGTGGCCTCCAGGCTTGCCACTTGTCCCCTCCTCATTGGTCCACCTCTGACCAGTAAAAACATGCCAAATCACCACACTTGAAAACCAATAGAATTGCACCATTTGGTGAGTCTTGATTAAACGTCGACCATCTCATTGACTTGCCAAGTCCCCTGCTACGTCAATAGTACGGACCACTGACTATGCAGTGACTGTACTTTTTTTTTGCAAAAATTCCTTTGTTTGGCAAAGCAGACAGAATGCGATATCTTCCTCATACGAACTCGATTATGAGTGAAACAAGTTGCATTGGGATCGTATCGTCGAGACAAACATGGTCATTCATGTTTTGAGAGATTCTAAGAACTTTGATTTTTGAGCTAAATACTGAGCACCTGATCATTCCTCCCCCATGGAAGCCTTTTGGACCCCAAAAGATACTATCAATTGTTTAGCAGGTGAGGGTACAACTCCCTCACATTCTCTATTTGCAACCATTTGGATTTAGAAGGCTTTTTTCCCTTGAGTCCCACTCAAAGGTATTCGACATTCCCTTTCTTCAAAGTTCTGGTTCTTCTGTCAAGTATGAAATCTTGCTGAAGTTCATCAATATATTCTGTAGAGAAATCATCTATTGATGGCTGCTGAACATGCTCTCCTTGATCATCAATCAAAGGAGGCTCAAAAAATCTCAAATTCTCAACATTAACAACATAGTATATTTGCATATAAGGAGGCAAATCTAGCTGAAATGCATTGTTATCAATCTTTTCCAGAATTTTGAAAGGACCATAATGGATTGGCTTTAGATTTTTACCTTCCCCTTGAAGTCTCTCTTTGCTAATATATAACCAAACTTCATCGCCAACTTGAAATTTATGATCGACACGGTGTTTTTCATGCCTTGCCTTGTAGCTGCTCTGACTCTTTTCAATTTGTTCTTGCACTGTGTGATGTATCAATTGAATTTGCTCTATGAACTTCCTTGCCTTATCAATGTCATTGTGACCATCTATGGCGACATATTTCTCAAAGATGAAGTCCAATGGAGATCTTGGCAAGTACCCAAAGCATGCCTCAAATGGCGATGTGTTTGTGGAAGAATGCTTTGTCTTGTTGTATGCATGTTGTATGTAATGCAACTATTCATCCCACAACTTGGGATGTTTGTTGTAATATCCTCTAACAAGATGAATGACTATCCTGTTGACCACCTTAGTTTGCCCATCTATTTGTGGATGAAACACTGTACTCTTCTTCAACTTAATATCCATCATTTCCCACAAATTTAACTAAAAATTCCCAACAAATCGAGAATCTCGATCACTTACAATGGAAGTAGGAAGACCAAAATGAACCCAAATATTTTGAAAGAAAATATGAGATGTTTGTTCAGTTGTAATTTTCTTTTTACATGGTGTTAGAACACACATCTTGCTGAACCTATCTACAACTAAATACAAGTAATCATGACCTTTCCTTGACAATGGAAGACCTCCTACAAAATCCATTGAGATACTCTCCCATGGACGTGAAGGTACCGAAAGTGGAGTGTACAATCCTAGTTTCCTATTGTTAGGCTTACTTGTTGCACACAAATAACATCCTCTAGTGAAACGAGATACATTATCAAACATGCATGACAAATAACAATACCTTTGGAGTTTTGCTACCATCTTTCCTACACCAAAGTGTCTAGCAATCAATGAAGTGTGCGGCTCTCTTATGATACTGTTTCTTTCTCCTAGTGGAATACATAACTTTCCCAAGTGATACAACAAACTGTTATGTACATGGTAATCTAACTCTTCAATTTGTTTTCCTTGCCTTAAGCTTGCATACACATCTTGATAGTCATTATCATATGCATATTTCTCAATGTAACTTTCATGTAAAACAGAATTGTCCTAGAAAGCATATCAACTACCTTATTATAGATTCCCTTTTTGTACTTGATAACCAAATGAAAGTGTTGTAGCAAACTAATCCATATGAAATGTTGTGATTGCTGCAACTTTGACTGTGACTGTAAGTACTGCAATGGTTGATGGTCAATATGGATAATGGTCTCCTTCCCCATAATGTAGTGTTTCCATTTTTTAACAATTTGTACCAATGTGTAAATTTCTTTGTCATAAGTGGGATAGTTAGTCACAACACCATTAAAAATTTCAGAATGAAATGAAATGGGCTTACCATGATGCATAAGAACTGCTCCCATGACATAATCACTAGCATCCATTTGAATCTCAAATGGTTGTCTAAGATCAGGAAGAGCCAATACCGATGTTGAACTGATCTTTTGATTTAAAGCATGAAATGTTTTCTGCTGTACATCTCCCCAGTGAAATACTTTCTTGACACTAGTCAATGCATGTAATGGAGCTGCAATGGAAGAAAAATTAGCAATAAATTTCCTCCAATATTGTGCTGCCCCTAGAAAGCTTCTTACCTCTATAAATGTATTGAGCTTGGGCCAATTTAGAATGACCTCAACCTTAGAGGGGTCTATCCTCAGCTCACCTCCTCCAAAAATGTGTCTCAAATACACTAAAGAAGTTTTTCCAAATTCACACTTCGACATATTTAAAAACAACTTTTATTTTCTCAAGACATCAAGTACTTTGTTCACATGCATGGCATGTTCATCTCTGGATTTGTTGAATATGAGAATATAATCTAAGTAAACAATGACAAAGTCATCTAGAAATGGTCTCAATACATCATTCATAACTCTCATGAAAGTAGTTGGAGCATTTATAAGACTGAAAGGCATAAGAAGCCACTCAAACAATCCTTGTTTAGTTTTAAATGCAGTTTTCCAAATGTCCTCTTCAACCATTCTAACTTTATGATAACCACTTCGTAAGTATAACTTAGTGAAATACTTTTCATACCTCAATTGATAAAGCAAATCATCAATTCTTGGGAGTGGATAACAATTCTTTACCATTATTTTGTTCAATGCACGGAAATCCAAACACATGCGCCAAGTCTCGTCCTTCTTTGGAACCAAGATGTGAACCACATGGAGAAGTAGATGGGCGTATGATAGCTTCGTTCAAAAATTCTTGAATTTGCTTCTTGATTTCCATGCTCTCCATAATCAACATGCAATACATGCCAATGTTTGGAAGTGGAACATCCTGCTGCAAATGTATCTCATGCTGAATTCCCCTCTTGGGAGGTAACCCCTTTGGTTCCTGAAACATCTCACCATGCTTGCTTACCACATCAAACAAATCAGATTTTAATTTGTCATCACAACCTTCAAAAGATTCATAATCAATATCATTCTTTTTCTTGATCACGAGAAGCACAAAATTTGTACTTGCATTTACCAAAGAAATATTTATCGTTTTGCGATGGGCTCTCACAATATACTCCACCCAATCCTTGAGAAATAGGTATTTTTTCTCATGGTGATAAAATAATGCTTTCCTATCATACAAATAAGGACTTCCCAAAATGATTCCTGAGATGTCAAGTGGAACTACATCTAACTCAACTTCATCAATGAATTTTTCAGTAATGGAAAACTTGAATAAGCATTTCCTTGTAACCTGTAAATTTGCATTATTGACTATCCAAACCAATGGATATGGCTTATGATGAGGTACAGTTTCAAGGTTAAGATTTTTGACCAAGTCTTCTGAAATTAAGTTCAATTGTGACCCACTATCAAATAATGCATCAATCTTTGTATGATTTGAAATTACCCTTACATGGAACAACTCTATCCTTGATTCTTCATTTGGAGTATTGTTGTGACTATGTGAGGAACTAGTGCTTGCAACAACTTCTTTTCCTTTTGTGACCATGGCTAAAATCTTGGTCTCGAATCTGATCCAAGATCATGTTGTGTGGTAGCGGTCGTCTTTTGTTTTCCCTTATTGTCTGGTTTCTTAGGCCTTAGTTTGGGATGTAATTTCCAATAGTAGGTTTCATCATGCTCCACTTTGGAACAATGCTGGCGTATAGTTTTACCCCCTTCTTTCTTCACACTTGCATTCTTCTTTCCTTTCCACTTTCCAGCCTTCTCTTTCTCCTTACCCTTGAATGGCTTCTTATTACTACCCTCTTCCTAAATGTTCTTTCCTCTTGCTTCAAGGTGCGTGACTTGCACACATACCTCATCCAAATTGCTTGGATTAAACATAAGGATAATATGTTTTAAGTAGGAATGTAAACCCCAAATATATTTCAATAGTGTATCTTGGGAATTCAAGTTTACTCCTAACAACAAAACCCTCTTCCTAAACTCTTGGGTATAGTCTTAAGCTGTTTGGCCCTTGAGTTACCTAAAATTTGGCTAATTCATAATGGATTTTTGCATATAGGCTAAAGGATAAAACTGTATTTTAATTTTAGAAACAAATTCAACCAAAGAAATGGATATCTTACCATGAATTCACATTTCCTCTTGAGTCTTTTCTTCCCACCAAACTAGTGCTGCTCTTTCTGGCTTCATGAAGCCAACTGGATCTTTATGCCATCTTCTTGAGGGTTTTGAATTTTGCAATAAACCTCTAATTGTCGAATCCAATTGTCTAACTTTTATGCATTCACCTCACAATTGTACATGGGAAGTTCAAACTTAATGTCCAATTTGAGTAAGGGGGTTTTTTCCTTTGGGGTTTTTGAATGAGCATGAACAGTTTTTTGTGGTGGAAGTGGAAGATGATGTTGTTTCAGATGTTGAGGATGATTAAGATGATGAGGAAGATGAATATGGTGGAGATGGAGGAGGCATTCCTCCATTACCCTTTGAATCCTTCTTTTCATCTTTTTTATCTCATAAGCTTCCCTCTCCATGTGGGGGCTTAGAACTCTCTCCAGCCATTCTAGTATTCCTCTCTTCATTGAGGACTCTAACCATGTTAGTTAAGTCATATAAATCTTTCTTGAATTCTTCCTCTTCTAAAATACCTTCAGTACCTCTTGCTCCATACATGATGGCTTTGGATTCAAGCTCATCTTTTGGTATTGCTTGTACCTCCTCAATCTCAATTGAAGGCAAAACTTGAGGTGATTCAAGTGCAACTAGGATTCAAACTTTGGGTGGAGATTGTGGCCCTATGGCTCTCCTTCTTTTGGGCATTACGTCAAGAGTTTTAACCAATAGTTTCCCTTCTCCTCTCTACAACTTTAACATTGTAAGCATCACACATGTGTAACCATTAAAACCCTACTTGCACAAAACTCAAGCAATTAAGCAAATAAACTTTGCTCTGATACCAACTTGATTTGTTGTTAAATGTTAGTTTTGATGTGCTAATTTCAACTTTAGAATTAAAAAAAATGCTTGTCAATTACTTCATGTGCATAGGTTTCCTTATGGTGATTGTGAATGAAAACAGGTAAATTTTTGTCAAATTTTATGTTAAGTTCACGAGAAAAACACATGAAAATGAAGTGCTGAACAACAACAAGTAAATGTACAACAAACCATCAAAATGAACATTTAATAGTGTTTTGATGAAGGAGCTCACCCCTCCTGGGCTACATCTCCTTGGTGCAGCTTCCATGGCTTGGGCCTCTATATTAGCTCAATATGGGAAAATTTATATTTAAAATGCTCTACTACTCCTAAAACCTGCTTATATGTGATTAGAACATCAAAATCATCCAAGAACACCTTTTCTTGATCCCAATTTGGTCGAATTTTGAAAAAGTTACGACCAAAACTGTTTCTCCTAGTAAACATCCACTAAAACTAGAGGAACTCCAGTTAGTCCCGCTAAAACTAGAGGAATCTCTGAATTTGTCAGATCTTCTATCTTCTTCGCTAAACTAAACTATAGTTAATTAATATTAAGCGCAGTTGAATTAAATTTTAATTGGTGGTTAGCGCATAATCTGCAGTTAGGTTAACTGTCGGCCTGCAGATGTTGTGGTAGTGGTCACATAGGCGGTATAAATGCTAATGGCTTCGTGTAGCGCTGGCCATTGGTTAACCGTAACCATAGCCGCCGGGGTTAGTGGTTGTTCACATGGAAGGGGGCTGGTTCCCTCCTCCCCTTAATCGCTAAGACATAACAATTTATATATATGATGCGACCATTGTATATTAAGAACTAATATGGCGACATAACGATAAGATGTGAGGTTTATATGGGTGAGGTTGTGGGTTTGAATCTACCGACCTGCCCATTATTTTTCCACTGCGACTTTGGTCCTTTGGTGAGGGACATGTGGAAACCTCCAAGCTTGCCACTTGTCCCCTCCTCATTGGTCCACCTCCAACTAGTAAAAACATGCCAAATCACCACACCTGAAAACCAATAGAATTGCACCACTTGGTGAGTCCTAATTAAATGTTGACCATCCCGTTGACCTGCCCAATCACCTGCCACGTAACTAGTATGAACTGCTTGTTATAGACATATTTGGGCACATCAAACCCAAACTTATATGTCAATGTATTAGGGCTCATCAACCCCTAAAATAGTTGTTTCATACCCTAAAGGAACATAGTCCTCTGAATACATCATTCCCCAAAAGTTCCATCTGAGAAACCATCAAGAAATTGCCTAAATTGAACCATACTGACTTCTCCACTGGCAAAGTGCGATGCATACTGAGTGGTACACTGCCAGGGTGTGATGCATACTGTTTAGACCTTCTATAGGGTGCGATGGGCGAGGATGGACAAATCTCCAGGATATTTTTCTAAGTGGTTGCTCATGGAATCTTCTAGAAACTTCTCCTGTGCCACTTGCCTCTCTAAATTCGCCCAAGGATGAGTAAGGGATCTAAGAAAATCTCCAATCCCTTCTCTTGTGGAACCAATTGTAACAAGTGGAATGACACTAATCAAACCCCATGGATGTCTCACACCATTGCACACATCTATAAATGGATCCCTCATCCAAGAGATCTAGAGGCTGGAATGTTGTGAATTGCAAGTAAGAGCTGATAGTTTGTAATTGAGGAGAAAGCATTGTATTCTTGTTGGAATGATCTTGCTATTTCATGAGGTGAAGAAGGATTGAAGCTGGGAGGATGACGCTGGATCAGAAAACTGGGTTGTAATTCTCCTTTCTATTAATAAAGCTCTTCAAGTTTTCTCCCATATGATTGTGCAATTGTGAATGTTATCATTTGTGAATGCTATCATTTGTTCATTATATATCTGATTCTATAATGTTTATGTTGTAATAGATCACGATGCTTTGATGGTTCTTTGTTGTTGTACTTGTGCAGGTACTCTCCAAGCATGTTAAGTACGAGGAGGAGTTGCAGGATCTGTCAAAGGAGAGAGAGATCAAGCAAGGGATTAAGTGGAAGTTCCAGGTTGGTTCCATTATCTTTCTCTTATTTGTTACACATAGGAGAAATCATTGAATTGCTTTAAACTGTTGTTTCTAGGGTAACTGCCAAACCTAGAGGGTTAGTTGTTTGACAAGACACTAATTTTCCCATAAAAAAATTGGTGACTTTGCTAGGGAATGAATAGATGTTTGTTTGTTGTTCTTGTTTGTTTTACTTTCAATTTGATAAACTATAGACAGAGTATGAAGTTAGCTAGGTAGCTTTCGAACTGCTCTTGCTTTGTAATTGCGTAATAGATGAATGCTGCTTCAGTCAATCTCTGGTTTAGTTTATGAATTAAACATTTGAATTGAAAGCACATCTAGATGCCCTTTTGGTAGCTCAGTAACCTCTTAAGACATTCCATCATACTTTGCTCATCATTGTTCATCAAAACCTAGCTTAATTCATTAAAAAAAGCTCCACATTTGAGCCAAAACCCATTTTAGTTGCGCTCCCTAGACCATCACACTATCTTCCATTGTGACTCAGTATGAATAGCACCTCCCAAGTGTAGTAAGTGCGATTCATCTCAATTTCTGTGAAGCCTAGGTGCGATGATTGACTGAACTCTTTTTCCATCTAGAAATTGAGGGTTTTTGACATTGTTTTCAGTTTTGTTTGGTTGTTTTGCTGCATATGAACAACGCCTCTTTACTGAAGCTTACTTGCATCACTTAGATCAGCCTCAATTAAATTAGGATTAACGAATTTTTTTGTGTATTTGTTCCTCATTTACAATCCTTTGTCAAAAAGTTGTTTTAGTTGATTTGTCGCATTGGTACAAAAAGTGTCGTAATTGTCGTTTTTTGTCGAAAAGAGAAGTGTTGTAAATTCCTCCTTTCCTTGATAATCGATTGAACTTTTCTTGATGCATTTGATTTTATTTGTTTACATTCAAAGCGTTGAAAGCATTTTTGTTCAAAATTGAAAGTGTATTTTTTGAGTCTTCCTTTCTCTTTTTGAAGAAGAAATTGTCGAAAATGTCATTTTGAGTGAAATATTTCAGATGTTAGCTGCATTTAGTTTTCCTTTTGGCATCTTTCACATTAAGGAGAGTGAAAACAAATACATGCATTTGCATTTAGCATTTTTTGATTTGTGTGCGAAAAGAGGATTTAGGAAAATGCACTAGTGTGTGCTCTTTTCTCTTTGCTTAAAAGCACTGTTATCTTCTTTCCCTAGTAGCTAGGATTTTCATTGCTCAAATAAACAAAGATTGTTTATCATTGTAGATTGCATCTTAGGAATTTCAGATCATCATCACGCAGTGAACCATTGAAAGGAAAAATCTAAACAAGATCAACTTTAAAATGAATTTCAATGAACCTAACAACGCTTTGGAACTTAACGCAACATATCTAGAGGTCTAGGCTAGTGACGTGTTCTGGCGTCGTTAAAACTAGTGGCTATCGTTTTCATTGAAGGTTGGGTGATTCCTCCTCCTTGATACGACAAGTGCTAGCACGGACTTGTGTTCCCTGTACCATCGCATATATATTTGGAGACCACAATAGGCTTAAATCCTTTATCCATAGGAAACTGAGTCTGCCACCTTATTAATCACAATGCACTGAACACAACATTCGGGAAGATTGATTGTTGTACATAAGTCCTTGGTAATTTCTTTTTAATTTATCACCAAGGTGTATATTGCAGTTTTGCGATTGGTTTGGTAATCCCTCTGTCTAGATTTTCCATAGTAGTCACTTTTGTTCTTTTTCAACTCTTTAAAAGAAAAGGTCCATCTGAGCACTTGTCCTTTCAGGCTCATTAAAAATTGAAGGAGACTAGAGTCATCTTTAGCTTTTTCTCGACTCTTAAAAACTAAAAAAGAAAAGTTGTGTCCAAAGTGTCGTTAAAATTAATTGACTATGAATAACATCCCTATTCCTTAGTTGATCTTAGGTTGAGACATATGGCGACAAATCCGGAGTCCACTGATCAAGGAATCCCTTTTGATGGGAATCCTAGTCCTTTTCCTTCTTTCAGAAATATTGGTGCTCCTTATATGGCTACATTATCCCTTCCAGGATTTACCATTGGCCTGCCAGTATGGCTGTTTTCAACCTCTTTGGTTCAAAATGTCGTGATTTCTCCACAATCAAGTACACCTTCAACTGGACAAAATCAACCTCCAGTTGATCCTGAAGTTGACTCTTTTCCTTCTTCCTCGTTTGTTTCTTCCTCCCCTTCTTCCTCTTCGCTTGGTGAAAGTATTGATACTAGTAACCAGGTGGCTAAGAAGAAGAAGAAAGGGTAGGAGAAGAAGAAGAAGCCAATTCAGCAAGGGGGCAACCAAGCAACCATTGCTCTGGATGCAACATCTGATGAAAATCTGTCCATTAAGCTTCACAAAGCCAAATATCCATGCATAATTTGTGTGGGAGACTATTTTCATCGAAATTGTCCTTACTTTCCTTGGATCTTGAAAGATCATGTTGGTAACACAACATCAACTAGTGATAGTAAAGTTCATGGACATAAGGGAAAGGTCAGGATTCCATGTAGGTTATGTGAAGGTAATCATTCTCTTCACCTTTTTCCCTTTTTGGATGAAGCCAAAAGAGTGTTGGATAACCGTCCTGCTTCACCACAACAACTTCCATCTGGTTACAAGAAACTCTCCCTAAATCCTTCACTAGTTGATGAACTAACTAGTCAAAATCAACTGTCGGTCGAAACCACTCTCTCTGAAAGTGAATCCAATGAGTCTATACCCGACCCAAATCAACAGGGCGAGACAAAAGTTGACTTAATTTCATCTTCAGCAAATCGTACCTTTTCTGAAGAGAGTGAAAATGATACCGCTCAAGTTCTTTTTGTTACTTCAGATTCTAATGAGCTTGGGGGCAATCCACTTGTTCCATCAAGACAAGAGGAAAATCCTCCAGTTCTCGTAACTCAAGGGGTTAATTCTCCCATTTCTACGGTACCCTCTCCAAGTAGTCTAGTCACTTCCTTTGATTGGAATCGACTGGCAGGATCCCGCCTTCATTCTTATGTGCCTTTCCAGATCATGGTAGAAGTTTTTGAAATGATTGTATCTGGAATTATTATAGATGAAGGTGCATCAGTGAGTATCCTTTCTTCAATTGCTTGGAAAGCGCTTGGTTCGCCAAGTGAGTATCCTTTCTTCAATTGCTTGGAAAGCGCTTGGTTCGCCACCGCTTGTGCCTGTTACATAGAATTTGTTGGGCTTTAACAGAGGAACCAGTCGACTGTTAGGGATCCTTCCTAAGTTACCTATTACTTTGGGAGGAAAGATCATTTATATGAACGTGATGGTAGTCCCAGGACCTTTAGACTACAATTTAGTTCTTGGGCGGGACTATGTTTTTAACATGGAAGCTATTGTTTCAACACTCTTCCGAGTGATGTGTTTCCCACATGAAGGCAAGATTGTCACCGTTGAACAGCTTTCATTTCCTGGTCCAAATATAGCTCCAAGTCAATCATCGTCCCTAAATGGTCCTTTGATATCAACGAAATCATCCCCGCCACAAGTTAATTATGTGGCAACATGTTCCATACCTACATCAACTAGCGATCAATTCAGTGATGTTGTAGATCATGTACTGGGGGCATTGGAACTAGATTTCTCCTTCACGACCTCTTACGAGTTGTGATCGGGGAGGCCAAGGATAGTTTGTTGTCTTGTGTCAACCTCGCTAAAAAATGAAACCAAGGAGTACGAGCATAATTCCTTGTCTTGTGTCAAGCTATTTTAAAAATGAAACAAGGTCCCAAGTTCCAAGTCGAGTCTTTCCCTTGATCTCGTAAAAGAACCTTCATTCCATCCACTTGATAGCCATGAGTAGTCTACTTAGGTGAATGTAATGAAGCTTGGGGGGCATGCACCTAATGGTCAAGATAAATTTCCCTATAGGTTATATGATTGGTCTATCACACCATTCATCTTTGTCTATCTGAACGAAGCCAAATAGGTGTTGGATAGCCGTCCTGCTTCACTGCAGTGACTTCCATCTGGTTACAGGAACCTAATGGTAAAGTTAAGTTTCCCTATAGGTTATATGATCGGTCTATCACACCATTCACCTTTGTCTATCTGAACGAAGCCAAATAGGTGTTGGATAACCGTCCTGCTTCACTGCAGTGACTTCCATCTGGTTATAGGAACCTAATGGTAAAGTTAAGTTTCCCTGTAGGTTATATGATTGGTCTATCACACCATTCATCTTTTTCTATCTGAACGAAGCCAAATAGGTGTTGGATAACCGTCCTGCTTCACTGTAGTGACTTCCATCTAGTTACAGGAACCTAATGGTAAAGTTAAGTTTCCCTGTAGGTTATATGATTGGTTTATCACACCATTCATCTTTATCTATTTGAACGAAGCCAAATACATGTTGGATAACCGTCCTACTTCACCGCAACGACTTCCATATGGTTACAGAAGACTCTCCTTTTCATCATGCTCATGGCATGTAAACCAATTCAAGCATATTTTTTTCGTTTTAAGCTTGTGTAAAAAAGAAACTGAAGCCAAGCATAGTTTGTTCGTTTCAAGCTTGTGTAAACATGAAACCGAATCCAAGCATAGTTCTCCATGGTTCAAGCTTGTCTAAAAATGAACCCATTTTCAATTTTTAGCCCTTGTGATTGCCATTCTATCAGCCTTTTTTGAGCCTTGGTTGTTTTCATCTCATCACCACCATCTCTTTGGCTGATCATACGCTTTCACTAGGTTGTTTTACCCTTTCTGAGGAACAGTTGCAATGAGTGGTCTTATTAGCCAGCCTCTTCACCTAAATCAACATGTTTTGAGAAGTTCCAACATCACTGGAACCACTTGCTACCCTAGACACCACTCGTTCCTCAAAATAGAGTCCTATTTAAACCCTTTTTAGACTCATTAAACATGAAAAGATCGTGGAGCACTTGTCCTTTCTAGCTCGTTAAAGTATTGGAAATGTCATCCCTCCCGTATTATTTTATCCTTTTTTGGACCTGAGGTATTACTTTACGAAAAAGAAATTATGGAGTTTTCTTTTCGTCCTTTTTCAAACTCTCTAAACATGAAAAGGACCGAGTTATCTTGTCGTTAAACTCATTAAAACAATAGCGATAAACTTGTCCATCTAGACGACACTGAGTTTCACTATTGCTAGACTCGTTAAAACATTAAATAGCGACAAGTTTGCCTGAAGGGAGAATTATAGAACAAGCATATGTTATCCTCCTCAAGCTTGAAAAAAATAAAGAGGTACTGGTCAGCAATGACTGCGGAAAAAAGGGGAAAAAACTTGAAGAATTTATGGCAGCAAGTTGCTCTTGAACATGACACTTTCACTTCATCTCCATTATTGAGTTGGGTTGGGTTATTCCGTTCATCGGTCATCATACCATTGGTCTTTCATACCATCCATAACACTACCAATTCATCTCAGTGTCACCAACATGTTCAAGAGAAGTCATTCAGTTGAGAAACCACAATCCAATTAATGTCTCATACACTGCAATACCTTCAACCTTCATTTTTTCATGACTGCCATTCCTGAACCTTGTGTCGTCAGCTCATTTTTCACCTCCACAAATCATTTGCTTCATTTCGTGTCGTAGATGTGGGATACATCAAGGCCCTCCTACGACAAATCACTTCTTGTCGACATCAACTCATTATCCAGGAAGTTGACTTAGGAACAACCCTTTCAGTGCTTTGAAGCTTGCATACATCAATGGCAAGTTTTTCACTTCCGGCGATAGGTTGACATCAATGGCCTTCGACCGAAAGATTTTGCGTGGTGTTTGACATCAGATCATGTATTCACACCACGTGAATTGTACTGTAGTACCTTGAGGATCATTATCATTATCGGTTATTCCTCTCGCGTCTGTTAACAACTCACATCATTGGCTGGTAATCGGGCAACGTCTATCCATGTTCGACTTCAGAACATCTCTTCACATGGATTGACTAGTACATCGAGCGAAGATTGAATGAGTTTGAAGACCTCGGATCTAGTTTCATCCATTTGGGCTGCAATATATTCAGGGATATAAAAACATCAAATGTACAAAGGCTCTACAGAGATGGTCCTCCAAATCATGGATGATGACTCTATATTCGAAGAATCACTAGTTTGTATCTGCAGACGACTATCTGATCTATGTACATGAAATGAAATTTATAAAGTTGAGCATGGGAATGCCTCCCTCAGCTAGATCATGAAAATCATATTATGATAATGTATTGTATTGTAACTGATGCAGGTCACCTTCTAGTTCGAAACTTCGGATCCTCATGATAAAGCATTTCACCCAACATGAATATTTACAACCTCATGCTTTAGGGGGAAACTATTATAGACATATTTGGGCACATCAACCTCAAACTTATATGTCACTGTATTAGGGCTCATCAAACCCTAAAAGAGTTGTTTCATACCCTAAAGGAACATAGTCATATGAATACATCATTCCCCAAAAGTTCCATCTGAGAAACCATCAAGAAATTGCCTAAATTGAACCATACTGACTTCTCCACTGGAAAAGTGCGATGCATACTAAGTGGTACAATGCCAGGGTGCAATGCATACTATTTAGAACTTCTATAGGGTGCAATGGGTGAGGATGGAAAAATGTTCGGGACATTTTGCTAAGTGGTTGCTCATGGAATCTTCTAGAAACTTCCCCTGTGCCACTTGCCTCTCTGAATTCGCCCAAGGATGAGTAAGGGATCTAAGAAAATCTCCAATCCCTTCTCTTGTGGAACCAACTGTAACAAGTGGAATGACACTAATCAAACCCCATGGATGACTCAAACCCTTGCACACATCTATAAATGGATCCCTCATCCAAGAGATCTAGAGGCTGGAATGTTGTGAATTGCAAGTAAGTGCTGATAGTTTGTAATTGAGGAGAAAGCATTGTATTCTTGTTGGAATGATCTTGCTATTTCATGAGGTGAAGAAGGATTGAAGTTGGGAGGATGATGCTGGATCAGATAACTGGGTTGTAATTCTCCTTTCTATTAATAAAGCTCTTCAATTTTTCTCCCATATGATTGTGCAATTGTGAATGTTATCATTTGTGAATGCTATCATTTGTTCATTATATATCTGATTATGTAATGTTTATGTTGTAATAGATCACAATGCTTTGACGGTTCTTTGTTGTTGTACTTGTGCAAGTACTCTCCAAGCGTGTTAAGTATGGGGAGGAGTTGCAAGATCTGTCAAAGGAGAGAGAGATCAAGCAACGGATTAAGCGGAAGTTCCAGGTTGGTTCCATTATCTTTCTCTTATCTATTTTTTTTTTTTTTCCAATGTTTTTTTTTTCTCCGTAAAAACTAATTCTATTAAGAAAAAATATGGTACAATAAGACATTACAGCCAAGAGAAGCAAGGGAACGGGCAGCCGGAAAGGAAAGACGATCCACCTCGGCCCCTGGGAGAAACTAGGAAGAGAACATAGCTAAACAAGAAGTAACAAGAAGAACAGAGAAACAGGCACAGAAATAGAGGATTCTACCCAACCTGGGTAGGATCAACTATTCGACATTTTTTCCCTTTCTTTTTACCAACTTTGACCCAATCAAGATGACTCTGTTGAACTGGCATGATTTGCAAACTAAGCTGGGCTGACGGAGAGGACTCCTTGTCTGAATCCGAGGGAGAGGACTCATGAGTTCTTTTCTGTGAGTTTGGAGGGACCGAAGAATCCTCACAACCAGTCGAAGGCGGATCTTGAGCCTGCTTTGTTTCCATTCCTTCTGCATCCCCTGCCTCTTCATCTGAGCTAGAATCCAAATCATCCATAGGAGGAGGATCATGAGGCTTCCAACTTTTGGATTTCGGCTTAGGATTGGCTTTCTTCTTCTGGGCAGGCCGCGATGGACAAGAGTTCTGAAGGTGCCCTGTGTTATGGCAATTTTGGCATCGAAAGGCTGTGTTCTCGTAGTCTAGGGACTGGGTCCAATGGAAGTCTCCAATTTTGAGATTAATCTGATCCGGAAGACCTTTGCTTATGTCTATTTCTGCACAAATTCTGGCGAAGGTGTATATGCCTTTTTCCCCCCTAGAGGTGTTTGTTGTTAGAAAGCGGCCTAGAGAGTCGCCGATTCCTTGGAATACTGCAAAGTGCCATAGTTGCGCCGGGAGGTTAGGAAGTCTGACCCAGATGGGAAGCTTTGTGATGATCGCTGAAGAAGGATCGAAATCTGGGAACCAAGGGGTGAGGAATAGTCCTGCTGAGCCCCAAAACCATGGGCCTTCAGTTAATGCTTTTTGGTAATCTTCGCTGAAAGCAAAAACTACAATGAAGAAACCCTTTGAGCAAAGAAGAACCTTGCAGTTGTTGGTCCAGTGTGAGTGGATCCATTGGTAGAGATCCGCTGTGCGAGGCCATAGTCCATTGAACCTGCAAATAATGCCATGCTCTGCATATTTTTGGATTTGATCATCCAGCGAAGGATGCACTATTTCAATGGAGGGGGTTTCCTCCAGCTTGTCCACCAAGAACGGTTTAGGAGCCTGAGCTGGTGGAGCAGCTTTCTTGGGCTTCTGAGCATGGACTGCATCCTTGTAAGAAAAAGCCGTAGCTGAAGATGACTGTCCCACAGCTCCCCCTCTCAAACGGAGGGTAAGAATGATGGAGGCATTTCTTCTAATGTTGTAAAAAGAAAGGGGATACAGATCCTCAACATGTTTACCTTCGCAGAGGAGTCGTTGAGAAGCGGAGGGAATCCCCAACCTAAATTCCAGAGATTGCTTGAGGTTCTGCACTAGATCTGAAGCGCTTACCCATTGTAGCAGAGTTTTTCCAGAAAGGAGCCTGATCTGGATCTGGAACGAGGCTGAGAGATCCGACTGCTACTTTCCATCGCTTATCTTCTCCATAGAAAAGCGGGTTGTCTCGATTTCTTGCTCCGGAGCTGCGAAGTTGGCATAGGCCGGGAGCATATTGGGGTATGTCTTCGTGACTGGCTTCCTTCCAGCTACCTGCATTTGGATAAAGATCTTCATTGCCTCCGCAGCTTGCCCATTCTGTGCAGATCCTGAAATCACTGCCTCCTTGCCATGCCCATTCTGCATGAACCCCGAAACCATTGCGTTCCACGAAGCCATTTTCTTGACATCTCGTTCAGGCCTTTCGTCAAGCAGTTTGCATGCAATCTTAACCCTTCCACATTTTATGAACAAATCCAGAAGGGCATTCGTCATAGCCCCAATGCGACCTTTGGGGAAGGAAGCGAGGAGACGGGGTCCGTGGCCAAGCCTGGAAATGAAAACAAACGCCCGAATCTCATATTCCAGATCGAGAGTCACATTCGCGCTCTCTTCTTCGTGGATTCGAACGAGTGCCTTCCTGGGCTTCTCGTCCTCTCTGTTCTTCCAACTGTTCCGGAAAATCTCCTTCTTCATGCCCTCGCTGAGATGCGCGGTTTCCATCTCGTTTGCCCCACTAGCCTCGGCTTCGAGTTTGGTAACTTGCACAACCAAAGCGGCCCGATCTTTTTTCTCGATGGATTCCTCGTCCAGAGATCCGGCCTCCTTGAAACGCCTCCAGATCTCGGGCTCGCCTCGTGTAGCCACGATTTCGCCATTATTGTCTAGCAAATTCCGCGGTGGAGCCTCCACTAAAGCCCTACCTCCACTGTTCCCGCCTGCTGTGGCCGCGGGCGTCGCGACGTGACTCGAACCTACCATGTTTTCGGCTCTTCTTCGCTTAACAGGGATTCGTCGAAATTTCACAACTACTCACCTTTTTTCCAATCTTCTTTCTCTTATCTATTACACATAGGAGAAATCATTGAATTGATTTACGCTGTTGTTTCTAGGGTAGCTGCCAAACCTAGAGGGTTAGTCGTTCGACAAGACACTAATTTTCCCAGAAACACTACTGACTGTGTGGTGATTGTACCTTTTTTTGCAAAAATTCCTCTTTTTGGCAAAGCGAACAGAACACGATATCTTCCTCATACGAACTCGGTTTTGAGTGAAATGAGTTGCATTGGGATCGTATCGCCGAGACAGAAGTGGTCATTCAAGTTTTGAGTAATTCTGAGAACTTTGATTTTTGATATAAATACTGAGCACCTGATCATCTGAGGCCATGTTCGCTCTCATGCTATGCAGAAGGGAGCAACCAGAGACCTAAAGTCGCTCTCATAGGCCTTCCTGCCAGCGATTGTTGACTAACGTTGCCAGTTTTGTGCCAGTGACCTTGAGATTGAAGCCACTTCTTCAAGCCCAGACACTAGGCCACTACCCAAAATGGAATGATCACTCAGAATCAATAAAAGTACAGGGAAACAATGATGCAAAAGAAATAAGTTTACCAAGACCTTAACTAGACCCCTACGAGCCATGACGGGTATTTGTCAAACAAGCCATCAACATGTAACATACAGGTGTAAACAATAGAATTAAGTGTAGGGTGTTATCACTCAGGTTGTTCCCCAAAGTTGTAAGAAAGGGAATACAGCCGAGGTAACCATAGACCAATCTTTTAGATGCAAGTCCTAGCCAATCTGCATCCAGAGAGGGCTCTCTCTTTATGATTTAGCTTTGTTTTAAGGTATATTAGGCTAGTTATAAAGTACAGATGTTTTGTTTTGAGTTTTGGTTGGAAGGATGGGGACTCAATAGAACAGTGAGGTTAAACTAAAATACTTCAGTCCATTGGGCATGATGGAGTCAAGAAGGATGGCTTCCTGGGTTAAGTTTCTTATTAGAGAATTTATCACAGAGCAAGGTACTCGAAAATGGAACAATTTATAGGCTAAAATCTGATGAAATGAAGTCAATGGGTGAAGGGCAGCTAAGAATCCTTCATCATGTTGACAGAGGGAAAAAGGATGATTATTTCCAAGGAGAAATTAAGAATTCCTTAGCTAATATTCAAGATGAAATAACCAGGGGAAATAGGAGCAATTAAGAATTCACTGTTTATGCTAATTCTGAAGAAAACATTAATAATAACAGAGACTGAACACAGAGTGCAAAGAAGCAAATTCTGGGCTATTCTTTTTCTCTATTATTTAGATCATGAAATATAGGTGATCTAATATACACAGAAACTATAAAACACAAGTTAGAAGAGACTTATTGATCCATAAAACGATTCAAGAATTCTGCAACATGGTCCGTAACATCAATTCTTCATCCAGTGAGCAAGACAAAATGGTTCCAACAACCTTTTTATTCCAAAATGTTCAGTATTACAGTCACAACTATGAACATCCACCACCAACCAACCCCAAATACTTTGTCTGGAGGGGTATTTATACAAAAATGTCAAGATGTTATGCAAAATATCTGATAGAAACAAATATCTGCTGATAATTAATGTTTCTTTTACATAGATAGAGACAAACAGTCTTGAAAACAGGAAGACAATAAATGGTGCAATAAATTTGTGTTGCGTTGGTTGATCCGAATTTATGAGAAGTACTGGAGGTAGATGCTGCAAGTCAGTTTCCCAGCTGTCTTCTATTGATCCTCTGTGTTGATTTTCTGCTTTGACCGGGCCTTCTTTAATGCTGATGTGATACGCTTTAATTTGCAGGACCGTGGTTTATTTATGTTCTGCACATTTACAATAGATGGTACATAGTTTTGATTTGATCAATAATAAGTCTATAGGATCTCTAGCATGTTTTTCCACCACTCTGGTCCTGGTATTTGATGTCTCTGCAGCTTTCTTAAAGTCTCATCAGTGTCTGTGTACCTGAAGAAGTTAGGAGGGGTGGTGAACAGATGCTTCACCTCATGCTCTATGTAAAAAAGATTTTCCAGGTTGTCATACAGGGACTGGCCAGATGGAAGAGCTTTTTCAGTTGAAGTACTTGAAGATGCACTAGCCTGGTTGACAGAAAATGTATTTAATTTGTGTACATAGTCCTTGTGCTTTATCAAATGATCATTATCTCCCATAGGAATTGGCAAACCCTTTTGATTCAGGATTGTAAATTTGTCTGTGAAAGAATCAATTTCTACCTGCATGTCTTGGCATCTTTTGTCCAAGTTTTGCATTAGAGTTCTCATGGTTAGAACTCTCTTGATGTCCAAAATGGTACCTGTTCTGTCTCTAATATCAAGTGCTACCAGTTCTTCATTGGTTTTAGTATTCAAAAAATGTATTAGCTTGTTAGCTTGCTCAGGAATTTGCCCCAATAAGGCTCTTGTTTTCTGAACTTCCACTTGGGCTACTTTTATCAAATCAATCTGCTTGTAAATGATCTGAATAGACCTCCATACACCACTAAGTGATCATATGATGTTGTTCCATAGGATTACCCTGATTTTTGCCAGAGGCTTATGTAGAGAGAGATCTTTTTCTAAGGCTTTTACCTTGTTTTCCAATGCTTTGACTTCTCTTGTTTTCTCTGCCACATTCATTTTAGATTTATCATAGCTCTGCTCAACCTTTGCCAATTTTTCTTTCACTTGCTTTAGCTCTGATATTTGGAGTTTCAACTCCTCCATGGATTTAATTAATTTCTCTGTGGTCATAGCAGTGCTGTTGCCTGGTGTTGTTGCTGTTGATGAGGTACCTGTGGTGATTTTTGTAGTTGATGCTGGGACAATGGAAGGCACTGCTATTATAACTGTGGGAGGGGCAGTTGTGGCTGTTGGAGTTACTTTAGGGGGCTAGGAGGTCGACACTCCTTGCTTTTCTTGTAATTCTTTCTCCAATGCCTGCTCTGTTTCACTCTATCTTTCATTCAACCTCATGAGCAGGTCCATCATGTCCTCCTCAGACTTCTCTTGTATAAAATCTGCTGTCTGTGGATGCATAGAAGGAGGCATTTTGAGCTGTTTTCTGAGGGCAGCAATGTCCTCCTCCTTCTTCCTTATTAATGCTTTTATGCCTTTGGAATCTTTGGGATCATGTCCTAGTTCAATGATAATATCCTCCAAGGATTTGATCTTGTTTTCCTTTGCTAAAGAGGAAGCTTTCTCTAAATCTAGCTGAGCAGAGGTGTTTTCCAATGAGTTGTGCAATTTATGAGCCAACATTGACTTGTCAGCTAGTGTGGAATACACCATTTCTCATTTCTGTTTGTGCAACTCAATCTGGTCTATTGGATGAATCTCCTTGGTCAATACCTCTAGATTTGTCCTGATATAATTAGCTGCCGATTGTGGTTGCTGCACCTTGGGCTTGAAGTAGCTGATGATCATTTTGCCTTCTTTAATGTCATATGCTGACATTAATATTTGCTGTTTTGTGGGGGCCATCTTGAGATATTGGTCATAAATTTGCGGCCTCAATGGATCATTTCTAGCCTTTATCTCTGTAAATGTTCTTTTGACATCAGAGGTTTGCTTGCTTGGTGGCCTTGTGGATGAAACTTCCACACTATGCTGCCTTTCCAGCTCCTGCCTGTGTGAGCTGGCTGATGTATCTATCACTGGGGATGTCTGTGGGCTGGTTGCCCTCTCATCTCTTAGGCTTCCTATTGTCTCTTCAATGATTTCCTCTTTAGGTAGAGGATTGAGTCTTTGCCTTTTAGCACCTGGCTATTCAGCAGGTCCACTGATGGGTGTGGTCTCTTCTCTGTCCCTTTTCTTGCCCTTTTCCTCATTTAGAGGAGTCTGTAGTGCAGGAATTTCTGCTGCTTTGGTCTGTACTGGAGGAATTTTCTCCTGCTGATCTGTCATTTCTTGCTGCTCTGTGCCTGCTACTTCCTTGCCCTTTGAAGAACCTGAAACTGGTGCACTGGCCTCTTGTATAGGTTACTGTGAAGTCCCAGCAGAAGATGTACCCACTCCGGCTTGCTGAGGCAGCTTGAAAGATACCTGTCCAAAAGAGTCCAGGTCAAGGGTCTTTTCTAAATCTTTCATAGCTTGTTCCATTTTTTCTTGCCGAGTAAGTTCTTCTACTGATGTACCCTCTATCCATTCATCCTGATTAGCATATTGTTCTACTTCTGGGATCCTATGATGTGTGTAAGCTGACAGCCCGTTTTTTACTTTTCTTTCACTTATAAAGCCATTTGGGTCATATGGTACCCACCAGAAGATTTTCTTCAATTTAAGGTCTTCCCCTAATACTTTATCAGCATCTTCCCATGCTTCCCTTTTGTTAATGATAAAGGGGCCTAATTGGTTTCTTATCCTCAGCTGAGCTTTTTTCTTCACATTGCAAAAGTGAGTCAAATCTGCATTGATGAGTTGCCTGAAATATTCCAGAGCAAACAATCTCATAGGCAGATATTTGGGCAGCTTGTAAGGGCACAACTCACAGCCATATATCCTGATTTCAGTGTGATCCTAGTAGAAGTACCAGTCACCTATCCTGTAGTTCTTGGAGAGCTGTAAAATCTTCCTTATGTCACCAGAGAGCCTAGGAGGAGGAGCTCCTATCAACAGAGTGGAGGCTGGATGTATAAACAGGTCAATAAATTCACAGTAGGTATAAGGGGATTCAACAATTCTGTGGAAGACAGAGCTCCAAAATATCACAAACCTCCTTTATCCTTTGGAGTCCAATTTCCTGATGGGAAATATAAAAATGTGTGGGTGATAATACAACAGCAGATGGTATATGAAAGTTGTGTATTTAAACACTCCTTCTCTTTCCAAATTCATAAATTGAGTATGGATTTTGTCAGCTATGAAAGAGGCATAGTCATATTTAATAGCAGGGGGCTGTCCTGGAGTAAAGGTGGATAACAGAACCAGGACCATCTCATCCACAAATTCACTGGACCTAAATCCCAAGATTACTGATATCATGTTAAGAAGAATTCTTCCAGTCTCATTGAATGAGTCATATAAATAAGGAGGTGGGCCTTGGGACTGGCATTCTGGTTTCATGAATAACTTAGCAATCCGGGCTATTTTTGCAGTGGACAGTTGAGAGCCTTGCTCAAGTAAAAATCCCATGGAAAGAGGTGTAAGAGGCTGAACTGGATGGAATTGTATAATTTCATTGATAGACTCAGCAGTTATGTAAAAGAGAACAGTTTCTGATGGGGTCATAACTGCTTTATTGACAGGGTCATAATTTGCACAACAGTGGCGAATAATATCAGGGAACACATTGACTGAGGGAAGGTAATACCTGGGGAGATTGGATTCCCATATTCCATAGATATCAGAATTGTTCAAATGAATGTTTCTGATTAGGTAGAAAGTATGAAGATGATTTTATATACCAATTGGGTCTTTTATTTGGAAATCCTTGTCTGCCAAGGGTAAATGATGTTGGTCTGTATGGGGTGCATTGAGAGGCACGACATTAAGGGCTAGAGGGGCTTCCATTGTTCAATTTTCTGTGTTTTTAACTGGAAGTCGAATTTCTTGTGGAAAAAGGGCAACAGAGCAGTTCTAAATGGGCCGGTTTGGCTATTATGGACTGTTTTGGCTTGAATTTGGCTCTTACAGGTACAATTTTGCAGAGGAAAACCAAAAACACAGGTTCGGAAGGTGGGACGGGGTAAATACCTATGTTTTGGAAGCGCACGAATGCAATTGGCAGGTTGACTGATGCGGTGCAGAGTAGAATGCTGGTCTTTGCTTGTCGGGGTGGCACATTGGAGCTTCAGCAGCTACTGAACGTAATTTCGCATGCAACAGTCTTGGGAAACAAACAAATGAAAATGAATGAAAATGACATTTTTTACGGGTTTTTTTTAACAAAAATTAGCTTTGCGGGATTTTTGGCGCTTTTGGTCGGATGACATCAGCATGACGTGATGTTTTTTCGTGACGCGGGGTACAGAGGCTAACGTGGCGATGACGTGGAGGTGACGTAAGCGAATGGGTCAGCGGGAGGGCGGTAAGCGGTATTGGCCCACACCACTTATCAGCTAAGGTGGTATCGGGTGGAGGGGCCGCGAGCATGCCGGGAGGGCTCTGCGTGTCCCCCGTACGGTGGGAATACCGCTGGCTCCCTGGGCGGTAAATATCGTGAGCGGAAGGCCTTGCGATACCATCGTGGGCCGTTGGATGCATGGGCCCAGATCCAACGGTTGGCGCAGGTGTGAGGTGGCGGAGGGCTATAGCGCGGGGCCCAATCATAATAAACGCGGATTTAAATGTATCGGGAACAGTTTGATTGGCCGTTGGGGGCTTAAACAGTTAATTAACCTGGTGTTAATTAACTTTGGAATATTTGCGTGCAGGGAGGTTTTTAATGCATTCCGGGTGAACCATTAAACCCTTTTTTTATAGTGTTATGGTTATATATTAACCAGGGGCGGGATACTTAAATTTTGGGGGTTTTTTATATGTTTTACATAATACGGGGGGGGAGGAATATAGGGATTTATATAGTAATATTAAGAGTTAATATGGGTTTATGAAGGGCATGCGCCAAGTTATAAAGTTCAATAACTTTAGGCTTCGGAGAAAACAAAGGTTTTACACAAGAAATGCGGCTTCTTTGCAGAAAGCAAGAATGTTATTTTCCTCAGGCTTTTCATGAAATGGAGTGATTGTAAGAGTTTTGAGAAGATTTCAATATCCTTGGGGGGAGGTTAGTAATCAGTTTTGGAAAAGTGTAAAGGGAAGTTAGACATGAATCACTTGACTTGTAACCAAACAATTGCCATTGTACTTATGATATCAATAAGATGAACCTCTTGAGAAACAAAAAATAATCATAAGCATGCTTCTGCAACACCAAAACTGCCTACCCAATCTATAGTACTTAACATTTTTTCTTCCTTTTCCATGGGTGCACTTGGACTAGCAAACCCTTACTCTCTTCTTTTCTTTTGACTGCAATCCTATCTAAGTCTGCCTTATTTCTTCCTAGGGCTCAGATTTAGCTGTTGAGCACCTTTGCTTCTCTACCTAACTATTTATCTGCCAGGATTGAACTGTTTGGACAGATTTATTCTCTATTTCTAAAACCAGAAATTTAAACATGAACTGGACAAGATTAAGCTGTTTGGCCATCCATCAACTGTGGCAAGAGTCAACTAACTGCACACAATGAGATTCTTTGCAAAAATGGAATAGTAGTGGCATTTTCGACTAGCACACTTTCTTGGTCTTTTCTTTGGGGTTCATTTCTTTTCTTTTTTCTCTTGACCATTTCATTTTTTTCCCTATGATCTTTCTTTTAGGGCATACCCTCTTTACATTTTTTAATTTTTTCAAAATATGGAACCTTTTCAGCAGGGAAAGGATGAACATATTTGGGACTTTTACCAGTCAATCATGAAATATGACACCTATTGGTATAGGAGCATAACACTGGCTCCACTTGGGGATGGCTTTTCCTGGTGAAAAGTCAAGAATAGCAGGTCAGATGGCCTTATGTACAATTCTTGCTGCATTCTGAAATCTTTTTTTGCTGCAAACAAACAAACTGTACAAAGGATCATGTAAAGTGGACATCTCTTATGAGCTGATTCAAATAATTGCACCTTTGTTTTGTATTGTTTATGTGAATGCTTGTTCTTATATTTTCAGCTCCCAAGTCTTCTTTTTCAACTTTTGTTTAAACTTAGAAACAGGTAGTAAAGTTCCTTGACTGTTCCTCAAAATTTCCCACACATTCCTTCCCATTTTTATTGTTGTAATAAACTATAGACACTAAACATTCTTATGTACAAGTTAAAGTCCTGATATATCAACAAAATGGATCAAAATAATGCTTCAGCATCCGACCATTAACTGGTCCATCTTCTGCTTTTGTACCATCCAGGCTTTTCAAAAAGTAGGTGTTGTTTCCTTGTGAGGCCTGAATAACAAAAGGTCCCTTCCATAGGAAGTCAAACTTCCCATGTTTTGCTTTATCTTCTCTTATGGAATCCCATTTCAATACTTTGTCTCCTATGAAAAAATCCTCAGCCTTGGTCCTTTTGTCAACTATCTTCTTAAGTTTTTCTTGTAACACTTGAGATCTTTGATATACCTCTTCTCTAGTCTGCTGCAAATGTATAGTCTGATTTATTCTTCTCTGGATGTCATTGGGATGTACTTGGACTTCTTGCAATAATTTCATTACAGGTGTTCCCAAGGAGGAGGGAAATACAGCTTCCATCCCATAGACAAGCTCATGGGGACTAGTTTCGATGGATCTCTTGGTAGTCAGCCTGTCTACCCATAATGCATTTATAAGCTTTCTATGCCAATTTTTCTTGTTTTCTTCCAATACTTTCTTGATGATATTCATGAGGCTTTTATTGGATGACTCATCTATACCATTACCTTGAGGGTAATAGGTTGTGGAATGGCCTAAGGTAATGTGGTATTTGTGACAGAAACTGATCATTCTCTTGGATTTAAAGGCAACAACATTGTCTGTTATAATCTTTTCAGGACAGCCAAATCTAGATAGGATGTTGGTTTCTAAAAATTGCATGATCATTGAATCATTGGCTTGTCTACAAGGGATGGCCTCTATCCACTTGGTAAAATGGTCTGTGGCTGTCAAAATCCATTTATGTTGGCCAAAAGAGGGAGGATGAATTTCCCCAATGAAATATAAAACCCATTGCTGAAATGGTTTTTCAGTGGAGACTGGTCTAAGGGGTAGAGACAGAAGTTTCCTCTTGCCTTCAAAGATTTGACATTTATGGCAAGCAGTAACAAACTTTTTGACATCAGCAAACAAGGTGGGCCAGTAAAAGCCAACCCTTAGGATTTTATCAGCAGTTGATTTCCAGTACAAATGTCCACCACAGTCCCCTGCATGAAATTCTTTGAGCACTTTGTCAGTTTCATCTTTAATTAGACAATTTAACAGAACATCTTCATGATTTTTCCAAAATAGGGCACCATCCAAAATACAAAACTTTAAAGCTTTCATTTTTATAAACCTTTTCTTTGTTCTGGATAACCCTGGAGGAGCCTGCAGGTTTAATAATACATAACAGATACTAGCATACCAAGGTGATTCTAGGAAGGCCTACGTGATTTGTGGAGTCTCCATCTCCTGTTCATTATCCAGTTCATTAATATCTAGGGCTTGGAAATTGGTTTCAGTCAAGAGTTTGGCCAATCCCTGTCCTTTTATGAGCTTCGTAGGTTTTATCTCAATATCATACTCTAATATAGTAGCAATCCATTTACCTCTTTTGCCTTCAATCCCCTCTTGGGTCAGGATGTCTTTGACAACAGTGCTTGGCACATAGCTATTATATGAGAGTATAGTATGTAAACTCTGAAATATTTGATGGCTTTGACAAGTGCATAAGCTTGTTTTTCCATGATTGGGTATTTTAGAGGTGCATCCCTCAGTGCTTTGCTAAAAAAGGCTATGGTTTTTTCACATCCTTGATCATCTTTCTGTAGCAAAATAGCAGCAATAGTGTGTTTAGAGGCAAATGAGAAGATTATGAATTCTCTGTCAAATTTTGGGCTTGTAAGGACTGGTGTTTTGGTTAAAGCTATCTTGATTTCTTCAAATGCTTGTTTGGTTTCTAATGTCCATTTGACTTTGGAATCTTTTTTCAGCATATTATTCAAAAATTTAATTAATTCAACCAAGTTGGGTATAAATCTTCTTAAAAAATTAATTTTCCCTAAGAAGGCTTGGAGTTCTTTGAGATTTTTGGGATGTGGAATTTTCAAAATGGCTTGTATTCGGTCAGGATAAATTTTGTTGCCATCTTTTGAGATTATGTGACCCAACAGTTTGCCTTCTTCCAGGCCAAACAATGACTTTTTGGGATTTAGTGATATACCATATTTTTTGCAGGTTAAAAATACTTGTCTGAGATGATCTACGTGCTGCTGATCTGATTTGGAAAACATAGTGAGATCATCTACGTATATGACTAGAAAATCATGGATTTCTTTAGAAAAAGCTATGTCCATTGCACGCTGAAAGGTTTCCCCTGCATTCTTGAGTCCAAATGGCATTTTCACATATTTGAAAGTTCCCCATGGAGTAGTAAAAGCAGTTTTTTCTTGATCATCAGGGTGAACTAAAATCTAATTGAAGCCCGAAAATCCATCTAGTAGTGAAATCCTAGAGGCACCTACAACCCTTTGTAAAATGTGGTCCATCTTAGGTAAGGGGTAGTGGTCTTTTAAAGAGACTTTGTTTAGATTCCTCGAGTCAACACACAATCTGATTTCTCCTGTTTTCTTCCTAGTGGGCACTAAATTGGAGACCCATTCTGAAAATCTAATAGGTGTAATTATTCCAGCTTCATACATTCTCTTGACTTCTTTTTCAATTAGAGGGAACAGTACAGGGTTGACCCTTCTGAGTTTTTGCTTGAAAGGTTTCTGATTTTCTTTGAGGGGTATTGTATGCTGAATCACAGAAGTGTCATAGGATTTGAGATCTTCATAACTCCATGAAAAAACATCCTGAAATTCTTTGAACAGTTCAATATATTTAAGCTTTTGGTCAAGAGGCAAGGTTTTGGACAATTTTATCATTTTAGGATTCTGTTCAGTGCCTATGTTACAGTCCTCAATTTCTGCATTTAATGGCTGCATTTTGGGCTTCCTTGAGATATCATTAGAATAAAAAATGTCTTCCAGTGGAGTTAATCCTGTGGGTAAAAAATTGTCCTTTAAATCAATAACTTCAGATTCTCCTCCAATAGCTTCATCAAAGTATATTTCTTTCAGCTCTTGCAACTCCTTGTTGGTAAATTTTGTTGGATGTAGTATTTGAGTTGCTGTTTCAGCTGAAATTGTCTATTTGATCAACTTTACAGACAGTGCCTGTGTCTATATTGGTGCTGGAAAATTCTTCTTTCAAGGTTAGGAAATTATTAATATGAGTGTCATTGTCAAGCACTTGCCAATTTTTCACATTATTTGGTACAGTTGGCCGGTGTTTAATTTCAGCTGTAAAATGATGATTAGGCTCAAATGGTAGTTTACAAGTGCTGGCAAATGTTGCCAAACTGTGAGCATGCAAATTGTGCTTCCTTGGAATTTTGGCCAGCTGAGTTTCTAGAAAGGTATTGAGTATTTCAATTGCTGCTCCTTTATAATACCTCAATCTGAGATCATTTGTGAGGAAGTTTCCTTTCATTTGTTGAATAACTAAATCAGAGTCTCCCAAAATTGATACCCTAACTGCCCCTAGACTTTTTATCAATTTAAGTCCTAGCAAAAGGGCTTCATATTCAGCCATGTTATTAGTGCATCTGAAATTAAACCTATATGTATGACCTTCAGCATGGTCATTTTCCATACTATGTATCCAAATCCCTGCCCCAGCTCCTAGTTTATTGGCTGATCCATCAAATTCTAAATACCATAGGATTTCTTGATTACAACTAGTATCAGGGGTCATAGAAATTTGTTTTCTAGGCAGATTTGGACTTTCAGTTTCATGTGGTTTCCCATGTGTGTATGTTATTTCATTGTTCATAGAAATTTCTTGAATCTGAACACTAGATTTCTTATTTATGAATTCTTTCTGCTCTAAAGCTATAGCCTTGCTATCAGTTGGAGGGAAAATTTCAGCATTGTATAGGATGAAGGAGTCCATATTAGAATGGATGGAATAGATGGGAAAATTTTGGGGTTTCTCCTGGCTGCTGACCACGTATTTCATTAAGGTCTCTTGGTACAATCTCTTTGGCTGGCCGAATACTGAAATGGTAGCATAGGACATGTCCAATTGTAAGGATCCCTGGAGCTTTGCACCCCAAGATCTGGACAGCAACATGCCATATTTTGGTGGGATATCAGCTACCACTACATCCATTAAATTGTCTTGGCAGGGTATTGAACTAGTGATACACACAAATCTTTGATCAATCCTAGACATCTGACCTGGCTTGAATCAAAAGAGAACAAGTCTTTGTATGGCCTGGTGATATCTAGGTCTAGCTTTTCCATCATGAATTTGGGCATTAAATTATGGGAAGCTTCAGAATCAAACATTGCATTGTGCAGTATTTTGTCATGAATATTCAGACTTACATAGAAAGGAGGGACCCCTCCGTCTACTGATTTGCCATTTTCTTCAGGGCCAAAAATTAATTGAGGTTGGTCATCCAGGACATTTACTGCATCTTTGTTTTTTGAAATTTGAAGTGATTTGCTGATTTATTCTCTATATACATCATGCTTAGCCAATTCTGACAGTGGAATGGCTATCTTTAACTTGCCTATTTCAGCCTCAAGGCTGAACGATTTTTCTGTTTGTATTTTTGCATTTCGGGCAACAAGGTTTTCTTTTTCTACTGTGTTTTCTATGTGAATCTCTTTTTGAGGACTTTTGTTATGAGATGAAGTTGTTTCTATGTGAATTTCCAGGGGTTCTTCCATAATTTCTTTGGAAAAAATGGAAGTTGAAGGCTATTTTTTAGGTTCCTGATCATCTGATATATCTTCAATGGTCTGACTGTTTGGGTTAGGAATTGCTTTAGAAGGAGTTTGTATAGGAGGGTTCTTGATTTTAGCTCTGCTAGATTGCTTGGTTACCTTTTGTTTACTGTTTTCAGGGACGTCTATCCTTCTGCTTCTCAAATTATATTGCTTGTGAACTTCATAGATGGCAGTGTCATATCCTTCTCTAAAATCAAATGATTCCCCTGATTAGATTTGGAACTGATTAAGAGTGTGAGCCTCTTGGTCTTCTTGGATCAAGAAGATCTGTTGTTGATTGCTGAGTCCCATTAAGTTGATTTGGGTGTCTTCTGTTGGTTCACTTGAAGTTGAAGCTTCAGCATAGTTTTCTTGGAATGGAGGCCTAATGTTTTGGTCAGGGCCAACCTTTCCAATATTGGGATTCTGATTTTTTCTGAAATTTGGGTTTCTTGCAGTGTTGCTCGGTTGACCATCCCAAGGGAATTTCCTCTCAATTGTCTCTACTCTATCACCAAGTTTATCCATTCCTTTAATGATAGCATCTAATTTTTTCTCAAAGGCAGAAGGTTCTTCTTTAATGGGTATCCTCCTTTCAGCTCTAGCCTGAGCTCATTTAGAAATCAGGTTGGCCTCAACACTGACAGCTATGCTTTGCATGTCTTCTAAGCTTCTAGGAGCTCTTTCCCTAAGTTGATATGCCATGTCATAGTCAAACCCATCAAGAAATTTGATTAAGGCCAAGTCTGGTGGAGGTCTAAGATTACGAGGAATAACATTGTATACATTGTTAACTCTGCTGCAATAATCTTGAACAGTTTCTTGTGGACCTCTCTTTAAGTTTTCATATTCTGATAAAATGTGTAGAGGAGCCTTTTTCTTTTCCCATCTGTTTAAAAAAGTTTGATAAAGGGCTTGTGGATCAGCAATAATGTTTGCAGGGAGTGCTCTAAACCAGGCTCTGACATCTCCAGTTAAGCTTTGGAAAAAAACTTTCATTCTTACATCATCATCATCAATCTCATAGTTCTCAAAATAATCCATCATTTTCTTGGCATGTTGTTGAGCTGTGTAAGTGCCAGTACCATCAAAATAGGTGATTTTTCTTTGGTAATCTTGAGGCATAGCCCCTGGATTTGTAGGTAATTGCAGGGGAGCATATCAGTTTGCCATATTTGCAGAGATAAGTGTAACAGTCGGAAGAACAGGGGTAACAGTAGAAAGATATGTTGTGGACGAGGAAGTGGAAAAGACGGTTTGAAGTGTTGGTGGTGAACTGGGAGAAGCAATAGTAATGGCAGAAAGGACTGATGCTTTTCCAGGAATAAGCTCAGATTGGGTAAGATTCTGCTGGCTTCTAAAGTTCTTGGGAATCAAATTAGGAGTCTGAAACACAAGTGGGGGATTTGGATCTGGATTTGATCTAGTGTAACAGAACTTCTTCTTTGGAGCCAACTTTTGAATATATTTTTTGGTTTTCTTGAAATATTTTAACAATACAACTTTGACAGTGTCTTATAGGAAGTTTTTAAATATGGGAGTTTGAATTTTCCTAAAGATCTATTGAAACAGGGAACTGATCAAGTATTTGAGACAGTTGTTCAAAGCATAAACTAGACTGGAGAGAGACTGAAGCAGCTTTTATTTATTCCTGCAATTGCATAGCAAAAGCAGTTTCAAAGGCTACCTGGCTAACTTCAGGCTCTATCTATAGCTTAATAAAATTAACAACAGTAACAAATAATTATTTAGGTCCCCAGTGGAGTCGCCAATGATGTTAGCACTTAGGTTGTTCCTCAAAGTTGTAAGAAAGGGAATACGATCGAGGTAACCACAGACCAATCTTTTAGATGCAGGTCCTAGCCAATCTGCATCCAGAGAGGGCTCTCTCTTTATGATTTAGCTTTGTTTTAAGGTATATTAGGCTAGTTATAAAGTACAGATATTTTGTTTTGAGTTTTGGTTGGAAGGATGGGGACTCAATAGAACAGTGAGGTTAAATTGAAATACTTCAGTCCATTGGGCATGATGGAGTCGAGAAGGATGGCTTCCTGGGTTAAGTTTCTTATCAGAGAATTTATCACAGAGCAAGGTACTCGAAAATGGAACAATTTATAGGCTGAAATTTGATGAAATGAAGTCAATGGGTGAAGGGCAGCTCAGAATCCTTCATCATGTTGACAAAGGGAAAAATGATGATTATTGCCAAAGAGAAATTAAGAATTCCTTAGCTAATATTCAAGATGAAAGAACCAGGGGAAACAGGAGCAATTAAGAATTCACTGTTTATGCTAATTCTGAAGAAAACATTAATAATAACAGAGACTGAACACAGAGTGCAAAGAAGCAAATTTTGGGCTATTCTTTTTCTCTATTATTTAGATTATGAAATATAGATGATATAATAAACACATAAACTATAAAACACAAGTTAGAAGAGACTTATTGATCCATAAAACGATTCAAGAATTCTGCAACATGGTCGTCAGCATCAATTCTTCATCCAGTGAGCAAGACAAAATGGTTCCAACAACCTTTTATTCCAAAATGTTCAGTATTACAGTCACAGCTATGAACATCCACCACCAACCAACCCCAAATACTTCGTCTGGAGGGGTATTTATACAAAAATTTCAAGATGTTATGCAAAATATCTGATATAAATAAATATCTACTGATAATTAATGTTTCTTTTACATAGATAGAGACAGAAAATCTCGAAAATAGGAAGACAATAAATGGTGCAAAAAATTTGTGCTGTGCTGGTTGATCCGAATTTATGAGAAGTACTGGAGGTAGATTCTGCAAGTTGGTTTCCCAGCTTCCTTCTATTGATCCTCTGTGCTGATTTTATGCTTTGACCAGGCCTTCTTTAATGCTGATGTGATACGCTTTAATTTGCAGGACCGTAGTTTATTTCTGTTATGTGCATTTACAATAGATGGTACACAGTTTTGATTTAATCAATAATAAGTCTATAGGATCTCTAGCATGTTTTGCCACCACTCTGGTCCTGGTATTTGATGTCTCTGCAGCTTTCTTAAAGTCTCATCAGTGTCTGTGTACTTGAATAAGTTAGGAGGGGTGGTGAACAGATGCTTCACCTCATGCTCTATGTAAAAAAGATTTTCTAGGCTGTCATACAGGGACTAGCTAGATGGAAGAACTTTTTCAGTTGAAGTACTTGAAGATGCACTAGCCTGATTGACAGAAAATGTATTTAATTTGTGTACATAGTCCTTGTGCTTTATCAAACGATCATTATCTCCCACAAGACTTGGAAAACCCTTTTGATTCAGGATTGTAAATTTGTCTGTGAAAGAATCAATTTCTACTTGCATGTCCTGGCATCTTCTGTCCAAGTTTTGCATTAGAGTTCTCATGGTTAGAACTCTCTTGATTTCCAAAATGATACCTGTTCTGTCTCTAATATCAAGTGCTACCAGTTCTTCACTGGTTTTAGTATTCAAAAAATGTATTAGCTTGTTAGCTTGCTCAGGCATTTGCCCCAATAAGGCTCTTTTTTTCTGAACTTCCACTTGGGCTACTTTTATCAAATCAATCTGCTCGTAAATGATCTGAATAGACCTCCATACACCACTAAGTGATTATATGATGTTGTTCCACAGGATTCCCTTGATTTCTGCTAGAGGCTTATGTAGAGAGAGATCTTTTTCTAAGGCTCTTACCTTGTTTTCCAATGCTTTGACTTCTCTTGTTTTCTCTGCCACATTCATTTTAGATTTATCATAGCTCTGCTCAACCTTTGCCAATTTTTATTTCACTTGATTTAGCTCTGATATTTGGAGTTTCAACTCCTCCATGGCTTTAATTAATTGCTCTGTGGTCATAGCAGTGCTGCTGCTTGGTGCTGTTGCTGTTGATGAGGTACCTGTGGTGATTTTTGCAGTTGATGCTGGGACAATGGAAGGCACTGCTGTTATAACTATGGGAGGGGTAGTTGTGGCCGTTGGAGTTTGTTGAGCCTCAACCTTGCACTCATTTACCTATCCTCCCAACAACTTTTCCCTATTCACTTCTCTCTTTTGTCATCATTTCCTCCATCAACTTGTTCAATTCATTGCATTATATGTATTTTTAACATGATTTGTTGACTGTGCTAATGATTGACTGTTGGTTTAGAATTTTGGTACAAGTGCTGCAATTCCACAGCTAATACAGCGTTTCCGCAGCCAATCAGAGATTCCACAGCCATTTTCTTGTTTTCTATGTTCCACGTGTCCTCCAAAGGAAAGGGCCACATGGGCAAGTTGGTATGACTGTGTACATGGTTCGTGTGCTATCAGCTACGCCAACTCGCTCATATATACCCCCGGTCAACGCAGATGTAACCACGGTCAAACAACAAGGTTTCAAGCGGTGGCATAGCTCTGCGTGAGCAGGTGAAGCATGTAACCACAGCTGGCATCTTCTTCGAGCCACGAAGACGGCAGGGGACAAGAATCTAACTGTGGATTTATCATCCACGATGACCGTTTCCTCAAACAGTGCACGGTGTTGCTGGGTGTCTTTTGCACAGTTAATTAGTTAGCTGGTTGTTAGCTTAGTTTACGCAGAAGACAGTTTGTCTCTGCTGCTATAAATAAAGCGTTTGCATATGCTTAGTAGTTAGTCTTCAAGTTTAGTTTTCGGTTGTAATCATTTTGTTGTAAAACTCTGTTTTAAAGATTGTTTTATACAGCGTGTACACTCTTGTATTTTGACATGCTGATTTAATATCAAGAAGACTGTTTTGCTCCTATCCGTGTAGCTGATCTTTAACTGGTTGAGTAGATGGAGGGCCCCCGTCTGCCACAACCTATGTACAGTAGTTTTTAATTTCATTTTCCTGCACTTCTTATGTTTTCATTTTCACATGTATACTAATGTACAGTTTGATTTCTGCAATTTTCGTTTCTTTTGACATGTATAATATTGTACAGTTTGAATTATGCCTTTACATTTCCAGCACTTTTCAGAACTGATCAGTTTGTTCTTGCAGGTGTGTTAGGAGCCCGGGATAGTGTGTTTTTACTTCTTTTTATCACTAGTGGCATTTGAAGTTGTCTTATCTAAACTGCTGATTTTTACCTTGACTTGCATTAGTTTCATTGCTTAGTTTACTTCATCAAGTTTTGTCAAGTTTCTAATCTTTTGATGGTTCTTTTTATCATATTTCACTAACTTTCGTGGGACCAAAATATCATCTAATTACAGCTTGGTTTATTTAGTTTTGGACTCATATTGCTAATTCACTCCTAACTCATTTTCACATGATCAATTTGGCTAAAGGCAGAATGTTAAGGGAGAATTAAGTAGTGTGATTTGTCACTTAATTTTTGTATTGCTTTAAAGGAACTAGAGTAGTGTTCTTGCTTTCAATAGAGTTAATGTAGATGTCATTTTCATTCTTATCAGCAGTAAAGGTATTGGACTAGTGCCATTGGTCTTTTGTTTGATGCTTTACTTTCATTTGAAGCTTTAATTTCATTCCAAGTTATTGTTCAAGTTTTCTCTTTAAATTTCAAGAAGCATTTAGAAATCACCACATACACACACATTCACTCACTTGTTTATAACTTCATCACATCACATTAGGAAGATAAGTCAAACACAAACTAAAAACGACAAAAAGAACTAGGAAAGGCTGCTTAAGTATATATTGTACACTTCACTTCATCAGCTTACGAGCCCCGGGTTGACAATTTATGATAGCAATTTAGACAACACTAAATTGACCAAACATTTTTGGCACCATTGCCGGGGAAGTGAAATTAGGTAGCCAATTTCTAAAAAAAAAAATTAAGAAAATTTCAAGAAAGGGAAATTGATAACCTCTCAAAGTATGCTCTCCTCTTGCACCTAGAGTGATCTGGAGGATCAGAAAAGAGAAAGTTATTGGTTTAATAGTTTCTTAAGTATGCTCTCTTCTTGCACCTAGAGTGACCTGGAAGATCAGAAAGAGAATTATTAGCCTGACTTGAAGAAAAAATAAAAAAATGACATGCATAGAGCTAGAGATTCTAGGGGAAGGTTTTTAGCTAGAGCCAAGAGTTCGATTTTTACAAGTCCATCTACTTCAAGGAATAGACAAGAGACACCTCCCTCATCTCCAACTGACACTCCTAGCCCTAGGATTCCTGGAATTCAAGAGGCAAGAATTGACTCTCCCACACCTTCTATTGAATTTGAATCAGAAAGAGATCCTTTCCTTCCTTCTACAGAAAGACCAATTGTAATTGAAGAAGTAGAATCATCTGAGGAAGAGGGAGAAATTCCTTCTCATTCACCCTTTGTAGAAGAACCAGAAGATTCTGAAGTCTCTAGGGAAACCATTATGACAGAGGAAGGAGGTGGTAGAGGTAGAGGTAGAGGAGGAGGAGGAGGAAACAATGGAGGAGGTAGAGGTCACATTGGAGGAAATAGAGATGGGGATAACTCATTTGGGTTTCCTATCGTTGATGAGGATTCCCGAGCCACTATGAAAAACATATCACCATCTGTCCTCCCAAACTTCCATGGGTTAAGAACTGAGGACCCTGAAACATTTTTATTTGAGTTTGAAGTCGTATGTCGAACTTATGACTATCTGGATGACACTCAAAAACTCAAATTGTTCCCTTCCACATTGAAAGGAAAAGCTTTGAAATGGTTCATGGGATTACTCACTCAATCCATTAGGTCTTGGAATGATATGAAACAGACATTTTTAGATAGGTACCTAGACTATTGTATGCCTACCAATCTCAAGGATGAGGTATTTAAAATGGTACAAAGAGAAGATGAGAACTTAGAGGATTTACTCGAAAGATTTCAATATAACCTGAAAAGAGAAAAAATGAGTAGGCTGGATGAGGAGACCTTTAAAGCCCTCCTATTAAAAGCCATTAGAGATGAATGGATAGACATTCTGAACATGATGGGGAAAGGAGATATATCTCAACTTTCACTCAATGATATAGCAGAGCTATGTATCCATCTCTCAAGGGGAAAATCAAAAACTCAAAAAGGGCCTAGAGATCCTTCTCTCCTCAGAGCAAATAAATCTGCAACTGGATCAGTAAGTAGGGCTGAGATCGGAAATATGCTTGATGAATTCAAAACTGACATCTTAGGGAGTCTTAGTGAACAATTAGATACCCTTAAGATTCATAATAAACCGAAAGCAGAAGCCGAGGCCTTGGCCATCTTTTGCCCGAAATGTAGGAAGAAACATGCTTTAAGGGAATGTCCCTTGGAAGCACAAGTTGTGGAAACATGTGTGATTTGCTCAGAAAACCATGAGACCAAGGATTGTCCTTCAATCCCTGGGCTCAAAGCAGTCTTTCAGGAAGATCCAAATACACTTGAATCTCTCTGTTTTGTTGCAAGGAGACCTTGGCAGGGGCAACAAAATCAAGGGTTTAGCAACTCTATGAATTTTCAACCCCAACCAAATTGGAATCCTTGGCAACAACCTTGGCCTCAACCTCAAAATCCTTTTCAATCATGGATGCAAAGCATGCAAAATCCTTATGGGAGATTTGCTCAATTCTATCAATATCCTCCATCTTTTCAGAACCAGCAAGCTCCACAACTTCCAAATCAAGGTCAACAACTATCATTGCCATACCCTCAACAACAACAACCTTCTCCACAAAATCAAAATTCTCAACTCTTGCTTCAATCCCAACAGAAGTCAAATCAACTTCCTTCTCAGCCATTGCCAAACCCCAATAATAGGAACCCTCAAAATGCTTACATGATGGAAGGTCAACCATTCCCTACCTATATGATTGTTCCTCTCAATGAAGTACAACTCAGATCAGGTAGAATCCTAGATCAACCTTCTATAAATGTTCAACAGCCAAGCATTTCTGAGAAAGAGTCTCTTAAAGCCAATAAGGGTTCTGAAGCATCTCTTCAAAACCCAAACACTCAAAAAGAAAAAGAAAAAGAATCAACCCCCACAACTCCCATAGTTGAACAACCTACATCATTGGCCACACCTCCTTTTCCTGAAAGGTTACAAATTGACAAAGGAGTGGAAAAACAAATTTGGTTGCCTGACTATAATTTTCTAGATGAATTGAAGAATGTCTGTATCAAGATTCCCTTGTTACAAGCCATTAAAGAGATTCCCATTCTAGCAAAAACAATAAAGGAGTTGAGCCTTAAAAGACCAGGAAGGAAACCAAGAGATACCAGAAGGATCCACCTGGTAGGGAAAATTGCAGATATCATGATGGGAAAGATTACTATGCAGAAATATGTAGACCCCGGTAGTCCAATTGTCAAAACACATATCAATGGGGTAGAAATACCAAATACTTTGATTGATTTAGGGGCTGCTATCAACATTATGAGTAGACAGACCATGGACCAGCTAAAACTTCCTAACCTTCTCTTTACACCTACTTTACTGCAACTTGCAGATCGATCAATCATTAAACCTGATGGTGTATTGGAAGACATTCCAGTCTCCCTAGACTCTTGGGAATATCCAGTTGATTTTATGATTTTAATTCCCAAGAACAATCTAAGAGGACATCCTCTTTTTTAGGAAGACCTTGGCTAGCCACAGTTGATGCTTTCATAAGTTGTAGGTCTGGGGATATGTATATTTCTGATGGCAATTCAACAAAGAAGTTCAATCTGTATCCTCTAGCAAAAGCAATTACATAAATAGGAGATAATGAGTGGGTTGATGATGAAGATACTATACAACCTGTCTTTACCATTTCTGAGATTAGTGAAGATAGTCAAATTCTGAACACATTAGAAAATTTTGAACCATCTTCAGAATATGACTCTACACAATTTCAGTTGGATTCTGACATAGAGTGTCTATCATCTAGACAAATGTCTCTTTTCTCTATGGAAGAATTTGGTAGTTCTGCCATTGAGATCTTTCCAGGAAAAACATTGAATATCAATAAAAACTTTGAAAAATCACAACAGGAGGAACTAACCAAAATCTTGCAAAAACATTCTACTGCATTTGCATGGGAGTATACTGACATGAAAGGAATTGACCCTAAAACTTGCATTCATCACATCTACATTGAGGAAAATAGTAGACCAATCAGACAACCTCAAAGAAGGATGAATCCAAATCTTAGGGAGATAGTGAAAGAAGAGCTCCAAAAGTTACTCAATGTAAAATTCATTTACCCCATTTCAGATAGCCGATGGGTTTCTCCCTTGGTTATAGTACCTAAAAAGAATGGTAAATGGAGGGTTTGCATTGATTACAGAGAATTGAACAAAGCAACCTTGAAGGATCACTTTCCTTTGCCCTTTATTGATCAAGTATTAGATACTTTAGCAGGTAAAATGTTTTTCTCATTTTTGGATGGTTTTAGTGGTTACAATCAAATTCAGGTAGCACCTGAAGATCAGGACAAAACCACATTTACTTGTCCATGGGGAACTTTTGCCTACCGAGTACTTCCTTTTGGATTATGCAATGCACCCGCTACATTTCAAAGGGCTGTACTAGGAATCTTTTCAGATCTAATTCATGATTGTGTAGAGGTCTACATGGATGATTTCACAGTTTATGGTAACACATTTGAAGAAGCATTAGAAAATTTGGAAAAAGTCTTAATTAGATGTAAAGAAACAAATCTTTCATTAAGTCATGAAAAATGTTTTATGATGTTTACTGAAGGGATTGTTTTAGGACATCATATTTCAGGAGATGGAATTAAAGTTGATAGATCCAAAGTTGAAGTTATCTCCAAGTTACCTGTTCCAAATTGCCAGAAAGATGTTAGAAGTTTTCTTGGGTTTACTGGGTATTATAGAAGATTTATTGAAAACTTCACTAAGATAGCATCTCCTCTTTTCAAATTACTTACCAAAGACTGTGAATTCAAATGGGATCCTGAATGTCAGTCTGCATTTGAAACTTTAAAGACTAGAATATCTGAAGCACCCATTTTGAGAGGGCCAAATTGGAAACTCCCTTTTCACATTTCTACTGATGCTTCAGATACAGCTCTAGGAGTTGTCTTGGGACAAAACGATTTGGTCCCTTATGCCATTTATTACACCAGTAAAAATTTGACTCCCACTGAGTTAAATTACACTGTGACTGAAAAAGAATTCTTAGCCGTTGTTCATGCAATCAACAAGTTTAGACATTATATAACCGGCTATGAAACTTTTGTCCATACTGATCACTCTGCAATTAGATATCTCATGAACAAACCTGTTACTAATGGCAGAGTTACAAGATGGCTTTTACTTTTACAAGAATTCAATATTACTGTGTTAGATAGACCAGGGAAACAAAACACAGTAGCTGATTTCTTGTCTAGAATCCAAAACACTAACGAAGATTCTCCTGTAGAGGATAAGTTTCCAGATGAATACTTGTTTGCAGTAACTACCAAAACTCCTTGGTATGCAGATATTGCTAACTATCTAGTTACAGGGAAGCTACCTCCACACTTATTTCCTAATGAGAAAAGGAAAATCATTCAGGAGAGTTCACATTATTCTTGGATTTCTAATGAATTGTTCAAAACAGGGCCAGATTGTATGATAAGAAGATGTGTTCGGGAAGATGAAATGCCTGACATCCTTAAGGCATGTCATGATGAACCGTGCGGCGAACACTTTGCTGACAAGAGGACGGCCTATAAAATCCTTTCTTTAGGATATTATTGGCCTTCTCTCTTTAAAGATGCAAAGCAATATGTTAGAAGGTGTGACAGCTGCCAAAGAGTTGGGAGACCAACTCCTTCAAATGAAATGCCACTACAGCCACAGGTATGCATCGAACCCTTTGAGAAATGGGCTCTAGATTTCGTTGGACCTATTAATCCACCATCTAAGCAAAAGAAGTATATATTGGTTTGCACTGATTATGTTACTAAGTGGGTAGAAGCCAAGGCATTGCCTTCTGCCACTGAAAATTCAGTTGTTCAATTTCTTTTTGAGGATATTTTTACTCGTTTTGGTGTCCCAAGAGAAATTGTGACAGATCAGGGAAGTCAATTTACATCTAAATTGATGGAGAAGCTGATGGAGGAATACAAAATCAAGCATAGAACATCTACTCCATACCATCCGCAAGCAAATGGTCAAGTGGAATCTACAAATAAAGTTCTTGAAAGCATCATCACCAAGACTGTTCATCTTCATAGAAGAGATTGGGCAGAAAGGCTTCCTGAAGCCTTATGGGCCTATAGAACTACATGGAGGAACACAACAGGACATTCTCCCTATGAACTTGTTTATGGGAAAGAAGTCCTGCTCCCCATTGAGTTCCAAGTCAAGACCTTCAAGATGGCAGTTCAATTGGGGATGAGCCTATCAGAAGCCCAAAAGCACAGAGTGGAGCAGCTAAATGAGCTAGATGAGATAAGACAAGATGCAATTCTAAGGACCGATCTAGTTCAGCACCAAAGAACTAAGTGGCATGATCGACACATCAAAGAAAGAAAGTTTCAGAAGGGAGATTGGGCACTATTGTTTGATTCCAAGTTTAAGGACTTCAAAGGAAAATTTCAAACTCATTGGCTTGGGCCATATGAGATTGATGAAGTCTTTAACAATGGAGCAGTTCGAGTGAAGACCATTGATGAGCTTCAGACTCCTCTCATTGTGAATGGCCACCGATTGAAAGTTTACCACAAGCCACTCTCAAGGGAGGAATTTGTTAAAATGTTCCAAGAAGATTCTGCAATGAGGCTGGTGGAGAAGGATTCTTCTCCTCCATCAGCCTAGTCTTTGTTCCTTTCAGATAAAAAAAAAAAAAAAAAAAAAAAATCTCTTGTATAAGCCTGAAAACCAATCTTGGATTGGCGGTCTTATGCAGAAAATATAAAGTGAAAATCAGGGTCACCTGACACTTTATATTTTCCAAAAAAAAAAATCTCTCTTTCTCTTTCCATCTTATTTGCCATTTTGTCCATCTCATCCATTTCATCCATCTCATCATTTTCACTTCATTTTTCCTTCCAGTCCATTCATTCCATCTCATTTCACCAATAAAGTCCCTCTCAGGACTATTTCATTCAGTCAAGTTGTTTTAATCCTCTTTGTGCAGGCAGAAAAGTGTTGCTGCAATTTCCGCAGCTAGGAGCCAATTCCGCAGCTGATATCAAGATTCCGCAGCCAATACACTCTGTTCCTGCAAATAAAACAACTCTGTTTTCAAAAAGAATTTTTTTTTTTAGTCAGAAGCACCATCATCATCAAAGAGCAAGGACACCTACAAAGTCAACAACAAATCAAAGGTTAGCCACCATAATCAACAAAGGGATCAAATGCAAATGCATGAAGGTATGTTCCAAACTTTTAACCAACAGTTTGATATCATTTACGTATGGTTTTCAAATCATGGTAGGAGGCACTTAATGTAATGATTGACAAGATCCCCATCCACTCCTCGTCCATTATTCTGCGTAATCCACCTCACCACCTTCCTAACGGTTCCCTAATTGCTGTTGATTCGAACTTAATACGAACTGCTCTTCCATTAACTACTCGTACCTCAGTGACGTGTACTGGTGTACTACGGCTCTACATGTGATCATTTCCGCAGCCAAATGTACGCAGCCACCCGACGTTCAGGGATTTGGCCGTTGTATCCTCTACTCATAACTCCACTTCTCGCATGCATAACCTCATCTTCGTATTGTTATCTACTCCCTCACTCCACTGTTTTCACTCTCGTTTCCATACACCACTCTCGTTCTACCGTAAACCTCTCTGTTTTATTTTCCTCACCACTCCACTCAAAACCCCGATCACCAGTCCTGCACCTTACAGTCCATTGCATCACGGCCACTCTGTTATAGCCGTAATTCCACTCTGTTATAGCCGTAATTTCCGCTGTTGAGCACTGTTTTCCCGTGAAGCTTTCTCCTCCAGCGTTCAAACACCACTGTCAGAGCTGCAAGTGAACTGATAACCGAAATGGGAAAATTGTTGAGAGCAGAACCGGAAGGTTCGAAGTTTTTAGAGGGTTACCCACAAATCAAGGAAGCCCTGCAGAAAGCCAAATGGGTGAAATTCATTCAGAAGTTTAAGGGGTATAACAAAGAAGTTACAAAAGCGTTTGCCCGATCATTTAAGGACAATAACGTGGAGGTAGGCGACCTACAGTTCACCATCACAGAGAGCAGCTTGGCCCAAGCAACCGCTTTACCTCAGACAGGAGAACGCTGGTTCAAAAACCGAACAGTTGAAGATCAAGAGTGGAAGAATATGCTAAAGAATCCAGGTATGGATACATCCATTTTCACAAAGGGAATTCCTGTACGTGTTATTAAAGAGGAATGGACTTCATTACTGTTGCTTGTTCAGAAATTTTTAACATGTGAAGGCCGTTTTGGTGTCATGTATGTATATCATGCAAGAATCATGATGCACTTCATGGATGAACATGCTATCAACCTACCTTATTTCTTGCTAGCTAGTCTAAGAAAAATGAGTGCCACTGTTCAGAAACATGTGGGAAACATTGAGTCCCACTTATACCACCATGGACTCATTAAAATCTTGATTGAGGAGCAGTTAAAAATTAAAAAGGATACATGGGAGAAGTTCCTTGTTAGAAACCATTTTCAAGAGGCAGCTGAAGCCTCTAGTAGCTCCCCTAGGGTACCCAAGAGAAGTAGAAGAAGAGGGAAAGAAATGGTTACCCAAGAAACTGCTGTAGAAGAAACTACCCAAGAGATTATTGCAGAAACTCTTCAAGAAATTGCCCAAGAAACTGTCCAAGAAACTGTTCAAAAGGAAAAGAAAAAAGGAAGCAGAACAAAAAGACAAAAGAGGGATAAAGGGAAAGCCATTTTGCAAGAGTCATACCCTTCACCTGAGCCCTCAATTGAAGAAGATACCCAAACACTAGCTCATAGGCTTGCTCAGCTCCATGAAACTGCCATCTCCAAAAAGAAACAAAAGCAAAAACAACAAAAGCCAAAGAGTACTAGCCTGCAAGTGAGAAGAAGCAGTAGACTTATAGAGAAGAAGAGTGTGACTAAAGAGAAACAGTCCCATTTCATTGATTTGGGCACACCTGAGAAGACTCCAATTCGGCTAGATATTGAGCTAAGTCCTCCAAGAGAGGAAAGTCCTTTCCAGCAAAAGAGAGAAAGCAATTTTCAAGGATTTGAATTTAGGCCAAGACAAATACCTGACATTGACCCTGTCCAGCAGGAGGCATATGATTATTTGGAAACATTAGAGCAATCTGTTGCTGGTCCTAGTACTGTCTTGCCCCTTGAATAGCAGGTTCAATCTCTGAAGCAAGAAATATTTGAGCTAGAAGTCCTCAATCGCCATATCAAATAGGAAAACGAAGCATTGAGACAACAGAGCAAAGTGGACAAAATGGTCCACGACAACACAATGCTTCATTTGGGTCTTTGGCAGAGAAAGAACAGGAAGTTAAAGAGGAAATGCAAGAAATTGAGCAGGGCCTTGGTTAACTTGAAATTCAGGTGCTTGGTTAGGAAACCGAGAGCAAGTTTGGTAACAAGGAGGAAAAGGAGAAGGTTGGATGTCTTGGCAGAGGCATCTGAACATGTGGACTGAAAGATTATGACAAAGTTTTGGTTGCATGAGGACATGCAACACCCTCACAGTGGGGGTATGTTGAGCCTCAACCTTGCACTCATTTACCTATCCTCCCAACAACTTTTCCCTATTCACTTCTCTCTTTTGTCATCATTTCCTCCATCAACTTGTTCAATTCATTGCATTATATGTCTTTTTAACATGATTTTTTGACTGTGCTAATGATTGACTGTTGGTTTAGAATTTTGGTACAAGTGCTGCAATTCCGTAGCTAATACAATGTTTCCGCAGCCGATCAGAGATTCCGCAGCCATTTTCTTGTTTGCTATGTTCCACGTGTCCTCCAAAGGAAAGGGCCACATGGGCAAGTTGGTATGACTGTGTACATGGTTCGTGTGCTATCAGCTACGCCAACTCGCTCATATATACCCCCGGTCAACGCAGATGTAACCACGGTCAAACAGCAAGGTTTCAAGCGGTGGCACGGCTCTGCGTGAGCAGGTGAAGCACGTAACCACAGCTGGCATCTTCTTCGAGCCACGAAGACGGCAGGGGACAAGAATCTAACTGTGGATTTATCATCCACGATGACCGTTTCCTCAAACAGTGCACGGTGTTGCTGCGTGTCTTTTGCACAGTTAATTAGTTAGCTGGTTGTTAGCTTAGTTTACGCAGAAGACAGTTTGTCTCTGCTGCTATAAATAAAGCGTTTGCATACGCTTAGTAGTTAGTCTTCAAGTTTAGTTTTCGGCTGTAATCATTTTGTTGTAAAACTCTGTTTTAAAGACTGTTTTATACAGCGTGTACACTCTTGTATTTTGACATGCTGATTTAATATCAAGAAGACTGTTTTGCTCCTATCCATGTAGTTGATCTTTAACTGGTTGAGTAGATGGAGGGCCCCCGTCTACCACAACCTATGTACAGTAGTTTTTAATTTCATTTTCCTACACTTCTTATGTTTTCATTTTCACATGTATACTAATGTACAGTTTGATTTCTGCAATTTTCGTTTCTTTTGACATGTATAATATTGTACAGTTTGAATTATGCCTTTACATTCCCAGCATTTTTCAGAACTAATCAGTTTGTTCTTGCAGGTGTGTTAGGAGCCCAGGATAGTGTGTTTTTACTTCTTTTTATCACTAGTGGCATTTGAAGTTGTCTTATCTAAACTGCTGATTTTTACCTTGACTTGCATTAGTTTCATTGCTTAGTTTACTTCATCAAGTTTTGTCAAGTTGCTAATATTTTGATGGTTCTTTTTATCATATTTCACTAACTTTCGTGGGACCAAAATATCATCTAATTACAGCTTGGTTTATTTAGTTTTGGACTCATATTGCTAATTCACTCCTAACTCATTTTCACATGATCAATTTGGCTAAAGGCAGAATGTTAAGGGAGAATTAAGTAGTGTGATTTGTCACTTAATTTTTGTATTGCTTTAAAGGAACTAGAGTAGTGTTCTTGCTTTCAATAGAGTTAATGTAGATGTCATTTTCATTCTTATCAGCAGTAAAGGTATTGGACTAGTGCCATTGGTCTTTTGTTTGATGCTTTACTTTCATTTGAAGCTTTAATTTCATTCCAAGTTATTGTTCAAGTTTTCTCTTTAAATTTCAAGAAGCATTTAGAAATCACCACATACACACACATTCACTCACTTGTTTATAAATTCATCACATCACATTAGGAAGATAAGTCAAACACAAACTAAAAACGACAAAAAGAACTAGGAAAGGCTGCTTAAGTATATATTGTACACTTCACTTCATCAGCTTACAAGCCCCGGGTTGACAATTTATGATAGCAATTTAGACAGCACTAAATTGACCAAACAGAGTTACTTCAAGTGGCTGGGAGGTCGACACTCCTTGCTTTTCTTGTAATTCTTTCTCCAATGCCTGCTCTGTTTCACTCAATCTTTCATTCAACCTCATGAGCAAGTCCATCATGTCCTCCTTGGACTTCTGCTGTACAACATCTGCTGTCTGTGGATGCATAGAAGTAGGCATTTTGAGTTGTTTTCTGAGGGCAGCAATGTCCTCATCCTTCTTCCTTATTAATGCTTTTATGCCTTTGGCATCTTTGGGATCATGTCCTAGTTCAATGATAATATCCTCCAAGGATTTTATCCTGTTGTCCTTTTCTAAAGAGGAAGCTCTCTCTAAATCTAGCTGAGCAGAGGTGTTTTCCAATGAGTTTTGCAATTTATGAGGCAACATTGACTTTTCAGCTAGTGTGGAATACACCATTTCTCCTTTCTATTTGTGCAGCTCAATCTAGTCTATTGGATGAATGTCCTTGGCCAAGACCTCCAGATTTGTCCTGATATAATTAGCTGCCGATTGTGGTTGCTGCACCTTGGGCTTGAAGTAGCTCATGATCATTTTGCCTTTTTTAATGTCATATGCTGACATTAATCTTTACTGTTTTGTTGGGGCCATCTTGAGATATTGGTCATAAATTTGCAGCCTCAATGGATCATTTCTTCATCTCTGTAAATGTTCTTTTGACATCAGAGGTCTGCTTGCTTGGTGGCCTTGTGGATGAAACTTCCACACTATGCTGCCTTTCCAGCTCCTACCTGTGTGAGCTGGCTGATGTATCTATCATTGGCGATGTTTGTGGGCTAGTTGCCCTCTCATCTCTTAGGCTTCCTATTGTCTCTTCAATGATTTCGTCTTCAGGTAGAAGATTGAGTCTTTTCCTTTTAGCACCTGGCTTTTCAGTAGGTCCACTGATGGGTGTGGTCTCTTCTCTATCCCTTTTCTTGCCCTTTTCCTCATTTAGAGGAGTCTGTAGTGCAGGAATCTCTGCTGATTTGGTCTGTACTGGAGGAATTTGCTCCTGCTGATCTGTCATTTCTTGCTGCTCTGTGCCTGCTACTTCCTTGCCCTTTGAAGAACCTGAAACTGGTGCATTGGCCTCTTGTATAGGTTGCTGTGAAGTCTCGGCAGAAGATGTACCCACTTTGACTTGCTGAGGCAGCTTGAAAGATACCTGTCCAAAAGAGTCCAGGTCAAGGGTCTTTTCTAAATCTTTCATAGTTTGTTCCATTTTTTCTTGCCGAGTAAGTTCTTCTACTAATGTACCCTCTATCCATTCATCTTGATTAGCATATTGTTCTACTTCCGTGATCCTATGATGTGTGTAAGCTGACAACCTGTTTTTTACTTTTCTTTCACTTATAAAGCCATTTGGGTCATATGGTACCCACCAAAAGCTTTTCTTCAAGTTAAGGTCTTCCCCTAATACTTTATCAGCATCTTCCCATGCTTCCCTTTTGTTAATGATAAAGGGGTCTAATTGGTTTCTTATCCTCAGCTGAGATTTTTTCTTCACATTGCAAAAGTGAGTCAAATTTGCATTGATGAGTTGCCTGAAATATTCCAGAGCAAACAGTCTCATAGGCACATATTTGGACAACTTGTAAGGGCACAGCTCATAGCCATATATCCTGATTTCAGAGTGATCCTGGTAGAAGTACCAGTCACTTATCCTGTAGTTCTTGGAGAGCTGTAAAATCTTCCTTATGTCACCAGAGAGCCTAGGAGGAGGAGCTCCTATCAACAGAGTGGAGGCTGGATGTATAAAAAAGTCAATAAATTCACAGTAGGTAAGGGGATTCAACAATTCTGTGGAAGACAAAGCTCCAAAAGATCACAGACCTCCTTTATCCTTTGGAGTCCAATTTCTTGATGGGAAATATAAAAATGTGTGGGTGATAATACAACAGCAGATGGTATATGAAAGTTGTGTATTTAAACACTCCTTCTCTTTCCAAATTCATAAATTGAGTATGGATTTTGTCGGCTATGAAAGAGGCATAGTCATATTTAATAGCAGGGGGCTGTCCTAGAGTAAAGGTGGATAACAGAACCAGGACCATCTCATCCACAAATTCACTGGACCTAAATCCCAAGATTACTGATATCATGTCAAGAAGAATTCTTCCAGTCTCATTGAATGAGACATATAAATAAGGAGGTGGGCCTTGGGGCTGGCATTCTGGTTTCATGAATAACTTAGCAATCTGGGCTATTTCTGCACTGGACAGTTGAGAGCCTTGCTCAAGTAAAAATCCCATGGAAAGAGGAGCAAGAGGTTGAACTGGATGGAATTGTAGCATTTCATTGATAGACTCAGCAGTTATGTAAAAGAGAACAGTTTCCGATGGGGTAATAACTGCTTTACTGACAGGGTCATAATTGGCACAACAGTGGCGAATAATATCAGGGAACACATTGACTAAGGGAAGGTAATACCTGGGGAGATTGGATTCCCATATTCCATAGATATCAGAATTGTTCAAATGACTGTTTCTGATTAGGCAGAAAGTATGAAGATGATTTTGTATACCAATTGGGTCTTTTATTTGGAAATCCCTGTCTGCCAAGGGTAAATGATGCTGGTCTACATGGGGTGCATTGAGAGGCGCGACATTGAGGGCGACAGGGGCTTCCATTGTTCAATTTTCTGTGTTTTTAACTGGAATTCGAATTTCTTGTGGAAAAAGGGCAACATAGCAGTTCTAAATGGGCCGGTTTGGCTATTATGGACTGTTTTGGCTCGAATTTGGCTCTTACAGGTACAATTTTGCAGAGGAAAACCAAAAACACAGGTTTGAAAGGTGGGATGGGGTAAATACCTGTGTTTTGGAAGTGCACGAATGCAATTGGCAGGTTGATTGACGCGGTGCAGAGCAAAATGTTGGTCTTTACTTGTCGGGGTGGCGCACTGGAGCTTCAACAGCTATTGAATGTAATTTCTCATGCAACAGTCTTGGGAAACAAACAAATGAAAATGAACGAAAATGACGTTTTTTATGGGTTTTTTAACAAAAATTGGTTTCGCGGGTTTTTTGGCGCTTTTGGTCGGATGACGTGAACATGACGTGATGTTTTGTCGCAACGCGGGGTACGGAGGCTGACGTGGCGATGACGCGGAGGTAACGTAAGTGGATGGGGTCAGCGGGAGGGTGGTAAGCAGTATTGGCCCGCACCGCTTATCGGCCAAAGTGGTATCGGGTGGAGGGGCCGTGAGCATGCCGGGAGGGCACCGCGTGTCCCCGGTACGGTGGGAATACCACCGGCTCCCCGGGCGGTAAATATCGGGAGTGGAAGGCCTTGCGATACCATCATGGGCCGTTGGATGCATGGGCCCAGATCCAATGGCTGGCGCAGGTGTGAGGTGGCGGAGGGCTACGGCATGGGGCCCAATCATAATAAACGCGGATTTAAATGTATCGGGAATAGTTTGATTGGCCGTTGGGGGCTTAAACAGTTAATTAACCTGGTGTTAATTAACTTTGGAATATTTGCATGCGGGGAGGTTTTTTAGTGCATTCCAAGTGAACCATTAAACCCTTGTTTTATAGTGTTATGTTATATATTAACCAAGGGCGGGATACTTAAATTTTTGGGGTTTTTTATATGTTTTACATAATATGGGGGGGGAGGAATATAGGGATTTAAATATTAATATTAAGAGTTAATATGGATTTATGAAGGGCATGCGCCAAGTTATAAAGTTCAATAACTTTAGGCTTCGGAGAAAACAGAGGTTTTACACAAGAAATGTGGCTTCTTTGCAGAAAGCAAGAATGTTATTTTCCTCAGGCTTTTCATGAAATGGAGTGATTGTAAGAGTTTTGAGCAGATCTCAATATCCTTGGGGGGAGGTTAGTGATCTGTTTTGGGAAAAGTGTGAAGGGAAGTTAGACATGCATCACTTGACTTGTAACCAAACAATTGCCATTGTACTTATGATATCAATAAGATGAACCTCTTGAGAAACAAAAATTAATCATAAGCATGCTTCTGCAACACCAAAACTGCCTACCCAGTCTATAGTACCTAACATTTTTTCTTCCTTTTCCATGGGTGCACTTGGACTAGCAAACCCTTACTCTCTTCTTTTCTTTTGACTGCAATCCTATCTAAGTCTGCCCTTATTTCTTCCAAGGGCTCAGATTTAGCTGTTGAGCACCTTTGCTTCTCTACCTAACTATGTATCTGCCAAGATTGAATTGTTTGCACAAATTTATTCTCTATTTCTAAAACCAGAAATTTAAACATGAACTGGCAAAGATCAAGCTATTTGGCCATCCATCAACGGTGGCAAGAGTCAACTAACTGCACACAATGAGATTCTTTGCAAAAATGGAATAGTAGTGGCATTTTGGACTAGCACACTTTCCTGGTCTTTTCTTTGGGGTTCATTTCTTTTCTTTTTTCTCTTGACCATTTCATTCTTTTTGCCCTTTGATCTTTCTTTTATGGCATACCCTCTTTACATTTTTTAATTTTTTGATTTTTTCAAAATATGGAACATTTTTAGCAGGGAAAGGATGAACATATTTGAGACTTTTACTAGTCAATCATGAAATATGACACCTATTGGTATAAGAGCATAACATAGGGATCTCATACTTATCTGAAAATTTCTATAAGCCATTGTTCCATCATGCCAATTTCTGCATTATCCTCTATTAGGTCATAAACACATTATCCATTCATATACAATTAAAAACATGTTTAGAGACATCCAAAGCTGTTGTCATAAAAGGTGCATATAACCAACATAATAGGAACATAAATACAATAAACATATCAACCATAAAAATCCATATATACATCAATACATTTGCACATAGAAATCAATGGGAATGAATTTCTCATTAATGAATGCAATCAATCAATAGGAGATGGGACTACCACATTCCAACCAACCATAGATTGGCAGATCCAAGTCTCTCTTCAGCCAATCCTCCCCGTGCCATATTCCAAGCATGAATGTGGGACTCATAGAACAAATCAAAAACAATAATCAATGTGGATGTTGTTGGCTTGAGGGGCTTAGACTCAGGTTCAAATTAAATGTGATAATCAACAAAACCCTATACCATCGGCCCTTTCGGCAATGATTTGCTTGCACAGACCGCAATCTCAACCGAGGCGATATTGGGGGATGCTGGAACCATGTTTCCGCATCCAAAATGATATGGAGTGTGGATCTTGACTTAGTCTTACTTACATATATATTACTGTGCTATGCAATCTTACTCAATATTATATCGGATCTGATCTATTCATACAAAAAGACTACTCGCAGATCTAAAATTCTATCTACTGTGCATGAATCAATGGATCTTAATAGTAATTAACTGTAATTGCATTCATATATGAAATATGATCTTATCTTTTATTGTGCAACACAAAAGTAAACAATAATCAGATAAAGGTAAGTACATAGATTTGCCTTCAAAATGTTCTTTATTAACTTCATATCTTCACAATTATAGTATTTCTCACCCTGCACACACAACTGCAGGGGCCTGCACACACAACTACAAACTTACCAAGGTATTCACGCACACAGCTGAAGGATCCTTTCCCCTTCACTTGAACATAGAAGGATATGACAATTACAAACTCAAAACATGAGCAATTGATTACATGCCTTTGAATTAATAAGACAACCCTTTATATACCTTTTTCCCTTACAATACCATGGTCCGTAAACCATGGGCGGAACCCAAAACATATGAATCAATCCCTCCATTTTACAAAATAAGGGGCTTTGACCCACCCTAAAGCCCCTATGACTCCTAAAACATTGTGTGAAGCATGTTCCACTCCTCAAAATGCGGGTTCTTTACAAAAAATTGACAAAGTTTTTGACCCAGGGGGACCCTACTCAATAGGCCCCCAATACAAATATGTGACTCGTCCTGAGTCACTCAGATGGTATGTCTTGAATCTTTGCTTTAAGACTGATGTATCATCCTTGAAAGGCTGAATTGTCTCTACGCACTGCGTGGCAACTTCTCGTACTTCCTCTACTAGCTTTTGTGTCATCGGCCCTGCTGTCGCCAAGACGATGGTTCTTTGCATATGCATGATGTTCTTCAGCTTGTTCTCCACTATTTATGAGAGATGAATGGCTTCCTCATCCCATGGCTATGTTCGTGCTAAAAAAATCTGCTCCTCTCACTGCAACTCATCAATCTGTCCTTGCAAAAAATTTCCCTCCTAGAGACGAGAAAATCGTTGCGCATGTGCCAGGGTCTGTGCCATCACTTTAATTTCATCAAACTTGTGCTGCGTGTCGCGGATCTCTTACTATATATTTTGTACATATGGGTCCTCCTATAGCGAGGTCCATATCTCCATAGTGTCTTCGAAGATCTGGCTACAATCCTTGACTGTAGTGGCTATATCTTCCATAACAGCCTTGATATCCACTGCTCGCGAACCTCTAGGCGATTTTCTAGCTTTAGGCTCATCTACAACTCCACGATCTACATCTCCAACTTGAATTTGAATTTTTCGACTTATGCCTTTGATTCTTTTACTGCTACCGCAAGCTTTTGAAGCTTCTCTTTAGGTGTTGCCTCTGTTTGGATATGGAGCTTTAGTAGCTCATTGCAAGCTTTCGTGATAGCCTCTTCCAGCTACTATCTATGTGCATCTGCCTCATATCGATCCTTGATGGCCTGATTCTTTTCCTCGAACATCTTTTGGTTGTCATCTTTAACTTATTTAATGACCAACAAAGCGCGCTTCTCCTGTATCTTAAGTTCATCAGTGAATCCCCGACGTAACTTGTGCAAGGTATGAATAGGGAGTGCCGAAAGGTTAAGACTTAGTTTTTCCAGTGCTACGTCCGCTCCTAATCTTTAGTTGTCTCAAAATGTAGAGATCCCCATGGTAGTTACACAAATTGGAGCTTGGATGTGATTATTGCAGTTGTGCTAAATGGTGCCATGCTCACTTGACCCATGCTCGCCTGAGTCATTCTTGCTTGAACCATGCTCGCATGAACCTCTAGCTTCTTGAGGTCTTGTTGGACTTCTCTCAACACTTCTTTATACCAATCTTCAATGTTCCTTGACATGTCCTCCATCACTGCTCAGACTGTGCCCCCAATCTCATCGATGTCCCCCTCAGAGTGGACCATTGGTTCTATGTCAGCGGGTCTGTTTGATATTTTCTTCTTCCACACTCCTCCAACACTTTGTCTCTGCCTTTTAAGTATGAATGGGGAATCTACCTCCTCAATGTCAACAAAAGGGTCCTCACCACCCTGATTAGTGCCTTTGGTGGCCTGTTCCTCCTACTTCGTTGAGCGCTCTATCTACGATGCAGTGTCCTTCTCTAGCTTGAATGTGACTTTCTCAGTTTCATTCTTGCTGCCCTTATTGTTTCCCTTCTTAGTTGGTTGATTCTCGGTCTACACACCTGAATTATATGTAATTTCTTGATTTAGTGCCTACTTGTTCTCTCTTTGGGCCTTCCATTGGTGGAGTTAGCCAATCACTTGGCTAGTTTCTCACCACTTGCGTGATGTCATCATTAGTGACCAAGAATGGTAGCTCGTACTATAACTCCTCTAAGTCCTTCTTGGTGTGGATGCGTACATGGTGAAAGTTTACCTTGAAGTCTACAATCTCTTTGTATTGTTAAAAAAAAACTGGTGACAACCTCGGCTTCTGGCTGATCACAGTGCACAACTCCATTTCAACCAAGACCCAAAACATCTTGTTCTATATAACATGGGTCAGCTCCTTGGACTCCTCTGGCGTTCTCCATGTTGTCAACACTATCAAGGGAAATAACCACTCATAGTGGAATTTCTTCCCTTCTTCTTGTGCCTCCTGAGAGTCATCCAAAAACTCTTGGCACAAATATCCTACCGAGTTAAATTGGATGCCCTTGCTGCACTGCATAGCCAATGATATGACCGGGGTGGGTACCTCGTTTTCTCGACACTTCCTCATTATTTTCCTAGCCAAAATGTGTGCAGAAAAATGCATAGCCTGATCATTAATGGAGCTGATTAGAAATCCCTGGGATTTCCTGATCATATCATACACCTCCTTCATCGTCTCAGCGAAATTTTTCTCCTGATATTTCCTATGAATGCGTCGGCAGGGTTTTCTCCTCGGTAGGGAAGCTCAGTTATTCTTCCAATCAACATATCATCAATGGGGATTTTCTTCCCCAGCCATAGACATCCATCAATCACAAACTCCAACATCTGGTGCACACAAATTGTGTTGATATTGCTGTGCCTAAAGTGTGCAATATATAGCATATTCAACAACCCATCTCACTGAATTCCTGCTGCCCACAACAACAGTTCGACCTTTGTTTTCCCAACTTCTTCATAGTAAATTGATTTTAGGTACTTGCTAGGCTCAAACAGGGGATACTTTCTCTAATTGTTAAGATCCCAGTCCTCCATGCGCAATTGTGGCACCTTTTCCAACAACTCTCCCTCAATCGACACTTCATCCAGTAACAATGGTGTAAAGACTTTGAATTTGATATCATTCAGGTCCTTGGTAACTTTTGAGGTTGGTTTTCATGGAAACATATAGGGTGGAAACCGGGAGATCAGTTCCACATATTATGCATCGATATATTCTATTCTACCAGCCACTTCTTCCACATTTGAATCTTGGGGCTCCATTGGTTTCTTCTGCTTGTCCAACCTCTCCTTAGTTCTTTGTTCCTTAGTGATTTTTCTTGGCGATTGCCTAACTGGATGCTGCTTCTTCTTTTGTGTGCTTGCACCAGTAGTTTGCTTCCTTGGGGACCTCGACGCGGTGATAGGTGTTGGTGGTGTAGTAGTTATTAGGAATCCTAGCCCTTGTCTAAGAAATTCTTGCTCAATCTCCTCCCAATTCATGCAATAGAATGCTCGGCTCACACTTAAGTGAAAAATCACCAGTCGAAATATCAGTGAGAAAAGTGTTCGAATGTGGAGCGGGTTTCCATATTTATAACTTTTTTGAATTTCAAACTTCGTGATATCCTTTAGATCCACATCATAAATGCAAATTTAGAGGCACATTTTCCTAAATTTTCTCGTTAAATGCGTCCCCCCCACTCCCTTTAACAACAATTTCCCTGTCAAGTCAATTGTAGAAATCCCAATGGTCATATTCTGGATGAAATGCATCAGATCCATACCTACAACATAGTTACTCCTTCTTCGTCACAGCTTCCTCCACCTGCGCCATCCTCCTAAATACCACAAAACACTTCCTCATCGACAAAGTCCTTCTTTGGCAGCATAGTTTAAAGTCTTGTGCTTCCTTCCAACTTCCTATAGCACTAAGACATTCCTCCATTCATCTAGTCATTGAACAATCCCAGGGATGGAATTTTCCCTGTAGAGTTTCAACCTACTACCATTTACTCGCCCAAGAAAGGGTTCTACATTTAGCTTCATGAGCTTAACTGTGCCACCATCTAAGATAGCCCGAACAATGTATGGTCCTAACCAATTCATTTTGAATTTTCTCGAGAACCTTGCAAACTTACTATCATACAACAACACCACGTCTCCATTCTTGAAAGTTTTCTGCTTAATATGCTGGTCGTGCCAGGACTTTTCCCTGGCTTTCTACACATGTTGGTGAAATCCTGTAATAAAGCAATCTTCCTCGAGTGCGAGTAGTTTTTCCAATCTCTCATCCATAATGTCATTGTCCTCCATGTCTGTGACTGCGGAAATTCAAAGACTTGGTACTATGTATTCCATAGGCATTACAACTCCCTGTCCATAAACCAATCTAAATAAAGTCTATCCCATCAAATTCTTGCAGGTAGTCCTGTATTCCCATAAAATTACTTGTATGTGCACATCCTAATCGTTTCCATTGATGTTACATACTTTAGTTAGAGCGTTCTCCAAAATTTTGTTGAAAGCTTCAACCATGTCGTTCTCCTAAGGATGATAAGACGTGCTCTTCTAATGATGTACATGAAATTCCTCCGTCAATGCGTCAATCGTGTTGTGTAGGAATTGCGATCCTTGGTCACTCATTAGGATATTTGGACACCCAAATCTTAACAAGATATATTCAAAGATGAAGTGCGCAACAATGTCTACTCTGCAATCCTTTATTAGTTGTGCTTCAGCCCACCTGGTCAGGTAATCCGTTGCAGTAATAATGTATCACGCACCAGTCTTATTTCCCGGTGGATTGATTAGCCCAACAAAGTAAATCACCCACTAATCAAATGAATTCAAGGTGACTTTTGGATTAAGAGGAAACTCATCCCTTCTCGACGGTTTTCCGTTCCTTTGGTAGACTTCATAAGTACTACAATATTATTTGGAATCCTTATGCATCATGGGCCACCATAGTCTCGCTCTTAAAATATTCTACGTGTTGGTTTTTCTTGCATAGTGTCCTCCTGTGACACCACCATGTGCTTCTTCCAAAATATTGGGTCTTTCATGCTTAGGGACATATCTGCGCAATACCTCGTCGGGGCCCATTTTATACAAATGTTTGGCAATCAGAAAAAAAATCTGCAACTCTGACTATGAGTTCTTTCTTTTGTTGAGTCGTATACTCCTTAGGGGCTTCTCCAGTAGAAAAAAGGTAAATTATATCAGTGAAATGATCATCAACAACCCTTACTACAAAGAGATGCGCATCGGGTAGTCCCTCTTCAATGTTCATTGGCTCTTCGGCGGTACCAATTCTGGACAAATGATCCGGCCCAACGTTCAATCGTCTTGGCTTGACTATTACTTCAAAATCATATTCTTGGAACAAAAATAGCCACCTGTAGATCTTCCCTCCAAAAACAAGCTCATTAACCAAGTACTTCAGTGTAGAATGGTTCGTAAACACCTTGAAGTGCATCCCTAATAAGTATTTCCTGAATTTCTGCAGTGCATACACCATAGCCAAGCCCTCTCGTTCCGTTGTGGAATAATTCCTTTATGCCTTAGATAATTTTCGACTCGCAAATGCGATGGGGTGATCAAGATCCCCTTCTTCTGTCTATGCTAAGACAAAACCCAAATATATGCCCGATGGACCTACATACTGTTAGTGTCAGCCTTTGTAGCCTTCCTCCAGTGATCAAACATGCTCTTACAAAGTGGTCTTAGAGTGTCAAGGTCAAATTTTGTCATTTCAAAGAGTCTTCAAGCAAAATTTGGTCACTAGGCATTAGGTCTAGGGTTTGTTTTCACTCTTTTCAAAGTTGTCCAAATGGCAATCCATGTCATCATTCAGCTGAGTGTATCATCATTCAGAGGGTTGTCATCATCATGTCAAGTTCCATTGGGTCATTTTACACCTTGTTCATGCTTCAGTTGCGTCTAGGTAAGTTCATTTCCCTCTCCTAGGGTTTTGAAGGCAATTTCTCTTGAATGGCCAAATCATTAGAAAAACTTGCATCCTGATGTTCATACACCTTCCCCTATCCTTAATGTACCTTATTAAACACTTCCCATCACTGAGATTCCCCAAATTCCTCATTTTTCCACAAACCCTAGTTTCTTGCCACAACTTGGCAATTTTCTAGGTTGGACCTGTGTTTTGCCCTTTTGGACCCCTTCCCCTCACTCGATCTCTGAGATTCCACTTTCCCCTGTTTCATAACATCCTTCCCTACTTCCCAAAATTTCCCAAAGAATTTAGAAGCCCCTTATCCCCTTCATTTCGCTTCATTTCGACAAAATCCCTTGTTTCACACATCGGGATAAGTTTCACTCAAATGATGTTTCTGAGCAATAAAAGATGAATTTTGGAAAACTGAGAGAGGTTTTTTTCCAAAACATGCCAAGGAAGAAAAACCTCCTTCACTTTTTACACAGGTCTAATGGTTTTTGAGAAATGTCAAAAATACAATCGCCTCGGGAGAATTGATGCACCTCTGAAGTGACCTTGGGAAAATCAATTTTTCTCCTAGCTTGGTTGGCCAAATGACTTTCTTGATGAGTCAAAGAATAACTAGACAAAACAATCTTTCCAATGAGCTATCATAAGCTCAATTTGGAGTTGAGGAAGACATTCAAAAGTTGACTGCAATAGCACTCTTCCTTGAGGCAGTCTCATTAGGCACATTTTGACCAGTCTTGGGAGATTTGATTTTTGACAAGGCAAATGAATTGAAAATTGAAAAATTCCAATTGGGTTGGAAAGTAGACTCAAATACCTTTCCAAAAAGCTATTACACGCCTAATTTGGACATTGGGAAGGCCTCCAAAAGCCTCCTGCAAAAGTGCACTGCACATAGGAAGTGCGTGCTGCGCGTTGGGTGGTGCGCTGCGCATTGGGGTTGCGCGCTGCGCGTTGGATCTCAGCCACAGGAACCATTTGTCTATGCGTCCAGAACTCAACCAAACTTACTTTTAGCTTGCAAATAGGTATGTTCTTGCTGCCTAGTAATGTTAGGGTGTTAAATATATGATTCAAAGAGGGGATTTAATGTATTGGGTTTTGGGAAAATGAAACCCTAGGTTCATAACAGAGGCATCCCTTAAATTGTTTTAAAAAATGTGTGGGTGGTTTAGTAAGATGTCCCTCATCCTCCATTGATGAAAAAACCAGCTCCTTGCTCATTTGTGCACCCTAGTCAAACATTCCAAAGAGCACACATTGTATTTTGCTCATTTGTCAAAAGGTGACTGTTTTTGTCAAATCATGAAAACAGAACATTATTATTATAGCATGGTTTGTATGATGCTGTGGTAAACATACTAAAGTTTTGAGCATACATTGAAATTTGACTCCGCCACACTTATATCACTCTATATATCATAGACATCTTGACACCAAAGCCATGTCAGACACAGATTCAGTTTATGAGCAGGAGGTAGAAACTGATCGAGAGGCTATTCTCGAGAGGGTCAACATCTACTTGGAGGAACGACTGAAAAAGGCCAATAGAGACAATGCATTATTGAAACACATGGCTATGCATTACAAGGCCCGGAACCTAGTTTGCAAGGCGCGAATTAGGAGTCTAAAGGCAAAATTGAAGAAAGCGGTCAAAAAGCAAAAAAGACAAAAAGAGCTTGATCGTCTTCGGATTTTGGCTGAGGCCTCTTTGGCTGAGCATGATACTTGATTGGGGACTCCCAGCCCAAATTTCAAGGAATTTGGAGAAAATTTTGTCAATTTTGAATTTTTGGCTCTAAAAACAGGTTTTTTGGCTCAACGCGCAGCGCGCTACCCATAAGATTGGGAGGTCCAAATCACAAATGGTTTGCATTTTTGGATTTGTCATGATGAAATATACCTGCTCAGCTATTGCCAAGGCATTTCATCAAGGTTTGGGTCCCCAAAGGGTCAAAAAACATGCAAAAAATGACCTCACTGCCCCTTGTTGGACACACAGGAAGCAGTCTTGGGAGAATGAACTTTTGGAGGGGCAAATGGACACCAAATGGGAAAATTCCACTTGGGTTGGAAAGTAGACATCCAGGGCTTTCCAACAAGCCAACCTGAGCTCAATTTGGATGCCAGGAAGTGCCTCAAAATCAGCCTGAAAAGTGCATTGCGCGTAGAGATCAGGGTGCTGCGCATTGAGGATTTTGGCCAATTTTTCACCTTCCAGCTCAGGAATTCGACCAGTTATGACCAGTTTCACCTCTTGATGTAATTTTTGGTTTTTCTTGATGTAATTCAATGTACATGATGTAAATTTGGTACTTATTTACCTATTCTAGATGATTCATTTACAAAATAGCAAAAAATTAATGAATGAATCAGTTTCCTAGCATATAGGGGTTAGTTGTTTGACTACCTAGTTTTCAGTTCCTTGTTTAGAATTGGTTGAAACAACTCCTAGAAGGAGGAGCTCGACCCCTAGAGGCAAGGGAATGGGTTGGCTTGCCTATATTATGTATTTTCTAAGTCATTTTCATGGTTGGACTCTTGGGGAAGAGGCTTTGAGACTTTATTGTACATTTTACTTCAGCATTTTGGCAAAGGAAAGACCAGGGTTTTGCAGCACTGTTTGGAATTCTTGTGGCTTTATGTCTTGATGGTGTGCTTCTTTCAGTTCTTGTAAGTTTGTTATGTGTATCATTTTCCTTCTCTCATCTTCTACAATTGAACAAATGAAGTGTTAAGGTAGAATTCATAATCTGTAATGCTCTGCCTTTAAGTTTGTTTGATATCCTATGTTTTCATCTGTTTAAGGAGAACTCTTGAGGTTTTCTTGCTCTCCTTAGCTCCTCACCTGTCTAATCCATTCACCTCATTGCTTTTAAAGCATCAAAACAATTGCCTACCCTGCTCCAATCAGACCTCTGTAGAAATTGTGTCTCATCCCCGCACCCGAAATTGCCTTTCCCTTTGATTCAACAAAAACCCCAAAAAATCACCTTTAAACCTATGCACTTAATACCTAGCCTAAGATTAGTTACAATTTCAGTCATCTCGAGCCTCATTGATTATATTTTTCCGAGATTGACCCGAAGAGAGCCCTCTCCTGTCCTCGTAGGGCTAGCTACGAGGCTGAGCGTGGTTTGATGTTGCCTTGAGTTTTGCCTTCCTAAGCCTGGGGCAGATTTGAGCGTTAACACGTACATGTGGAACACCTTCTTCTAATATGGAAACACCAGGATTGGTGCAATGACCATTTTTTCCTTTAAGATGTCGAGGCTCTTTTGATATTCCTTGTCCCAAAAAAAGGTGACATATTTCTTGAGTAATTTTTCCATCGATGCAGTGATATGTGCATAGGCCTTGATGAACTTCCAATAATAACTAGTATGCCTTAGATTCATGCGTAGCTGCTTCATGTTCTTTGGTGGATCCAGATTGATAATAACATCAATTTTTGTAGGGTCCTCCATCAACCCTTGTTTGCAAACAACATGTTCCAGTAATATTCCATATGGTATACAAAAAATACATTTTTTTATATTCAACGAGATTTGATATTTCCTCTAGGTATCCAACATCAAGCACAGGCTCGAAACATGCTTCTTTAATAGTCAAAATACTATCCAGTCAACAAAATAAACCTCCAGAAATTTGTGGATGTATTCTTTAAACATTACGACGACAACTTTGGAGAATATCACAGGTCCATTCTTCAACCCAAATGGCATGATTTATACTGAAACGATCCCCATTTAGTAGAAAAATTGGTCTCACTCCTATCTTCTACACGATCTTAGCTTGATGGTACTTGAAAAAACCATTTGTAAAGGAGTAGACCTCCTATCCTCCCACATTATCCAAAACTTCATTAGTAAACAATGTTGGGAACGGGTCATGTACACATGCATCATTCAACTTTCTTAAACTTACACAAATCCTTATTTATCCCTTAGTATTTTTCTCCTGCACTACCATCGGGCTCACCCACTCGAATTATTCCATAGGTTTAATTATTCTAGCTGCGACCATCTTCTCAAGCTCCTCCTTCACCTTCTCTTTGTATTTTGGGTTTAGCCTATATGGTCGCTGTTTTATGGGTTTTGCATCTGGCTTCAAAGTTATTTTCATTACGCCCAGATCACCTACAATGCCTTTTAACTCAGTGAACTTCATCCGAAATAGCTCCTGTTACTCATGTAGTAATTCGACGACCTTACTTACAGTATCCTCATCCTAGTAATCTCTGATGTGCATGAATTTGGGCTCCGCTTCTAAGCCTATATTGACTTGTTTTGTCTTAATAGAATGTGTTATGTTAGGTATCTCCACTTCTGGTCCTGCAACCTCGCACTGTCCTTTTGATTTAGGGATGTTAATTTTGCGCGGATCTTCCTCACCCTATTTTGCGGTCATATTATAGCATTCTATTGTGTGCTACAACTGCGCATTCCAATCGGGTTGTACCCATGTTGTCGGCTCATTTGGTGTCCGGAATGCTGCTCTAATTTCTTGAAGGGCATCATCGAGACATTGAAAACCATGTTCGAAGCTAAAGGTCAATATGAAGCTTTCCTTTAGACCGTACCAGTCGGTAGTGCCATGATGCAACTCTGTTTCGAGATACCAATTCATAGGTATCACATCGAAAGTGTGGACAAGTATGTGTACCCATTCTGGTTGAGGTTCTTTGCCCCATTTCGTAGTCCAATGAGACAAAATTTTCTCAAGGATCATCCTTACCATTATACTTCTCTGTGAGCCTTGTGTTGGCATGACCAAACTTGAGCCTCATCAGTCAACGATACTCCCTCCAATCTCCTATATTGTCTTTATGCGTGCCCCATCATCGCGCAAGTGTAAACCTCAAAGCTATATCCAAGGCCTAGAATCACTTTTCTTCCAGTACATCCATTTCAAACTCATCAAGGAATAAGCTAACATCACCTATCTCGTCATAGTAAGGTAAATTATGTACCTCTATTGAGATGCAACGAAGATATTTTGTAAGTTGATTACAACACAGAGTAGAAACTTCGTGCAACCAGTTCTACTAATTCTTCAATTCCTCATCAAAGTCCAAGACACAAGAACTATCCTTTTCCCAGCATATCCTCCCATCAACAGTGGGGTTGATCCAATCCTTGTCTCGCATAGTTAACTTGTAGATATGGTCAATATGTTCATTGCCATATTCACGCGGACAGGTTTTGTATACCATGCTCCTTCAGAGGGGCCCAAAGGAATAACAAACCTAGTACCATTCTTCTCGAATACCATACTTCTTCTTTTCAGATTGATTATAGCGTGCATATCAAAATCCCAATTGATTTCGAGTAAAGCCGGATACAGATTGATGTCGTCCACAATCTCAATGACTTCAAAGTCCACCATCATGATTTCTCCTTCAATGTCCACAATAACGCCATGCAATCGACCCATCATGATGGTTTTCTACTGATTAGCCATGTGTAGCTAAATCGATGACCATTGTAGCTTTGGTTGTCCCATTCACTCCTAGGTTTTCTTCGGTAATACATTTGCATTTGATCCCATGTCAAGAATTACTTGATCCATTTTGAATTTGCCAACATGCATAGTTAATCACATCTCTTGGCACGTTCTTTTCTTATTTTTTCATACTTTATTTACTATGTGTTATTCAAGCTATGGCTTCTCTTTACTAGCATAGTTGGCAATTAGTTCTTGCAATCCTTCCACTACCTTTTGATCCCTTAGCAACCTCATACATGTTTGTAGAAAGGACTTCAGAATGGTTGGATCAGGGCTCTCCGTCGTAGTAACTACTTCAAGATTATTCTTCTGTGGTACTAGTTGCATCTGTATCTTCAATGTCGAAGCTCATGGATCCATGGAACTCTTCTTCACTTCCATGAAGGTTTCTTTCTCCCTCTGCATATTAAACCCGATACTCTTTTCTCCAACATTCTTGACCCATGTATCTGCCATAGGATTTTTTCCTTCTATTTTATCTTCGCCTGTAGTTGCTCCACTTCGTGTCACTATGTTAACACTTGGATCATCTTCGCACGGTTCAACCCTCATCATTTGCAAGTTTTGCGCAGGCTGCTGATTCTTCTTTTCCTGTAGTTTAGCCATAAAAATAGGACAATCCTCTGTCACATGGTCGAACTGTCTATAATACTTACAGGGAGGGGTAGTGGGGTTCTGAAAATCTGGTGCAAAATGTCCAGCTTCTCCATAGTTATAACATATAATCTAACCTTGAACTCATGCAGAGCCCCCTCCTCGGCCACATTCTCGGCCTTGAAATCCTCCGCGGGCCGCAGGTGAACCATGATCTTCCTGTGCATGGCCTTCAGCTTGCATTTTGTACGCCGTAGTTTTCTCTATCATCAAATCATAGTTGCGGCAATTTCTTTCATCATATCCTACTATCCAGCAGAAGTTACAAAATAACTGCTTTGGTGCCTGCACATACTTCTATAACAAATAACAATGGTCAGTCGGGTGCTAGTCCGCAACTCGGAAAATACTACACCAGGCACTCGATCCGGTACTTGGTCCAATACTAGGTTCTGGTTTCAAAGGATGAGGACTGCCAACAACCAAATAATCATAATAGATAGGACACTGGTCCTTATAGTGACCTTCCACTTTACACTTTATGCACCACACATCTAAGCGCATATCAGGTCAAACTTATTTTCCGTTCTTCAATATTATAGCTCCATATGTAAGCTCGCTAACTGGGTCTATATCTGTTCAACTCTTATGTGAGTGTCCTGTACCAACGATGCTTCTAGATTCATCACAATTTCTAATGCCTTAGCTTGTGACTCAATATTTTTCTGTTATAGCAGTAATCTGAGATGCGGTAAAAGTGAAACTATATACCACTCCTTATGTTGCTCATCGAAGATCTGAAAGTTGACTTGTCCCAAAACACATTTTAATCTCTAATCTAATTCCCATGCAGTCTCATTGATTTCTTTCTTAATCTCTTTTATCTACGTAATGCACTATGACTGCGACTTTAGTTTCTTGAACTCTGCGTTCAGTGCTTTCTTCGTCTCGGCTAGCGAAGAAATTGGGTTTATTGTACTGCACTTAATATACCATGACAACGCTTTGTCTTGCAGTGCTGTGACAAGCTGAGCTTTCTTCATATCTTCATCATTGATTTATTGTGCTTTCCATACAACTTCTGCGGCAAACCAAAATTGCTCGGGATCCTCTGATCCCTGACCCTTAAAAACAAGAACCTTTACTGCGTTAACCATATTAAATGAGGGAAGTGTAGGCGGAGGTGGAGGTGGAGGTGTAGGTGTATGAGGTGGAGATGGAGTGGTTGGATGGGGAATCCCAGAAGTGCCTTGATTATCTAACTGTGATGCACCTCTAGGTGTACTAGGGTTACTTCTTTCTTCTTTGCTTTCTGATTCACTCAATAACAAACTGTAAATAACTTGAGTGAAATCATCGTAGATAAATGTCTTTCAGATTAATCACATTTTCAAGATTGGGCCGATGTTTCGAACCAACTAATGTGGTTCATGCTCAGGACAAGGTGGAAAAAATCATACAATCTTCATGAATAAATAGTAGGGATGCATCATTGTCCAGGGTTGAAACTAATCGTTGAAAACTAGTCGTTGAGGACTAGCCATTAAGAACTAGCCATTGGAGATTAGGTAGCTAGAAAAAAAAGGAATTATTTAATATCTATTTAATAAAATATTATTGATATAGTTATAAAATTGGTTTTAAGAGTACCAATATTAATATTATAGTTAGGAAAATTAATAAGGGGAATAAGAATAAGATTTAAATAAAAATAGTTGTTAGAATATAGTATTAATTCATAATAATTTATAAGAATTAATAACATAGTTATATAATTAAATCGAAAAGGGTATAAAGAGGTTAAGGTAGATTGAATCTCTTTCCGCTCCGCAAAGATCCATCCTTGATTTTAAACATCGATCCACTTGCATGCATAGTACGCCCTTCTCACATAGCAACATCTTAATCCAGAGCTTTAAGGAATTCAAATATGTACCTCTCAGACCCTTGAAAACCGGCGTGCAACATCACTGTAGGATACCAATATGTAAATTGTGAATTCAGTAATAAAGCCTCCGAGAACACTATTGGAAGTGGAATCTTCCAAGGGAAGTTTTGGGGCTTAGAGCCCAAATTTTGGTCAAAATTTGTAACCTCGATGTAAAGATTCCACAATTTGTGGGCGCGGAGCGCGTAGTTTGTAAAAGAGTCATAGGGTTTTATGCCCTTAATTTTGTAATGTAATGTCAGTTGTAGAGATCTACCCATGGTCTGCAGACCATGGGATTGTATAAATAGAGCGAGGCTCTAAGTTTAAATGAATAATGGAATGAATCAGAAGTCTAAGGATGAAGAGTTGAGTTGTATCTAGAGTGTAAAGTCTAGTTTTTGGTCGTAGAGTAGGAGAAGGCTCTGCAGCTGAGTGTGCAGAGGCCTAGTAGTCCGCAGCTGAGTGCGTTAACCCTTGCAGCTAAGTGCACAGGGCAAGTCGAGTCTGTAATAGTTGGAAGCATTAATAAAGAGAAGTTTTATATCATTCCTGTGCATTTATTTCCTATTTTCTGCATTGAGTGTATCGGGCATGAATTGCATTTCTACTGTTTTTATGATGCACGAACATATATGATTGTGTTATTTAAGTGAATGCGAGATAAAGTATCTGTTTACATGAAGTTAACTAACATCTTTAAGAAGATAAGTAAGAGACACGGTGTAATTTGGGAAAATAGCATAGATCACTGCCAGAGCAGCGCGAAAGCATCTCAACCCCTGTTTAGGGCTGTGCACAGGCAATTGCAACAGATCGCAAGGTCTCTTAGGTCAGAACAGTGCGCGAAGGTAGGCACAGTTGGACTAAATCGACCCCTCAAACATCTCAAGGGTGTAGAAACTTGGTTCCAACATTCCCCCATACTGCTTCGGGTGAGACTTCAGTCTGCGCTCCGTAGGTTGATGCCGAAAGGGCTAGTAGTGTAGGGATTTGTTTGGCTAAATAACTCTGAACCTGGGTTAGGCCCCATCAAGCCAACAAATGGTTCTGTTTTCAGGACCAGAATCTGCATAGAGATGTCTTATGTCATATCATTAGAATCCAACTAAGAAGGAAAATTTAAGGCTAGTTGGACAGAATAATTCACGAGTTTGCGGCACAGGAGAACAAGAACCTGTGACTGTGAAAATAAGAGTGGTTAGACTGCTACCTGCACACAGAGATTCATGAAATCTTCTTCATGTATTTCCCTACTGAACTGTACGAGTGGGTCACGAAGCTAGCCAATAGTCAAGGAAGGTGGAAACTCGACAATCCTATTGTGTGGACCCCACAGTTAGTGCGGAGATTGGAAGCATCAGAGGATAAGATGGCATGTGCTGTTGATCATTGGCTCGATCATATTATAGGAGGATTCATTACTGAGTTTGCGGTTGACACCTCAATTAGCTACACCGAGGCAGAGTGACGCTTTTTGGAAGGACCGCGAGGTAAGTACGTAAAGTCTTTGAATAGTTGGATTGAAATGCTATTGTGCAAAAAGAGGGTTCTGCAGTTACCTTGATGTTCAGGGCCACGGAAGTGGAAAATCTTACAGGAACGAATGAAATAAGGGACCAGAAACTAGCCCCTTGATTTCACCTCCGCGAGGGGACGAGGAAGAGCTCACGAAGGTCTCACCGCAAAGTGTGATCCATCTGATAAGGGAAAGAATTCCGTGAATACCACCTCCACCCATGCTACCACTAGCTTCACTACCATCACCTCCATCTTCACCTGTACCACCTATGCCACCACCGCGATTCAATATGGAAAGCACGACAAAGTTTCCTGTGTTCAAGGGATTGGGAAATGAGGATCCGGACCAACTCTGGTTCGTTGTAAGAGCCGTATGGGAAGCACAAGGAGTTACAGATGACAATATAAAGAAAGTGACGCTAGTTACTACACTACAGGACCACGCAATGACCTGGTATATTAAGCACTCCAATGATAATCCAAATGCAGGAATCGTAGATATCCAAGCAGCGCTAAACAGAGAATTTAGCAGGCCGAAGTCTGAAGCACAATTGATCATTGGATTCAAGGAGATCATGATGCTACCAGGCGATACTCCTTGTTAGCTAGATTAGAGACTGAAATCCATGAGTCGCGAAGCTAATATGAATTTGACGGATGGACAACATCGCGAATGGTTTGTAGCATCGCTAACACCACATTTGAGGAGTGCGTTATCATAGCAGAAATTAACGACTCAGGCAGAGGCCTTAAAGATCGTGATGAGGCTGCATGAGACCCTGATGCAGGATCCTAACTTGGGAGTTCAGCAGATCCACGTGTAGCTGAAGAATTTATGACTGGAGATGCAGAGTCTGAAATAGGATAGGACAACTCAACAAGAAGTGTGCGAAGAGGTGTGGTGCATAAAATACAAAGGTTAGGGTCATGATAAGGACCACTATCGGTTTTCACAAATTACCTCGCAGGAGGAGGGCCAATGCCCTTAAGACCGGAAGCACAACCAGGCCCTAGCGCGGCACCTGCTTTTTGGTGTACGATCTGTCAAATAGGTGGAAAACATGTTACAGACAACTGCCATTTGTTACAGAAGTATACACAAAATTTGCAACAGTTGTTCTGCAACTTTTGTAGGTTAGTGGGACACAATGAGTGCACTTGTAGAAGCTATGAGTTAATGATGGATAGGACTCCCACCTACAGAGTTCACGTCGAAACGCAACCCCTAGACCAGAATGTAGGAATGGCGTGAACGAGATTTCAGGGGAATGGACGAGGCCGAGGTGGAGGAGGACCTAGAAGAGGTCGCAGATAGTTGATATGCTACAATTGCGGAGGGCCAGGACATTATGCCTGTGATTGCACAAATCCAATGCACCTGTCATGTTTGTATTGCAACTTGTTTGATGATGAGACCGAAGATTGTCCTACATTGATAGCTAGGATACGCGACAAAGGAGCGCTATCACCTCCCCCAACTCAGAACCTGCATATGATGAGGTCTGAGCCACGCGAGGAAGATCTGAATGTGAACATTGCACTCCGAAGTGGAATCATGACAGGAGATGACAAAGGAAAACAAGCAAAAGATAGTACTTGGGTTTGCAAAGCTCTGGTGAAGGAAGTGGAGTTTGATTTGGAGCGCGCTCGGGAAACCTTCATGGAAGCTAAGAAGAGCTTCGCTGATGCCTCCACTTCAGGAAGCAAAGATAGAACAGAGCCGAAGATGGACCCATCCATACTCACAATGTTCTTGGAAACATGTATGAAGTTACTACGTGACAGTAAAGCTGTAAAAGGGTTACAGGAACTCATTAGCATATGTGTTGGGACCGCGCCAAGAGAACCGCACGTAGTCAAGAAGATTGGAAAACACAAGACAAGAACGGGAAGAGAAATGAGACTAACCGTGCAGATCAAGCTATCCTGGATTTAGGATCAAATGCGAATGTTCTGCCGAAGCAAACATGGGAGCGAATGGGGAGATCTATGTTGCAGTGGTCTCCTATTCAGCTGCGAATGGCGAATCAGCAGAAGATAATACCCTTGGGGCGATTGCAGGGAATCACTGTGGACATTGAAGGAGTGAGCGTGCTAGCAGACTTTGAAGTGATAGAGATTGTTGATGACAAAAATCCCTACCTCACACTCTTAGGAATTCATTGGGCCACTTACATGAACGGGGTGATTAGTTTGAAGAAGCGTAAGATGATTTTTGAGGAGAAGTCACTATGCATAGTTATACCCCTGGACCCTGCTGAAGGATCGCACTATACAGAGCCAGTGCGCGACTATGAAAGTGATGATAATTTGGACTGCATCTATAAGATATCAGCGCGAAACCAGGACTGGGTGAATCCCACTGCGGATGGACGGATTGCACGGGAACACAAAGCTCCTGTACTTCAGATTCGAATGAGCAAGCAGAGCGATGGCGGAATCGGTTACATAAGGAAACTACGCATAATTGTAATATGATGATAAGGTCACGGTACTGCGTATCGACATAAGTAAGATACCTGCCTACTTACGATGGTCTAAGTGAGGTAGATACCTTCTTGGATAAATTTGAAAGGGAGGTGCCAAAAAAGCAATGCTTCTAGGCCTTGGACTGGGCACTGCGTGCTACACCCGCGAGGTGGTGGGGTATGAACAAGGGGAGCTTTGACGACTAGCACAAGTGTAGGGGAATGATGCTCTTACGATTTGGGAAGTCTAGGGTGCGACTGACAGATAAGTACAATGGGAAGGATGATCCACGCATGCATCTAGCCAAATGGATGTAGGCCTATGGGGAAAAGCCACAGCCTAAGTGGGTACACCTGTTCCGTCATACCTTGGATGTTATACCAATGAACTGGTATATAGAAACAGAGCTCCGCCATGGGACAGGTGAATGGGATGTTCTGTGCGAAGGGTTCGTAATGACCTTCATTTTTGAGGATGAGTGGGGCAGTATTGATGAAGCACTACAAGAGGTAAAAGCAGCCATCTTTAGGATACCACAGAAGCCGGTAGAATCGATTAAGCCTGAATGGGCTACTCAGTTGAGCTGCGCGCTGGAATGTTATAATGTAATTGCCAAAGAAGAAGATGAAGATCTGCAGAAAATTAACATTCCATAGACGGAAGGCCACCGCGAGGTTCAGGGACCATATTTCAGAATCTTGACATAACCACGCCGGTGAAGACTAAGTAGGTGAATATTGGTATGGAGGTGGAATGTAAAATTGTGAAGATTGGAGACTATTTGGATAGGCCGACAAAGGGTAAGGTCACTGAATTACTCCACAAATATTAGGACTTATTCCCGACCAAGTTTACGGATTTGAAGGGAATAATCAGAGATTTAGGGGTAATGAAGATCACGTTAAAACCCAACGTGAAGCTAGTTAAGCAGAGGCCGTATCGCTTAAATTTGAAATACAAGGAGAAGGTCTCCATAGAACTAGACAAGATGCTCGCTGCAGGCATCATTGAGCCTATGGAGGAATCCGATTGGGTAAGCCCGATGATGGTACAAGAGAAGAAGTGGTTGGAAGAAATAAGAATATGCGTGGATCTCAGAAAGTTGAACGATGCATGTGTAAATGATCCATTCCCAACTCCATGCACAGATGAGGTGTTGGAAAATATAGGCAGTCAGGAAGCATATTCTTTCACTGATGGGTTCTTAGGGTACCACCAGATCAAAATCGCGCCGGTGGATAGGAGAAAGGCAACCTTCGCAACTGAGTGGGGTTGCTTTCAATACAATGTCATGCCATTTGGATTGAAGAATGCCCTTGCTATTTTTTTGCGCGTAGTTTTTGCGGCATTTAGGGAATATATTTATAAGTTCTTGGAGGTCTATTTTGACGAATAGATTGTATTTGGGCTGGTTAGGTGCCATGCAGCGAATCTGTGCTTGATGATGGATACATGATGAAGATACCAAATCAAGCTCAACCTCAAGAAGTGTATGTTTCTCGTTTCTTTTGGGAACCTGTTGGGGCATGTGGTTTGTAGACAAGGGCTGATGGTAGAGCCCGTGAAAATCGTGGTGATTCTGAATTTGCAAGCACTGCGAAGTGCGAAATAGCTGCGCACTACTCTGGGGCATACGGGGTACTATAGGAAGTTCATCAAAAGCTATGCCTGGATCACCGCGCCAATGGAAAATCTGTTGAAAAAGGATGTCACATTTTGTTGGAACGATGATTGTAAGAAAAGCCTGGATGTATTGAAAGAAAAGATGGTCACTGCATCGATTCTGGTCTTCGCAAACTGGAAGAAAGAGTTTCATGTCCATGTTGACACGTCGAGTATAGCACTGGGGGTAGTACTAACATAGGAGGGTGGAGAAGGCTTAGATCACCCTATCGCGTTCGCAAGTCACAAATTATCTAAAGAAGAAAAAAATTATTCCACCACTGAATGCGAGGGACTAGCTATGGTGTATGCACTCCAGATATATCGACACTACTTGCTAGGGGGACACTTCAAGAGGTATATAGATCATTCCATGCTGAAATACTTGGTCAATAAGCCTGTGTTGGGGTGGCGCATATGCAAATGGATTTTATTGTTCTAAGAATATGATTTTGAAGTTGTTGTGAAGCCTGGACGATTGAACGCGGGACCAGATCACCTGTCGTGCATTGAGACAAAAGAGGAACCTACTAGTTTGGAGGAAGGATTACTCGACGCGCAGCTCTTTGCTATGTGCGTAGCAAATGGAAATTTTGAAGATATAATTCGCTTTATCACAACTAGAACCACAGTGAAAGGGTACTCTATCCAGCAGAAGAAGGAACTAGTGGTGTGTGTTGCAGATTTCTCTGTCATTACGGGGCATCTATACAAAATTGGGAATGATGAGATACTGCGAAGGTATGTACTTGAATTTGAACGAAGCAATATCCTCACGGATGCTCATGGGGGTGCTGTGGGAGGACATTATGTAGGGAGAGCGATGACGCAAAAGATTCTCTGCGCAGGGTTATGGTGGCCGACCCTTCATCAGGATTCAAAAGCACATTGCAAGGCCTGTGATGTATGTCAAAGAATAGGTAAACGATCGTAGAGGGATGAGATGCCGTTGAATCCACAAATGACGTTGTAGCCCTTTGAAAAGTATGCGATCAACTTTGTAGGACATATCAAACCTCAAGGAAAGATAGGCACGAGATATATTATCACTGCGACAAAGTGCTTGAGTCATTGGGAAGAAGCACAACTGGTAAAGGATTGTACAGCCGTGACGACTGCGAAGTTTCTGTTTGAACACGTATTGACGCGATTCAGATGTTCGAAGATCTTGATGAGCGATCGCGGTACACATTTCCAGAATGAGATGATCAGTGCGCTGATAGAAGAGTTTTAGGTGTATCATAAGAAAAGCACACCATATCACCCTCAAGCTAATGAGACAGTAGAATCATTTAACAAAGTAATGGAGACTGTGCTAACCAAGGTATGCAATGTGCATCAAAGTGATTGGGACCTGCACATACTCATAGTATTATGGGCTTATAGGATGACATGCAAAAAACTGACAGGACAGACGCCTTTTAGGCTCGTCTATGGAGTAGAAGCCGTAATGCCTATGGAGTACATTGTGCCTAGTCTACACATAGTAGTGCTCACAAGTATGACAGATCGCGAAGCCCTGGAGGAGAGGCTCGTGCAGTTGGAGGAACTTGAAGAAGAACAGTTTTTGGCTAGATTCCACCAGCAGGTGCAAAAGCAGTGTGAAAATGCCTGGCACGATCAACATATTAAGGTGCGCACCTTCAAGGCGAATTATTTGGTGTTGTTATGCGATAGTAAGTTTGATAAATTCCCAGGGAAGCTCAAAATGCATTGGATGGGACCATAAGTTATTAAGGAGATCATAGATGGTGGCGCGGTGCAGTTGGTGAAATTAAATGGATAACTCTTCCCAGGAAAAGGTAATGGTAGTCATTTGAAGCTGTACATAGGTGGCCCGACCATCTGACTAGCCGCAGGAAGCACAGTATTAGCACTCTAGGCAACTGAAAGGAGGCACGAGACTATAAACTACTATGCCTGAGAGCTACGCGATGTTAGGACTGCGTGTAGTAGTGAAGTGTCACAGGGTCCGCGATAGCGCGAGGGTAGCTACGCTGCCGCACAGGTTGGCTGGAAAGTGACCGTTACAGTCACTATTCATGATGTGATTCTTGGTTTGAGATCAAATGGACCGGGTGGTAGGCATTTAAGGTGAACTTTATGGGCTAGATTTGAGAAAATCTGCCACCAAGGGAGCATTAATGGACCGAAAATGGGGGGAACGGTTGAATTCAAATTCGAAAGGTGCTATAAATTGCAAAGGGCTACCCAACAAACAACACTTAGCCATTTGAGAATTGAGTTGTTATGCTCCCAAAGATTCATGAACCCATATTTGTTTGATCTTTTGAAGTCAAATTCATTGTTTGAGCACTTACCAGAGCCGTTGAGAGAATTGTGGAATAGCAGTATGGCAGTGCTTGAGGAAGCCATGGATACCAGATAAATGACCACTGAGGAGGCCGCGCAGGCCCTAATGGTAGGCGAAGCCCCAGAAAGTGTCGAGATAGTTGCAGAAATCCCTAAATCGTTGTGCACGCTGAGACCCAAGAAAGACAAGAAGCCTATGGTACCAGTGCGTGTGTCCCCCAAGAATCCGTTAAGGACGAGGCTCACCATGGAAGAAAAGGGGAAGGCGATCAATTTGGAAGCAAATGAGGAGGGGGAAGACTTTGAAGAAATCTTGGTAGAGGAGGAAGATGACGTAGAGATGGAGGTGGAAACCTAGGGTGTGGACCCTCTGACCAGGTTGCTCGCGTATATTCCTCTGCGGAAGAGGAAAGCAAGGGTGCCCAAGGACCTATATGAGAGCAAGAGCTCTCTGCAAACCCCGCTGCTTCCCGACGACATCATTTTTTACGGAGCACACTTGGGGTGAGTGTCGGTATTAAAAGTTGAAGACTGGGATCTCACAGACCACGAGAAATTCCCACATTTGGCAACTGTGCAACTCATGCACCAAAAGAAAAACACATCGCTGGTAGTTATAGAGTTGCAACCGCGCCAATGGCTGCGAGGTGTGGAGAAGGCAGGACTATTAAACCTGCTCTAGGTGCGCATTACCATCACGCCCCAGTGACTATTTTTGTCATCAGGCAGTTGCTCTGCCTAGTGCATGATGGGTGCCTGTGGCTGGAGGAGCCCATCCCCATCACGGATCATCTGATTCATAGAATTACCTGGCTCCCTTGCAAAGGGGAGGATCCAACGAATATCTCGGAGGGTAAGAGTGACGATATAGCCATCGTGGAGGCCATGAAGAAAAAATTCAAGCTGGAAAAGAAGAAGAGAGGGTACGTGATGTCTAGCATCAACAATGTGATGGTCAAAGTCACGACGTAGATACTGGCTAAGAAGGTTATGCGGAAGTGTTGCGTGGATGAGGTGCCCATGCTGGTGGTTGCAATTGCCACGCAATGTGTAGAAGGGGTCCAGTTTAACTGCGAGGATTACTTGTGCAGAGAGTTCCTAGAAAACTTTTGCGAGGCATAGGAGCAGGGGAAGGCTTTCCACTATGCATGGCTTCTGCTATCCAAAGTGCTGGTGGCTTAGGAATTTGCTGAGGACAGCCAATCCCAACAATTGCACAGGATCTTCTGGAGGAAGGGAAGTACGCTTCACTGTGAGCAACCAGAGATCCATAGAGGATCAAAGACAACAAGATATTATGGGTGTTCATGGAGATGAACATCAGGATGGGGATTAACCACAAGCCACAGTTATCGCCCATGGTTTATAATAGTTTGCAGAGCTTCGCAGAGTTCAAGGTGGACTTTCATCACGTGTACATCAGGGCCAGGAAAGACCCCACGAAGGCATGGAAGGAGCTACATTATCTGGCAATGGACGATGTCATATTCGCCGTCCTTGAGTCGTGGTTGTTGGAGTGGCATGCTCCAGCCAGCTTTGCGGTGGAAGTGGAGAAGTCTGTTGCACAAAGGAAAAAGGAGGAGGCAAAACTGCAGATGGCATAGTTGGCGGAGAAGAGAAGGAATGAAGCAGCAATAGCCAAGGCAAAGGAGGTGTGCGACACTGCGAAGACGACAGAAGAGTAGCGGAAGGCAGTAGAGAAGGACTGTGAAGGCCAAAAGTCACCTTCGCCTGAATAGGAAATAGATCTAGAGGAAGGTGGCACAGAACCACAGACAACGTCCACACAGTTGAAACGACAACGCCCAAGAGAGCAGGTGGGGCCGTGGAAGAAGTCAAAGGCCTCAAAGACTTCTTTCGACCTGATCACCCTCACTGAGGGGGATCTACATGACATTGGGGAGATGGTGAGGGACGTCACCGTGGAGGCCCTCCAATAGTTTGCGGAGGAACACCAGATGGTGTTGGGGGCCCTCCAAGCACAGATATAAGAGTTGCAGGTGCGCACTCCATAGGCTGGTACTGTGTCAACCAGCCTCGCACTAGGCACGACAACAACTGAGGAAATGTTGTGCGCCCGCATGACCAACACCATAGTGCTGCCAGAGGGAGCACTCATGACAGAAAATGAGGCCGATAGGCCTATGGTCAACGAATTAAAGGGGATCGAGATAAACATGGTTGCGCTCCCTTGGGAGACGCTCTATGTTTTGCAGGACGGAGTTACTACAGAACTGCGAGCCAGGGAGGGTTGCATGCTCCAGGTCATGAGCGAGCAGTACATCAACATCGAACAGTTGAGCCTGCAGCGCGAAGAAGTAGTGGTACAAAAAGAACAGATTCTGCAGGTGGTCGACGAAGCTTGCTAGATGGTCCTGGAGCTGGCCATCCAAGCAGAGGAACCAATGGAGGTACGCATCCAAAAGCTAGCAGCAGGAGTGCGCAAGGCGAAGGAAGAGATGGCCAAGGTTCAACTGGAGCTGAACCTTTAGATAGCCGAGCTACAATGAAGGCACAACCTTCAACGCTACCGAATGTTAAGGAACAACACGCTAGGGTGATCACAACAACCATAACGGTGATCAACAACATAGTGAAAGACTACACCAAGCCATTTGAAGAGTCGTTTGAGGTTCTCACCACTTTGCAGGAGGACACGAACATAAAACGCTTAGAAACAGAGGCGCGTGAGCTGCATCAGAAATATGATGAGATAAAAGGGACCACACAGATGGTTTCCCTTACACAAAAGATCACGCGGATGTAGCAGGGAAAAATGCTCAAGGAGCAGGTGGATGCTTCTCGACACAAGGAATCTTTTTTTAAGGCGCGCATACAACCATGGATTGATGAGGTGTTCGTCATTATAACCTCTATTGAAGCAAAGGTCGCACAGACGCAAGGAACACAGGAACAAGTTCAGGGAGGCAGTTCAGGTACAACAGTCTCTGAACAACGCGTCCAGAAAGTGCAGCAGGTAGCCGCTTAGTGCGCTGTTGATCTTGCAGCAATCTAGGTAGAGTTTCTTCACAAAAAGATCTCTGCACCGAAAGAGTGACTCAAGGGCAAGTCACGATGTTTGTGTTGGGGGCCTGTTGGGACGGGATCCCCCAAGAGAAGTTTTGGGGCTTAGAGCCCGAAATTTGGTCAAAAGTTGTAACCCCAATGTAAAGATTCCACAATTTGTGGGCGCAGAGCACGTAGTTTGTAAAAGAGTAATAGGGTTGCCCACCCTTTTATTTGTAATGTAATGTCAACTGTAGAGATCTACCCATGGTCTGAGGACCATGGGATTGTATAAATAGGGTGAGGCTCTAAGTGTAAATGAATAATGGAATCATTCAGAAGTCTAAGGATGAAGAGTTGAGTCGTATCTAGAGCGTAAAGTCTAGTTTTGGGTCTAGAGTAGGAGAAGGCTCTGCAACTGAGTGCATAGAGGCCTAGTAGTTTGCATCTGAGTATGCGGACCCCTACAACTGAGTGTGTATGGCGAGTCGAGTCTATAACATTTGGAAGAATTAATAAAGAGAAGTTTTATATCATTCTTATGTATTTATTTCCTGTTTTCTTCATTGAATTTATCGGGCATGAATTTCATTTCTACTGTTTATATGATGCGCGAACATATATGATTGTATTAGTTAAGTGAATGCAAGATAAAGTATCTGTTTATGTGAAGTTAACTAACATCTTTAAGAATATAAGTAAGAGACACGGTGTGATTTGCGGAAATAGCACAGATCACTGCCATAGCAGCGTGAAAGCATCTCATCCCCTGGTTAAGGCTGCATGCAGGTAATTATAATAGATCACGAAGGTCTCGCAGGTTAGAACAGTGCACAAAGCGACCTGCGTGAATGTACGAACAGTTGGACTAAATCGACCCCTCAGACATCTCAAGGGTGCGGAAACTTGGTTCCAGCATCCCCCACACTGCTTCGGGTGAGACTTCAGTCCGCGCTCTGAACGCTGATGCCAAAAGGGCCAGTAATGTAGGAATTTGTTTGGCTAAATAACTGCGAACTTGGGTCAGGCCCCATCAAGCCAACAAACACTATCGATCTGGTAATCATCAACTCTTGTGATCCTATTTTTAGTCTTCTTGAGTTGCTTAATCAACTCTGGTGTCCACACAGTAGGCTTGTCGCGCTTCCAACAAGTCTTTTGTCTAGCTAGTTTTGAAAGCTACTCGTGCAGCTCGTTAGCAACTATTGCGAAAAAGATCTCGTGTTGTTCTGTATAGATATACTTCTGCAACCGCCTTTTTTTTCTATTCACTTGTGTTGCAAATTCATGCAACTTCATATCGACCCAATCTTGATTATCTTTTTTGGTTAGATGCCACATCACATATCTCCCTTTGACATATCCCAGTCCCAACAATGAAACCATTTGTTGGCTTGAGGGGCTCAGATCCATGTTTGGAGTTAGTTGTGCTAACCAACAAGACCCTATACCACGAGCCCTTTCAGCAACGATATGCTCGCTGATACCACAATTTTACCCGAGGCTATATTGGGGGATGTTAGAACCAAGTTTCTGCATCCAGAAGGATATGGAGTGTGGATCTTGACTTAGTCATACTTACACATCTATTACTGCTACACAATCTTACTCAATATTATATCAAATTCGATCTATTCATACAAAAAGACTACTCACAGATCTAAAATTCTATCTACTATGCATGAATCACTGGAGCTTAACTATAATTAACTGTAATTTAATTCAGATATGAAATCTGATCTTATCTTTAATTGTGTAAAACAAAAGTAAACAATAATCGCATAAAGGAAAGGATAAAAAGTAAGTACACATATCTGCCTTCAAAATCTTCTTTATTAACTTCAAATCTTCACAATTACGGTCTTTGTCACCCTGCACACACAACTGCAAACTTACCAAGATCTCCACGCACACAGCTGTAGGATCCTTTCCCATTTACTTGAACACAAAATGATATGACAATTACAGACTCAAAACATGAGCAATTGATTACATGCCTTTGACTTACTAAGACAACCCTTTATATACCTTTTTCCCTTACAATACCATGGTCCATAAACCATGGGTGGAACTCACAACATACAAATTAATCCCACCCTTTTACAAAATAAGGGGCTTTGACCTGCCCTAAATCCCCTATGACTCCTAAAAGACTGCATGAAGAAAGTCCCGCTCCTCAAAATGCGGGTTCTTTACAAAAATTTGAAAAAACATTTGACCTAGGGTGACTCTACCCAACAGATGCCACCGAAGTTCTCCACCTACACCGTGAGGAATTTGAGTGCCTCCTAGTCTCTCAGGTTTTACCATGCATTCGTAGTCCGATCCAGGGATCACTAGGCCTTACACCGAGACATACTCTCCAAGATTTACTGTGCATTCCATCCTGGAATCACTAGGCCCAACGGAGAGAAAATCCAACTCTTGGCTTTACTGTATATCCCACCATTTACTAGAAAGGATTCCTAGACCCACTGAGGCACAAAATCTGGCTTTACTGCAAGCTAGAGTCTGATTTAGGGGTTACTAGGCTAGTGGCTTCATGCATCCTCAATCGAGTTCAGGGACCACTACACCATGTGCTTGTAAATTCAGAGATCCACCCCACTTAGCTTTGAATCCAATCCAACCATGCCACATAAACCAAATGAGATAACCCATCTCATCAAAGTTATAAGGAAATGGCATGGCTAGGCTGAAAATACTGTCACACCTGGAAAAACCCATGCCATGGTAGGAAAGAAACACATGCAATCCCATGCATGCCAAATATAGCAAGAAAAATACACATACAAGTCGATACCTGCAATGAATTCTGTTGTAGATGTTTGATCCTGCCTTTCCCTACTTGATCTTTGCTTCCTCTTGCCTTCTTTGCCTTTCTTGCTCCAATGCCAAAGTGCTCCAAGAAAAATCCGTGTCCAAGAGTACGAGAGAGAGAGAGAGAGAATAATGAAAGAGATCCAAAGCTAAACTAACAAAAGGTTACCAACTGATCGTCATAAGCCTTTTTATGAATGAGGCCTCTATTTTCTTCATTTTCCATCATTTTCCTTCATTTTCCTCCTCACATGCAACCTATGACCTTTCACCTCCTTTTTCTCCTAATTTCCATAATTTTCATAAATAATTGTGCAAAAAATTCTATTTTTCCTTTCCAAAGCCTTATGCATTGCCTTTTCCAATTTCCTTAGCCATAAACAACCAAATGAGCACCCCCTAGGATGTCTTTGTTGAGTTGTGTTATATTCTTTCCATGACTAGCCCACGTAGTTAACCGAGGGGTTAGAGGGAGGGGTGGAGCCCCCCTTCGTTGCGCCGATTGTGTAGCGGGGGGGCGGTCACACGGGGTTTGAGGTGTACCTGTAACCCCACTTTATGGGGTCCCGAGCAGCGCCCTAGAAAATTTTGATTTTGGACCCTATGTTAGGTTGGGCGGACCCACCTATGGTTTTGTGCATGATTTTCGCACATGTTTTTTGGACGCGATGGTTTTCGGTCCATGGTATTGGACGTGATGGTTTTCGGTCCATGGTATTGGATGCTTAGGAATGTATAGATATGTATTATAACATTGAAAGGAACATAATGAAAAATCAAGCTGGTAGTCCCAGTTTTGGGATCCAGGGGAAAATCTATGTGTATATGTGTTTTATGTTTTATTCTCTCGCATTGTTTATTTTCTGTGTTTTAGAATTCATATGCAGGTAATTTCTGTACGGGGTTAAAACCTACATTTGGTATCAGAGCTGTTTTGGCTTTAAGGGGATGGCTTTGTTGCTGAGGGTTTTCGCTCAGGTCTGTGGCAAACCCTGTCCAGTGGGAGATCTGTGAGATCGATTCTGGTGGTGAAAGAAGATGGTGAGCAGTGGAAAGATAGAGATCGAGAAATTTAATGGTCAGAGTTTTGAGTTGTGGAAACTCAAGATGGAGGATTTGTTGGTGGATAAAGATCAGTGGATTGCGGTAGATCCAGGTACTAAACCAATGGGAGTGTCCGATGAAGAATGGACGAAGTTGGATCAAGAGGCAAAGAGCACAATACGATTGGGTGTCTCAAATTCAGTATTGTTGAATGTATCAGGGGAAGCTACGGTGAACGCTTTGTGGGACAAGTTAGGGACTTTGTACCAATCTAAGTCTCTGGTGAATAAACTGTTCCTACAGAAAAAGATATATAACCTAAGGATGAAAGATGGAGACTCAGTGACAGAGAATTTGAATGCATTTAATACTGTGGTAAGTCAGTTAGCATCTGTTGATATTAAAATTTTAGATGAAGATAAGTGCATCAGTTTGTTGTGTTCTCTACCAGATTCGTGGGATAGTTTGGTTATTGCAATAGGTAGCAATGCAACTGCCTTGCATTTTGATGAAATAGTCTCATCCTTTCTGACGGAGGATATGAGATGGAAAAATATGGAGAGTCAAAATGGTGATGCCTTGTCTGTACGAGGGTGGACCCAGAACAGAAACAAAAATAAGTCATCGAGTGGGAGATCTAAATCTAGAGGGAGATCTAAATCTCCAGGAAAACCTGTAAATGTGGTGAGCTGGAAATGCGGAAAGGAAGGGCACTACAAAAGGGACTGTAAATCTAAAGCTGCTGATAAAGGAAAGGGATCTGATGATTCTCCTTCTGCAGAGGCTAAAACCACCTCAGATGAAGGTGGGGATGTGTACTTGGCTTCTTCAAGTACACATGTAGATCATGAGGCATGGCTGATTGACTCAGCTGCATCCTTTCACTTCACTCCCCATAGAGAGTGGTTCTGTGAGTATGAGAAATATGATGGTGGTGATGTCTTCTAGGGGGATGATAGGAAGGCTAGAATCATTGGTCGTGGAAAAGTAAAGTTGAAGCTGTAAGGTGGAAGGGTTAGAACACTTCTGGGTGTTCTGCATATTCTTGCATTAGCCAGAAATCTGATTTCTGTTCGCAAGCTGGATGATGCAGGTGTAAAAACAGTGTTCGAGAAGGATACCTGCAAAATGGTTTGAGGAGCACTGGTATTGATGCGGGGAGTTCGAATTGGAACTCTGTACAAGCTGCAAGGTAGCATTATTGTTGATGGGTGTAACAGTTCTGTGGTTCCTGAAAGTGGAGCAGAAAATCTAGTGGTCTCTGGAGAGAAGACCATGTTGTGGCATCAAAGGCTTGGATATATTGGAGAGAAGGGCCTTAGAATGCTTCATGGTAAAGGTATGGTAGAAGGTATGAGTAATAGCTCTCTGGATTTTGATTTTTGTGAAAATTGTGTATATGGGAAGCAGAATCGGGTGAGTTTCCCCTCTGGTAGTAAGAGGGCGAAACAGATATTAGAGCTTGTGCACAGTGATGTGTTTGGACTTGTGAAGGTTCCTTCACTGGGTAAGTCTATGTACTATGTATCACTTATAGATGACTTCTCAAGGAATACATGGATATATTTCTTTAAGAAGAAATATGAAGTCTTTGATAGGTTTAAAGAATTTAAGGCTCTTGTGGAAAATCAGACAGAGAAGAAGATAAAGGTGCTAAGGACAGATAATGGTGGAGAGTTTTGCAGCAAGGAATTTAAAGAATTTTGTAAGAAGTGTGGTATAGCACGACAGAAGACTACTCCATATACACCTAAGCAAAATGGAGTTGCAGAAAGAATGAACAAGAAATTGATGGAGAGGGCAAGAAGCATGCTCAGTGGTGCCAGGTTAGGACAAGAATTCTGGGCAAAGGCGATGGATACTGCATGTTACCTGGTCAGCAGGTCACCTTCATCAGCGTTGGAGGATAAGACTCCACAAGAGGTATGGACTGGTAAGAAACCCTCTCTTTCACATTTGAGGGTATTTGGATGTGATGCATATGTACATGTTCCAAAGGAGAAATGAACCAAGTTGGATAGTAAATCTGAAAAGTGAATCTTTATTGGGTATAAGGATGGTTTTTAGGGCTATAAGCTTTGGAACCCAGTCACACGGAAGGTTGTGTACAACTGAGATGTGGTGTTCAGAGAGGTAAAAGATGTTATTAAACATGAAGTCCAACCAAAGGAACTTGAGAAGATAGAGTTTGAGCTTAAGGAGGAAGAGTTAGACTCTACAACAGAGGAGGAATCAGAAGATGAAGAGCCACAAACTCCGGGTGTGAGAAGATCATTTCGAGAAAGAAGGCAGCCAGAAAGGTATAGTACATCTACTTTCTATTCAAATTTTTCTTTATCTATTACTGACGATGATCCTAGAACTGTGAAGGAAGCAGTAGATTCAGAGGATAGAAAACTCTGGAAAGAGGCCATGGTTGACGAAATGGCATCTTTGCACAAAAATGAGGCTTGGGATTTGGTGGAGTTGCTGGCTGGAAGGAAACCTATTGGCAGCAAATGGGTGTTCAAGAAGAAGACAAATGCAGAAGGAAAGGTGGAGAAATACAAAGCTTGATTAGTAGCAAAAGGTTATTCCCAGGTGTCGAGAATTGATTTTGGTGATATTTTTTCTCCTGTGCCAAGGTAACTTCTATTAGATTACTTTTATCTGTTGCTGTTGCTTTTGATTTTGAGGTAGAACAGATGGATGTGAAGACAACATTTCTTCACGGGGATCTAGAAGAGGAAATATACATGAAGCAACCTGAAGGCTTTGCAGTGAAGGGTAAGAAAGAATTGGTATGCAAGTTAAAGAAGTCTCTGTATGGGTTAAAACAGTCACCAAGGATGTGGTACCAGAAATTTGATACATTTATACGGGGACTTGGCTTCACTAGAAGCAAAGCAGATCACTGTGTGTATCTTAAATTAATTGGTGACTGTGTTATTTATTTGGTCTTATATGTGGATGATATGTTGCTGGTTGGAAATGACAAAGAAATTATCCAGGATTTGAAGACCCAATTGTCCTCCAAATTCAACATGAAAGATCTTGGTGCTGCAAACTATATTTTGGGCTTGGAAATTAAAAGAGATCGCGCAAAGAGGAAGCTCTGGTTAAACCAGAGGAAGTATGTCGAGACAATGTTGCAGAGGTTTAATATGCAGGATAGTAAACCGGTGAAGATCCCTATTCCTGTAGGTGTGAGGTTATCTGCTAACAATGCCCCAAGACACAAGAAGAGGAAGAGGACATGTCTCGTGTTCCATATGCAAGTGCAATCGGTAGCCTTATGTATGCAATGGTCTATACTTGACCAGACATTGCACATGCAATGGGAGTATTGAGTAGGTTTATGTCAAAACTAGGGAAGGAGAACTGGACAACAGTGAAGCAGGTTTTCAGGTATTTACGTGGCACTAATGATTATGGTTTGTGCTACTAAGGAAGATTAGGATTGGACAGAATGTTGGATATTCGTGGCTTTGTTGATGCAGACTGGGATGGAGATCTAGATCAGAGAAGATCTACAAGTGGGTATGTGTTTAACCTATTTGGAGGTGCAGTCAGTTAGATGAGTAAGAAACAATCTGGAGTGGCATTATCAACTACAGATGCAGAATACATGGCAGCCACTCATGCAAGCAAGGAAGCAGTTTGGTTGTAGAGATTGAGTTCAAGTATGGGGTTAGTAAAAGGAGCTATAAGGATAAATTGTGACAACCAAAGTCCGATTTTCTTGGAAAAGAACCCCGCATATCATTCAAAGACAAAGCACATTGATGTTCAGTATCACTTTGTGAGGGATATGATAGAAGACAAAAAGGTGTTGCTGGTAAAGGTGGACACTTTAAAGAATATTATAGATGCGTTGACAAAATCTGTGAGCTCTGAGAAGTTCTCTTGGTGTAGAGAGACAATGGGCATTTTAGGGCTGGAAAAATGACTAATATCTCTTGTGCCCCCCGTGGAAAGAAAACAACAAGTGGGAGAATTTTTGGTTGTGTTATATTCTTTCCACAACTAGCCCACGTAGTTAACCGGGGTGTTAGAGGGGGGGTGGAGCCCCCCTTCATTGCACCGATTGTGTAGTAGGGGGGGGGGGAACAGGGGGTTTGAGGTGTACGCGTAACCCCACTTTATGGGGTCCAGGGTAGTGCCCTGGAAAATTTTGGTTTTGGACCCTATGTTAGGTTGGGCGGACCCACCTATGGTTTTGTGCATGATTTTCGCACATGTTTTTTGGACGCGATGGTTTTTGGTCCATGGTATTGGAAGTTTTCAGTCCATGGTATTGGATGCTTCGACATGTATAAACATGTATTATAACATTGAAAGGAACATAATGAAAAATCAAGCTGGTAGTCCTGGTTTTGGGATCCAGGGGAAAATCTCTGTGTATATGTGTTTTATGTGTTATTCTATCGCATTGTTTATTTTCTGTGTTTTAGAATTTGTATGTAGGTAATTTCTATATGGGGTTAAAACCTACAATCTTGCCCAACATTCATCTTTGAATAAGTATCCCATTCATCTGTGATTATTGTTTTTAACTTTTATTACATGGAATTTTCACCAGGGCTGTTATAGAACCCTTCCCCTTGGGGGACATCGTCCTCATTGTTCAATCACACATATACCTCAACAACCCACTGAAAGAAGACATACTACTCATGGAGATTTATAACATCTCAATAAAGTATTTACAATGAAAGATCTTCTCAAGAGAAGAACATCATGACAACATGAAAACATACCGCATAGTGGAGATTTATATCACAACTCATTACTATATTTACAATGATCATCCTTCTGAGTGCCAATCCACATGACATCATAAAATCATGATAACATAACCACCTGATAGCATAATAACATGATAACATAACCATAATGACATGAAACCCATATCGCATAGTGGAACTTTATAACGCAACTCGTTATGGTATTTACATCCATACACATGGGTACATAGAGTAACATCACCATAAATATAGATACGAAAACATATACCAAATAATATACCAAAACATATATCAAACATATACTAGTCCTCATAGCTAAGCACATATCAAAACATCTCATAGCATATACCAAACCACCATAAGAAAATACCAAATCACCATAACCAAATACCAAACCATCGCAAGAAAATACCAAACCACCATAAGAAAATACCAAACCACCATATCAAGCTGTTTTTCCTCAACCAAAAATAAGGAAGGATACATAGCCATCATCTGATCCGTCATCTCCCATGTAGCTTCATTGGGCCCAAAGTGCTTCCATTGCACTTTAACTTGCTCGGTTCTGGAGCATGAGCACCTTTTTCTGCAATAAAAATTGAGGCTCCTGCTGGAATTCTCCATCTGGTTCCACCTACAATATAGACTAGTCAATTACATGATCAACATCTTTAACATAGTTCTTAAGAAAATATACATGGAAAACATTATGCACTTTCACTGTCAAAGGCAGTGCAAGTCGATAGGCTACTAGCCCAATCCTCTCAATGATACCGAAGGGTCCACAAAACTGTGGTGCCATCTTGGCACATGATCTAATCTTCAAGGAGCTCTTCTTCAATTTGATGTTCAAGTACACCTATTCCCCAACTTGGAACTCCTTGAACAACCTGTTCCTGTCTGCATAACGCTTCTGCCTATCCTATGCTACCTTAAGATTCTTCTTGATCTCCTATTCCATGTCTACCAACATATATGGTCCAATCAATACTCTGCTAACTAGATCACTCCATGATCCAGGTGGATATTGGTGGCCACCTGCCTATTCCACTTGGACCCCCACCATTGTTTCTTTCAATTTTTCAGTTTCCTTATTTGTAGCACAATTTACTATTTTTGGCAGTTTTTCGGGTCCTAAACTTTCGAAGCCGTTTTGAGGCCCTAAACAATGTTTCTTGGGAAAACCGTGACCAACTTGGATCATCAACCAATATTTTTCATTCAAAATTTGTATTCCTCAGATAGATATTTCTAACGAGGTATTGTGTGCATCAAACAAAAATCGTATGCCAAAGTTACGACCCCAAGAAGTTGATGTACTGATTTACCCAGACAGGGCCCATAGTTTGGCGCTTCATCTACTAGGGTTAATTTTTTGGATGTTTAGGTTCTTCCATTGTTTCTCAATAATAAATAGGCCTCTGAGCCTCATTGTAACATAGTTCAAAGGCATGTAGCTGCCACATCTCTTCTCGAAGATAAGCTACCATCGCCTGAGCTAGTCTTATTTCCATTCTATTTGTAGGCATATTTTAGTATTTGATATTAATGAAATGAAGTGTTATTTATATGTCTATAATTTGTTGTGTTCTTATTTAAATCCGGATCAGTGGTATCAGAGTAGTCTACTTTTTCTCTATTTTTCTTTGCATGTTCCCAATGAGGTCGGGGTATAATGAGTTAGGGCTCGATCTAGTTGAACCTTTACAATATCAGCCTCGTAAACCCTAACAGCTACCCATGGGGAAGGAAATAAAGATGAGGGAGCAGGAGATCCTATCAAAATATTGATCGAGGCCCTCGAGAAATAAAGGAACGCGATGATGGATAACTTTGCCCAGATCCTTCAACGGTTGCCACCAATGGTGCATCCACATCCAGTAGCCACTCTGGAGGCTCTGGTCCTTTTAAGGTACAAGTAAACTTTGACATTCCCATATTTGAGGGCCAAGTAGATGCAGATGCCATAGATAAATGGTTAAATATTCTAGAAGGATATTTTTATGTTCATGATTTTTCCAGTCGAGAATATGTTACTTTTTCTCTTCTCAAAGTCGCCCCCCACGTCAAGGACTGGTGGGAAACCTACTGTGAGCAGAAGGATGAAAGTACGACCTCACTATTTTCAGCTGCACCCACTTGGAATTTGTTCCGGAATGAAATTAAGGAGAAGTACTACCTTGTTGGGAGCTATGATGAAAAATACATAAAGTGGACAATGCTGGGGCAGGGAAGGGACCAAGATGTGTCGAAGTTTACCAATGTTTTTCATACCCTTCGCACGAAGTTGGGTATCAAGGATTTTGAGAAACATTTGGTACTCAAGTACCACGACTTCATACATAGGTACATCCAGGACGAGATGGAGTTTCTGGACATCTCCTCGCTCAACATGGCACATCAATACGCCGTCAAGATCGAGCAGAATTTTAAACAAAAGAAATGAGACTTTGGATTTGCGAATCTGAAGCAAGGGAAAGGTGCCCCCAAACCATAGAACAAAGGACAAATCTAAGGTGGGGTGGCCCAGGACAACCTGCCAAAGCCGCAAGCAAAGAAAAAACAGTGAAGCCGAAGAAGGACATGGGAAAGTGGTGCGAGTTCTATAAGAGCTCCACTCACAACACAAGTGAGTGTCGGGCCAAGTAGTCACTTGTGGCCAAGCTGAAGGCTTTAGAATCAGATGCATGTTCTGACTTTGAGTCATAACCTCACAAGGGAAATGACAAAGGGAAGCAGATTATTGACGCGGAGCCAAATGCCACTGTTGCCACCACAAAGATCCAGAAGGAGGAACCTGAAGATCAAGAGGAGGAGGAACGCCTCTTGCACTCCAAGGTGTGGGTAAAGGGTTCCCCACTACAGTTCATTGTTGACAATGGGAGCCAAAAGAACCTCATTTAGCAGAGGTTGTGAAGCGGTTGGGCTTACAGACCACAACACACCCACAATCGTACACCATCGGGTGGCTTCACCAAGGACGGGATCTTCGCATGAGCCAACAGTGTCGCCTTCCAAACAACATCAAGCCCTTCATGGATGAGGTATTATGTGATGTTGCTCCCCTTGATGTTTGTGATGTATTATTAGGCCAACCATACTTGTGGAAGCAACATGTTGTGTATGAGTCAAGGCCTCACATTGTTATTGTTACTTTGGAAAATAAGTTGTACAGGATACTGGAGGTCGCATTGCCTATTGCCATCTCTTTGGTTATTGCAAAACAATGTAGTAAGCTCATTTACAAAACTGGGAAATTGTTTTCCTGATGATACAGCCTCATGGAAATAAGAGGACGGTGGCCACGACCTCCAGACAGGTCCCCTCCACACGAAAATAACAGATGGACAAGGTCATGGAGGGGTACGAGGACATATTCACCTCCCTCGTAGGGGTGACTCTGCACTGTCAGGTCAAGCACTCCATCGATCTGACCCCAGGGGTGTCATTTCCCAATGGACCAATATATTAGTGATCCATTCTAGAGAACGAAGCAATCAAGAGGTAGATTCAGGAGCTGCTACAGAAAGGTCACATACAACCGAGTTCATCACCCTGTGGGAGCCTGATCGTGTTGGTACAGAAGAAGGATCAGACTTGGAGACTTTGTTTTGACTATCGGGCACTGAACAAGATCACTGTCTGGAATAGGTACCCAATCCCACAGTTTGATGACCTTCTAGACCAACTCAAAGGGAAAAATATTTCAGCAAGATCGACTTGAAGTCTAGATATCACCAGGTACCAATCGAACCCTCCGATGTGTGCAAGACTGCCTTCAAAGCCAAGGAGGGCCTTTTCGAATGGTTGGTTATGCCTTTCGGGTTGACGAATTCTCCTACAACCTTCATGAGGCTGATGGATGACATATTGCAGCCATTCACCAACTCATTTGTAGTGGTATACTTGGATGACATCCTTATCTTTAGCCAGAGTTGGGAAGAGCACCTCCACCACATCTGATAGGTTCTCCAAACACTGCGACAACACACACTGTGTGCCAATTTGGAGAAATTCATTTTTGGCATGAATTAGGTTCAGTATCTGGGATATATTATTGATGAACAGGGGGTTCATGTGGATCCAACCACGATCCAAGTCATTCGGGATTGGCCAGCCCCAACCACTCTAACAAAGCTCCATAGCTTTCAGGGTCTTGCTAATTTCTACCGCAGATTCGTGTTGTGATTATCTCATATCACTTGGCCCTTGAGTCAAGTTACTAAGGGGGGAGTGAAAGAAAAATTATTTTGGTCTGAATCTCAATAGAAGGCATTAGCAGAGTTTAAACATCATCTTGTTGAAGTTTCTATGCTTACTTAGTTTAGAAACCCTTCATGCACTTTTTAAGATTTATTCCTACCTACTTGTTATTTTTCTTTAACAAGTTATTTACAAGGTAAATACTGAAAATAAACATCACTGCATGCTCAATATATTAAAGATCAGTAACTAAAAGAAACAATAACAAACACACCACATGTCACCATTATTTTTGGACCAATGTCCCCGGAAAAACCCAATGTGGGAAAACTGGTGCAACTATCTAAGGGTTTTCTTATTAAGCAATATCAGAGTACAATCTAGGTGCCAAAACTAGCCTACCGAATAGAGAATTTCCTTAGCAGCTATACCTCACAGTTTGATAGAAATCTCCTAGATGAAACCCCAGAAAACCCTTCTGGCAGTTCCTCAACACAAAACTACTCTGCAACCCTAGCATCTGCCCAATCTGGACTGAATTAGCCTCTCCTAGCCTAGCTCTGGCCCAGCGTCAGCCCCAAGAGGCCCTGCATTAGCTCTAGGAGCCTTTGCATCAGCTACACTGGCCCCTCTGGTGTTCTGCACAGCACTTGGCTGCCTCTGCGTGGCCCTGCGTGAGCCCTTGCTGGCTCTGCATCACCCTCCTTCGCTACTGTGCTGCTCTCCCAACACAATCTCTACCTTCTCTGCTTCTATGTGCTCAATTCCCCTCATCTGCTCTCCCGATCACTGATTCTATCTCTCTTAGTAAACCCCACTCTAGAGAATAGAATGACTGATCACTCTGGTGTATTCTTCGAGTGACCCTCAAGCCTCCTCTTATAATTTTCCTGTTGACATCTCAACGGCCGAGATTAAGTTCCTAATAAATGGCTAAGATTAGATCTAGCTTGATCCATGTCTTTTGGACCACTCTAACACAAATTCATATTAATACACATTAATATTTTATTTTCCCTAAGTTTAGACTTAGGGACTCCTTTAAAATATTAGTTATTTTAATATCTCCTGATATGTTTAGAATCTGTCCAAACCCTTTCTGGGTATTAGATATCTCATGTGCTCCAACCTCTCCACCAAATTTCGTGGCTAGAGCACATCCAATGCTACCCCAAATCAACACGTCTCTACTCTGCACCAATGCTTACATTACTAGGCTTGTAACAACTCTTTGAGATCAAGAGAGATGCCTCTGGCTATGCTATTGGGGCAGTCCTTACTCAACAGGGGCATTCAATGGCATATCACAGTGAGGCACTTTCAGACACAGTCTGGAAGTATCCCACTTATGACAAAGAGATGTATTCCATTATGCAGGCCTTTCAACAATGGAAGCATTACATTTTGGGGAAGGAAACGGTCATCCACATAGACCACCAACCCCTGCAGTTCATACAGATGCAAGGGAAGTTGCAAAATAATTTCCATCAGAAGTGGTCCACATACCTAAAATAGTTCCATTTGAATATCAAGTATAAGGGAAGCAACAATAATGTTGTAGAGTGCCGCAACTGACCACCAATCATGGTGTTAACCACCGTTCTCAACTCTCGTGGGAACGAGACTTTTGATTGGCCACTTCTCTACAAAAGATACCCATAATACAACCACACATACCAGACGCTCTTAGAGGGTCAAAAAATTCTAGATTTTCACTTCGAGGATTCCTTGTTATGCCACCTAGGACACTTTTGTGTTCCTTTAAGCGAGCATGCCAAGATGATTTGGGAAGCGCACTACATTCGAGCTGCTAGGAATTTTAGGATCGATAAAATGGTGGGAGTACTGCAGAAGTATTTCTATTGGCCGAATCTTCGACAGGATGTCGAGAAGTACATCATATCCTACACTGCCTGTGCCATTGCCAAACCTACCATGAAGAAGCAAGGCTTCTATACTCTGATGCCTACCCCTAGTCAACCTTGGGAATCCATCTCCATGGATTACATGTCGAGCCTTCCTTATACTAAGCATGGAAACGACTGTGTTTTTGTGGTCATTGACAAATTGTCAAAGATGGCTATTATGGCGGCCTGCAAGAAGATTATCACAATAGAAGCCACTGCTAAAATCTTCTTTGAATGAGTGTGGGTACACTTTGGGATCCCATAGTCTATCATGTTATATTGGGACAATAGGTTCCTCAGTACATTTTGGTCCAGTCTCTAGTCGATGCTGGACACCAAGATCACTAAGTCCACAACTTTCCATCCCCAAACTGATGGCCAGATAAAGGTCGTCAATAAGATGATTGTACACATTCTACGCATGTACAACTCAAAGAATCCACGCACATGGGATGAGAGCCTCCCCTATGTACAACACAACTATAACCACACTATCCACAACTCAACTAACCACATCCCTTTTCAGGTGGGCTTGGTATTCTAGCCACTATGTCCCATTGATGTGGCCATACCTTTTGCAGCTACTCAGGCAGATTCAACTCATGTCTAGTCTGAAGTCGATAAGAAAAACAACCTCATTGAGCACATCCAACATATCCGCCAGCAGGTCCATGACATTCTAGAGAAATCAAATTCCAAGTACAGGCGACGACATGATGAACATCGAGTGCCACAAAAGTTTTAGGTAGGTGACAAAGTTTGGTTGCATTTGCAGAAGGAACGCCTTACCGGAGCCTATCGGAAACTCAAACCTTTTCAATATGGTCCTTACACCATTACCAAGGTTGTGGGAGATAATGCGTTTGAGCTCAACATTCTCCCATTCCTTGGCCTGCACCCAGTGTTCAATGTGGGCCGCCTTCGACCATACTTCCCACAACTACTAGACACATCAAACATTGCAGAACAACTCACACCTATAGAGTTAAATCTAGATTACATGGAACAAGCCATAAATAATCAAATCATGGACACGCGGATCAAGAACAATCAACATCAAAGTATCCAACTATATCAAGTTGTCAAAGCAGGCCAACTCTTTCACCAGGGCAAGTGGTTCACTAGGGACCAAGTTCAGCAGAAGTTTCCTCATCTCATGGAGGAACTCAATGCAATGGGGACCATTACTTCCTAAGAGGGGAGGATTGATCCAGGTGGATATTGGTGGCCACTCACCTATTCTACTTGGACCGCCACGATTTCTTCTTTTAGTTTTTCAGTCCTTATTTGTAGCATAATTTACTATTTTTGGTAGTTTTTCGAGTCCTGAACTTCTGGAGCCGTTTTGAGGCCACAAACGACGTTTTTTGGGAAAACTGGGACCAACATGGGTCTTACATTAATGTTGGTCATTCAAAAGTTGTATTCATTGGATAGATATTTCTAACGAGGTATTGTGCATGTCAAACAAAGATCGTATGCCAAAGTTACGACCCTGGGAAGTTGATGTACCAATGTACCCAAACGGGGCCCATAGTTTGGCGCTTCATCTCCTAGGATTAGATTTTTGGATGTTTATGGTTTTCCATATTTTATCAATAATAATTAGGCCTTTGAGCCTCATTGTAACACAGTTTAGAGGCATGTATCCTCCACATCTCTTCACATAGATAAGCTACCATTGCCTGAGCTAGTCTTATTTCCATTCTGTTTGTAAGCATATTTCAATATTTGATATTAATGAAATGAAGTTTTATTTCTTCTGCATCTTTGTATTTATGGTTATGTATATAATTTGTTGCGTTCATGTTTAAATCTGGATCACTCCAACTAATGGGAATGTTACAACTCCGCCCATACAATTCCTTAAAAGGACTCATCCTCAATGACTCTTGATAATCGTTGTTGTATGCAAACTCTACCAAAGGGAGATACTCTTCCCACTTCCACTGCTGATGCATCACATACATCCTTAACATGTCCTCCAATATCCTGTTGACCCTCTCTATCTATCCATCTGTTTGCAGATGATAAGTGGTGAGCTCCAGTATTGCAGCAATAATGCTACAACTCCTGGTACTCCCTTCTTTACTTTTATCAGCCTGGTAGTTCGTAACAAACTTGGAAGCGACGGTGCTGTATGCACAAGTACTAGCTCTTGCCGCAGCTGTCACTTGGTCAGCTGGCACAAGTCCGCTAGGGGCTTAAGCCAACTTCTATGAGCTCTGAGAAGAAGCTTTTTAACTAATGGATGAAAGCTAACTTAAAGAAGGCTAATCTATTTGCAGAAAGAAACTGGAAAGCTGAGAGGAAACGTAAACCCTAGCAAACCCTAATTCTACCAGCTAACCCTACTGATGCAAGAAAGAGGATGTAAGCTACTGAAGGAGATGCCATTGATTTCTAGAAAGGTAAATACATGCATCTAAGCTACTTCTACAGTAACAACCGAAAAAAACATCTTTTTGTATTTTTGAATAAGTTGCCAGAGTTATTATGCATATGTTTTGACTGTTTTTGGGCCGTGCAAAGGTGGATGGGCGAGAAGAAATTCTTGGAGGAGGTCAAGAAGGTTCAAAGAGGGCCTAAGGGGCCCCTAACACCCTTCCATAGAGTTTCACCGAGTTTGGCTATAAAGAAACCTCATTCGTGAGCCTCTACAGGAAGTCTACAGGGGTTCTACAGGATGTCTGTGATTTTCTACAGGATATCTGTGATTTTCTACAGGATGTTCAGAAGTGAGATTTTGGTGGATGGATGGAGAGGAAAAGGTGAAGGAGTGAGTGTGGAGGTAGGGTGAGGGGTGGAGATGGTCCAGGACTTGGTGGATGGAGTTGTGGACAGGTGTAGATGGCTAGATTTGGTTCAAAGAAGACTGAAGCAATGTTACACACAAAACTAGGGTTATGAGAGCAAATGGCAACGTGAGGCAAGGATTCTGAGTGGAGGGTGGAGTGGATGGTGTTGATGGAGAATAAGCAGATGAAGGAGTGGTACAGGCACTCTGTAAGGCGTTTTTCCAACTGATCCAACGAAGACTTGTAAATTCTAAAAACCTAATTACGTGGACCTAATCTGCTAGTTGCCAGTAAAGAGAATGAACAGAAGTGTGACCTACAATGAAACCATGTATTTTAAATCATGAAACTAAGCAAGCAAAAGTTTGAACTTGTAACCAACTTCTACACATGAAAATCAAACACTAGTGATTGCATGGCAAAGCAAAATCAGTGTTTTTGTGGGCAACAAAGTTATCCTGATCCCAACTCCTGATCCTACTGAAGGAGAGGTGAAACCATAGATGTTTGATGGCCCTTTTCTTGAAGCTTTTTCCCGTTAAAAACCTATCAACTAAATCTGAGCATCAAAAGTCTTTCTAACCATTAACAGTGACCTAGTTAATCAGCAAACTTTAATCTACTTAATAGAAATGTTTTTGCAAATGCATAAAGAACAAATAACAATACATAAAGGAGGCCTTAGCACTCGGGTTGGGCCCAACCCCAAGAGCTGCAGGCTCCTATAAAGAACTCAGATCTGATGCCAAGTAAAGCTGCTTCTCATTATTCAAAAATAACCATCATATGAAAGTTGTACAGCAGTAGCTACAAGAAAACAGGCTGAGCAAAATGACAGCACTATAGTGCAAAAATACCAACAGTTCCAAAAGTAAACTACGAAGGCTGAGGCCTTCCTATTTGTACAATACGAGGGGGCTAGCAGCCCTCCTAGATTCAAGGGACTCGGCTGTCCCAATTGCTAGTAAATAGTCACTCTTCCTAAAACTGCTTGGCTGCCTTTAAAACTCGTTTTGGTGGCTTGTGGAGCTCGCAGTTGGGGGTGGAGATTTCGAGGAAGGCCATTTAATGCAAGAGACAACCTCGCTACGAATCCTCCCCTCAAGCTTGGATGTCATTTGACCCATGATTGCTTGGTTTTGCTCCAAAATTTGTCGAAAAATCCTGAAATAACCACGTATTAGCCTCCTAGGTAGAGTGACCACCCTTATTCTTTCAAATAACATAAACATACTAGAAAAACATGCATATTCTATGAAAAATGGAGGATTGAACAAGGACAATTAGGCAAAATGAGCCCAATAGGTTACCCAATTTGGGGGCTCATCATCACGCCCCTGCCAAATCGGTTGCTCATCCTCTGATCAACTAGTCCAGCTCATCATCCTTTATGGATTTGATCGCCTCCCTCATGTCCCAAGCCTCTGCTGTGATATCCTCCTCCCGGTCATGGAATCCTGCCTTCCTTTCCACTTCCTCCCATTGTCTACCTTCTTCCTCTTCCTTCACTCCTTCTAGCAATCCCAAAAGTAAAGGAGGGCTGAATTTCAAGCCAATCCAATTGGCCTACAAGTTCTGCATCAACTGTTTGTAGAGGGGTACCCTTGCCAAGGCTTCCCTCATCCTGGTGGGAGAGTGGTATTCTTTTACCTTCAGGCTATGAGGCAGTGTGTTCCACCGCCTTGTTCAGGCATGCATACAGTTTTCTCCCAATAGTCTCTCGATGTCCTCAAAATGGGCAATGGCTTGAGCCTGTTGCTCAATGTATTCTGGTAGATCCTGAGGACTGTTGGCCAAGTGCTGGTGGGCGCTTATCATTGCTGATGGGTCATCTGGCTTTGCTCTAATCATGAAAGGCTCCCTGAGCTCTCTGCCTATGATACTGCGGACCTCTGCTGCTCTCTTCTCCTCATGGCTCATCCAAGAGGCCATGGCCATAAGCTGGACATCTCCTATCACCGTGTTAGGATCCCATGTGTTCATGTCCAGAAGGGCAAAGTTGTGCAGGTAGAACTTTGATAATTTGGCCCTATCCTCAGATGAACTACTGCCACATAGAGTTGCAAACTGATGATAATTTTGGAATGGGGTGATGCCCCTTTGAGCCAAGGTATTGATCTGAAACTGTAACCACTGATCCTTGAGGTATAGGGCATAGGATTTTGTAGGCTACCTACACTGCAGAGCTTCCATTTCCCAGCTGGCCATGCAGGCCAGTTGGGCTTCCTTTTCTTGTATCTGCTGTTTCAGAGATTGTGTCTCCAATTCTTTTTCCTGTAGCTGCCGATTCAGTATCTCAATTTCTGTCTGCACCCCTTCCTTTCCCTGCTGTTCATTAGGGGTATCTTTGGCTATTGTGTGGCCCTCCTGCTGCTGTTGTTCCCCCAAGATGTGAGGCCTGTCTTCCTTCCTTTGTCTCTGTAATTGTAGCTGCTGTCTAAGAAACTCATTTTCTTCCTGTAGCCTGACCCGCTGGCTACTCTCCACATGCCATACTAGAGCCAATTCCTTCCTTACCTCTTTGAGTTGTTCCTCCAGAGGACCTATATCCGCCACACCCTTGGACTTAGCGATTTTCATCCAAGCGTGGGTCCTCACTCTCTCTTCCTCTAGTGCAAGGAAAATTGGCACTGTGAATTTCTGAGGAATGATCTTTCTGGCCTCCAAGAAGTTATAATAGGAGCCCAAGATGGGTTGGGGGCTAGGTTCCATAATGTTTTCTACCTTTTCTTCCCTCTGAGGTGATTTAGCTGCCTCACCCTCCATTGCTTCGGTCTCCTTTAGTATAGCCAGTGTTTCCTGTAGAATAGCCTCAGCATCCTGTAGAGAGGCCTTGGTGTCCAACATTTTCATCCTCTCCCTCCAGGTGGATGTCTTCAGGATTCCCCGTTCATAAGTGATGGTTGCCTTGGAGGGGGACCTCTCCTTTGGTGTGGTAGGGGTGTCGAAAATGGTGATTGGTTCTTTGGACAGTGGTTGGGGTCTACCGGTTTTAATCCTCACACTCCTTCTCGCCTTAAAATATAGTGGAAGCTCCCTCTTTCGCTTCTCCTTCTGCTTGGGGGATGTGCTTAGGGTGGCCAGCATAGCTGCTGCCCCCCTAGCTAAAATCTTGGGCGATTTCTCCTTCTGCTGTCCTTTCCCCAGAATTCCTGTAGAAAGTCCTGTAGTGGCCGTTTTCTGGCTTCCTGTAGAAACACTCTACTGGCTTCCTGTAGAACCAGTTTTCCCTGATTTGGCTTGCTTGGCTGGGGGTGCCTTCTCTTTGACTTGTGCTGTGGTTGCCTTGGGTGTGCCTTTACTTGTTTGGACTTTTTCAATCCTCTCTGCCCGGGTTTGCAACCACTTCTCCCTTGGCATTTGTGTTTTTACTCCACTCACAGCTTTGGCCTCAGCAGCTTGTCCTTTTTCTTGATTTTCATCTCGCCTTTCCTGTGGCTTTTCCTGTGATGGTCTGCCCTGGGTTTTCTTACCCTTAGCTTCCTTACCCTTAGTTTTCTTCTCTGCCTCAATATGCTCCTTCTCCTCACTGCTGGATGAAGTGAGTTCTTCGGCCAGAGTCCGTATATCATTATCCTTGGACATATTGCGGAAAATATCCCAGGAGATAGGGATAGTATAAGTATGGAGGGCATCTTCTACGAGGAGCTTGATAAGCCCATGATGAGCCAGCTGGTCTGGTGTCCCCTCCTTCAGTTTTATGCCACACTCAATCAATGACTGTAGGAGGAAGTATGGGATGCTCAATTTTTGTTTTGAGGGCAAATCCATCTTATGCCTGAGCTCGGTTAACAAGCGGAAGTGATAACCATACAAAATACTAAATTGCCCCTCACAGGTAATATATTTCATAATTTGAAGGCTGACCTCACTCCAAAATGGCTAAAGGCTGGCTCTCCGGACCCCATTCTTATCCTCTGAAAACTGTTCTTCTGGTAGGAAGAATTCTTTTTTGGCCTTCTGGCCCAATTTCCTTTCCTCTTTATCCCACGGTATCCCCAATGGAAACTCCGTGACCCAACTAATGAGATGTGGATTGAGTTTTAAGGTCAATCCTCTGAACTTTACAGTGGCCAGTGTTTTTGATTTGGGCTGCAGGGACCTTAGGAACTCCTTGGTTATCTCATCATTGTGACCTTGAATTTTATCACAGAAGGTCATCCAATTTGCACGGGTAAATAGGTCTACCACCTTAGGAGTTTCTCGAAAATTCTTGGAATCCAAGGGTTCTTTCTGATAAACCCTCCTGGCATGGTGAAAATACCCTGTTTTCGGCTTGAGATCTAGTTAGAATGGAAATTCTGATATGGTTTTCCTCCTTGACTCTCAGGACAGGGTTTCTCCGCTGTTTGTATCTCCCCCTTCACCAATTCTCTGGTTACAATACTGCTGCCGCCCAAAACTCAACTTGTCAAAAGGAATTAAGCTCTCATAGACAGAGTGCAGAGCTAATTTTCACACCAACCGCATAGCAGTCACAAAAAATTTATATGTGCACAGGTGAGCCTTACAGCGGTTTATCATTATAATGAGGAGAGTTTGTTAACAGGAACCATGGAGGTGAATATGACGCAACACCATTTGAAAGAAATTCTATGTATCATATAAGAAAACCACCATTCTTGACCCACAGGCAGATTGGTTTTAATTTTCCCCACTTCAAACAAGCTAGTTCACCACCTTTCGAAAATTAAGCATGGGGATGGCATGTTCGAGCCTACCTCTCTTCGAAATTTCCAATTCCGACGCAACAGACACGGGTTTCTCTACTCCGGGAGCTTTTGCTGTGCTTCCTGTAGAGCTCCTTCCTGTAGAGAGCTTTTGCTACTTCTGGAGGACGCCACGGTGCTGCTGAGCGAGTCTGGGACGTGGGAAGAGTTTGAACTGGGCCAAGAAAATCGGGCTAACGAATTGCAGAGGAGGAGGACGCTCACGTTGCTGAAAAATTGGTTGTAGGCGTAAATGATAGTGGTTAATGTGAGTGCTCTGGCCGAATGATTTTGAAATACGGCGCAATTCATGGCGCGGGGGTGAGGTGTCCAGGCCGAGCCGTTAGACAACGTCACAGCCATCATTCCTCGGCATGTCTCTAACCGCCAATATCTATCTCCGCCATTACCTACCGTCATCCATGTCAGTCCACCGATTTCTTTGCAAATATGCTGATTTCCCCCGACTGGACACTTCCCACGTGCCGACTCCATGTCCTTCTAGCGGAATTGAGTGTAACCATGCTCGTTCGGATCCCACGAGGCAATTCTACTGGCTGTGGGTGTCCAGTTGACTGGCCATTGCATTCGTTCAATCCGCCCCATTCACAGATATGCAGTGTTCATAGTATAGCTTATGCAATTTGACGAAATAAGGTTCGGCACTTACTTGTGTGGCTATGGACGTGTTTCGCAGGTTTTTGGACATGAAACAATGGCTTTGCTCACTGCTGCTTCGTGCACAGGCGTTTGAATTCCCTCGTTCATTGGCTGATGTTGGATGCAAGGCTTTCAGGACCCGGTCCTCTGGTGGTGAACGTTGCATGCACGGCCCCGTCTTTTCTCAGCTGTTGAGGAGGTGTTCACATTTACGCGGAGCTGGTTGCATGCCTCCTGTGTTGATTTCAATCGCTCTTGACTCCATAGTGTGTATTCGAGGCGGATCAACTGCTATAGGATTCCTGTAGGACATCTTGTAGCTGCTTCTCCTCCTGGGCTGCATGCTGAAACAGGCACAGCTATGGTCATGGATGAAGGGTCCTATTGAGGCTTTTGATAGGTAGAGTGTGTGAGCTTTTGAACGCTTGATTTGTCCCTTAGGAAAAAAATTCACTCTGAGGAAAATAGGACTTTTTGCATGACTGTGCAGGAATACGGGACCAAATTGTGGTAATGGTGGTGGAAAGAGATGAAACAGGTGATGGATGGGAGAGAGAGGTGGCTGCAAGCCTCATCACCAAACCTCAAGCTTTAAATCTCGTTCGAGAATCGATTTTTGCTTACCCAAGGGTTCTATAGGATGTTCCCTGTAGAAATGCAGAACTTCCTGTAGAAAGCCCTGAAACTTCCTGTAGGAGGTTGAATCTTGACCCGAATGTGTCCAAACCCTGGAAAACGTGTGTGGCCATGGATGGACCCCTGTCCTTGATTTGCGTGACCCTCTTTATTTGCATTATATCCCTGTAACCTGCAATAATTTCAAAGATCAGACCTGTTTTTCTTCTTTTTCTTTTTTCTCTTCCCCTTTTTTTTTGAGAGACAACAGGGGCGCCTCTATGAGGTTTTCAGCCCCACTATCTGCCCTGGGTGCCTCAAAGAGGATTTCACCCAAGTATCTTTTTTATTCCATTTATTTATTTTCTGAGAGACAGCTAGGGCGCCTCCATGAGGTTTTCACCCTCACTGCCTACCCTGGCCGCCTCAGAGAGGTTTTCGTCTAGGGATCTTTTTCTTTTGATGAACAAGGTGTGGCCGGAATAGAGGAAGAACCTTGCTCTATTACCAGCACTGATTTTTCCATAGTTTCAATGAATTCCTGCCTCGAGAGGGGTTTCTTGTAGATTTTCAGTCGATGCCCATTGACAAGCATGGGGATGGCCTCTTCATCAATGGTCCTGATAAGGACTGAACCATTGTCGTTACATTTCTCCACTGTATATGGTCCTAACCATCTCGTCCTCAGCTTCCCTTTGAAATCCTTGTATCTTGAGTCATAGAGCAGTGCCCAATCTCCTGGTTGGAATTGCTTCTCATTAAGGTGTCGGTCATGCCATATTTTCCTCTGGAGTTGAACTACCTCTGAGTGGAGAAGGGCTTGCATCCTTTGTTCATCTAATCCATTCAGCTGCAATAATCTCTCACGTTGAGCATGGCTGAGATCTAGGTCCAGCTGGGCTGCCACCCTTAATGTATTGTACTCGAACTCTATGGACAACAAAGCTTTCTTCCCTTAGACTAGCTCATAAGGTGTGAAACCGGTTGTAGTCTTCCAAGTGGTGTTGTAGGCCCAGGTGGCCTCAACCAGGTGATCTACCCAATCCTTTCTGCTGCTGCTCACAACCTTGGTCAAAATCCCTTCCAATGCTCGATTAGTGACTTCCACCTGCCCATTTGCTTGAGGATGATAGGGGGTGGAAGTCTTGTGCTTGATCTTGTGATGCACGAGAAAATCTTCAATCAGGTTGGAGGTGAACTGGCTTCCTTGATCTGTGACTAACTCTCTTGGGTAGCCATACTTGTAGAATATATTTTCCCTCAGAAACTCAGCCACCTTTTCTTCTGCTGCTGCTTTGATTGCCTTCATTTCTGCCCACTTGGTCAGATAGTCAGTGCACACAATGATGTAAGACCGTTGCTTTGAAGGAGGGTTGATAGGACCCACAAAATCCATGCCCCACTTCTCAAATGGCTCGAAGGTCACTTGAGGTTGGAGAGGCATTTCATCTCTTGGAGTTGGTTTCCCCATCCTCTGACATCGGTCAGACTGGCTGATGTATCTTCTAACATCTTGATGAAGAGTAGGCCAGTAGTAACTTGCCTGTAGAATTTTGAAGGCGGTCCTTTTGGCTGCAAAGTGGCCTCCACAAGGTCCATCATGACAGGTTAGGAGGATGTCAAAGACTTCCTCCTCCCTAACACAACGTCTCAAGATCTGATCTGGGCCAAGTTTAAATAGGTTGCCCTCGATCCAAGTGAACGAGGCACTCTTCCTTACAATTGTGCTCTTCTCCTTTGAGGATAGATGCGGAGGGAACCGTGCTGAGACCAAGTAATTTGCTATATCAGCAAACCATGGAGAGAGCACTGAGATAGCAAATAGATGTTCATCTAGCATCTGGTCATCCACTGTTCCTTCTTCACCTGCAGGCAAGTCCAATCTAGACAAGAAATCAACAACAACATTTTCCTTACCTGGCTTGTCGACAATCGTCAAATCAAATTGTTGTAACAAAAGTAACCATCTAATAATATGAGCATTGACATCAGGCTTATTCATTAAGTATCTAATCACAGCATGATCAGTGCGTACAAATGTTTGATAACCGGTGATGTAGTGTTTGAAATTGTTTAGGGAATGGACTACGGCCAGGAACTCTTTCTCGGTTACAGTATAGTTCATTTCTGCCTTGGACAGGTTTTTGCTGACGAAGTATATGACATATGGGAGTTTCTCCTCAACTTGTCCTAAGGCTGCCCCTATGGCTTTGTTCGAGGCATTAGTGTGGATGTGGAAAGGTAGGGCCCAGTTTGGACCTCTCAAGATCGGGGCGGACACCAGCTTATCTTTCAATTCGTCCTGTGCCCCTTAACAGTTGTCAGTCCATTTAAACTCAACATCTTTCCCTAAGAGTCCAAACAAAGGCGAGGCTAGCTTACTGAAGTCTTTAATGAATCTTCGATAATATCCTGCTAAGCCTAGGAAACTTCGGACATCCCTTACCTTCTGAGGAGGTGGAACCTTTTGGATGATAGAAATTTTGTTAGGATCCACCTGTAATCCTTGGTGAGAAATGGTATGACCTAGCACAGTCCCTTCAGTCATTAGGAATTCACATTTTTCAGGACTGAGGGACAGGTTCATCTCAATGCACTTGGTTAGAACTTTTCCCAGATTGGTCAATGCTTCTTGGAAGTTGGATCCATAAGGAGTGAAGTCATCCATATAGATTTCTACTGAATCATGGACCAACTCAGAAAAGATGCTCAATACTGCTCTCTGGAAAGTGGCAGGAGCGTTGCATAGCCTAAAGGGAAGGACTCGGTAGGCAAAGGTACCCCAAGGACAGGTGAAGGTGGTTTTATCTTGGTCTTCCGAGCTGATTTGGATCTGGTTATACTTGCTGAACCCATCTAGGAAAGAGAAGAACTTCTTCCCTGCCAGTCCATCCAACACCTGATCTATGAAAGGCAAAGGGAAATGGTCTTTCTTAGTGGATTTGTTAAGTTCTCGTTAATCTACACAAATTCTCCACTTCCCGTTCTTTTTGGGCACCAGCACTAGAGGCAAGACCCACTCACTATCCGAGATAGGATAGGTAAATCTTGCATCCAATAATTTTTGCAATTCTTCTTTGACAATATCCTTAAGGGATGGATTCATTCTCCTCTGAGGCTGCCTGACTGGTTTACAATCTTCTTTAATGTAGATGTGATGGGTATAGATCGAAGGATGGACTCCTTTCATATCCTTATAGCTCTAGGCGAAAGCATCTAAATGATTGTTCAGTAAGCTACACAACTCCTTTTCATGGGAAGGAGATAGGGAGGAGTTGATCTTTAAAGTTCTTCTAGGACCAAAATCCACATTCTTAACTCTGGGAGAGGTTGGATCAGTCACACAGAGGTCCACTGAGGTGCTGGCTTGGGTATCCTCCACCAATTCTCTAAGGACAGTGCACTGGGAGGTGGATTTTGAATCAAGGTCTCAATCAAATCATCCTCAGTTTGAGGACCTCCCTTAGTGGTTTCTATTGTGCACAAGGGTGCAGAATAGACCTCATCCTCATCTCCTTCTTCCAACCAAAGTGGTAAGTCATGTTCTAGCAGAGGCTGGGCAGGAGGGTATAGGACTAGATGCTTGGACATAGGATCATTTTTGATGGTCATGTTTCCATCTCGGCAACTGATGTAAGCATCCGCAGTGGCTAACCAAGGCCTTCCCAAAATGGGGGGGTATCCAGTAAGCTTTGCCTTTGGCTGAAGGACGAAGAAGTCCGCAGGATACTCCCAAGAGTCAACAGAGACCAAGACATCCTCCACAATCCTTTCGAGAGTCACGGTGGAGTGGTCTGCCAATTGCAGGATTGTCGAAGTCTTCCTTAAGGAACCTTGAAGGTTGAGTTTAAGCATGGTGTCCCTGGTCATCACATTAATGGCAGCCCCTAGATCAATCAAGGTATGGGGGATAATGGTGCCATTGATGTGGACATAAACTACATGACTCCCAGGGTCCAAATACTTTGGACAAATTACTTGCCCCAACATTAGATCGGACAGTTGTCCGATGACATTGATAGTCGAGGCATCTCTCTTTCTACTGCCTCGGTGCCTAAAACACTTCTCCTTAATCAATTTGTTGTATATTGGTACATCTTTGATGGCCTAGAGAAGGGGTCTTTTCACACACAACTGTTTCAATTCTCCCAGAAGTTCAGTCTCCTCTGGGTTTGGTTGCGTGGTTACTGTTAGTCGCTCAGGAAAGGGTGGAATGGCTTTGGGTTCACTTTCCTATTTCTCTTCCCCGTCCTCTGGGGGAGGAGGTTGGCGATCTGGAAGGGTCTTTCTGGATCGCAGGTTGATCTCCTAGATCTCCACAGCATAGGTAGGACATGTTGTCTCCCCAGTGTATACTTGCTGGGCCTGTCAGTTGTTGGGGTTCGGGTTCGGTTGGGCAGGCATCTGGGGTTGTCTTGGAGGAGTAGGAGGTAATGGTTGTGGTTGAGTCGGTGGTGGAGGCAGAATGGCGGGAGGAGAGTTGTATTAGGGCCTCCACCCCGGTTGAGGTGCATTCCACTGAGGCTGTGGCTGGACATGTGAGTGAAACGAATGAGCAGTGGCTGAGTATGGTATTGAGGTGGATAAGACCACGGAGGAGGTGAAAACCAGGAAGGATGAGCAGGGGGACCCCAAGAAGGCATGTGAGTAGATTGGTTGGGGCTATAATAAGCTTGGGATGTCCCTTGCATCCCCTGCTGGTAAGGTCTGGGTCCATGTGGCCTCCTTTGGTTGAGGAAGTAGAGAGGTTCAGTGGGTGCCTCAGTCCCTTGGTACATGGCTTTGAATATGGGTAAGGTTGGGCATTGGTTTGTGGGGTGGTCCTCCTCACAAACGAAACATACCTCTATTGAGTGCAATGGACACTCATTCTTAGGGTGCTTCCTTGTACATCTTGGACAGAAAATGGCCAAAGCCCTCTCAGCTTCCTCTTTATTTTGTTGGATTCAGAAAGTATCAAGTTGCATGGCAATGGTCTGTCTCATCTCACTTTTGAGGTCTTCCATATGATTAGCAAACTCATGCTTGAAGAAGGTAGTATTAGCTGAAAGTGGATTCCCCCTACCTCTTTTTCGGGCTACCCTGGAGTGGTTTCTAAGCACAGTGTTTATGTCCTCATAAGGTAGTTGGTAAATGTCTTCTCCAGCTAGCATGTGAAGGGTATCTAGAAGGTCTTCAAGGACTCCTCGGAGCAGAACCAGCTTTAGAGATTTAGGGTCAAGTGTGCACCTGGCCCATTTATAGCTGAGTTGGAATGTTTCCTCGTAGTCCTCTAAAGACTCATCATTTCCCATGGTAATCCAAAAGATTTCTCCCTTGGTTTCCTTTGACCTACATTAATCCCGGTATTTGTTGTTAAAGGCTTGCTGCATCTGAGCCCAAGTAGTGATACTGTTTCCAGGTAACCCCATGAACCAGCGTAACGCTGCATCCTTGAGGGTAGAGGGAAAGAGTTTCAACTTTTTCTCGTCTTCTGTATAGTCATAAGTTCGACAAAGGACAACAAACTCAAACAGGAAGGTATCAGGGTCTTCAGTGGTCAATCGATGGAAATGAGGTAAGGCTGAGGGACTTATGTTCTTCATTTTCATGTCCCCGTTAGTCTCTCGGATGGGGAAGGTACCTTCTATTCTCTCATCATCGTCTCTACCATTTCTGTTGTTAGCCATGGTCTCAAAAGGAATGTTTTCTTGCTGTTCTTCTGTTATAGGATCTTCTTATATCTCACGAGGTTCACCTATAGGTTCTTCTAGATCACTGCCACCAAAGAAGAGAGAAGGGTGACTCAGTGAAGTGGTGGGGGTGTTGGGTAGGAATTTTCCAGTATTATCTCTGTTCCTACGAGACATGAAAGGATTTTTGGTTGTTTTTGATTTTTTTCTCTGCTTGTACCTGCAAAATTGAAACAGATGGAATTGAAACTAACTAAAATCTATCTTGCAGAAATGAAAATGCGGAATTGAAATGAAAGCAGGAAAAGACTAATCTATTTTGCTGAAATCAAATTGCGAGAAGGAAATACTAGACTATGCTTGCAAAATTGAAATTCTATTTTACGCTTGCAGAATTGAAATTCTATTTTACGCTTGCAGAATTGAAAGGTTAATCTACGAAAGCAGGAAATGTCTAATTTACTTTTGCAGAAATGAAATTGCAAAATGGAAATGAAATAAACTACTTAGCAGAAGGCGAGAGTAGGAAAATAGAAGAAAAGTAGCAATCAAAAATACTCTGACGCTTCCTCGGAAATGGAGCCAAAAAGAGTGGCGAGCTCCAGTATTGCAGCAATAATGCTACAACTCTTGGGACTCCCTTCTTTACTTTTATCAACCTGGTAGTTCGTAACAAACTTGGAAGCGATGGTGCTGTATGCACAAGTACTAGCTCTTGCCGCAGCTGTCACTTGGTCAGCTGGCACAAGTCCGCTAGGGGCTTAAGCCAACTTCTATGAGCTCTAAGAAGAAGCTTTTTAACTAATGGAAGAAAGCTAACTTAAAGAAGGCTGATCTATTTGCAGAAAGAAACTAGAAAGCTGAGAGGAAATGTAAACCCTAGCAAACCCTAATTCTACCATCTAACCCTACTGATGCAAGAAAGAGTATGTAAGCTACTGAAGTAGATGCCATTGATTTCTAGAAAGGTAAATACATGCATCTAAGCTACTTCTACAGTAACATCTGAAAAAAAAAAAAAAAAAACATCTTTCTGTATTTTTGAATAAGTTGCCAGAGTTATTATGCATATGTTTTCACTGTTTTTGGGTTGTGCAGAGGTGGATGGGCGAGAAGAAATGCTTGGAGGAGGTCAAGAAGGTTCAGAGAGGGCCTAAGGGGTACCTAACACCCTTCCATAGAGTTTCACTGAGTTTGGCTATCAAGAAACCTCATTCGTGAGCCTCGACAGGAAGTCTGCAGGGGTTCTACAAGATGTCTGTGATTTTCTACAGGATGTCTGTGATTTTCTACAAGATGTTAAGAAGTGAGATTTTGGTGGATGGATGGAGAGAAAAAGGTGAAGGAGTGTGGAGGTAGGGTGAGGGGTGGAGGTTGTCCAGGACTTGGTGGATGGAGTTGTGGACAGGTGTAGATGGCTGGATTTGGTTCAAAGAAGACTGAAGCAATGTTACACACAAAACTAGGGTTATGGGAGCAAATGGCAACGTGAGGCAAGGATTCTGAGTGGAGGGTGGAGTGGATGGTGCTGATGGAGAATAAGCAGATGAAGGAGTGGTACAGGCGCTCTGCAAGGCGTTTTTCCAACTGATCCAATGAAGACTTGTAAATTCAAAAAACCTAATTACGTTGACCTAATCTGCTAGCTGCCAGTAAAGAGAATGAACAGAAGTGTGACCTGCAATGAAACCATGTATTTTAACTCATGCAACTAAGCAAGCAAAAGTCTGAACTTGTAACCAACTTCTACACATGAAAATCAAACACTAGTGATTGCATGGCAAAGCAAAATCAGTGTTTTTGTGGGCAGCAAAGTTATCCTGATCCCAGCTCCTGATCCTACTGAAGGAGAGGTGAAACCAGAGATGTTTGATGGCCCTTTTCTTGAAGCTTTTTCCCGTTAACAACCTATCAACTAAATCTGAGCATCAAAAGTCTTTCTAACCATTAACAATGACCTAGTTAATCAACAAACTTTAATCTACTTAACATAAATGTTTTTGCAAATGCATAAAGAACAAATAACAATACATAAAGGAGGCCTTAGCACTCGGGTTGGGCCCAACCCTAAGAGCTGCAGGCTCCTATAAAGAACTCAGATCTGATGCCAAGTAAAGTTGCTTCTCATTATTCAAAAATAACCATCATATGAAAGTTGTACAACAGTAGCTACAAGAAAACAGGCTGAGCAAAATGACATCACTATAGTGAAAAAATACCAACAGTTCCAAAAGTAAACTACGAAGGCTGAGGCCTTCCTATTTGTACATTACTAGGGGGCTAGCAGCCCTCCTAGATTCAAGGGACTCGGCTGTCCCAACTGCTAGTAAACAGTCACTCTTCCCAAAACTGCTTGGCTGCCTTTAAAACTCGTTTTGGTGGCCTGTGGAGCTCGCAGTTGAGGGTGGAGATTTCGAGGAAGGCCATTTAATGTAAGAGACAACCTCCCTACGAATCCTCCCCTCAAGCTTGGCTGTCAGCTGACCCATGATTGCTTGGTTTTGCTCCAAAATTTGTCCAAAAATCCTGAAATAACCACGTATTAGCCTCCTAGGTAGAGTGACCACCCTTATTCGTTCAAATAACATAAACATACTAGAAAAACATGCATAATCTATGAAAAATGGAGGATTGAACAAGGACAATTAGGAAAAATGAGCCCAATAGGTTACCCAATTTGGGGGCTCATCAATAACTTGTGCTAAAGGCCAACTTTGTGCCCAAACCTACAAATAACTCCTTCCAAAACTTGGAAATGAACTTCACATCCCTGTCTGACACAATCTTCTTTGGAACACCATGTAGTCTAACCACATATTTGATGAACACCTATGCCACATCACTAGCTGAGAACGTAGACTGCACCGAAATGAAGTGTGCAACCTTTCTTAACCCGTCCACAATGATCATGATGGAATCATGCTGCTTCACTATCTTAGGCAACCCTGTGATGAAGTCCATGGAAATGACCTCCCATTTCCATTCTGGAATTTCAATTGGCTGTAGCAGTCCACCTAGATGTTTACACTCTGCTTTCACTCATGACAATCAAAGCATCTCACTACAAACTCTGCTACATCCCTATTCAAATTCGACCAATAGTAATATCTCTTCACCGTTGTCAGTGTCTTTTGATAATCTGGGTGACTTGAATATGGTTTCGCATGAAATTCCCTCAAGATCACCTTCTTAAGCTCACTACTATTTGGTACATATATCCTGTCTCGGAACTTGACCAATCCATCTGATGTAAGACAATAATCTATGCCCTGTGAACCTGCACCTGCACTTGTACCTGTACCTATACCTGTACCTGTACTTCCACCTGTACCTATACCTGCACTTGTACCATGACCTGTACCTATACCTGTACTATCACCCTGCTGCAACGTGTGCATAATCTCCATATACCTGCCATCTTGTTGTACTACCTGCAAGATCCTATCTTGTAAGTCTGTCCCATAAGAGCTCACAACTGCCAAGTGATGTACCTATACCTATCTTCTGAGAGCATCTGCCACCCTATTCTCTTTACATTTGATGTACCTGATCTCAAAATCAAACTCACTGATTGTGGCCAACCATGTAGCTTGCCTGACATTCAAATTCGGCTGGTCAAACAAATACCTCAACCTAATGTGATCACTCATAAGCAACAACTACCTGCCAAGGAGATAGTGTCTCCACATCTTTAATGCATTTATAATCGCTGCTAAAAAAAGATCATGTGTCAGGTAGTTTTGCTCATGCTCATTTAATTTCCTGGACTCATAACATACCACCTGTCCACCCTGAATAATGAATCTGCCAAGCATTCTCTTGAAAGCATATGTGCATACCACAAACTCTTTTTCCAGATCCACAATTTGTAGCACTGGTGCATGTGTCAACAACTAGTTATGCTGCTCAAAGCTAGCTTCACACTCCTCAGTCCATTCAAACTTCTTACCTTTCCTTTGTAATGATGTAATGGGATAAGAAATCCGTGAGAAGTTCCTGATGAACCTCCTATAAAAGCCTGCCATACCCATGAAAGATCTCACCTCATCCACATTCTTAGGAATTACCCACTCCATGATGGCCCTTATCTTCTATGGATCTACTGCAATACCCTCCTTGGAGACAACATGCCCCAAGTAGTGTACCTTAGTCTGAAAGAAGCTACACTTTCTAAGCTTAGCATACAACTAATGCTCCCTCAACAACCTAAACACTGCTGCTAAGTGCCTGGCGTGCTCTTCCTCATTTTTAGAATATGCCAGTATATCATTAATGAATACAATAAAAAACTTATCCAAATATGGATGCAACACACTATTCATCAAACACATGAATATATCTGGAGCATTAGTTAAGCCAAATGGAACAACAAAAAACTCATAATGCCCATACCTGGTCCTGAACACAGTCTTGTAAATGTCCTCCTCTTTGATGCGTACCTGATGGTATCCGAATCTCAAATCAATCTTCGAGAACACTGTTGCTCCATTCAACTGATCGAACAAGTCATTAATACTCGACAAAGGGTATCTATTCTTGATAGTCACTTTGTTCAACTACTTGTAATCAATGCATAATATGAGAGTACCATCTTTCTTCTTCACAAATAAGATCGGTGTGCCCCAAGGTGATACACTCGGCCTAATGTATCCTTTTCCAACATTTCCTTCAATTGCAATTTTAACTCAACTAGTTCAAGTGTGCTCATCTTGTAAGGTGATTTAGATGTTGGACTACCCTTGGCACTAACTCAATAGAAAATTCTACCTCCCTGTGAGGTGGAAAATCTATAATGTCCTCAAGGAATACATCTTGAAACTGCTGAAACATTGGATATATGTTCAACACATCTGCATCCTTAACCTCCTTACCCTTATCACTAGAAATGTGTACTACAAATAGCTTGCACCCTTTCCCGCGGCTACACTTTTCTTGCATAGTTGTCACCATCCTAACTGATGTAGCTTTCTTATTACCTTGCAAGGCTCTTGGTTCTCCATTGTCATCAACAGACTCAATAGATTTGTCATAGAAATCTACCTTGGTTCTATGTCGATACAACCAATCCATGCCCAAAACATAATGTATGATCCCAATGGTAACACATTCAAATGTGCTACTGTAGGCATACCATTTAAATCAAATGCGCAAGCTCTTACCCAATGATGAACTTGCTTCTTTGTACCTGTGGCCAAATGAACTAACCAAGACTCTGCATGCAATTCCTTATTCAAACCACACTTATCCACCAAGTATGGACTAACATAGCTATAATTAGATTCAGGGTCAATCAAAATAGAAATAACTTGATCACAGAGCTTACCATCCATCTCAATGATAGATACCTGGTGTTCTGCTTGCCCGTTGTGCCTCCTGTGCACTATATATCTTAGGCCTTCCACCTTGATGCTACAGACAATCTCTCCTAAGGTGTTCCTCATCACATGTCCAACACTCCAACCAACGAGTGCCCTTACCTCTATGTTGCTACTGCTGCTGTGAACCATGTCCCTTTCCAGCTACATTAAATCTCTTTTGCGGAGCCACATTTTCTTTCCCATCTGCATGTTGAGGCCTTACCCTCGTAAGCTTCTATTTTCCTCTACCTTTGTCTTTTCCCTTCCATCCATGTTGAGATTCATTCTTATGCTTTGATTTCTCATAACAATGCTTCAATTTCCCAATGAATTCCTCAAGTGATTGGGGCTCATTATACTCAATCCGATCTCTAAATACTAATGGAAAATCAATAAAAAATATCTGACCTTTAGCCTTCTCATCAGCAAGATATGGTACATACCTCAATAGTTCCAGAAACTTGGTCATGTACTCTTCGTCTGTCATTGATCCCATCTTTAACTCATATAATTATTTTGCCTTACTACCATAGTACCTTTTTGACAAGTACTTCTTCCTTAAAAACCTCATGAATTCCCACCAGCTCAAGTCATCTGTCCTGATGTCTCTAACCCGCTTAACATCTTCCCACCAGATGTCTTCTTTACCAAGTTTGAAGCTGAAGATAGATATTATAGCCTTCACATTATCTGTGTACTCATGCAACTCAAAGAATTTTTTCATCCCAAGTATCCAAGCCTCTACATCTTCCAACTTCTTCACATCTCCATCAAAAGTATGTGGTTTTGCTTTCTAGAATTCATCCAGTAAGTATCCCCTATAATTCCTCTTGTAAGGATGATAACGATGACGATCATGATGTCTACCAGAACTAGAACTAGAATAATACATGTACTCATAGCCCCTCCTTTCCAAAGTGTCCAAAAACCTGCCATATCTCACTGTGTCAGATCTATCTAACCGGTGTCTACCAAGAGATATACTTCCATATGTTCCATTAGTACCATCCTCATGTGCATCGTTGATCCAAAGCGACCCTTGTCGCTGCAATTCTGACAAACTATGAAGAAGTATAACATTGACCTCTACTTGCTTCTCTTGTGCATGTATGATCTGATCATTATTTGCCTTACAACTCCTTATCTCTTCCTTCAAGCTTCTCAATGTATCATCCAAATCAGAAGTAGGCCCCACACCATGTTGCTCATCTGATGCATAGGGAGATTATACATAATCTACCACCTTGCTAGCCATTTTATATTTCTCTTCATTGAATGCATAATATGTCAGATAAACCAAATCACAATAAATCAACGTACCTCAGTATAGCTCGGGGAGGACACCTTGTCTACAAGATCACCAAATCAACATGATACATGTATACCATAGACATATTAACTTATAGACATTCACAAGTAATTGTATCAACACATAGTCATCACTCTAACTAGGATCCAGTCATCAATGCAAGGCCATATAAAAAATGCATGTTATGACCTCATGCATGACAACAACCATTACTCCATTATACACATTTCTACATGCAACTGACAATATGCATAAGAAATTCCTAGCCAACTAAAAATATTCATAAACGCATGTAGTCGAACATAATTGATCAGTTCTAGCAATCATCCTACAAGATGGATACATGTAATCAAAATATTCAAAACGTAACCTAACATAAAAGGATGTAAGTAGGTGACATAAAATCAACATGTAAGCAACAAATATCCATATACAGTCAGTCACATACTCATGTCAAACACTCTTCACGAAATCAACATCAAATTCTCCATGATAACCATACTACAACTCTAATCCAATATCAAGAAATTGCAACAAGTATATAAGTGTAAGAGGCACACATGCAAATAACATGCATGCATGACTAACACATTCAATCCATCCCATCTGAGAGTTGAACCATACTCTGATACCACTTTGTAACACCCTCCTCCCACATCCACCCAAGTAACCATGTCAACCAGGGTAAACATGAGACGAGAGGCTACTATGATCAGATTTGACCTCCTAGGTGACATTAAGGAAGTGGAATTGACAAAACATCACACAAAGTCATCCAATACCATCAACAGAACCCTCAAAAGACAAGTTAGCCACTCAGACAGCCTGTCCCTAGGTCCCACTGTTGCTCTAGACCTCTGAGGCCAATGATATGGGCAAGGGAGCAACCAAAGACCTAAAGTCACTCTCATAGGTGTTATGAGGAATTTTGCATCTACAGATAAATACTAATTCCCTAGGTAGCTAGCTATACCTAGAACAACAGAATTAAAGTGCTTATCCTTTTTCTATAGATGATAAATAAGACAAAGGGAATCAAAGTACCTACTTGTTCTTCCGCTTTCCTTTTGTCTCCTTTGTTTGACTCCCATCGCTCCTTCTTGAACTTAAGTCTCTCCAAAAGTACCTGCAAACATAAAAAGAAGACAGAGAACCAATCAAAGCAAGAGATCTATCGAATACAAGTAAATGGAATCAGATACATTCACACATATAAACATCATATATCAAGATAAGCATATGGAAAAAGGTGTAAACAACTTTATTAAGTAGAAGGAAGAATTACAACCATGAAGTTTGATCAAATGTCACTCTTCCATCTTGGGTTCCAACCAACATCACATCAATAGCATAGCACTCTGGTAGCATAACAACACTTGCTTATAATCTCAATCTTCACACCAACAATATCTCCTTACAAATTCTCAAAGTCCAGCCCCTGATCACTTATATGAGTGCTCAATTTATAGGAAAATGGAGGAGGTTTTGTCACAAGTGAGGATATTGAATGGCCTTCCAAACTTAGAGTTAGTTTCCATGGAGGAAGGGATGAGAGGATAGGAGGTTACTTAATTCATTCCCTATCCAATTTCGAGCTCATAGGAGATGATAAGTGTGGGAATCTTCTAGATGACTCCAGAGGATAAGAATATTCCCAGAACCCTATGTGAATTTCACTCAATCTCGCCCAACGTAGGTCAAAGTGGGCCTAGGTGATCTGCAAAGCACCCTGACATGGGCCTACCTACACTAAAGCGCACTTACCCCTATCCAAGGCTGCACTGGTCCCTCAAGGAGGAAATTTTGGAGGGTTTCGAGCCAAAAAAGTCTTAGGGAAGGAGGCATTCAAAATGATGACTTGTCTAGGGCATGTAGCAATTGAATTAGGGTTTGATGAGCCCTCATGGTACTGATTTGAATGATGGGAGTGATGTGCCCAAATGGATCTGTAATAGCTGCCCCCTAAAGCATGAAGTCGAAAATAATGATGTCGAGTGATATGATTTACAATGTGATGAGGAGGTTCCGAAGTGGTTGGTGACCTGCATCAATTACAATACATAATATCATGATATTTTGATTTTTTCTCATGAATCGCTGAGGGAAGGCATACCCATGCTCAACATATAAACTTTCATTACAAGTACATAAACAGTCGTCTATAGATATAGACCCATGATAGGATGACCATCAATGTAAAGCCATTGTACGGATGATTTGGTACATTTCCTGAAATCGCAGCCCGGATGGATGAAACTAGATCTGGGGTCTTCTATCTTGTTCAATCGTTCGCTCAAGTATGAGTCTAACCATGCGAATATGTGATCTGAAGTCAAACATGGGAAGACACTGTTTGATTACTAGCCAATGATGTAAGCCGTTAACAAAAGCGAGAGAAATCATCGATAATGATAATGATCCTCAAGGTACTGCAGTAAATTCTTCATGGTGTGAATGGATTTTTTGATGTCGAACACCATACAAAGTCCTTCGGTCGAAGGCCAGTGATGTCAACCTATCGCCGGAAGCAAGAAACCCACCATTGATATATGCAAGCTTTAAGGTACTGGAAGGATGTTTCTAAGTCAACTTCTTGGATAATGTGCTGATGCCGACAAGAAGCGACTCGTCACAAGAGGGCCTTGACATATCCCACATCAACGACACGAAACAAATGTAATGATTTTGGAGATGAATTTTGACTGACGACACAAGGTTCAGGAATGGCACTCATGAAAATGAAGGTTTATGAGTATTGCAAGGGATGAATTTTAAACTGAGTGACTTCTCTTGAACATGTTGGCGACACTGAATGGATTGGCAGCATTGACCCAAAACAAAAGTAATGGATGGTATGATAGACCAAGGTATGATGACCATCAAGAAAATAACCCAACCCAAATAGTCACAATGATGAAGTGAAAGTGTCATGTTCAAGAGCGACCTGCTACCATAAAGTGGTTTATCCCTTTCTCCATTTTCCCCAGTCATTTCCGACCAATACCTCTTTATTTTTTATCAAGCTTGAGGAGGATAACGTATGCTTGTTGTATAATTGCACCCTTCGGGTGAATCCATAGCTATGTGATGTTTTAACGAGTCTAGTGAAGGTGAAACTCGGTCTTGTCATGATGGACAAGTTTGTTTCTATTTGATGTTTTAACGAGTTTAATGACAATGAGAACTTGGTACTTTTCATGTTTAGAGAGTTTGAAAAGGGACAAAAAGAAATCTCCACAAGTTCTTGTTTGTATATTTGTCTCTCAAGTCTGAAAAAGTGTAAAACAATATAAGAGAGAACCTATTGACCATGTTTGATCAACATATTCCTTTTTCGTAAGTAATCTATCTTAGTCTGGAAAAGGGTTAAACTTATACTGAGTAGATGTCATTTCCAATCTGTTAACGAGCTAAAAAGGACAAGCACTCAGCAATATTTTCATATTTCGAGAGTCTGAAAGAGCTTAAAGAGAACTCCACTTTGAGGAACGAGTGGTGTCTAGGATAGCAACTGGTTCCAGTGATGTTGAAACTTCTCCAAACATGTTGATTTATGTGAAGAGGTTGGCTAATAATACCACTCATTGCAACTGTTCCTCAAAAAGGGTAAAACAACCAAGTGAAAGCGTATGATTGGCTAAGCAGATAGTGATGATGGAAGGAGAAAAACCAAGGCTCATCTGACGGAAAAGGATGATATAATGGCAATAACGAGGGTTAAAATAGAAATGGGTTCATTTTTACACAAGCTTGAAACGAAAAACTATGCTTGGATTCAATTTCATTTTTAGACAATCTTGAAACAAAGAACTATGCTTGAATTCAATTTCATTTTTACACAAGCTTGACGTGAAGAACTATGCTTGAATTCAGTTTCATTTTTACACAAGCTTGAATCATGAAAAACTATGCTTGAGATTGGTTTACATGCCCCAGAATGATGACTCGATTCTAGGTGCATGCCCCCCAAGCTTCATTACATTCACCTAAGTAGACTACTCATGGCCATCAGGTGGATGGAATGAAGGTTCATTTACGAGATCAAAGGAAAGGCTCGATTGGGATTTTACGAGATCTAATCAAAGACTCGAATTGGACCTTGCTCCAGGGGACCTTGTTTCATTTTTTAAATGAGCTTGACACAAGACAAGGTACTCTGCTCAGATTCCTTGTTTCAATTTTTAATGAGATTGACACAAGACAAGGAACTATGCTCTGATTCCTTGTTTCATTTTTTAACAAGCTTGACACAAGACAAGGAACTATGCTCAGGGACCTGTTTCATTTTTTAATGAGGTTGACACAGTAAAAGAACTATCCTCATATTCCTTATTTCATTTTTTAATGAGCTTGACACAAGACAAGGAACTATGCTCATATTCCTCGTTTCATTTTTTAATGAGGTTGACACAAGCCCAGGAACTATCCTCATATTCCTTCTTTCATTTTTTAACGAGCTTGACACAAGACAAGAAACTATGCTCAGATTCCTTGTTTCATTTTTTAACGAGGTTGACACAAGACAAGGAACTATCCTCATATTCCTTGTTCATGACCCATAAGTGGTCATGAATTCCAAGAGGTTCTCATCAGATGGGAGAACAATGCTCTGGAAGGAGAGATCTGTTTCCAATGCTCCCAGTACGTAATGTACAAAATCACGGAATTGATCGTCCATTGATGTAGTCATGGAACAGTTTGCCAGATAATTGACTCGTGGCGAGGACGACACCATTGGTACAAAAGGACCATTTAGGGAAGATGGTTGAATGGAAGCCATATTTGGATTGGGAAATGAAAGCTGGTAAATGGTGACAATTCTGCCTTCATGTGGGAAACACATCACTTGAAAGAGTGTTGAAACAATAGCTCCCATGTCATAAACATAGTCGTGCCCAAGAAGTAAATTGTAATCTAAAGGGCTTGGGACTACCATCACATTGAGATAAACAAATTTTCCTCCCAAAGTAATAGGCAATTGAGGAAGGATCCCTAATGGTTGACTAGTTCCTCTGTTAAAAGCAAATAGATTTTGGGTAACAGGCACAAGTGGTAGCGAACTGAGCACTTTCTAAGTAGTGGAGGAAAGGATACTCATAGATGCACCTTCATCTATAATAGTGCTAGGTACAATCATATTACAAACCTGTACTATGATCTGGAAAGGCACATAAGAAGGAAGACGATATCCTGTCAGTCGATTCCAATCAAAGGAAGTGACCAGACTACTTGGAGGGGGTACCATAGAAATGGGAGAATTAACCCCATGAGTTACGAGAATGAGATGATTTTCCTCCTGCCTTGATGGAACAGGAGGGTTGTCTCCAAGCTCATTCGAATCTGAAGAAACGAAAAGAACCTGAGTGGTATCATACTCACTCTCTACGAGAAAGGTACAATTAACTGAAGGTGGAATCGGGTCAATTGTTACCTCAACCTGTGATTGGTCAGGTATAGACTCATGGGATTCACATTCAGAGAGAGTGGGTTTGACCGACGGTTGATTTGGGTCAGTCACTTTATCAACTAGTGAAGGATTAATGGATAGTCTCCTTTACCTAGATGGAAGTCACTGCAGTGAAGCAGGACAATTATCCAACACTTTTTTGGCTTCATCCATATAGGGACAAAGGTGAATGGGGTGATTCCCTTCACATAACCTACAGGGAAACTTAACTTTACCCTTCTTTCCATGAACTTTACTACCACTAGTTGATGGTGTGTCACCAGCATGATCTCCAGAAGTTGATGACACAGGATGATGTGAACAAGAAGACCATTCTTCTAAGATCTGAGGAATATCAGGACAATTTCGAAGAAGATGGTCTCTCGTACAAAGTTTGCATGGATATCGAACTTTGTGAGGCTTATCAGACAGTTTCTCATTAGAAGTTGCATTCAAAGAAATGGTTGCTTGGTTGCCCCCCTGCTAAATTTTCTTCTTCTTTTTCTTAGCCACTTGGTTACTAGTACCAATACTTTCACCAAGAGAAGAGGAATAAGGGGAGGAAGAAACAACTGAGGAAGAAGGCAAAGGGTCAACTTTAGGATCAACTGGAGGTTAATTTTTTCTAGTTGGAGGAGTACTCGATTGCAGAGAAATCATGACATTTTGAACCAAGGAGGTTGAAAACAACCATACTAGTAAGCCAATGGTAAGTCCCTGAAGGGACAATGTAGCCATATAAGGAGCACCAATATTTCTGGAAGGAGGAAAAGGACTAGGATTCCCATCAAAAGGAATTCCTTGACCGATGGACTTTGGATTTGTCACCATATGTCTCAACCTAAGATCAACTAACGAGTGAGCATGGAGGATGTTATCCATGGTCAATTAAATTTATTTTAATCAAAATAACAAAAAAAAAAACAAAAGAGGGATGATCTAGGCAAAAGGATTACCAAGTAACTGTGAACTGCAGAATACCCCCTGACGAACCGAGAAGTACGGGCAGACAATCTCCTTGAATGCTGTGTTCGATGTATCACAGTGTACAAGGCGACCGAATCGGTTACCTAAGGATGGATAGAAACGTAGTGTTCTCCCATATATACCTGAAATTACATGGAGGCCCAATCCGTATTAGCACTGTCTAATGCGAAACCGCACAGTGAGAGAATTCCAATATACTTTACGTATTGTAACACCGCCCTATATACCCGAAGGTACGTGGACGAGCTACGATATACTCACGTACGTGGAATGAGGTATCACACTCGGGATGTATCACAGACAAGTTAGCGACAACTGCTATGTTTTACGATGCCGGAACACGTCTCTAGCCTAGAACCTCTAAATGTTATGCGTTAAGTTACAATGCTCCATTAGGTTAATTCAAATGAATTTTAAGTTGATCTTCTTTAGAATTTTCCTTTCAAGGTTCACCACATGATGTATGTTTTCAATTCCTAGAATGAAACTATTATGATAAACATTCTTTTCATTCAATTTGAACAATGAAAACCTTAGCTAGAAAGGGATAGAGCAATCAGATCTTTGACAAAGAGCAAAGAGCACATCTAATGCAATTTCCCTAACTATTCCTATCAAGCATTCACAAACTACAATATGCACAATGCAAGTTTTTCTTTTCAATTCCCTTAATGTTGAAATGAACAAAAGGAAACTAATGCACATACAATCAATCAATATTTTTGCAAGAATGAAGACTTTACGACAATTCCTTTTCGAAAGAAATGAAGACTTTTACGACACTTTCTTTTGAACAAAGATTAATCGACTATAATCTAACTTTGATAATGAATCGATAATGATAAATAAATCAATTAAGAAACATTAATCAATCAAGTCAAGGTAGGGCTAGGAAAGGAAATACAATGTTGATTTCAGAGACATAACATTCATTGATCATTCAGAAAGTGGAAATAGAAGGAAATTTGACCTAAGGTGGATCAGCACAGGTCTGAATGGGAGATAGTGCACTGAAAGGCACTGTCTCTAAGCCAAGGGTGCACTGATCAGTGCACTGTCTCTAAGCCAAGGGTGCACTGATCAGTGCACTGTCTCTAAGCCAAGGGTTCACTGATCTGCGCATTGTACCCTAAACAAGGGTGCACTAATTGCAACACATTCCTAAAGTAGGCATTCTAGTGCAAATTTTGACCAAAAAACTTCAAAAAGGCTGAAATAAGATCAATGAAAGCAAGTAAAGTCTACTAGAGTGTACTAGGATGAAGGTAAAATACCCGGAACAATGATCATTTCCCAGCAGAGTTGCCAATTTGTTATGAGGAATTTTTCATCTACGGATAAATACTAATTCCCTAGGTAGGTAGCTATACCTAGAACAACAGATTTAAAGCGCTTATCCTTTTCTATAGATGATAAATAAGACAAAGGGAATCAAAGGACCTACTTGTTCTTTCACTTTCCTTTTGTCTCCTTTGTTTGACTCTCGTCACTCCTTCTCAAACTTAACTCGCTCCAAAAGTACCTGCAAGCATAAACAAAAGACAAAGAACCAATCAAAGCAAGAGATCTATCAAATACAAGTAAATGGAATCATATAAATTCACACATATAAACATCATATATCAAGATAAGCATATGGAAGAAGGTGTAAACAACTTTATTAAGTAGAAGGAAGAATTACAACAATGAAGTACGATATGTTGTCACTCTTCCAGCTTGGGTTCCAACCAACATCACATCAATAGCACAACACTCCAACATCATAACAACACTTGCTTATAATCTCAATCTTCACACCAATAGTATCTCCTTACAAATTCTCAAAGTCCAGCCCCTGATCACTTAGATGAGTGCTCAAATTATAGGAAAATGGAGGAGGTTTTGTCATAAATGAGGGTATTGAATGGCCTTCCAAATTAAGAGTTAGTTTCCACGGAGGAAGGGATGAAAGGATAGGAGGTTACTTAACTCATTCCTTATCCAATTTTGAGCTCATAGGAGATGATAAGTGTGGGAATCTTTTAGATGAATCTAGAGGATAAGAATATTCCCAGAACCCTATGTGAATTTTGCTCAATCTCTCCTAGTGCAAGTCAACATGGGCCAAGTTCTTTGCATAGCACCCTGACATGGGCCTACCCGCACTGAAGCGTACTTACCCCTATCCAAGGTTGCGCTGGTCCCTCAAGGAGGCAATTCTGGAGGGTTCTAGGCCAAAAAACTCTCAAGGAAGGAGGCATTCAAAATGATGACTTGTCTAGGGCATGTAGCAACTGAATTAGGGTTTGATGAGCCCTAATGGTACTAATTTGAATGATGGGAGTGATGTGCCCAAATGGATCTGTAACAATAGGCCTGTCTACCAACGATTGTGGATTAAAGTTGTCATTTCTGTGCCAATGAACTCGAGATTTAAGCCACTTTTTCAGGACCAGAGCCCAGGCCACTACCCATAATGGAATGATAACTTAGAATGAATAAAAGTACAGGGAAATAATGATGCAAAAGCAATAAGTTGATGAAGACCTTAACCAGACCCCTACTAGCCATGACAGACATTTCATCAAACAAGTCATCAACATGTAACCTACATGTGTAAACAATAGAATTAAGTGTAGGGATCTCATAATTATCTTAGAATTTCTATAAACCATTGTTCCCTCTTTCCAATTGCTGCATTATCCTCTATTAGGTCATAAACACATTATCCATTCATATACAAGTAAAAACATGATGAGAGGCATACATAGTTGTTGTCATAAAATGTGCATATAACCAACATAATAGGAACATAAATACAATAAACATATCAACCATAAAAATCCATATATACATCAATACATTTGCACATATAAATCAAGGGAATGAATTTCTCATTAATGAATGCAATCAACCAACTGGAGATGTGACTACCATGTTCCACCCGACCATATATTGACTAATCCAAGTCTCTCTTCAGCCAATCACCCCCTGCCATATTCCAAGCATGAATGTGGGACTCATAGAACACATCAAAAACACCAATCAATGTGGATTCCACTGGATTTCTCCGCCTACACCGTGAGGAATTTGAATGCCTCCTAGTCTCTCAGGTTTTACCATGCATTTGCAGTTTGATCCAAGGATAACTAGGCCCTAAACTGAGACATACTCTCCAGGATTTACTATGCATTCCATCCCGGAATTGCTAGGCCCAATGAAGAGAAAATCCAACTATTGGATTTAGCGTATATACCACCATTCATCGACAAGGATTCCTAGGCCCACCAAGGCACACAATCTACCTTTCCAGCAACCCACAGTCCAATTCAGGGGTTACTATGCCAGTGGCTTCATGCATCCTCAGTTTGGTTCAGGAACCACTACACCATGTGTTTGTCAATTCAGAGATCCACCCCACTAAGCTTCGAATCCAATCCGACCATCCCACATAAATTGAATGAGAGAACCCATCTCATCAAAGTTACCAGGAAATGGTAAGGCTAGGCTGAAAATAATATCACACCTAGAAAAACCCATGCCATGGTAGAAAAGAAACACATGAAATCCCATGCATGCCAAATCTAGCAAGGAAAATACACATGCAAGTCGATACCTACAATGAAGCCTGATATAGTTGCTTGATCATACCTTTCCCTGCTTTATCTTTGCTTCCTCTTGCCTTCTTTGCCTTTCTTGCTCCAATGCCAAATTGCTCCAAGGAAACTATAACTGTCCAAGAGTATATGAGAGAGAGAGAGAGAGAATAATGGAAGAGCTCCAAAGATAAACTAACAAAATGATACCAACTGATCTTCAGAAGCCTTATTATGAATGGGGCCTCTATTTTCTTAATTTTCCATTATTTTCCTCCTCACATGCAACCTATGACCTTTCACCTCCTTTTTCTCCTAATTTCCATTATTTTCATAAATAATTGTGTCAAAAATGCAATTTTTCCTTTCCAAAGCCTTAGCCATTGCCTTTGCCAATTTCCTTAGCCATAAATAACCAAATGAACACACCCCCTAGGATGTCTTTCCCAACATTCAGCTTGGAATAAGTGTCCATTCATCTATGGTTATTGTTTTTAACTTTTATTACATGCAATTTTCACCAGGGTGGTTACAGATCCCCAAGGTAATGTTGGGTAAACTCAACGTAGTCATAACAGGTGTAGAATACACTCTAGGTAGGGGGGGGGGATAAGAACGATATATGACTAGAAAGGTAATGGCCTGGGGGAACTGCTCCGAGATGGTTAAGGATTTGGGGAATAGTTTTGGGTGGAAAAGGATTAGGAGAGACACCAATAGAAGGAAATGATCCTTGAGGAGTAGTATCGAAAGGCTGGGTTGAGTTAGGAACAATAATTTGCAGAGGTGTTGACTGTTACGAAGGCATACTAGATCATTTGTGGGCAGCCCTTGATGCTTAGAGCATGCAAACACTGGATGAGCTAAGCACGGAAGGAGTAGGTCGTGGACCATAATAAGCATCAAGTAGTGTGGAAGCTTTGTAGACTTCAGGACAAACATTGGTGAGGGACAAGACAGTCTTATTGTCAGTCATGGAAGAGATGTTGGACTGAGGTGAAGTCTAGGCTTTGGGATCATAGTATGTCAACTGATCGACGGTGATGATCTTTCCATTAGGGGGAAAGCACATCTTGTGGTGAACCAGAGATGCAACAACCGAAATAACATAGGTATAACTATGACCCAAAAGGATGTTATAGTCTATGGGAGAATCAATGACTTCAATATTAATAGAGATGGTCTTGCCGACAACTGTGATTGGAAAATTGTGATATAAGCCAAGGGGTTGTGAGGGATGACCATCCCAAGCATGGAGAGTGATGGTGGATGGGGACAGGTCTAGGGAACCAAGTCGCTTCCAAACACTAACAAGCATCACACAGGTCGCCATTTATTAATGTGAAATTTCTTGGAAGGTGTCTAAAAGAAACTTCACTTAAGTCACTAGGTGACAAGTGACCCTAACAACAATTTGTGGCTACTTACGCTTCATATCTACAATAAAAGTGGAAAAACCTGCAACAAAAATAACATATACGATCCAAAACAACAAACAAGAATATAGATATCCAATGCAATAACCCAAATAGAAATACTTTAAGATGAATAAATTATTTTATTGATGACATTTGGTGAAGGAGATCTACAAAAGGGTCTACAAATCCCCCTCCGTGGGATGGGTCCTTTGATGTCCTTGATGCTTCAGTAATTGATCTTCTCTCTCAATATGTGAAAAAACCAGAACAATGTGAAGAACTCAAATGGGAGCTCAAAAGAAAAGAGACAATAATGGTGACGATGATAATGATCATGGTGAAGAATGAATTGAAAACCCTCTTATTTATAACAAATTATTGAGTTAATCTTGAAAATGGAGAGTAATAAAAGAATATTGACCAAATTAAGATCTAACCGTTAGACATACTTTATTATATTTTTTGTAGAGGGAAAAGATATTTAAAATGGTTAAATATCTTTATTTAGAAATAATTAACAAATAAAATGATTTATTAATTATTTCATGAGGATTAAGAATGGTGTGAAATTGAAATAATTATTAAATAATGATTTAACAATTATTTCAATAATGAAAATAAGGAATAATAAATAAATAGTGATTTATTTAATTATTCCTAGGAGATTTAGTCAAATGTGACAAGGAATAATTATTTAAACAATTATTTAATAATTATTACTAGAGAAAATAAAATAAATAATGATTTATTCAATTATTCTCATGGGTTTTTTTTTTTTTTAATCAAAAAATAATTTAATAAAAGTGGTTTACTAAATTATTTTCCACAGTGAAAGTGATTTTACTCTCGTAAAATTAATCCTACATGGTGTATTTCGATCCACCTAGCTATAAATGGCTAGGTGATCATTTTTTGGTGATAAAAACGTACATACGCGGGTCCTAAAACACTATACTGTGTACACATTTTTAAAATTGGAAAAAATAAATAAAAAGCTATTTTTCGGGTGGGGTTTATGGTTTTACCAAGAGCCACCTATAGGAGTTCGTGGCCTAAAAAATAAAAATAAAAAAATGAGGTGGTATGTATACACCCCTTGGGTATGCCTAATGAAGATCATAAGAGAGGTATCAACATTATACTCGATTTCCCCCAGATAAAGTCTTCTTTTCCTGTGCCTCCTGCACCCCCAGTCTCTAAGAAACCCTGGTTTCCTTTGCAAAGATGCCCAATCCCCTTATCTAACACCTCCTTGAATCTATTAGAAATATTTTCTTCGTGGCCCAGCTAGATGGATCTAGAGGAAGTCTTCATCAGTTCCTTTGGCCTGGATCAGGTTGTATCTATCCTATACTTACTGTTATTCATCAATAAAGAAACTCATGTCTTTTTCCCGATATATGTTTTCATCTTATGATTGATAGTCTAAATTGATATTTATGATGATATAACATATTATTATGCATGTACATTGAAATATACATTATATCTATGCTTTTTTGATTGATTTACAAGTCTAAACATCTTGGAGGAAGCATATGGTTTGGAACCTATGGGAACATCCTCAAATGTAGGACCCTCGGGTACATTCCTAATCCCAATTTTAGTAATTCAAATGTTTGGCACTCTCGTTTGAGTGTTCTTTTTTGACTGATCTATTCCACTCTGTTGGTTCTTCCAACCTTGGCCTTAGTGATTATTTCCCGCCAACACGATGGTGTGTCCAACCATCCTTTGTATTCAGAGAGGAGGAAATGATTATAAAAAGAAAGAAGGAAGTTGAAGGAAGTTACAAGTTGATAATGTGAGAATTGAACTTGGAGCTTGAGTAACTTACTGTGTGAGGGGAAACCCTTGTGTAGAGCCCAGTTTTTTTGGTGGAACTATTCACCCTAGCTAGTGGCACTTAGTTTTGGTGGTAAAACATCCATCATAGCTAGTTTGAAGAGGGAATCATTTCAGGCTCTCCATTGGCACTTAATACCCCTGTACAAACATGCCTCCCTACACCCTTCTGTGAGCTCGACCTCTCCACTGGGATCTTACTACCACCTCCTCTGTTGAAATAAACCCCCAAGCTGTTAGCCCCATGTCACTCTGAATCCATATGATAGGAGTGCAAAGAGAGGGGGAAACAAAAACCACCCAGGGGATCACCAAGCCTCCTACATTCTTCTGGGGTCCAATCCAGTAGGCCACATACTCCACTCCAAAACCTCCACAAAAAAAAGACAATTTAAATTAAAAATTAGTCTGAAATTAACTACATGCACTTCTAGGCAAGCCGATCGGTTGCACTCCTCCTGAGTGTCAAGTTGCATATAGGGTTTGCAACCACCCTTCCACTAACCACCCCAAACACCTAGTTCACTCTAATTTCCACATAGACCACCAGACCTTGCTCCACTGAACCTTCCAACCAGGACTTCAACGCTGTCAACTAGAAAAAGAGACACATAGAAGCTCCAAGCCGCACCCATTGTAAGACAATGCCACTTGAAACAAGTAAATTTCATGCCCCCAGGTCTCAAATGACTATCCCTTTCTCTAGCCCATGAGCCCAAAATACACTAGTAATCTCACCCACAGAACAACATAACATAATATAGCATTTAAAATCACAGTCTTCTGGACCAGAAGCCACCCAACTCAACCACAAAATTTCTTTGCTCAACATTCGTAACCCTCATCTCCCAAGAACCACAAACCTTTTCCACTTGCATGCCTGTCGTGTTAAATTGACTATGATCTTCCATAAGCTTCACTAACATACTGCCAAGTGAGGCATCCTTAATACATTCAACTAGCATTATTTCCACATGGGAAGGGAGATATCAGCCATCTCCCATGCCACCAAACCATTTTCTATCTCCCCCATCGGGGATTAATTTATGAGTTTTTATTTTTTTTTGTTCGGCCTTGGTGAGGCTACATCATGGTGATGTCCAACAAGAACACCTGATTAGGGTGGGGAATTAAATTGGTGACTTAACATCCAGGAGTTCCTTAATAGCACACCTGATCACCATCTATCCAAGACCCCATGGACTATGATAATACATACATTTACATACATACACACATGGAATTTTTCTTTGACATGCTTTATACTTTTTTTAATTTCATTTTTTAATTTATATATCAAATTCTAAAATATCTAACTACCAATATGAATAATCATCATTTTTTGTTGTTGTAAGTCAACAAATTCTATTAATTTAGGAAAAGTGTACATCATGATGAGATTTTAATCAAAATAAATCTGGTCTCATTCCTACCAGAATTATTGGCCGAATGATATTGATAGAAAGATACAAATAAAAAATAGAAAGCTAATTGACTAAACAGGGATTTCCCACTAAGACCAAAACTGACCAAGGATCAAAATACAACCAATTAGCATTGATAACTGATAGGATTACTCGACATTGGGTCTTTAATTTCATCTCCACGTGATTGTTGGAAGGCTTCGTGAATATGCCCCTCCATATGGGCCATCTTGCTTTCAATGCCATCAACCCTTGCATGTAGCCTCCTCTAACCTCGCTAGAGAGAAACCAATCTATCCATTATATTCCATTGGTTATGCTAGAGATCATTCATAAAAGTGATGATATCATTGCAGTTATCATGTCTGTATCAAGTCAATTTCTACACCATGGCTGTAAGCTGATGAATTTGTGCTTCAAGGATATCAAAGGGTGGCAACAGTTCAACGTTTCATGGTGAAGATAAATGTCTTTTGGAATAATCACATCATTAGGATTTGGTCGACATTTCGAACCAACTAATGTGGTTCATCCTCAGGACAAGGTGAAAAAATCAATTGATCTTTAGGAATAAATAGCATGGATGCATCATTTCCCAGAGTTAGATGTTAAAAACTAGCCGTTAGTGAATTAGTTAATAAAGTAAAAAACGATATTTTAAAAATAGGGTGTTAGGAGTTATTTATTAAGATATTGTATATTTAATTAAATAGCTATTAGGAATAAGTATAAATACAAATTAATATTCATATGGTTTTTAAATAAAATAAAATAATACTATATGGGTTATTTATTTTAATTATATTAAATAAATTAATACATGATCTTGTATTTTTTCTATAAAACTAGAGTAAGAATAAATATTATTCATTTATCATAATTCAATAATTAATTAAAAGGGGGGGTAACAAATTATCATTTGAGTTGCCTTGCTACTACTCGAGTGCCTCTCCATTGTCCACCTGCCCAACATAATGGCAATGACCATCCGCATGACCTCTTAACTCTAGATCTACCAAGAAACCAGAAGGATCAAATATCTTTTCACTCTAAAATAGGTTTTCATCTCAAGATATTTGATCCCTCTCGACACTTGGTAGATCTAGAGTTAAGTGGATCTAGGCTAGTTTATTTATTAATTATAATTATAATTATAATTATTGAATTTTATGTTTTTTTTTTTGACCTAGTCAAAATGTTAAACATTACAACATTTCTACCATACTCGGTTGTCTCAACACAATAATTTTTCATTGTAATAATGTTTAACCTCTAAGAACTCATAATATTTTTGTTTTTTCTAAAAAAATTGGTAAAATGATTTTTTCTTAAGCGTGGGGTAGGTGCAAAATTTGGACTTGTAATATATTTGTTCCTTTCCCCATCTATTGATGGTTTCCTAAACATTGTAGGAATTTTAGGTTTCCATAGGCACATATCCTCATGAGATGGGATATTTAGACTCATTGATTTCCTTGTAGGTTGATTATCTAAACATTTATAAGACGATAATTAAAATATTTGTTCTAACATCACTCATGTTAATATTCAATTTGGTTGGTATTTAGTCCTTTGCATTTTTTTATACTGGGAGGTTTTGTGACATAAATTTTTAGTCCACATAATTGACTTCAAATTGAAAAGGTGTTAACTCTTGGAATTGCATCAAATATCATATTTTTAAAAGGAAGTTATAGCTAAATGCAAAATTGAAAATGGATGTCTATTTACATGATATCCACAAGTGTGAACACTATTGTATTTGGAATCTCATAAGATAATTGTGTTTTTAATACATTAAAAATGATAAAATTCATTTTGAGCCATGCATGCGTTGTTAGAATGAGTAGGGAATTATTAATAATGTATAATAAAACCCATCTTATTAATAAAATAATTTGAATGTAGAAAATATATATGAGCACAATAAGTACCCCTTATCCTAATATTAATTTTGATTTGTTTATTTAAGTGAGAAAGGTATATATGAAGCTTGGGCCTCTTTATAAATAGGTGTTAGGATTACTTATGACAAGGATCATAACCTAAGGTGGGATGCACCTTTTAGATTATAGATCAATGTCATTATAGTCCACAAGACATTGTTAAGAGTGTATAATGAATTGAATTTAAGGGCCCTTAGGACTTGTTTACGGTGCTGGAAGTGCCAACATGTCAAGGGGATCTCCCCGATAAGAAGTCACAATTAGACCTTAGACTGTTTGGTGTAGGAGTCCCAACAGTGGGTTGTAAGGTAATGCCTTGACCACGATGTCACACAGAGGCAAGTAAGATAACCCTGTCAGTAGCAAGGGTGTGACTGATGCAGTGAGTCAAGGAATGACAATGAGAGGTTCCAACACTTCAAAGGGGGAGGAAGGTGAAGGTGAGTTCCAGGTTGAAAGGGATTAGTCCCAACTCGGCTAGGAACACACAACACAAAGGACATGCACAACTTCCAACAGAGTAGTCGACACGGATGCAACAGTCCCAACATACAAGGTAAGATAACACGAACAACACTCACGGATCAGTTTGAGATGAGTGTGACGGTTGATATAACAAGTTTCAGAGAAAGGTCTATCTGATGTCTGACAGAGCAGTAGACACGGATGGTGACAACATTAGCAACATATGCAACACATTAACAAAAAGATTCATATAATTGCATGTGAATCAGTTCATACAAAAGTACGTAAGTTAAACAACATATATCATTAAGGAAACCAAAGCAGTCCAACTACAATAACAACTTATGCATGAAAATGTGTTGGCTCTTATTATTAAAGAAGTGTACATCACAATCATACAATACACCATGTAAAACGACTAGCTCCATCAGTGGAACGTTACAACCACATCTTCCTACTCCTCCAAAGAGATGTACTAGCTCCGTGCAGTGGAGAAGCCAAGGCGCATTACAATACTATCCAAGCCTTCTTCAAGATAGTCTTAGCAGAAGGTTGGCTAACCAAAAGCCCATGCAATGAGTTATGAGGGAATATTTATAGCAAAGGGTGGGGTCACCCTTGACATTCCCCTTTGTGATAGTTCAACTACCCTCATGACTCCTCACCTACTCTATGACTATTACATCCAACTGTTGACACTTGACTTACACTTGACATGACTCGACATTACAATGCACATGTACTCATGTGAGACAACATGGCTTGAGCAAGCCTTGCAAGACACCACTGACACTCGGTCCACTGTGATGAGACCAACTCTTTGACATGCTTATGATGGTGAAGGTGGTGAGCTGATGCCAAGCTTGGTCGTCCATGATGGTGTGCATGAACCTCATGGTGACATCTTTCTGAAGCAAACTCTTGTCTCCGTTGCAACTGGTGCATTGGTTCAACCCCTTCATCCAACTCATCTGCTAACATGCGCATGGTATTCTTGGGTATGGTTGAACTAGTAACAAACTAATGCATAGTGTCAGTGCTGATCTTCAAGTGTGTGCTGGTGGTCATGCACATCAACTTGCCGAAGTACATGTTTAACCCTAGTTGGACTTGCTTCTTGTATTCGCCTTGGTGAATGTGTTGAATGGGTTGGATTGTGTGCATGCGCATAATGACATGCATGTTTCTGAATCCCTTGCATGCAATCAACCACACTACTCACCATGTCTGCTTTGTGTCAACTGATAGGATGGATCATTAACTCGTACTGGCGCAGTTTCATCCATGAGTGCGTGTTGCACCCAATGTTGTTTGTGTTCCTATTGCAACTCATTGGACTATCTGTGCAGCTTCATGTTCTTCCTGATTTTCTGCTTCAGCACATGCAACTCCTTCTTTGTTCCATATTTTGCCTTCGCGTGATCTTCATGTCGCATGGTCACTTCATAGCCTGAGTCTCCAAAGTTGCTTTCATTATTAGTGGATCTGCTTGATATTGCAACTTTGCTCTGCCTTTATGTTGTCAAAAACCTTCCTCTTGCATTCGCCGCATTCACTGCATTCAATATGATGCCTTTAGCTGTTGTTCATGATGTTGCTCACTGTGATATTGTTGCTTGATGTCCTTGTCCACGAACAACTCAATGTCTTTGTGAGTAGGTAAGCCTATGGACACTTGATTGACTGCATCCCCAAGCATGCTCTGAACGGTGTCTTCATCTCTGTTCTCTTGGAAACCAGTGTACCTGTACTGTTGAGAGGCCGATGAACACCTATGATACCTGGAGACATGGAAACACTCATAGCAAGCAATCTATCAGTTGAAAACCAAAATGAACATGTGAACTGACTTGCAACATACCTAGGTGGATGATCATAAAGGTTGTGCAATTTTGGCTAGGAGGTCGGGAGGCCGACTACCAAGACTGCACAAGGAACAATATGGGCTGCTGAGAGATTGACTGACTACTGGAACTGTGCAATGCACAGTCCAGTTGGGCAATTGGCTGCTAAGATTGCACAATGCGCGATTCTAGCTGGGAAAGACAGCTGGCCCAGGGACAAATTTGCACAAATTTTTGGGCCAAGCAGCCACTGACCTCCAAAAATGTGCAATTCAATCCAGGAGGTCAGTGCTAGGCCATAATGTGCAAATCTGTAGAGGAAGGTGAGCCTTCCTTCTCCTGATTGTGCAATGTAGCCTTGGTGAAGGCAAAGACTGGGCCAAGGTTGGCCCGACTTGCCGACAGGCAACTGAAAGAAAGTAAGTTGATGAAATGCATGGCAACACTAAGTGATAGTAGAAGTGATAAATAATGCATACAAAACATGAATGGAAGATTGAGCAAACATATCAACATACATGTGGGTGAGGTCGTTCGCCAGTTGGGCAAACGTCCATGCAAAATAGTTTCATGCATGCGACAGTAGTGAGATAGAAATGAAAATCAAAATAGAGCTAGGACAAGCTAGAATATATGTAAATGAAAGCATTCGTTCAAAGAAATCAAGAAAACAACACTCACACAAGCGAATACACAAAAAGCGACAGAAATGCTGAAAAAGACAAGCTGAGGCCACTTATCCATGAATAGCTAATCCAAATGTGTCGAAGAGTGCTGGATGTGTTGTGGGATATCAGAGATCCAATATCAATGTGAATGAATGAGCTCTAATGCATTGAATAAATAAGTTTGGTCTCAAGACACGCATGCCACAAATCTAGGAAAAAGTGACACTTGGAGAGAAACTTCTAAAACAACTTTCCATGTAACCCCCAATTGCTAAAATATCTCCCTGAATCATGGGATACCTTTTTCATGTTGCCTCTTGCTATTCCAAGAAGATCAAGTCATGCATGCATGCAAGTCAAGTTTCCTCGGTCCCGGGTGGAACTGGTCAATCAAATTGTCCATGCATGCCAGTGCTCAACTTCTTGGGAAAAATGCGCATTCTTGACTATAAGTTGGGATGAATTCCCAAGGGTATTGCACAATTTCTAGGCCCAACAGCGGACTGCTGCCCAGATTTGCGCAAATCCTAGGCTGAACAACCTGTTGATGGGAAAAACTACGCAAATCCTGCTGGGAGGGTCAACTAGCAGGATTGCGCAATCCTAAAGCACAATAGGCTATCAGAGGGAATTTCACAATTCATGTAGGCAAGGGTTGGTTGTCCTCTAGGAATGTGCAATTTTCAAGGGGAAGCTGTTCAGCCTGTAGCTGGACCAAGTCTGGGTAAGCAACCTGTGAGGGGAATGGATCGATTGTGATCGACAGGTTGCCTTGTGCGAGGAAAGCATTGAAGCTTGAGTACTTGACAAAGCAAGAAAAAGTGTTGTGTAAGGTTGGTAGGGAGGCTCCAAAACAGGCTAAGGAAAAATTTTGGAAGGTGATTGTAGTCGCTACAACAGGATTATAAATCAAACATTGTCAACATATCTCCTTCAATGTGCTTTAATATGACTTGGGACACAAACAAGAAAGGTTAGCATTAAGGATACCATGTAAAGTAAACATCTTAACATCACCTTAATATACGCATGGAAAGGAATTTGTAAGAAAAATGACTAAATAAACATCGCAATAACCCTTCCTTGATATTTAATTGGGTAGGAAATAAAATTGTGACTAATGTTAACAACATCCCAACCATCACAAGGTGAAAAAATAGCTCTTACTAGAGAGTCAATATGAAAAACTATATCATCCATAAAACATTTAAATGTAACTTTTTGGAATTGATAAGAAAACTAAAACTCTTGCTTTAAACCTATAACCTCCATATGAACCTCTTAGAAAACAAGTGAAGCAAACACATGGAAAGTCACATCAAAAATAAATCCAACAACATTGCCAAAGCATGATGTCCAAAAATGATATGAAAGCTAGAAATGAGTAGTTGAAGCTTAAAATTACTTGATGAATATGCAAGTATAGAAAGACGGTGACAAAGATCAACAAGATCTCTCTGAGTATGCAAACCAAAAACATGATCATGTACACATGATAATCTAAAGGATAAACAACTACTCCAAACAAGATACTGTACATGTGTACATTCTTCCCATCTTAAAGTGCACGTGTCAAAATAATCAACAAATAAAGGTTGTCGTAAAAAATGTAAAAGACAATGAATGCCACCATGGTTAATCAAACAAAGAGAATATGAGAATTATGTCATTGTATATTCAATGACAATTCAATATGAAGTTCTAAAACAAGTGCCTAAATGTGACTATGACCAATCATCAATCCAACCAAAATAAGTCATAATAGTGGTTAATGATCCAACCTTTTTCTATTTATACCTCTTCACCTTCAGTTTATAGGCGGAGAGATTATCATACCAATTATGGGTGTGAAAATTAGAACAATCCCTTGATGTAGATTGAGAATGCCTTCAATCAATATGATTATGATGCCTATATTCCTAAGATGTGGAAAGTTAGAATACTATTGTCAAAGGATAATAAGGGGAGAGATTTAATGATTTTGGAACAAAAAATGCAATATCGAATTCTTTTGAATCATTAATAGAAAAATCATGAGATGATGTAGAGTTAATCTCCAATGCATCATCAGTATAGGAATCATCAGATGTTCTAGGATCTAATTCATATGAAATAGCAATAGAATGAGAAAATTATGTAAGATTTGGTTCTTGTGAAATAATAAATATATAAGGATCACGGTGACTTGCATCTAGTAATGAAGTCTTATAATATCTAAGGCATTCTCTCATTAGTACAATCCTAAGATCAATAGTAGTAATAATACTTTACCCATGTTTACCAAGACACCATTTATATGACCCATCTATTAAGGTAGTATGGAACCAATAACTTTAATATGTGTTGCTCAAAATAAAGAGGTGACAACCCATGGGCATCCAATAATGCATTGGAAGGTGCATTAATAGAAGGATATAATATGAAATATGTCAATAACTTCTTCATTATCCCTTAATTAATCCATGAGGTTTCAATACGAAAGATCGAAAGTATAATCCATATCATTAAAACACAGTGTCTATTGGAGGGCTTATTCAACACTATCAATTTAACCACTAGTTGATTATGAGAGTAATTTGAATATGCAATGTAAATTAACTAACCATCAGGTCAAGTTGGGCAATTAGGGTAGTTAAAGCGAATGTGACTACTTTCCAACTAGCTTAAGGTATAAATACATGAGATCATGAATGTAAACGCATTATTAGTTATGTGGTATAGATCAAATTAAAGAGATACCTATTTTTGGTCTCACCATTACTTGTCTCTTCTTCCTCTTCTTCTTTGTTTGCATGTGTATATTATTGTATAATGTTTTTTGTATAACATGTTGCGTGAATATCTACTAATAACACTTTGTGTTATGATCCAAGCACCCTGAAAATGATAAAATTCAATGAATACAATCCAGTTCAAGGGGAAAACCTCCTTTAATATTTAATCCAATGCACAAAACAAGATATGATTATCCTAATACTAGGTCTCCATGGTGTGTGTGTGTACAATGAAATGTTCTAGTTGACTTACTAATATAACAAATAAATTAATAATGAATGCTTACTAGAGATGTAACATAGGGGCCCAAGGTCCTTAATATATCCCCACTATTTTAAATATGCTCTACCCCCAAAGATTGTAGTTGATGGATTTTCTTCATGAACTTCTCATTTTACCATGTAGTTTTTTCTAGAGGAATTTTATTCCACTTGATTAGGTACTCCATAACAGTTCATTGAATTCCACAAAAATATGCATATTTTGTGAGTCCATTAATGACCATGAAAATGACATTATTACCTTCAATTTTTTTAACCCTATAATGAATTCCACTAATATCTCTTCCCATCCTTGATTAGGTATGTGTAATGCTTGAAGTAACCATAGATAATTTACTAACTCTCGTTTATTTCTTTGCAAACCTAAAATTCTCATACAAAATTTTGAAAATATTTCCTCATTCCTTCAAAACAAATCTTTTATGATCCTTTGATATGTTTTAAAGAACCCTACACATCCTGTGATTGGAGAGTCATGGGACTCCCTTACAATTTGTTGCTTCAAATTTAATTTAGGCCATAAAATATTCTACTCTTGTACCAATTGTTATATATACTGAGTGGGGGGGAGAGTGAATCAACGTTTCATTCCCAATTACATTTTAGCTATGCATATGATTTCATTTCACAATTAATCTTGATCCATTACTTAATTAACAAGTTATTGTGTTAGAGATGTGAACATATTCAATAAACCATGAGTACCAGCAAGAATAAAACATGTTAATCAAGAAACACATCAAGACATCAAACACACATGGACACTAGGATTTTAGGTGGGAAACCAACATGGGAGAAAACCACCATTGTTTTTGGTCTTTCTTCTTTTTATTATAAATAAAACTTCTTACAATTTGTCCTAATGCAGACTCTTATCAACAAGCAGGTACCCACCTGCAAGAGGTTACAACCTCCACTAATCCTCTAGCACCTACTAGAAGGGAGATACAACCTCTAATTAAGTTTACTGGCTCCTACTACAAGGAAGCATCTACTCCCTCACTGAAGGCTACGACCCTCAACACCTCATGGACCATGTTTCACAATTTTTCATTCTAGATAATACGCTCAAACAAATATACCAATATCAAACACTGATAAAATCCAATCACTGAAGCGCTATGTACCAAACCCCTTAATACCAACTAAAGCAAACCAAGCAACTGAATATACCAGATTTGAACCAATATCAGTACTAAATACTGATGTGCCAATCATTGAATCATTGAATATTGAATCATAACTGATTACACTAAAATGCCAAACACAAAAAATTGAATACCAACATCAATATGCCAAGTCACCGAATATCAAACCAATCATTATCAATGTGCCAACCAATAATTCCAATACCAATCACTGAATATCTGACTAAGAAAACCAAGTCAAACAACAGGTAAAACCAATATGTCAATCAAATCCCTTTGAATTTTGTTAGCAAAAACCCCACAAGGAATTGTCCATTACATCATCTATCATAAACTATTTCTATCAATATAGCATCAAGTTCATCAATCTCCTAGATCCCAAAGTCACAAGCAATATGAAAGGAAAAATCAGATCTTTGTCTCAATTGTAGCAAGTCCTAGACCATATGATATCATTTTTTTTAATATATCAACATTGTCAACTCCTTCATATAGATATCAAATTCCAAGCCACATTGTAATAAGACAGAATTGACAATAAGCAACAAGTACTTCATCATATTTCATAGACCAACACTAACTCAAAAACTCTGCCTATACAAAGGAAAATTTTTCCATCATTGAGTAGCACTAATTTGTCAATAACATATCACATCCCCATACTAAAAATAATAAGAAACAACATATAAATGATCACTATCATAATATGCCAGATCCATTAGATCAGATTCCTTGGAAAATATCAAGCCAATGTCCTTTATGGAAAATCACTGGTTGTACAAAATGTCAGGTCTTCTCTACATGATAATCAAACTGGATCAAGTCAACATTCAAATCCATCCATAACTATCTAAAATGGATTCAATAATGTAATCATTATATCCATATCATTGTTATGACCTCATCAACAAAACCTCATAGATCCATGCAATATGCCAAGTCACAAATCAATCATTAGCATATTCATTAAACAAATAGAGCAATATGTTCATTGTGAGATCATCTTTCAATCATATGATTCAAAAATCCAAGATATTTGTCACAAAGTATATGTATCTTCTGGCATATATCCCTACATACAACCTTCAATAACTTTGCAAAAGACAATCTTTTCATACTTTATATTTCTAGAAATGATGGCATCAAAATAAATCTACTCTACAAATTTATCTTTGCATACAAGGCATCAAAACAAACTACAAACTGATTTCTGCAATCAAGAAAGAAAGAATATCTATCATCATGATTCCATACATTCATATCTATCAGATCTACATATATTTGAGTCTCTTCTCTCTGTCATGACATTTACTATTCTCTGTAAACACAAGGCATACTTTGTTTCTACACACTACAGACCCTTACATATAGTATCTAGTCACTTCATACACATACTCTTGTAAACACATTAAGAAACCTTTCAAAATTTTCTTTGATTTCAAACATTGATCTCAGATCTAGAAAAGTGACAGACTCTTACTACCAAGCATTCAAAGCATCATACCACTCTTAAAATATTTGGTCAGGGATACAACATGTTGTGCAACAAAAGTAGATTTAGAACTTGCCACCATTCAAGCTACAAACCAATCTATGATACCGATCTACAACATTCATATTTCTACATACAATCAAGACATCATTTGCATAAACATAGATCTCTGCAATCAGTATATTATGGATGGGTGAAGACAAAGCAACTGTTGTATATATCTTCTCCATTGTTCTTTTGTAACACCTACATAAAATATATTAGAGAATATAACCTATCAATAGATATTCAAACATAACATCTTCATCACATGAGTCTCTGCTACTGCTATCTAGATCATCTCTTATGCCCTCATGCACTCCTGATTAGAAAAGACACATACAAATTTCTTAACAAGTTCACACCAAATGATTTGAATTGACCCTCTTTATATAGGAATTCAATCTCCAAATGCCTAAGTTCATTACCAAATTATTTGCATTACCATAGGTAGAAATTGATAATGGAATTGGGACCTTTCTAAAGGATTACCTTGGGTAAATACCATGGTTTGGCCCAAAGATTTTCTTTTTCTGTGCTTATGGATAATAACACACTTTTCTCCTTCAGGAAGTGCATTCATGATAGGGGTAACATAGGTCTAATGAAGGTAACCTTAGTTTAAAAGCTACCCATGCACTAGTAACCTGCACTACCCTTATTTCAACCCTAAAAATTATTCAATTCAGCTCCAAAAATTCCATAATGTGCATCTCTATGCCGACAAACATCTCCCAATCCTGTAGAATGATTACAACACCATATCAAGCTCATATCAATGCTCTAAGTCATCATGTCATTCCTCTAACTCTTACTAATTGATCAACATACCAAGGCCTCCAAGTTAGTTGACATTATTTCCTTAGACATCTGCAATACCTTTCTTATCATGAGAAAACATCCTCCATCTTCATTAGACAAATGTTGACCATCAAGTATACATATAGACAACAGATGCTGATAGGACATATTTCAACAACCATACAAACTTACTTTGATCAAGCACGTCAAGCTTGTACTATGCACATAAATCATACAATCCATGAAGGCATCAAACATCAATATGGGGTAACTATCAGAATAGGTAGCCATGAAGTACAACACCATATCCATAATTCTAACAATATCCCTCTTTGTAATTGATGGAAACCTTCTATAACATTCCAAGTCTCTCTCCCCCTTTGATATGACAAGTGCAAAGGGATGAATTGAAACAAGAGAATAACTCCCCCTATCATATGCAACATCATAAGTCTCAATTGACCATGCTCCCCCTAAATATATATTGGATCCTCTAAATCTATGTAAATGAAGTTACAACTATTAATTAAACAAGCATGAGTACATCCATAAGCATGAAAAACATAACCATCCATATCTCAAGGAAATATCACCCATCAACAAGTAGTTTCACAAGATCAATTTCATGATATCCATCAACAGTAGCATGTGAAGTAATATATCAATCAATCATGATATGAAGTTATGAAATAACCATGTCCTTGACATATATCAAACAATATTAATAGAAACAACCCATTATAGTATGCCAATCAACAATAAGTGATGTAAGAAGATAATGATAATCAACCATGATATAGTGACAACAACATTTTTGACAACAATAATAATCATTCATCATCGTGACCTAATAATGAACCATAAACTAGGATGCTCCGCTGAACCTGTGCCAATTCTTCACTACTAATCCATAGTATATGCACAAAAGATCACATCCAAACATCAGATAAACCAATGTCAAAGGCCATAATTCCAACAATGAAGTGTTGGAAGCATAAGTGATGCTCCCCCTGAACCTGTCATATCTCTTCATGTACATCGCAGATGAAACATTAGTACCAAAAAGAACATATGAAATCATCAATGCAAGGCTCCCCTTGAGATCATGCACCACAAATCCTCTAGACTTGATTGCTCCATATGCACTCTTGTAGTCCTTTCAGAAATAACATCAAATATAGTAGACTGCAGTGGGGACGATTTTCCTTTTACTCTGAATCTAAAGAAGAGGAGATGGACCTCTTATTTCTGCGTGTATTCTTCTTTAGTACTGTTGATGGTGCTGGAACCACCAACATGTAAGGGGATCTCCCCGGTAAGAAGTCCCAATTATACCTCAAACCTTTTGGTGTAGGAGTCCCAACAATGGGTCGTACGGTAATGCCTTGACCGCTATTTCGCACAGAGGCAAGTAAGATAACTCTGTTGGTAGCAAGGGTGTGACAGCTGTAGCAAGACAAGGAAGGTGCATGAGAGGTTCAAACACATGGGGGTTGAGATGAGTGCGCCCCTTGGAAACCTGTGATAATACAAAGTTAAGAAGGGAACACATGAGCAAAGATGCATCACAACATGGAAGTGAAGTTAGCTAGCAATTCAAAGTGATGGTTAAACCAACAACACGTTTCAGAAAGATTCATACATACATATGCAGAAAATTCCATACATGCATGCATAAGCAAACAAATACATATATCATTTAGACTAAACCAGATAACATAGAATACAATACAACATATGCATGAAACATGATGGCTCTGTTATATTAATAAGTGTAAGTTCTAGTCATACAATACATCCATGTCTAACTACTAGTTTTGACAATAGAATGTTACAGCCACAACTGCCTGCTCCTCCAAAGAGATATACTAGCTCTGTGCAATGGAGAAGCCAAGGCTTGTTACGATACTGTCTAAGATCTCTCTAAGATAATTCCGTCAGAAGCTTGGTTGACCAAATTCCTTTACAATGATTTATGAGGTTCTGTTTATAGTAAAGGGTGGGATGACCCTTGACATTCCCCTTTGTGACAGTTCATCTACGCTCATGACTCTTCATCTACTCTATGATTGTTACATCCAACTATCCACACTTGAACTTCCACTTGACAAGACGTTACATTACAATGCACATGTGCCCATGTGAGACAAAATGGCTTGAGCAAACCATGCAATACATCACTGACACTCGGTCCATTGTGATGACACCAACTCTTTTACATGATCGTGATGGTGAAGGTGGTGAGCTGATTCCAAGCTTGGTCATCCGTGCTGGTGTGCATGTGCTTCATGGTGACATCTTTCTAAAGTGAAATCTTGCCTCCATTGCATCCCGGTGCATTGGTGTGGCTCCTCCATCCAAATTGTCTACTAACATGTGCATGGTCTTCTTGGGTGCGGCTAAACCGATAACACACTGATGCATAGTGTTCATGTTGATCTTCCAGTATGTGCTAGTGGTCATGCACATCAACTGTCAACTGCATGTTCAGCTCCAGTCGGACTTGCTTCTTGTCTTTGCCTCGGTGAGTTTGATAAATGGCTTAAATCGCATGCGTGCGCACAATGACATGCATGCTGCTGAATTCCCTTGCATGCGATCAACAACATTGCTCACCATGTCTACTCTGTGCCAACTGCTGGGATGGATCTATAACTTGTACGGGTGTAGTTTCATCCGTGAGTGCATGTTGCACTCACTGTTGTACCTGTTCCTGCAGCAACTCATTCTCTCGTCTATGTAGCTAATGTTCTTCCTTGAGTTGCTGCTTTAGCACATGTAACTCCTTCTTTATTCCGTCCTCTGTCTTCCTGTGATCTTCATGTAACGCCATCACCTCATAGCCCGAGTCTTCAAAGTTTCTTTCATCATAGGTGGATCTTCTTGAGATTGCAACTTTGTTCCGCCTCTGTGTTGTCAACAACCTTCCTCTTGCGTTTGTTGCATCCAGTATGCTGCCTTCAACTGCTATTAATGGTGCTTCTTACTGTGATGATGTTGTCGTCATATCTTGATGTGCTTGTCTACGAACAACTTGATGTCTTCGTGGGTAGGCAAGTTCATAGACACTTGATCAACTGCATCCCCAAGTGTGCTTTGAACGATGCCTTCAACTTTGCTCTCCTGCAAACCATTGTACCTATGATGCTATGAGGTAGATGAGCACCTGCGATACCTTGAGGCATGGCAATGATCATGGCAAGAAATCTATTAGTCGAAAACCAAAATGAACTTGAGAACTGACTTGCAACATACCTGTGTGATTGATCATGAAGGTCGCACAATTTCTGTCGGGAGGTCGAGAGACTGACTGCCAAAATTGCACAAGGCACAATCTGGGCTATCAGGAAGCTAACTACCTGCTAGAATTGCACAATGCACAGTCCAGACTGGCCTATTTAGGACTGAAACTGCGTAATGTGCAATTTCAGTCAGCAGTGACATGCAACCAGCAAACTGCATTGCGTAGTTTTTGGGGCCAACAAGAAACTGCCTCCAAGAGTTGCGCAATTCAAGCCTGGGGGTCAGTGCCTGGACAGACTTGCGTAATTTTTGGAGGGACGACATAGTCTTTGCTTCCAGAAATGTGCAGTGCTATCCAGGAAAGGCACGGTCTGGGCCAAGGCAGCCATTCCCTCTGACGAGTCACTAAAAACATGAGAGGTGTGAATGCATGATGAGATGAGTGCAAACAAGACTTAATGATCATTCATGCAAATAGAAAGTTCAAGATTCAGGAAACGGGAAGGTATGCATGTGTGTGAAGCGAGTTGCTGCAATGGTAATCGTCCATGAAAAAACAATTTCATGCATGTGACAACAGTGAGATGTTAACAAAACTAAAATGATTCTAGTAAAAGCTAGTATGTATCAAAATGACAACAAGCACTCACTGAAATCAAGCAGACAACATTCATATGAAGAAAAACACAAAAAGCACCAGAAATGCAGCACGAGACATGAAAAGCGGGCTTACCTGAAACAACTCAGTTGAATGTGCTGACGACTCCTAGATGCCATGTGGGATGTCAGATCTACAAAATCGATGTGAGGAATGAGCTCTACAGCATCCGGTTGATGAGTTTTGATAAAATCGAGGCTGTGACGCGCATGCCACAAATCTAGGGAAAGCGACACTTGGTGGGAGGTTTCTGAAATGATATTTGCATGTAACCTCCAGCTGCTAAAATTAGATCCCTGAAACAAGGGATTCCTTTGCATGTTGCCCTTGGAGGAGTAGCCCATGCATGCAAAATATTTTTGCTCGGTCCTGGAGGGAACTGGTCAACTCAACAGCACATGCAATAGTCTGCTCAACTAGGAGGAAAAAATGCACATTTCTGGGAGGGATCCGGGCTGGCTGCCCAGAGGGATTGCACAACTTTTGGGCAGAGTAGCTGACTGCTACCCAGAATTGTGCAATTTCTGGGCTGAGCAGCCCTGCTAGGAGGAATTACGCATTTTTCTCAGTGAACAGTGAGAGGCATATTTGCGCAATTTTGGAGCCGAGCAGGCTGCCAAATAGAATTAAGAAATTTCTAGAGGGAAGGATGGTTTCCCTCCAGAATTGCATAATTTCTTGAGAGAGCTACTCAGCTTATAGCTAGACCAAGTCCAGTGAAACAACCTGTGAGGTGGATGTAACAAGCTTTGATGGATAGGTTTTCATTCTATAAGAAAATCACTGAATCTTGTGTACTTGACAAGGCAAGACATGCTGCTATGAAAGGTTCGTAGGGAGGCTCCAAAACAAAGCTAAGGAAAATTTTTGGAGGGTTTTTGTAGCCGCTACAACACTTGGCAACACACTGGTAGAACTTCAACTCTCTGAATGGACCTTGTTCGTGAAAAGCAAGTCTAATACCTCTGGAAGTATTGTTTAGTTCTCAGTTCATCTTGGTTTCCACACTGCTTGATTGTAAGATGTAGCATCTACTAAGCCCTTGGTCAGTCGACACACATTCCAAGCTAAGCCAACACAGTTTTTTCGATTGGGGTTTAGGATTATATGATGCACAAGTAGTATAGTGTTATAATCTTAGTTTCATCTCTGGTGTTGCTCCGCTACCAGTAGGCCTAGACAGTACCCCAACAGAGTCACATAAGAACACAGGCATGGCTTCACTGCTAGTGAGCCTGGTCAATACCCCGATGGAGTTAATTGCATCACCTCTCTGTGCAGGAAGCCTTTCTCTTCTTTCGCCTTATTCATTTTTCATTTTTTTCAAACCTTTTTCACTTTTTTTTTTTTTCATTTTTCATCTTCATAACTGTGCATAGCACTTATTCATTTCAGAGGCAGAAGAGGGATCCTAACTTATTGAGAGCAGACGAGGTTATTCCTTCAGAGAAGTAGTTTATGTATACCTTTGACGTGCTTGTTAAGGTTTTATCCCTCTCCTTACTCTACTTGATTGAGCTGATAAGGATTAACCCAAAAACAACCGACTAGAGTAGGTGATACTAGTTAGCATTCAAGCATTGTGTTTTCACCAACGTTCACTTCGAACATTACGTATTTTCCATTGATGTATCATGGACTGAAGACAACAAGTTCTTACATAAGAGAGTGGACAACATATAACCAAATGTTGATAGCTGTACGAGTCCTCTTATACTTTACCCAACTTGTTTCAAGAGTCGCACACGGTCCATGTGAAACTAACCTATGGACAATAACAAGCAAATAAACCAAAAAGAAAAGAAAGAAGTAGAAGCAAACATAGAAGAAAAGCAAGTAAGCAAACAAAAAAGAAAACAAAGAAACACACAAAGAAAGAAGAAAACATGCATGCAAGAAAACAACTCAAAAGAAAACACTACTCCTACTCCTAAGCTAACAGTTCATGGGCCATCTCACGTGAAGTGATACTTCCAATGCAGCCACTGACGCATTGGTTGACTTATGTTGGTGAAGGCATGATTTGCGAACATTGCAGTTGTGCAAACTAGCAAGCATGAAAGATATAATGATGAAGACAGACACACTCCGAGCTTACAAGTGACCACAGAATAAAGATGAGTGAAATCGCATGACATGCACTCTGTGGAGCTGCCATGGTGTTGTGCTACACTGCGTGCAGATGTTGAGTGTATGCATTCTCTTGACTGTGACATGCAAGCAAACGTGAGAAAGGTAGACCACTTACATTATGCATGTGTGCTTGTTGTGTAAGATTCCTCCAATGCATGAGCGATGGGATCGTGTAGTTCAAGTGGAGGAAGCATAATCTAGGTGTTTGGTTGATCTTTAGTGCAAAGCAAGGATTGATGAGGAGCCTTGAGTGTTTCAACAATTTCCTGACCAGAAGTGAAACCAACCTCAGGACAGCGAGGGCCTGACATAACCATCAGCTCAGGCTGAAGTGCCTCGACAATCTGTGGGGTTTTGACTTCATTGACAGATAGATCATCGTAGACCAATGTCTTGGACAGATTAACAATGATTGACTCAACATCATGATCAGATGAAGAAGTAGAGAGATCACGACTACCAAGATCAGAAAATTCAGGATGTTTGTCAGCATCCTCATGATTTGGTGAATTGGGAAGAGGGGTATATGAGAAGCAAAGATGTCCACCCTCTCTGTTTTTAGAAATGACAAATGACAGATTGGATGGATTTTTGGAGGAAAATGTGTCCTCTCCGCATTATGATGTCAGACTGACATATGGCATGTCCTGTGAATGATCGAAAGTAGAAAAATCAGGAAATGGGTTTTCAAAGGGGAAATCAACAGTGGAAGAATCACAAGGGATGTCAGAATAAAGTGGATGAGGCGAGGATGGAAGGGAGTCATCCTTCACAATGTGTTCTTCTTTATATTCTCACGCACACTCATCATGAATGATGGCACAGGTTGGATGCATAACACCAACTTCGTCGACAACTTGATCCTCGTTCACAACAGGTGAGGAGTGCGGAATAGGAAAACACAAGACAATACAATTTGGAGGATCAAAAAAACGGGGGGCAGAGGTTGAGGGAACGAATCCACGTGACAACCAACAGGCTTGCAAACCAAATCTACATAGATATCAAGAGTAGGTGGGGTGGGAAGATGTGACAGTTCAACAAATGTGTGTGCATGATCTCCCACATCACTCTGTGGTGGTGGAGCTTTTTGAGGAGGTGAAGGCAAACAATCACTTGTGATAGCAACTGTGCCTACCTACGATTACACAACTCCATCACTGAAGTGTGCTGAGTGGGGTTCGGATATGCGAAGATGATACTCAAATCTTCCATAAAGAAATTTGCAATCAATTTCATCTTCGGGAAATCGGTATGCAAGATTACAAAAGCATGTGTAAAACTAATCAACAAATTCATCAGGTGCTTTTCGTAATTTCAGAATTTCTTGATCGAGTGCTTTATGGTTAAAGTGATTGAAAGCACAGTCTATCTCTGCAACTAGATGAGCAAGAGAATGAACAGAGTTTTCAGGAAGCATGACACACCAGAAGAGGAACTCGATAGTTAGTCATGATAGATATGTAGAAATTCAAAACAAATGTGAGGACTCAGCTTGTCATCTGGCCCTCCTTCTAGTGCCTAAATTTTGACGGTCCTCGACTTGCCAACATGTAAGGGGATCTCACCGGTAAGAAGTCCCAATTATACCTCAAGCCATTTGGTGTAGGAGTCCCAGCAGTGGGTAGTACGATAATGCATTGACCACGATTTCACACAGAGGCAAGTAAGATAAATATGTTGGTAGCAAGGGTGTGAAAGCTGTAGCAAGCCAAGGAAGGTGCATGAGAGGTTCAAACACATGGGGGTTGAGATGAGTGTGCCCCTTAGAAACTTGTGAAAGCACAGAGTTAAGAAGGGAACACACGAGCAAAGATGCATCACAACATGGAAGTCAAGTTAGCTAGCAATCCAAAGTGATGGTTAAACCAAAAACACATTTCAGAAAGATTCATACATACATACGCAGAAAAGTCCATACATGCATGCATAAGCAAACAAATACATATATCATTTAGAGTAAACTAGATAACATAGAATACAATACAACATATGCATGAAACATTCTGGCTCTATTATATTAATAAGTGTAATATCCAATTATACAATACATCCATGTCTAACCACTAGTTTGACAGTGGAACGTTACATCCACAACCACCTACTCCTCCAAAGAGATATACTACCTTTGCGTAGTGGAGAAGCCAAGCCTCGTTACAATACTGTCCAATCTCTCTCTAAGATATTCCTATCGGAAGCTTGGCTGACCAAAAGCCTTTACAATGAGTTATGAGGTTCTATTTATAGCAAAGGGTGGGGTGACCCTTGACATTCCACTTTGTGACAGTTCATCTACCCTCATGACTCTTCATCTACTCTATGACTGTTACATCCAACTATCGACACTTGAACTTACACTTGACAAGACATTACATTATAATGCACATGTGCCCATGTGAGACAAAATGGCTTGAGTAAGCCATGCAAGACATCACTGAGACTCAGTCTGTTGTGATGAGACCAACTCTTTGACATGCTCATGATGGTTAAGGTAGTGAGATGATGCCAATATTTGTCATCTATGATGGTGTGCATGCGGTCCATGGTGACATCTTGCTGAAGCAAACTCTTGCCTCCATTGCATCCCAGTGCATTGGTGTGGCTCCTCTATCCAACTCGTCAGCTAACATGCACATGGTCTTGTTGGCTGCGGCTGAATTGGAAACACACTGATGCATAGTGTCTGTGCTAATATTCCAGTGTGTGCTAGTAGTCATGCACATCAACTGTCAACTGCATGTTCTGCTCCAGTCGGAGTTTCTTCTTGTATTTGCCTCAGTGAGTGTGCCAAATGGGTTAAATCGCATGCATGCACACAATAACATGCATGCTATTGAATTCCCTTACATGCGATCAACAACACTGCTCACCATGTCTGCTCTGTGCTAGCTGCTGGGATGGATCTATAAATTGTACGAGCATAGTTTCATTCGTGAGTGCATGTTGCACCCACTGTTGTACTTATTCCTGCTGCAACTCATTATCTCGTCTATGTAGCTCCTATTCTTCCTTGAGTTGCTGCTTCAGCACATGCAACTCCTTCTCTGTTCCGTTCTCTATCTTCATGCGATCTTCATGTCACACTGTCACCTCATAGCCCGAGTCTCCAAATTTTCTTTCATCACGGGTGGATCTACTTGAGCTTGAAACTTTGTTCCGCCTCTGTGTTGTCAATAACCTTCCTCTTGCGTTCGTTGCATCTGGTATGCTGCCTTTAGCTGCTGTTAATTGTGCTGCTTGTTGTGATGCTACTGTAGTAATATCTTGATGTCCTTTTCTATGAACAACTTAATGTCTTCGTGGGTAGGCAAGTTCATAGACACTTGATCGACTGCATCCCCAAGTGTGCTCTAAATGGTGTCTTCGACTCTGCTCTCCTGGAAACCATTGTACCTGTGTTGCTGAGAGGTAGATGAACACCTGCGATACCTAGAGACATGGAAACACTCATGGCAAGAAATCTGTCAATCGAAAACCAAAACGAACTTGAGAACTGACTTGCAACATACTTGTGTGACTGATCATGAAGGTTGCACAATTTCCGCTGGGAGGTCGGGAGACTGACTGCCAAAACTGTGCAAGGCATAATCCGAGCTGTCAGGAGGTTGACTACCTATTGGAACTGTGCAATGCATAGTCCAGCCTGACCTGCTAAGGACTAAAATTGCGCAATGCACAATTTCAGTTAGCAGTGACATGCAAGCAGCAAATTGCATTGCGTAGTTTTTGGGGCCAACAAGACACTACCTCCAAGAATTTTGTAGTGCAAGCCTGGGGGTCAGTGCCTGGCTAGACTTTAGAAATTTCTGAAGGGAAGGCAAAGTCTTTTCTTCTGGAAATGCGTAGTGCTAGCCGGCCAAGGCACGGCCTGGGCCAAGGCAGCCCAGTCTGACCGACGGGTGACTGAAAACATGAGAAGTGTGAATGCATGATGAGATGAGTGCAAAAAAGAGTGAATGATAATTCATGCAAACAACAAGTGTAGGATTTAGGAAATGGGAAGGCATGCATGTGTGTGAAGCGAGTTGTCGCAACGACGATCCTCCGTGCAAAAATAGTTTCATGCATGTGAAAATAGTGAGATGTTAACAAAAACCAAAATGGTGTTAGTACAAGCTAGCATACCAAAACAACATCAAGTGCTCACCGAAATCAAGAAGACAACATTCATACGAAGCAAAACACAAAAAGCACCAGAAACACAACGCGAGACATGAAAAGCGGGCTTACCCCAAAACAACTGAGATGAATGTGCCAACGACTCTTAGATGCAATGTGGGATGCTAGAGCTGCAAAATCGATGTGAGGAATGAGCTCTGCAGTGTCCGATTGATGAGTTTTGATCCAATCGAGATTGTGACACGCATGCCACAAATCTAGGGAAAGCGACACTTGGTGGGAGGTTTCTAAAATGATATTTGCATGTAACCTCTAGCTGCTAAAATAGATCCCTGAAACAAGGGATACCTTTGCATGCTGCCTTGGGAGGAGGAACCCATGCATGAAAAACAATTTTTCTCAGTTCCGAAGGGAATCGGTCAACTCAACTGCACATGCAATAGTTTGCGCAACTAAGAGGAAAAAATGCGCATTTTTGGGAGGGAACTGGGCTGGCTGCCCTGAGGGATTGCGCAATTTCTAGGCAGAGCAGCTAACTACTTCCCAGAATTATGCAATTTCTGGGCTGAGCAACCCTGCTGGGAGGAATTGCACAATTTTCTCAGTGAACAGTGACAGGCATATTTGCGCAATTCTGGAGCCTAGCAGGCTTCCAGACAGAATTGCGCAATTTCTTGAGGGAGCTGCTCAGCCTGCAACTGGACCAAGTCTGATGAAACAACTTGTGAGAAGGATGCAACAAGCTTTGATGGACAGGTTGTCATTCTGCAAGAAAATCACTGAATCTTGTGTACTTGACAAGACAAGACATGCTGATGTGAAAGGTTGGTAGGGAGGCTCTAAAACAAAGCTAAGGAAAAAAATTAGAGGGTGGTTGTAGCCACTACAATAAGTACATATAATTTATCTGAATTTCATAACCCTTTTTCTATGACTTATCCAATGTCTTCTTCTATAATCTTGCATCTAGTTGATGTAAATATAATTACATTCCCTTTATCAACTATTTGGCCTACACTTAAAATGTTTTTCTTTAGCCCTTTTACCAATAATACATTAGCTACTTTCCTATTCTTAACATCAAGATCAACATTACCCTTACCTAGTACCTTTACAGGTTCATTATTTTCAAGAATAACCTTACCACTATTCACTTTCTTAAGAGAGATAAATTTTTCCTTATTTCCAAACATGTCATGAGAGCATCCGTTATCTATGTACCATTGAACTTATTCTTCAAATGTGCATAGAGAAAGGCCACACCTTACTTGTTCTTGCATTCTTTTGCTAGATGTCCAAACTTGTTACATGAATAACACCTTAGATCACCGGAGAAGGGAGAAAGATAGTCATAACATTTTTGTTTCATATTCTCTTATTGCAATCAATGACTTTGTGACCAAATGTATTACATGTAAAACAATAGCCTTGAAAGAAGCTTGAGTACCTGGGAGCTAATGATCTTCTTGTGGAATAACTATTTGTTTGAGATTTGAACACTCTGCTTCTACAATTGGTTGCAATGTGTTCATAATTATGATAGATAAAACATTTAGTATCATTGTTCAAGGGAGAAAATCAATTTTTGTTTCTATGATTTGGAGCAAATGATTTCCTTTGAAAGTCTGCACAAGCTTGTGAGGTAGAATCTCCCTTAATAGTTTCATGGAATCCGAGTCCTGATTTGATGAAGGGGGATATTTGTTGTTAATAATATTATTCGATTTCATGGCACTATCCTGGAATTTCAATCATTTGTAGTTTTTTTCTAGCTTACTTGTTAGAATGCTTATCTCAACCTCCAGTTGTTGACACGGGTCTTCCTTTTCAATATATTACTCCTCATTCCTTCTTCAATCTTCCTTCATTCTTCTACTAGCATTCTTAAGTCAATAATCTCTTCCTTTAGCTCATTTTATTGTTCTTAAAATATTGAACTAGCTCCTCATTTCGCTTGTTTGACTTTTCAAGATATGATCTCAAAGAGATAATCTTAGCCTGAATTCCTTCACAATATTGCTTCATTTATTTAAGTTGTTTTTTATTGTTGCAACATTCATTGATTCATCATGATCCTTGTTTTCATATTTCTGGAACTTTTTCTCAAGAGTGCTAACCCTCTTCAAAGAGGACGTTAGTTTTCTCCTAAGATTAAGTACTTCTTCTAACCTGTCTTCTTTTGAATCAGTAACTCCATTTGAAATAACAAAGTTTGTTTCATTATCATTCTCATCTTCTGACACACCATTATTTCCTTTAGAAACAAGATTTCCTATTGGTTTACCTGACGAGAAATCATGTTTTCCTTCTTATTTATGGATGACCTGCATATTATCCCATACTTCCTTGCAATTTCATAACACATGAATTTCTCTAATACTAAATCATGTATGTTACAAAATATTGCATTTATTTCCTTCCTATTCTTTTAAAGATCTTGTGCTAATGGTGGAGTTTCAGTATAACCATTATAGACTAAATGCCAAACATCAGATCCAAGGGCCATTATCCTAGACTTCATCTCTTCTTTCCAATTTTGATACTTAGCATCATTAAGAGTGAGCATACCTTTATTATCCATTGTTTCTAACTTGTGTTGTTCTAGTACTGATTGACCTTAATCTATGAATGTAGATATTGTAATGGTATCAACTACATTAATGTCACTAATTTCCTATCTTGATCTCCTCTTTTGTGCTGCTTTCTTCTTGTGCTTCCTTCCCATTGTCCCTGATCCACTCTCAAGCAGTTAAGATTCTACTGGAGAGACCTGCTCTGATACCAATTGTTAGAAATACTGGGGGGGGGGGGTGAATCAATATTTCATTCCCAAGTACACTTTACTTATGCTTATGCTTTCATTTCACAATTATCTCGATCCATTACTTCATTAACAAGTCATTGTGTTAGATATGTGAACATATTTAATAAACCATGAATAGCAGCAAGAATAAAACATGTAAACCAAGAATAAAATCCACACATAAAATACATATGGACACAAGGATCTTAGGTGGAAACCCAATGTGGGAGAAAATCGTCGTTGTTGTTGATCTGTTTTATTTTTATTATAAAGAAATCTTCTTACAATTTTGTACTGACACAGACTCTTGTCAACACGTAGGCACCCACCTAAAAGAGGCTACAACCTCCACTTGTTCTCCAACACCTAATGGAAGGTAGCTACAACACCCTAATCAAGTTTATTGTCTCCTACCGAAAGGAATCACCTACTCCCTCACTAAAGGCTACGACCCTCAGCAAGTTGTGGCCACATTTCACATTATTTCACACTAGATAATAAGCTCAATTCAAGATACTAATATCAAACACTGAAAAAATTAAACCACTGAAGCAATGTGTACGAAACAACTAAATACCAACTAAATGAAACTAACCAACTGAATATACCAAATATGCACCAACACCAATACTGAATACTAATGTGCCAAACATTGAATCATTGAATACTGAATCACAACTAATTATACTGCAACCAATGTGGAAATTAAAAAATTCCAAACACAAAACATTCAATACCAATATCAATATGCGAAGTCACTGAAGATCAAACCAAACATTATCAACTAATAATTCCAATACCAATCACTAAATATCTGACTAAGAAAACCAAGTCAAACAACAGGTCAAAACAATATGTCAATCAAATTCCTTCAAGTTCTGTTAGAAAAAACCCCACAAGGTATTATCCATTACATCAACTTTCATAAACTAGTTCTATCAATATAACATAAAGTTCACCAATATCCTAGATCCCAAAGTCACAAGCAATATGAAAGGAACAATAAGATCTCTATCTCAACTTTATCAAGTCCAAAACCATATCATGACAATTTTTGAATATATCAACATTGTCAACTCCTTCATCTAGATATCAAATTCCAAGCCACACTCTAATAAGATGTCATCGACAACAAGCAACAAGTACTTCATCATCTGTCATAGACCAACACTAACTTAAAAACTATGTCTATACAAAGGAAAATTATGTCATCACTGAGAAGTGCCAATTTGTCAATATCATATCACATCACCATACTAGAAAGAACAAGTAGCAGCATATAAATGATCACTGTCATAATATACCAGACCCACTAGATCACAGTCCTTTCAAATCTCAATCCAATGTCCTTTATGGAACATCATTGATTGTAGAAAATGTCAGGTCTTCTATACATGATAATCAAACTAGATCAAGCCAACATTCAAATCCATCCATGACTATCTCAAAAGGCTTCAATAATGTAATCATTAGATTGATATCATTGTTCAGACCTCATCAACAAAACCTCATAGATCCATGAAATATTCCAAGTCACAAATCAATCATTAGCATATTCATTAAACAACTAAAGCAACATATTCATTGTCAGATCATCTTTCAATCATATGATTCAAAAATACAAGATCTATGCCACAAATTATATGTATCTTCTAGCATATATCCCTGCATACAACCTTCAATAACTTTGCAAAACACAATCTTTGCATACTTCAAATTTCTAGAAATGATGACATCAAAATAAATATGCCCTACAAATTGATCTCTACATATAAGGCATCAAAACAAACTACAAACTGATTTCTGCAATCAACAAAACAAGCAAATCTATCATCATGATTCCATACATTCAAAACTATCAAATCTGCATATATTTGAGTCTCTACCCTCTGTCAGGACATTTACTCTTCCCTGCAAACACAAGTCATACTATGTTTCTGCACACTATAAATCCATGCATATAATATTCAGTCACTTCACACGCATACTCCTATAAACACATTAAGCAACCTTTCAAAACTTGCCTTGATTTCAAACATTGATCTTAGATCTCTATATAAAATTAAACAAGAAGAGTGACAAACTCATATTGTCAATCATTCAAAGCATCAAATCACTCTTAACATATTTGGTCAGACATAAACCATGTTGTGCAACAAAGATAGATCTAGAACTAGCCACCATTCAAGCTACAAACCAATTTGTGCTATTGATCTACAACATTTATATCTCTGCATACAATCAAGACATCATCTGCATAAGCATAAATCTCTGCAATCAGTATATTCTGGATAGGTGAAGATAGAGCAAATGTTGTATAGATCTACTCCATATTCTTTTGTAACACCTACATCAAATAGCTTAGAGCATATAACTTGTCAACATATCTACAAACATAACATCTTCATCACAAGACTCTCTGCTACTGAGATTTGGATCTTCTCCTATGCCCTCATGCATTCCTACTCAGAAAAGACACATACAAATTCCTTAAAAAGTGTACACCAAATGCTTTGAATTGACCCTCTTTATATAGGAATTCAATATCCAAATACATGAGGTCATTACCAAAGTATTTCCAATACCATAAGAAGAATATGATGATGGAATTGGGACCTTTTCGGAGGATTGCCTTGGGAAAATACCATGGTTTGGCCCAAATATTTTATTTTTCTACACTTACATACAATAGCACACTTGTCTCCTTCGGGAAGTCCATTCATGGCATGGGTAACGCAACTCTAATGAAGGTAACCTGAGTTTAAATGTCCCGATGCACTGGTATCCTGCGCTACCTTTATTTCAACCCCAAAATTTAGTCAATTCAACTCCAAAACTTCTAGAATGCGCCTTTCTATGTTTGTAACCATTTCCCAAGCTTGTAGAATGATTACACCACCATTTCAAGTTCATATCAAGGCTCTAATTCATCATTTTATGCATCTAACCTTGACTAACTGATCAACATACCAATGCCTCCAAGCTATATTACATCCTTTCCTTCGACATATGCAATACCTTTCTGATCATGAGGAAACATCATCCATCTTCATTAGACAATTGTTGACCATCAAGTAGACATATAGACAATAGATATTGATATTACATCTTTCAACAACGATACGAACTTGATTTGATCAAGCACATAAAGCTTGTACTACGCACATCAATCATATAATCCATGAAGGAATCAAACATAAATATGGGGTAACTATCAGAGTAGGTTTCCATCAAGGACAACACCAGAACCATATTGCCAACACTAATGTTTATCTCCTTTCCACTCCCATTGTTCCATAGGGATTATCTATTCCTTTATACATTGTATTTTTTATTTATTTCTATTTTCATTTTTCCATTCATGGCAAGCTTCATCCAACCACAGTGGATTAGAATATGTAATAGAATATAAACTTGAGGCTTCTCCTATTCTAGAAAGAGCATCTGCTACTACATTTTCCTTCCCTTTTTTGTAGATTATTTCAAAATCAAAACCTTGCATTTTTATCACCCATTTTTGTTGCTCTTCTAATGAAAATGTTTTCTCCAAAAATTACTTCAGGCTATCATGGTGTATATTGACATTAAAGTTCCTCTCGGTGAGATACTATCACCATTCTTTCATTGCATGTAAAATTGCATCCATTACCTTTTCATATGTAGATTTCACCAATCTTTTCCAATTCCTTGTCTAGGTGCATTGCATTCTAATATAATTTTTTTACCTAAGTTAGATATTTCCAATATTAGTGTAGGATACATGGCATCATTTAAGTGAGATAATGCCAAAATAGCGTTATCATTCCATATAAATTATTTTTTATTCAAGAGAGATGTGAGTGTGCCTATCTTAACAAATCTACGATAATATCTTTAAAGTCCCAAAATTCCTCTAAGACCCTTGATGTTCTTAGGAATATGTACTTTTATAATAGATTGAATGTTTTGAGGGTCCATATTAAATACTTCATTTGAAACAATATGACTCAAATACTCCACTTCGTCTTTCCCCCAATCACATTTGGATATTTTTACATGCAATTTATTGTTCTCAAGAATTCGTAGCACTTTATGCATATGTTAATGTGATATTCCCACGATTTGCTACAAATAAGTATATCATCTGATCCAAATTGGATCATTATATTATTTTTAATCCGTCTCAATGCTTTTAGAGTGGAAAAAGTGGAGGAATTAGCTCATAGGACCATTTTTACTAGTAGGACACATTTTGGAAATTAGGGTTTGAAACCTTCTAGAAGAAGTTTGAGTCATCAAATGGTGTTTTATGTGGGGTACAAATTTTCCTCTAAAGAGCCACATATTTCAGCACTAGTATACACATAGATGCCTTTCCAATGGCACATGAATCACCTTAATTGAAGCATGTATATAAAATTTATGCCACTCAGAAGTTGACCTTCTTATTTTGGCCACCATAATTCGAGAAGATGCATTGTAAGCCCACATTATTATGGAAAGGGGGATAACCATGAGAGAATGATGAATAACAATGTACAAAATTCCATATTGTAACTCTAGTTGAGAGTTGAAGGATTCAAACTAAACCACTAGTAGGCTATCAGGTTGTGTTATAACTAAGTCACTAAGAGGAAACGAGGTTTCTTTCTATTCGAGTGAATTTTGTTCCATAGATGAGAAGGCGATCCATAAAATGTTGTGGATATTTTGTTTGATATTTTGTCATAACATATCTAATAAAATTATAGTTACAAATATGGTAAAAATTGTCACGTGCATTGATTCCTCCATTTTTTCCACTCTAAAAGCATCAAGATGGATGAAAAATAATATAACAAACTAATTTAGATCACACCTCTTCATTTTGGGAGGATATTGATCCTGAAAATATTCTATTGAATGAGATGAGGAAACTTTTCCTCCACCTTCTCTTAGGTGTACCATTTAGCCTTGCATGGAAGTTGTCATTTCAACACAATTTGTCGAAGGTCGTGTTGCCCCTATCTTATAGTTTTGGACCTATTTTTCAAAATTGTATCCTCTACCAACTCTGCCTGAGCATCTGGTGCCAAATCCTCTACAAAAGTTAAGACATTTTCCTCTTCCCAATCTAACATGTAAGGCTCACATAATTTCATATTCTATACATTCACAACTCAGTAAATGTGCATGTATGGGGGTAGACTGATTCTATATGCATTATCTCCCACCTTTCCTAGTATATTGAAGGGACCATACCTTAGAGCCTTGATTTTATAGCATGACCCTATAGCCTCTCCTTGTTAAACTATAACCACACTCTATCTCCCACCTCAAGCGATTTCTCTACTCTCTTCTAATCATGCTAGGCCTTGTAGTTTTTCTATGACTTCTGCAATATCTCCTATACCTATATGTTGGTGCTCAAATTATCTCCGTAACTGAGGACAACTTGAGACCACATCACTAAGGATCCTAGATCCTCCTACTTTAGGTGATAGGGGTTGACCTCCCTTTCACCATAAGGGGTATTCTCTGGTGATAATCAAAATTTCCATAGTCATTGTAAAATTGTTGTGAAGATAAATCCCCTCTGCGGACAGAGGCGATCTCTCTAGCCCAATGAGTGGATCTAGCAACAAACTGAACAAACTAATGCAAACTTTCCTAGCTTATGTTTAGAAATAGAGAGAGAAAGAGAAACCTACCTCGCTATGATGATAATCGCTCAATCCTTTCGTGATGGCTTTGATCTCCTAGCTTCCAGGCTCACTCATTGCTTGTTCTTTATGTTCGAGTACCTGCAAGTGAGATCAAAAGACAATACAAGATACAAGAGCATACATGGAATATATCAAACATAAAATGATTAATAGATCAAGGAGTATCAAGAAAAATGCATGAACATTTAGACATTTTTGGAAAGTTAAAATTAGATGTATATATTAATGAATAAAAAAGGAAAGCATACAACCATTGCCTTGATATTGGAGACCTCCTTTTGGTGGATGTCCAAGTTCAAGCCAAGAATCTTCAAGCACTCCTTCTCCAAGTTAGATGGGTAGCATTTAGGCATAATATTAGCATAAGAATGCAAGCAATCAATGACCAACCATTTGGGAATGGAAGGGATTTGATTTATAGGAAGGGAGAGGGAGTTAGGGATCCACTAAAGAGGGAGGAAGGTCCACATATCAAGGGGAAGGTCCTTAAAGGTAGGATCAAGAGCTCCAAACGGGAGAGCTCAACCATATATCTACCCAAAAACATCCAACTCATTGTTTCTCAAAGTTTCCAACATAGGAAGATTCTCCTCCATTTTTAGAAAACCTGCCATAAGACGTTCAACACGACTTTTAATATCAAAACCCACACTGGAAGCACTAGGTCAAAGAACTGTATCCTTCCATCAACATGGGAAGGCAGTGGAGAAAAGCATGTTGGTCCTGAAATTTAGGGTTTCAGTTAACCTTCTCCAGAATCAACTCAGGGTAGTTTTTCTTCTATTCTTTAGGGATGTTTCAATATGTGTTTCATGGTGAATACAATTCACAGTTGTCAACATTTTGGCACTTTGGGATGTGGAACAGGAATTGAACAGGAGGCATGACAAAATACTGTGTAACAGATTCCCCCTAAAGCATGAAGGTAGAACAAGGAGTGATGGGTGAAATGGTTTACAAGTCAAGGCAAGGATTGGAAAAATACCATCAGGAGACCTACAAATCAATGATATACATGTACATATCTGACATCTCTGATATGCTTAATGATACAAGAATAGGCATATAATAATACATGAATCCACAACATGGGCACAACCATCCAAATAGAAGGGATCATGTGCATGGATCCACGATATGGACACAACCATCTGGATATAAAGGATCATATATATGGAACCATGGTATGGTTGCAAACATCCATATAATCATGTGTACAATCATGAATAACTCACAACTCCACACAAACTGGATTTTATCAGGTGGAATCCAGGGTCTTGAGGTCTTTCTCGATCCGATCAATGTACAAATTCTAGCATGCAAATAGATGTGTTGAAGTTGAACATGATAGAAAACCACCTGATTATTGGTCAATGATGTAAAATGTTAACATGCACGAGAGAAACCACCAGTAATGACGATGTCTCTCAAGGTATAATAAACACAATCTACGAGTGTGAATAATGAAGCTGAAATAGAACACCCGAAGAATCATTTGATCGAAGGCCAGTGATGTAAATTTGTCGTCAAATGTGAAGAACTTGCCATTGAGGCATGAAAGCTCTAAGGTACTAGAAGGGAGTTTCTAGATCATCTTCCTGGATAATGAATCGAAGTCGACAGGAAGTGATCCGCTAAAGGAGGACCATAATATATCTCACTTCATCGACACGAAACAAAGGATATGGTAGAGTAGGTAAGTTTAATTCAGGAATGTGGAAGAACGGTCAAAAAAATGTATAAGCGGTAAAAAATGGTGATAAGACTTCTCTTGAACATATCGGCAACACGACTTTGAAGTTTGGCAGCATTTGACTCAACATGGGATAAAAGGTCATGATGATGAAGCAGTATAATCAGATGAGAGGGAAAACATATTTTACAAAACCCAGGAAAGCAAGTGATAAAGTGAGGATATCCCCAACACAAGCAATAGATAAGTGTCATGTTCAAGAGCAACATGTTTCCTTTATAGAAAATACAAGATATGTTGGCTTTCATTTTTCCCCCACTATTTCTAGTGAGTACCCCATTATTTTTTATCGCAAGCTTGAAGGGGATAGCATATGCTTCCCATTTAACTTCATCCTTCAGATGAATCCATCCCATTAATTTTAATGAGCCCTTGGAAGGAGTAACTTGGTCTCGTCATGGTGACAAGTCCTACTTCGTTTAAGTTTTACGAGTCCGGTAGAGGGGTATCTTGAGATATTTTTCATGTTTAGAGATTTTGAAAAAGAGTTGAAAAATAAAAATCCAAAGGTCCCTTTTCGTAAATCACCTCTTGAATCCACAAAAGGTAGAAAACGATATCCAAAAGAACCTCTTAGCCATGTTCAACTAAGGTATTCCTTTTTCGTACAATAGTCTATCTTATTCCGGAAAAGGGTTAAACTTATATTGAGTAGAAGTCATTTCATTTACTTTAACAAGTTCGAAATGACAAGTACTCGACAATATTTTCATGTTTCTAGAGTCACAAAAGAGCTTAAAGATGACTCTAGTGGGTCACTTTTTCATTTATTTTTTATGAGTCCAAAAAAGTGATAAAATAAAACTCGTTGAATCGGTCATAATTAATCAATGTCACTATGTCTTATGTAGAAAAACCTGTAGATTCACAAGCTAATGCAATTTGCTAAAGAAAGAGACAATAATCCACTTCTACTCTTTAAAGCAGAAACCCATAAACATCAAGCAAATGATAATCAATAGAGGAAGAGAATCAAAGGCACATAACACAATAAATATCTAGTCAAAGCCACAACTCAAAACCCCACTATTTGTTTTGTATTAACGCAGAAAATCAAGCTGAAATTACAATGCTTGTTCTCTCTAGAACAATCCCAGCACTCATCAAATTCAATATCCAACTCATAAGCAAGCTCGAGGCCAAATCTTAGCCAATTCACAAGCTCTCCAAGTCTCTATCCCAATGTGTAATTCCTATGAAGGATAACTTGTATTTAAAGGGAAATAAAGCCTCTAAAAATAGCACAATCCCTCAAGGATCGGTTCTTGAATGCATGCACTCATTAGGGGAATTTTGAGGTCTAAAATGGGCCCCCTAAGAAAAATTTACAACCAAAATAAACTTTATAAGAACCAATAGGATTCAAGATGATGATGTCAACCATGGGGGATGATTCACCAGTTTTGGAGTAAAAAGATAAAAAGATTAAAAAATAATAAAATAATAAAACTACATTTTCAACTCATATTTTCAACTTATCTCCTTAAGGTTTTACTCAAATTTTGAGTGGGATTACTCGTTGGATGAAAAATATAATTCCTCATTCAAAGAATACCCATGTTGCATACTCTCAGTGGACCCTGCTACTCAGAAAATGAGAAATACATGAAAAAACATGATTGCAATCACATTTTTCATGTATTTCTCAGTTCTTGTGTAGAAGGGTCCATCGAAAGTATGCAACATGGGTACTCCTTGGATGAGGAGTCAAAATATGCATCCAACGAGTGTTTCCTCTCGAAATTTGAGTAAACTAATAAGGAGATAAGTTGAAAATATGAGTTGAAAAAATAGTTTTTTCTTTTTTCCCTCTAAAATTTGATGATGTCATCTAATCTTATTTTATTATTTCCACTATTATTTTATAATTTCCTTAGGAGGCCCATTTTAGACCTCAAAATTCCCCTAATGATCAGTGCAACTCAGAAAAATCTAAAACAAATAGTATACTGTCCCTGCACTCTAGTCTCAACTGGGTCTTTCTCCATGCATGAGTTTTTTATGGTGGAATCTTCAGTTAACTAGAGTAGCACTAATTAGGTCGCTAGTGTCCCAACTAACTGTTTACTCACTATTAGTTCGTGAAACTGATTGGAACTAATTTAACTAGACTTAACTCAATAAACTGAGTTAACTAATTACAACTCACCCTTAACTCCTATAAGTTAGGGAGAACATATACATGTCTTCTAAAAGACTTCCAATTCGAATTTCCTAAATTAATTAAACTTAATTAATTAATTTCAAATTGCTATGAGAAAAGAATTCTATTTTCATTCACAGTTTAATTCAAGGACAAATTAAACTAGAATTTCTTGTTGCCATTTCTCAACATCTTATGACCTGTCACTGCACAAGTAAAATGTACATTACCAATTTCGAGGAAAAATATTAAAATATAAGTGAAAAATGCCCTAATTTGATAAAAATGACATTTAAAAACTTATAAAAGCCCCAAAAGTAAATCACTTTCACCATTTTACCATTTTGCAATTCAGAGAGCATTTCTACCCTATTTTACCTCGATCTTGAGGTGGAGAGTATGATCAATCCTGGACACCATTTGCTGATCCGTTCACTACAGGTTGAAGATCTATCCCTTCCCTTCAAATTGGTTGTATATTTATGAATTTTCATCCATAGATTAGGTTTCATGGAGGGCTTAGGAAAAAATTATGTCGAGGGCGATCAGTGTGGGTTTTACCCATCGTACCTTTGTTGTTCATCCCGCGACCAACTATGGCAGCGTGTTGGAAGCACAAAAAAATCCATGGACAGTCACGCTGGTGCAAAGTAGTAAATTTTTTGAAAACTCCTCCAAGTTTAATGCTTTATTTATGGATTGATTCCATAAAATCTCATGAAATGTTGTTTGATGGATGTTTCATAGGTTAATCAACCAAAAATGTCGATTGAATGGAAAGAAAGAGGACATGAAGCTGAGGACCATCAAGCAGCTCAGGAACCAAATTGCAATGTTTCCCTTAGACACTGTGGGTTGTTGAAATTATTCTAAATCCCTAGTATTACAAGCTAGGTAGAGCTACTGCAGCACTTGATTAGTTGGTGGGATGTGGATCACCAACTATTCATGATCGGGGACCAAGAACTCGAAATAGATGTCACAGACATTTATTTCATTACTGGCTTGTCTAGAAAGGGACAATGGATTTAGTTTTCCAGTTCTCATAATGGAGGAGAGAGCACGGATATGTTGATTACAAGGCATTATCCAAGGACTAAAAAAACTCAAAGTGGGAAGATAGATATAAAGACCATCACAAATCTCCCACTTCGAAAAATCCTGCATACTATGGCCCAAATAGCTGGGGCTCAAGTATTGCATGAGGCAACAAAGTCTCATTTCTAGTACACAATCGAATGTCTAAATCCCATGGTCTTCAATTGGTGTGAGGGTTTATTGGTCTATATGAAGCGCCAACTTATGAAGTGCAAGTCAGGAAGACTGAAACAATTCGGTTTCAGATCCATCTTGCTGACGTTCTTCCTGGAATGTATGCCATTATTTCAATATCAATGGATATAAGTGGATGCACCAGTGCCCAGAGATCCATGGTTGATGCAGTGGGGTGAGCTTATGCCTCAACAGGGAGGCGGTCAGTGGATGTATTTTACCCCAACATTTTTTGGGTGGTTGCGACAACATCTAATCATGATATATGATTGGGCATATATTGGCACAAATTTCCGAAGAGATCATGATCTTCCACTTCCACCAGGCGCACCGTGGATCGATGCAGGTAAAAACCTATTTTTAAATTTTTGAATTTTTTTCTATATGTGTACTGAGATTTGATACTTGTGATTTTTGCAGATGTTGGACCAGAGAGACCTCCAGGGGTTTCTCCAATAGCTAGGCGAGTGGCATGCCAGATAGAGGATGCTCCTTATGAGGAGGGAGCAAATCTGATCATTGAGGTGGAGCGTAATCTGGAAGTCCTAACAAGGGGAATTCTAGAATATGCTTCAATTGATGAGGTGCCACTACGATATTAGAGGCACACTGTAGGGGTACCCGCCAGACTGCGTCGGTTACTGAACCAAGTCATTAGAGTTGTGTCGTGCTATCATGAGCACCATGTGGGTGAATAACCATCTCTTAGTCTTTATTTTCCGCACTTATGTAGGCTTGAGAAGCCATGTGTCTTAGAACACAGTTTTTGACATTTTGATGTAATAATATTTTTGCAAACTCTCTCTCTCTCTCTCTCTCTCTATATATATATATATATATATATATATATATATCTATATATATATATACATGTTTTCTTGTTATGTTCACTATGTGATGGTTTTATTTTACATATGTCGTAGATGTCTATCTAATACATAATTAGCCAATGTATCTTTTAATGTGTTCAAACGTCTCGGAATATGTTGATAAGTGATATAATCAAAATCTCATACAAAAGACAAACTCGCATATACATTCTCAAAATCTGAGGGTTTTCAACTGAATATGGTATGTTAAGTTTTAGTACAATGAGCCGCGAATCAAGATTAAGGACTAACTCTCTAATGCCAAGAGCAACGGCTTCTGACAAAAGCTCGATAACCACACTATATTTGAAAATGTTATTAGTAGTACAACCTAAACATATGCCTTGTAAATTCACTAACTCACCATTAGGGTCATAGATTGCCCATGCGGTGGAAGATAAAGTTTGTGTACTATGATAAGCTCCATAAGAAAAACTGAAATAAAGGTTCGATGACATTTGCGAACCAAGTAGAACACGTGGTAAGAAAAGGAAAACATGTTTGCAAAAGAAAAAAAACACACCAAAATCAAACCGCACACTAATGAATAACACACTAATGTACATAGTATTTACACAAAATTACGCATAATACTTTAGATGGAGCCCATTTCATGACTTGGGTAATCGATCAAGAGAGAGTAAAACAGTAGTTTCACCATTGGCATGACATGTAAGCATTGACTCTACTAATTATTGGAATGAGCCACAAAAGTGACAATGCCCCCATGCCCCCCGGGCGAGTGAGGGTTACGAGTCAGAGGATCAATTCCACATTTTGATAATGGGAAAATGGTAAAAAGTTGGTGAGAAAGTCTCATGACGGGGGAAGCAAAAGTCTTGAGCTCATCATGAGGAAAATATGCCTCCAAGTGAAAGATTTTGACAACCTCAGATTAGGCTGAGATGTCACTAGGAAAGGTAGCCAACATGGTCCCATTACTCCTTCGGACAACAATTCATGAACCAAAATAGGTGTCTAGAGTGGATGAGTCGGTACATCAGAAACAAGGGTTTCTAGACAAGAAGAGATCTCACTAAGGCTTGGGAGAAATGAGGAATGATGACAATCATCATTCCATGGAGTTTCCTCAAGAGACATAACTTATGTGATACTCTCAACAGTTGGAAATGTCTCAATCAAAGGATATAGAGAATCCCATGAATCGAGCCAAGGAGATTGTGAATATGTGTCTAAACAGACTGAAATGATCATGAATTTCAAAGTTTGTTGCAGAAGCCAAAACGACAGCTTGATATGCTTACTCTACGGGGTTAAGCGACATAAAATCGCCAAAACTGTCAATCTGATTAGGATGGGGAATGAACCAAGGATCATGACAAGTCGAGATCATGTTAACTGAAGTGACGTTTGGAGGTGGAAGGGAAAAATTTCCTATTATGGAAGAGTCTTTGAAAAGACCCGCCCCAACACTCTCATAAGGGATATCGGTATTCCCAACATATGACACATTACCATTTGAAGAGTTGGAAGAGAAAAAGGTGAGTTGATCGACAGTGACTATTTTCCCTTGATGAAGGAAAAAAAGCACTTGGAATAAAGTGGAAACCACGCAAGACATCGCATGGGTCCATCTACAACCAAGCAGAAGATTGTAATTAAAATTTGCATCGACAACTTCCACTTCTAGGTTAATGGTTTTTCCATCCAATGATATTGGAAAGTCATTGATAATACCATATGGACGTGAACCTCTACCATTGAAGGCTTCCAAGGTATTGAGGGACTTGTTGAGAGATGGAAAGCCAATAGATTTCCAACATGAAAGAGGCATAATGCAAGTAGAAGCACCCTCATCAATAACAGTCCTATGAATAGTCTTCCCCTTGATAATAACCTGTATCAAGAAAGAAAGTTGATGCAGGAGATGAGGAACATGGTTCTCAAGGTCAAAAGTAATCAGATTCGAATTGGTAGGTTCAATCCCTCCTATGGCAAATAGTAATGCTTTCCTCTATGATGGACAAGTCTGGAGGAATTCCAAAGATGACATCGCCGAAGGTGTTTGAGCTAAATCTTCCATAATATTATAATATTGAGCAGCTCGAGCATTCAGATTATATGATGAATTTCGAAGAACACCTTTGGGAGGTGGACGCATAATGGAATCATTATTAGGTCGTTCAATATAAAGAGTACTAGAACTAGGTGGAGTGGAAGTAGAAGGCATATCAGTAGCATCATTTTCAACAATCGTTTGTTGGGAGTATGATAATCTTTTTATCGAGTGGCAACATAGACAAGTGTCATTCCACTCATAAAAACTTAAGAACCTGAAGATGTAGAGGATTGAGGTTATTTACCAATGAATTCTATTATGTTGGAAATGGCTCTTTCAACACATCTAATGTCCCTTGGGTTCCTTTTAATAAACGACTATCCTCATCACAGTGGGGAAAATCCTTGGTATAATGATCTTCATCACATAAAATACAAGGATATTTCAACTTGCGTTTGGACTTACCTTTACCCTTCTTTCCTTTCGAGGCTTTGTCTGATGTGGTAGATTGGAAAACATTCACCTCAGAAGTTTTACCAGCATTTTTGGGAGTATTTGAAGGAGGAGAAGGTGCAGTAGCTGCAGTAGATTTCTACTTCGTAGAAGCAGAAGAAGCATTACTAGGAGTTTGAGCTACTGACCCAATAATACCATCAACAGGTGGGGTTTCCATAGGTTTAGAAGATGCCAGATCAGTTGACGTCTCAAAGCATCAGGCAAGAGATCATACAACATGCTAGATTGGGAATATACCAGATCTAGATACTGGGCATGGGCAATGGCTTGATCTTCGGTCACACAACCACCCATAACTATGTCCTTAGCAATTTTATTGACGAATTATTTGGCAAAACATTCAGTTAAAAGTTCATCGGGAATATCGAACTTGATAAGATGACACTGACGTCTCCTTTCATGGATATGATCAGAGATATGGGTAGCAATATTCTGTTTCAAATACGTTAGGATATGGGTACGAGTTTCATATTGAACTGGTAGCTGGAAGTGAGTAAGAAAATCCATAGCCAAATTATTGAAATCTTGAAAGGCACCTCGAGGTAACTCGATGTATCATTTGGTGATAGCACCCGTTAGGGTTCACTAAAAAAGACGTAGTCAAACAGAATCGTCGATCCAAGATTAGATGAACACCATAAATGGTAGGTCATGACGTGAGCTTGGGGGTCTTCTCCAGACTTTCCTTTGAATTTTGGACAATCACTAGGAATTTTGGTAGGAACCAGAGGCCAATACAGTGAATGAAGTATTGGGTCATTTGTGAGCCTCGACACATCCGGTAACTCCAAAGTTGCTAAGAACAATAATTGAGGATTAAAAGGCATGAAAGGCCTTCTATAAGTTCCATATTGAGGATTCCAACCTTGTTGGTACTGATTGTGCCCCCATAGTGGTGGATTTTGACCATAGGGATTTTGATATTGCCCCACTGGGAGGAATTTTGATCATATAAAGGTTGAGTTTTCCCCCACAAAGGTGGGTTCTGACCAGGAAAAGGTTGATATTGACCTGCCACAGGCCATTGAGAACCATAAGGTGGATAAATAGCCTCTGAGGAGTATTGAGCATAGGGTTGCCGATGCAACTGCTGACCTTGTTGATATTATGATTGACCTTGCTACTGCAATGGATGACCTTGCTGCTACGAAGGTTGACCCTGTTGATAAAAGGGTTGACCTTGTTGCTGCAATGGTTGGCCTTGTTGCTACAATGGTTTCCCTTGCTGCTAAAAAGGTTGTTGATAATACTATTGTTGCATGTAAGGTCCTTGTTGTTAGTGGCTTCCTTCTGGAATTTGATATGTTCCTTGTTGATATTGATAGGTTCCTTTTTGTTGCAAAGGATTACCAGATCCTAAAGGATAAGTTCCAGAAGTAGACTGAAACTATCCAAATGACCCAAATGAGGGATTAGGACTAGACTGCCTTTAGGATCCTACTTGTGGATTGAAAGGTGGATTCTGAGGTTGTTAGGGAGGGTATAGCTGTTGGTAAGGTATCTGAGCCAAAAGGGGTTGTTGATAAGGAATTTGACCAAATCCAGAAGGAATGTTACCAAAATTCTGACTTGCCCCCATAACATGAGTTTGAGATCCACTCATATAGGTTCCACCAGAAACAGGAGGTATATATGGAGGAGGTGGTTACCCCCCATGCAGTGGGATAGGGGGTGGTACATATTTCCCACTCAATGGAGGAGGTGTAACCACTATAGAGGTCAAAAGAGGAGTTGAATAACAAATAGGGACATTAATTGTCCCAACCATGACCGAAGGTTGAATAGGAACTGAAGAAACTAAAATTGGAATAGGAATTTGGGAGGCCACGTTCGAAACAAACGGGCCAGAGCTAGGCGTAATGCCAGATACCATATTGAATCATGACAAAGTGAAGATAAACTTGGAGTACTTGAAACTAAATGAGCAATAGAGGTATAACCTGGTGGGAACAAAGGTTCACTACTTTCAGATGGTGGAGTTGGCCCACTCCCCATATGAGGAGAAGACACATAAGGAAAGCCTTCAGGAAGAAAGTGATATTTAGATTTATCACCAAGACTCAGAGTATTAGATTTCAATAATTTCAGAGGAGGATCTCGAGGAGAGGTTGAAATCTCACCTTTTGATGCCATGGGGGGAACAATTGGTGAGGGGGAATCCGTGATGATCGACGAGAAGGCTCCAAACATATGTTGTGATTATCAAACATATTATATGGTCATTGAGGAGATATTATCAAAGGATCGTAAAGCGGATTCAAGGGAAACAACAAAAACCGTTGAGGTTCCTTAGGAATTTTTGGGTCAGATTCCTGAGATGATGACATCGAATCTCGAGGTGGAGGACGAGAAGCAAGCGATTGAATAATCAGGACAATTCCAAGTTAAAAAACTTGAACTTCAAGTGACTCTAGAATCTCAGGGTGGAATTCTTGTGGTGACCCTTCAATGTCAGATTGTGAAGGGGATAGATAAGGTGAACTCGGCGGTTATGCCACAATGACCTTTTCTCAAAAATAAAAAGAGGGGAGGTGATTTATTCGAGCTTCAATTAAAATTTACCATTAATAAGGAATAATCAGGCCAAGGAGAACTGCATGGATAAGAAATGTTATCATGGGTAGTAAATTTTAGAACTTAAAACAAAAAATAAATAAAAAAGGTTAATCTAGGCAAGAGGGTTTATCAAGTATCCGTGAACCGCTATATACACCTTAGCTGAAACCAAGGAATTAACGTATTGTGACCAATCTCCTTGAATGATGTGTTTGGTGTATCACATTTACAAGGCGACTGACTCGGTTACCTATGGCTAAAGGATAGAAACCTAGTGAGGTCTCCCAATATATACGCAACGGTACGGGGAACACAAGTGCGTGTTAGCGTTGTCTAATGCATAATCATTTGATGAGAGAATTCCCATTTACTTTCCATAAGTGGAACGTAATTACTTGAGTGGGAGATGCTTGAATTTCATAACAACTATCTAAGTGGTAGCATGTTGGCTAAATTTATGTTGACCTCTAATTTCGGTCGTTTCAGCTTGTTTAATAACAATCTCATTGGTCCACTTCCAGAATTCATAGGAAGCTTCTCTAGCTTGCAAATCCTTCTTCTCAATGGAAATGAGTTAATCCTTCTTCTAATTCGCAATGATTTCACCGACAGTGTTTGTCATAGATTGGCCATTTGAAGTAGTTGTCCAAGATGGATTTCAGTAGTAACAGATTTTCTGGAGTGATACCTCCTGATATAAGTTATTGTAAGCTCTTGGCCTTCATATATTTGAGTAGGAATGAGCTCAGTGGATCCATACCCCGATAAATAACCAGGATAAGGATTCTCAATTCTCTCAATATCTCTAAAAACCATTTGGTTGGAAGTATCTCTCAGGTGCATATGGGAAATTAAGTTGTATAGTGGATTGTTTGCTTTGCATATTGTATTGATTCAAGATTTATGTATTTGGTGACTATTTATTGACTGGATATTAAGGTATTATTTTAAATGTATTTAATTATGGGAAGCACCTCCGATATACCTAAGAGTACTGGAGAACGATCCTATATACTTTCGTATGTGGAACGTGGTTTCACCCCCGGGATACAATGCTGGCAAATAATGAGAGTTGCTAGGTTTATTAACGCTGGAACATGTCTCTAGCCTAGGCCTCTAAATGTTGGCATTAGGTTCCAAATGATCCTTAGGTTAATTGATAAAATTTTACGTTTATCTTGAATTATGTTTCGATTTTGGGCTCAAAACGATGTCACCTGAATCCCTAAGATGCAACTATATGAGAAAAAGAAAAATTTCCACTTCAATGAAAGCTAGACTAATAAATGGAAGAAATTTCAAGCAATACTACATCAAAAAAGATGCCTTCCATTAACTTTCACTTTCACTTTCCAAATGCAATGATCAAAAGCAAAACAATCTTCACTTTTCACAATCCTAACTGCAACTTTTCAAAAGAAAAATGATCTTTACTTTCACTAAGATGCACTCATATAAATGATGTTTTTCTTTGATTCTGTTAATGCTCTAATGCAACTAAAGCATCAACTAAAGAAAAATGAAAATTTGATTCAAATGCCTTTAATGCAACTAATGCATCAATCAAAGCAACACCAATTCGAATTCAAAATCACTCAAATGAAAATAACTTTCACTTTTCCCTTTTGAACAAATAAACAATGCACTCTTTTCAGCTTGTAAATCAAACAATCTAATCTATGCTTGACAGAAAACAAAGATGGTTTCCAAATGCAATATGACCTAATGCAATCGAAAAACAACTTTTTAAAAGACAAGCTAAAACCAATGTAAATTGATGTTTTGAATGACTTATTCAGAAAACAAGATCTAACCAACAAATCAATATCTCAATGACACTCACAAGAAACCAGTGACAATCAAATGACCTAAAACCCTAGAATCGATCCAATTTCACTCCAAGCACTTGAAAATCCAAAGAGACAAAAAGTTTCTATATAACGAAGATGACCAGGTAAGACATTAATGAATCCAATCACAAAAGACAGGAAAAAGACCTCAGGGGCCAAGTCACAGTAGATTTTCATAGGGAAACTCTTATTTCTTCCAAAAATCTGAGATCGGCGCAAATGTAATAACCAAATCCGTGCTGAAATGGAGATCAACGCGACTATTCCAAGTAAAAATGTGCTAGCGGTGCACCTGTGAAGATAAAAAAATGCGTTGGGTGAGGAATATGGAAAAAATAAGAAAGATTTCAAAAACAAATCCAGACTCAAAACTCTAAGGTAGTAATCAGTTAATGTGCATACTTGTACAGGCTCAAACTAACTGAGAACTCAATGGTTGGTCAAAGTGATCAAAAGACCAAATCAATAAAAGAGATTGAAGAGGCTATAACTTCCCCAATGGGGTCACCATTTTATTGTGAAGATAAATCCCCTTTGTGGACATAGGCGATATCTCTAGCCCAATGAGTGGGTCTAGCAACAAATTGAACAAACTAATGCAGACTTTCCTAGCTTATTTTTAAAAATAGAGAGAGAAGGAGAAACCTACATCGCTCTTATGTTAATTGCTCAATCCTTTGGTGATGGCTTCGATCTCCTAGATTCCAAGCTCTCTCCTTGCTTGTTCTTTATGTCCAATTACCTGCAAGTGAGATCAAAATACAATACAAGACACAAGAGCATACATGGCATATATCAAACACAAACTACTTAATAAATCAAGGAGTATCAAGATAAATGCCTAAACATTTAGACATTTATGGAAAGTGAACATCAGGTGTAAATATTAATGAATCAAAAAAAGAAGCATACAACCATTGCCTTAATGTTGGAGACCTCCTTTTGGTGAATTTCCAAGTCCAAGCCAAGACTCTTCAATCACTCCTTCTCCAAGTTAGATGGGCATCATTTAGGCATAATCTCAACATAGGAATGTAGGCAATCAATGACCAACCATTTGGGGATGGAAGGGATTTGATTTATAGTAAGGGAGAGGGAGTTAGGGATCCATTAAAGAGGGAGGAAGGTCCACATCTCAAGGGGAAGGCCCTTAAAGGTAGGATTAAGAGCTCCAAATGTGAGAGCTCGACCATATCTCTACTCAAGAATAGCCAGCTCATTGTTTCTCGAAGTTTCCAACATACGAATCTTCTCCTCCATTTTGAGAAAGCTTGCCATAAGAGGTTTTGTGCAACTTTTAATATCAAAACCTGTGCTGGCAGCGCTAGGTCAAAGAACTACATCCTTCCATCAGCACAAGTAGGCAGTGGAGCAAAGCGCGTTGGCCTTGAAATTTAGGGTTTCAGTCAACCTTCTCCATAATTGTCTTAGGGTAGTTTTTTTCTATTCTTCAGGGATGTTTCAGTATGTGTTTCATGATGAATACAATTCACAATTGTCAACATTTTGGCACTTTGGGTGTGGAACAGGAAGTGAACAAGAGGTGAGACAAAATATTGTGTAACAAAAATAGTGTAACTTAAATAGATTTTCTAATTAAGCTAATAAATAGGCCAGATTATTGAATAAAGAGTATTTTAAATAAAATAATGTTTTTTGAAAAAAATAGATGGTAGGTACATAACTCATGAAAACTTATTAAATAAAAACTTCATTAATGACAAATGAAGTAAATTAATATATATCATAATTCACAAATATTAGTGAGAAATAAAATTAAAATAAAATAAAATAAAGAAATTAAAGCACATTTGTGTTAAACTATGTGGTTTAAATAACATAACATCAAGTATTATCATTATTCAACCTGCATAACAATTAGAATAATTTAATTTAATAATTTCCAATAATAAATATTAGAGAAACATTAAATTAAATGTAATGTGTGAAACATTAGACAATTTGAACAAGTCAAATAATGACTAATAATTTCACGTTTTCTAGTGAGGGAAAATAGTGAAAACAAGAATAAAATTAAAAATGAAATAAAATTTAAAGAACTAGTTTTTATGACTTTTGAATTTACAGTGCACATAACCCTAAATATCATGTATTCATGGAATTAAACCTGCAACTAATAAACTCAAAATATGATTTAAAACCCTAAATATCAAGTATTCCAAAGTATTTAAAATCATTTAATATATTCGAGAATAATGGATACCATTCTGGAACAATGAACCAATACATAAAAATTGAAATTAAAAAGAACACAGGGGAAGAAAATAAAAGAAATAAATTATAATATCATTAATAAAACCTCCATGTCATAGTGAAGGAGACCATTTGCAGCATGTACAAGATGGTTGTAATAGTTAAAGTCTTCTTCCTCAAAGCTATCATCCTCCAACCTGCCAAAAATCTCTCTCAACAATCTTCTACATCTTCTTTTAAATGTATGGAAGTTCGTTTCAATTTTAGTTCTCGTAATAACAATATTTTTGACTAAATGTAATACAAATTTCATTATTTAAATAAATCTCCACTCAAATCCTCCATGTTAAAAATCCTTTAAATAATATTTCCTGCATTAAAATAAAATATATAAATTAATTCTCAAATATAAAACATTATAATAAATGAAATTAAAATATAACTTGGGTCAGCTCCCCTGCCATCTATCTAGCCTCGCTTACCTCTGCCCGCCACACCATCTGTCCAGACTCTCTTCCCTCTGCCCACCATTGCCCTCCACATCTCGATTAGGGGTTCTCTCCTTTTTCGTTATCTATTCTCAGGATTTCCACAAGAATGCTCATTCCTTTCATTCGACTTAAATCGTTGCCCCTTATATCAAGGTTGTTGTGAAGTTAAAGATTAGTTGAAAGAGGAGAGTTGAGCGATGGAGGGTTTCAGGATGGAACGAACGAGACGGAAAAAGGCGAAACGGAACAGTTGAGGGGTACAGGGTACTGCAGCCGTCAGTCACTCGACCTGCAGCTACCCTCGTCAGCTTTTGGGAACACACCCTACCATTTTCATTTTTACACTTTTCGAGCTGGGATTTAACATTATCGTTTTTCACCGCGAGGGTTTTGTGCTGTCAGGTCGCTCTCTCTTTTCACATTTCACCTGAGGGTTTTGACTGTTACCAACTCCTTGCATTGGAACCTACTCCTCGGGTTTTTTGCACTACTATTACCATTTCATTCCTGTCGATGCTGTTTTCCATCGACCAGCTTGTTCGAGGCAGTTAGCCCACATTTTAGTGCAGCTGTCGGTATGGATATTGATGCAGTTGATTATTCAGAGGATCCACTGGAGGAAGGCTCCATCTGGCAGTCCACGTATGCTGCCTCAGAAGGTATGTTAAACTATAGTGAAGGGTTTTCTGGAAATTTCAAAGTTTACCCCCAGCTCTCTGAACCTGCTCACACTGATTCTGTGCTACTAGAGGAACCCTCGACTTGGCCGGCTTTCTCACCGTCGTCCCTGGCTACCCTGGGGTTTCTCACTGGCTGTATCAACCCTTCCCCAGAGCTGGAAGGCCCGTCATCTGCCCCGCCGACCCACTCGTCTGAGCCTTTCGTTGAAGCTCCCTCCGCTGCTCCTCCACTTGTTGACCCCAACCCTTCCTCCTCCCATGCTCCCCCCTAGGTTGTTTCTCCTCTGTCCCCCCACTTTTAGAGGCCATCCATATTATTCCAACAAACCCTAGTCCCTCGATTGAGGTCCCTGATTCGGCGAGGGTTTCTGAACAACCCAATATCCCAGTGACTCGACCACAGAAGAAACAGAAGTGTTTCAAGTCTAGGGTAGGAGACGTCATTTTATGGCTTGAAGAGGATATTCAGTGGGGAGACATGATGGATTATGCAGATAGGGTTCTGGTGGGCAGAATCAAAGGCAGGAGCTACTCGGCAGCTCGATTGAAGACCTGGGCTACAGAAATTTGGGGACAACACCTGGTGGACATCCCTTTTGTCCAAACCTTTGTAAGGGGGTGGTTCGTGCTGAGATTCGCAAGGGTAGATCATACGAGTTGGGTCCTTTCCTCCTTTTGGCACTTTGAACATGCACTCGTGTTACTAAAGCGTTGGACGCCTCTTTTCAATCCAGAGACTGAGCAAATCGGAGTCGGCCCTATCTGGATCAGGCTTCCAGGCCTGCCTCTGCAATATTGGTCTGAGGACATATTCAAAAGGATCGGGAATTCTTTAGGCACTTTCATGGAGTATGATAAATCCTACCAGACTACAAGCATGATGGCTTATGCAAGGATCCTAGTTCATTTGGACACCAGAGGAGGTCTACAGGAGCATATCACGATTCAGTGGAGAGCCTCCTAGCGCAAATAGTTGCTTGATTATGAAGGAATCCCATATCGTTGCAGAAGATGTCATCAGGTGGGTCACCTCTTCAGGGCATGCCCCCTCCTCAGGAAAAACAAACTGGGCACACAAGAAATGGAGTTGGACCCCCCTGCAGAACAACCTCCACCACCAGCAGCAGAGACCCATACGGAGGAGCAGATCAAGACATCGGATACTGTTGAGGCACCAACTGCACCAGTCCAGAAGAAGTGAGGCAAGACTCCTATCCAACCTCCCTCTCCTCCTATGACGCGCTCTAGGGCTACCAAGGGTGATGTATTCTCATCGGGTATGTCTCTTTTTCCTCATGCTTCTGCATCACATCTTTCTGCATCTCTTACATATCTCTCATCTCATTTGCACAATCATTCTATGGCCCCTCCTGCCCCTTTCCCCTCATCCCCCCTCTCTGCCTCGAGGGATCACTTGAGCCTTCACCCGGTAGGACAATATTTTCTGTCCTGCTCCCTTCCTGTGCCCAAGAAGATTTTATCTTTTAATTGTCAAGGGTTGGCTAGCCTTGAGAAAAAACTAGTCCTGAAGAGACTCTTCACAACTGCTCTGGTTGACTTGATTTTCTTACAAGAAACCCTATGTGTCTAGCACGATTACCCCATTACTGTAATCGTGGATGCCGGGCTGGACTTTTCATGCACTGGATGTATCAGGGAGATATGGGGGTGTTGAAATTGGTTTTCAGAACTAGACAATCGATCTGAGGAATATCTGGGGAGGAGGAGGATTTATTGGGGCTGACATCTACTCTAAGGCCCTGGAGACTGAAATCAGAGTAATTAATGTTTATGGTCCCTGTCAAAACTGGGAGGTTTTTTGGAGAAGGATATTTAGCAAATCCCTCATGCAGGCTGACAACATCATCCTTGGAGGTGATCTAAACTTCTCTTTGGGGTACATGGAATCATGGGGACATATGGCTCAGGTAGATTCATTAACTGATGTCATTGTGAACATGCTAGAGGATCACCACTGGATTGACATTCCATCATCCAAGATCCAGTACACTTGGAAAAACCACCGAATTGGTGATCAAAGCCTGGCTAGAATATTGGATCGCTTTCTTATCAAGGAAGCCTTTCATGCCATACACCCCTGTATCAGACAATGGGTAGGCACAGGAGGATTATCAGATCATCGTCCTATATATCTGGAGCTGGATGACTGCTCTCACAAAATCAAAGCTCCTTTTAAATTTAACTCCACATGGCTCAGGGATCCTTCCTACATCAAGCTGATCACTGATTTCTGGCAATCCCATCCGATCTCAAATGATGAAGACTTTGCTGAGGGATTTGTACGAAATATAAAGGAATTAAAGGGCATTTCCAGAGAATGGGTGCACAAGAAAAGGGAGCAAGATGACAATACTTTAAGACAAGTAGAACTAGCCATCTCAACCCTTGAAGAAAAATCAGACGGCATCTACTCCTCTCAAGAACAAAAAGAGCACAACTCTTTCCTCATCAAGCAGAGATCCCAAATACTAAAGAGAGAGTTGGCCTCCTTAGCCATCTCACATTTTAAAGGCATATACAAGGCCCCCTCAAGTGCCAACATTCTGGAGGTCATGCGCACTATAGAACTCTTCCGTCGTTTTGTTGAGTAGGAGGAAGCGGATGAGCTTACAAAGGAAGTAACTTTGGGGGAACTTGAGGCCACCATAAAAGGCTTCCAAAAAGATAAGAGTCCGGGTCCAGATGGATGGACCATAGAATTTTACATTGCTTTCTTTGATATTCTGGGGAATGACCTGCTAAAAGTGGTGGAGGACTGCCGAAAATCTGGGAGGATGTCCTCGGCTATCAAGTCAACGTTCATTGCACTCATCCCCAAATCCAATAAGCCCTGATCTTTTAATGATTTTCACCCTATCTCCTTATTCAATTGCCTTTATAAGATTATGGCCAAAATCATTGCTAATCGACTCAAACCTGTCCTCTCGACCCATATCTACCCTGAGCAATTTTCATTTCTCTAGCATAGACAAATTCATGAAGCCATTGGTATTGCCCAAGAACTGCTTCACTCTGTTCACTTAAGGAACTTGAAAGGAATGATTCTAAAAGTTGATTTATCAAAGGCAATTGATAGGGAAAATTGGTTATACATCCAATTGCTTCTTACTCATATGGGATCTCCTTTTATATATATCAAATGGGTTATGTGCTGCATCTCTAATGTCTCATACAGTGTCCTTCTGAATGGCGCTGCTACTTTGTTTTTCTGTGCCGAGCAGGGACTCAGGCAGGGTGCCCTCTCTCCCCCCTATTGTTCTTCCTTATAATGGAAGGCCTAAGTAGAATCATAAGTGCTGAACATAGAAGGGGTAGAATTGTGGGCATTAAGATCATGGAAAACTGTTCTCTTACTCAGTTACTATTTGTGGACAATGTCCTTATATTTTTGAACGAAAGCATTGGAGACATAACTGCCCTTCAGAATGTTTTTGGCCTCTTTCAGCAGGCTACAAGAATGGTCATCAATGTCAAAAAATCCACCCTAACTACAACTGGATGCTCTCAGCATGAAGTGCAATTTGTTATGCGTTGGTTTCCTTTCGCCCTCCTTAATCTTGAAAAAGGGTTAAAATATCTTGGATTCAGACTGAAACCCCAGGGATACAAAATATTAGATTGGACTTGGCTCATCTCAAAGGTAGAAAAACATCTGAACATCTGGTACCATAGATATCTCTCAAGAGCGGGTAGGCTTGTCCTTATCAAAGCAGTCCTAGAAGCGACACCTGTGTACTGGATGACCTTGGCATGGATCCCTAGGGGTATTCTAGCCAGACTGCAAAACATATGTTGTAGATTTTTATGGAAAGGTAACAAGCAGGGAAGACTATTTGCATGGGTTAAATGGGATACTATTGCAAGGCCTAAAAAATGGGGAGGCTGGGGCATCAAGAGATTGGACATCTTTGCCAGAGCTCTGGCCACCAAACTGGGTTGGCAGCTCATTACGTCACAAAGTCTCTGGACTAAGGTTGCCTATGCTAAATACATCTTCCCTACAAACATAATGGAATGGATCCAGCAGAACCACAGGAGCAGAAACAACAGTTCTATCATTTGGAAGGCGGTGTTAAATACTATCTCTCTCATTCGAGAAGGTCTAACGTGGAGAATTCATGAAGGCAACAATGTTCGTGTTGGTGTTGATACTTGGATAGGACGCGACAATGCCCATAGACTACCGGTTGATATGATAAGACACTTATCCAGAAAAGGCCTTACCTATATCTATCACATAGTCGATCCATTAAACACTACTCTATTCCAACAGGCCTGGAAATCGGCCCTTGACATTCATCTACCGGCTTAATGGCATCAGGCCTGGTACGACTTTACAGAGGCCCTAACTCAAGCCCATATTTGGATATCAGAAGGCGAGGATGAAATCATATGGGCCTATGCAAAACATGGGAAATATTTGCCTGAGGAAGGGTACCTGAAGCTAATGGACCTTACAAAACCATAGCACATCGAGCCTTGGTGGAAAGCTCTCTGGAAACTCAAAGCTGCACCCAAATCGCGCTTTCCCATGTGGTCTATTTTATTCAACAAGATCTCGACAGGCCTTAATCTAATGAAGAGATCCTTTTATGGACCATATCAGTGTCACCTTTGCAGAAGAAGAGAGGAGAGCACGGAGCACCTCTTTCTAGACTTCCCTATCATCTCTGATCAATGGAGCATCATCTCTGCTCATTACTCCTCTCTAAAACCTGGTAGGGCAAGAACTTAATTGAGGCTTGGATCAACTAGATTAGTGGACACAATGGAAAGGACAAGAAGAACATACCGTTATTGATGTGTTGGGCCTTTTGGACAGTGAGGAACCAATCAATCTTCGACCACAAGGACCCTCACTGGCTCTCAATAAGAACCAGGGTTATGGCAGATTTTGATCAAATACCTGAAGATGAAACAAACCCTCCCTCTAGGAATATTCAACCAGAGCACATCGATAAATCGATCCCATGGGCATACTTTGATGGATCTGCCCAAGAGGAGGGTTGTGGGGGGGGGGGGGCATCTTGTACCTGAATGAATCCCACTGCTTCAAAATACAAATGAGATTGGGGAGAGGCACTAATAATTTTGCTGAGCTTGTTACTGCTAAACACCTCATCCATTTTGCTCTCGAAAAACATTGCACTCATCTACAACTTTTTGGGGATTCCAAATTAGTATGCAATTGGTTAAATAGAACATCTCATTGCTCTGCATATTCATTGAGGCACATTTTGGCTGAGGCGCACAAACTTATATCATCTTTTGATACATTTGTCTATCATCACATTTTCAGGGAGTGCAACACAGGGGCAGACTTCTTATCAAAGGAGGTAGCGCACAGGCAAGAAGAGGATTGGTTAATTCAAGAAGAAATTGATGGAACTTTCTATCAGCATTTTCATAGACCCTTCATCGACTTACATATGCAACAAGAGCCATAAGTTTTTGACATACTTGTATATATTATATATGTTGTTCTATTTTTATTTTAAGCAGATTATGAACATATAGTACAGTAATGATCTCTTGGCAAAGAGATAGTTTCCATTTTTGGAAGTTTTTATTTAAAATTGTGAAGAGACAGTTACCTCATTTTTGGGATATTCTCACAAGTGCTCTCTGCGTGGAGACTATGTTTTTCTGGTTTTTGTTAACACGCAAATGAAAAGGCTATCTAGCCTCAATTTGCATATGCTACAACATCTACAGAATGTAACTTCTTATCATTAATAGAAATTACGACTTTTCTCCAAGGAAAAACATTAAAATATAACTCATCCTTTCATAATTTTCTCCTCATAATATTATATCATTATATTATTAATGAAATTCAATTTTTATCTTAGGTGAGACACAATAAAAAATTTCCCACTATATAAAACATTATGTCATAAATGATGTATTTAACATGAATGTATTATCCAGAAACGCAAGATAGGATCCAAAATATTGAATTTAATAAATTTAATGTGATTTTCCCTTTTAAATGTTAAAGACTTGCATTTTTATAAACCATGTCATGAAATTAATATGAAGAGCTTCGGCGTAAATCACATAAAGAGAGACATTTGTCGAAGCGTTTCGAACCAACCAGTGTGGTTCATCGTCAGGACAAGTTGTCCTGACGATGAACCACACTGGTTGGTTCGAAACGCTTCGACAAATGTCTCTCTTTATGTGATTTACGCCGAAGCTCTTCGTATTAATATTATGGATCACAGAAGCCTCAATTCATGTCATGAAATCTTAGATCTCCTCCCATGCTACATCGATGCATGCACAATTTCTTCATCCAACCATTAGAAATAAAAATTTTAAATGAATGAAATCTGATATATATATATATATATATATATAAACTAATTTTTTACTTTGACATAGATTTCAAATAATTTTGTAAATAACTTACCTGTATAAAATCTCAATAATATATATAATATATAAATTTGAATTTCAAATAAGATAATACATATATATATATATATATATAAATAATACGTATATAATATATATGAATTAAATATAATTAATGTATTATATAAGAATTTTAATATATGTATTGAATCTTATTTGAATTTTTTTTAAACATAATTTATTCCCTCATCGAGTCCGTGGAGGAGAGAGGAAGGGAGGTCACATTAGGCCCAATAACTAAGGCTTGTTGAAAGGTTTACAAAACTCATTCTTTAGTTAGTAGGGGTTCATTATTTAATTAATTTAAAGGGTTATTGAATTAAAGATATTTCTTATTATTTTATAAATTAATTTGTTTCATTAGTTATTGGAATTCAATTAAATATAACATACTATCCCTTAAATTAATTAACTAACTATTTATCCATTTAATTTTAGTTAAAAGGCCTATTAATAGATTATTAATTCATACGGTAGCATATAGTAATAAATATAACTAAACAAAAATAAAAATTAATCAAATAATTATTTTTTTCCTCTCCCTATTTTTTGGTCTTGGTGCCCAGTTAAACTTAGTAGTCATTGGTCCAGCCTAGTTGTCCAGTCAAATATAGCTATTTCCCAGTCAAATTTAACCGTTTGAGGACCTGCGCTCTCTATTTAACATGCAGCTATGATCTGGTTCTTCAACTCGTCTTCACAATGAACCACACTCGTTGGTTCGAAACGCGCCGACAAATGAATTAGGATGTGATTTTCGCCAAAAACTCTTCTCATAAACTGGATATGGATCACAAAATCCTCAATTCAACAAAAAAAATCATTCTTTTACCAACCCTGCTTCATTCTTCTTAATTACACGTGGTGGAGAATCTTAATTCGTACGAGGGGAGAGTAAGGTAATAGGTATTAGTTTATGCCTTTGCTTTTTATGAAACATGAGTTGGATAGGGAAGTGAGTTTGGATGAGGGAGTGAGGTAAGTTTGTTATATATTATATTTTATTAGGAATTTATTTATTTAAAATTTTAATTATTTAAATGTATATGATATTTAATAAAATTTTGTTTTATTAATTAATTTAAATTGCATTGTGTTTATTTAATTTTTTAATTTATTACATTTTATTTTATTTATTTTCGTAATTGTTTTAATAATAATGATTATTATAATGAAAATTATAATTTATAGTTATAGTATTTTTAATGCAAAAAATCAATTTAAAATTAGAATTTCAATTTTTATTTAATGCAATAATTTCTATAAGTTATAATGATTACTATAACAATCAACTTAATGCAGGTTAAACAAGAAAATTCAAGGGAGAGATTTTCGATCGTGAGAATATGAGAGGAGGCATAAGGCGAAATTGATAGAAGGAACCAAGATCTAATTGGGGTCAAATTGGCGAAAACACTATATATGTATTTTCCTAATCTTTTATACAAATATTTATGCCCTTAAGGCATCTCTTGTAAGACTTCCCTCACTCCTTACTTCCCATATGAAATATCCAAAGGTGAGGGTGGAAAATATCCAAAGCAAGCTTCAAATGGGGACTTACGAGTAGAAGTGTGGACTACTCTGTTATAAGAGTGTTGTATATATACCATATTTTAATCTCAAGTATTCAGATGCTTTTGATTGTAACCCTTGAAAAGCTACAACAAAGTCTTGCTGACTATTTTTTTCTGCCTATTTGTCTGTGGATGGAATGTTGTAGACCTATTTAACTTTGTGTCCATCTTCTACCATAATGTAGTCCAAAATGCATTAAGAAATCTTGTGTCCTTGTTTGAAGCCATGGTCCTTGGTATCCCAACGTGTACCAAGGCATGTCCAAAGAACAAATTTGCTATTTATTTCCCACTGATGGTCCTTTTACATGGCACCAGAACACATGAACCTGTCAAGTACCATGAACACTTAGTCATGTCCCTTCCTAGTTGTTTGCAAACCTCCCACAAAGTCCATGGAAAAGTTTTCCCAAGGATGAGTGGGTACAAGTAAGGGACCATAGAGACCCTATTTCCTATTACTAGGCTTGTCGGTACAATAAATCATGCATCCTCTTATGAACCTCACTACATGTTCCTACATCTTGGGCCAATACACATACCTTTGTAAGTTGGCCACTATCTTCCCTACACCAAAATTCCCTGCAACCTTGGAGGTGTGAGCCTCTCTAATCACCTGTAATCGCTCACCTTTAGGAACACATGAATTATCCAACATGTAGAGTAACCCATCCTAAAGATGGTAATCAACAATGTTGTTACCCTCATGCACATGAATTTGGATTTGCAATTCTTGAAACACCTCCTTGAAGTCCTCATCCTCTTAATATGCCTCTCTATATGCATTATGGGTGAATTTCTCCATGTGCATCATAACTCCCAAAGTTGTGATGTTTGATGTGGGTGGCCTTGAAAGCATGTCGACCAACTTGTTTGTGCTTCCCTTCTTATACTTGATCACTAAATGAAATTGTTGTAGAAACCCCACCCACTTGTAATGCCTAATCCACTATATCTTACTCTAGTATTACATGTATTGTAGTGGTTGATGATCTATATGGATCACTATTTCATTTCCCATCAGAGATTGTTTCCACTTATTCATAGCTTACACTAAGGCATAGAGCTCCTTGTCATAGGTAGGTTAGTTAAAAACTGCCATAGAAAATACTTCAAAATCGTAGCATCAAGATAACTCCCATAACATACCCACTCACATTTCTCTCCACTTCCAAGGGTTGTTGCAAGTTTATTAATGCCAGAATTGGTGCTTGAATGATATTATTATTTAGCTCCTCAAAGGCTTTTATTGACCCTTTCCGCATTGGAAAATCTTGCCACTTATTGTTATGGCATGGAATGGTGTTGCTATCACTGAAAATGAGGCTATGAATTTCCTCAAGTATTATGACACCCCCAACGAAACTCCTAACCTCAAAAATATTAGTAGGAAATGACCATTTCATGATGGCCTCCATCTTGGTAGGATCTAGTTTTTGCTCTCCTCCACCTATCACATATCCTAGATACACCAAAAACTATTGTGCAAACTCATACTTCTTGATATTTTCTAGCAGTTGGTGCTTATTTGATGTCTTTATCACCTGCATCAAATGTGAGAAGTTCTCCTCCCAGGTAGCATTGTATACCAGTATATCATCCAAATGGACAATAACAAATGAATCTATAAATGGCATAATATATCATTCATTAACCTCATAAATGTAGTTGATGCATTACACAGGTCAAATGGCATGACTAATCACTCATATAAACCTTGCCTGGCTTTGAAGGTGGTATTCCAGGTATCTTCTTATCTAACTCGAACTCAGTGATATCCAAACTTTAAGTCAAGCTTGGTGAATTATTTTTCTTGCTACAAAATTTAACAAATCATCTATTCTTGGTAGGGGGTACATGTTCTTGAGCATAATTTTGTTCAATTCCTTGTAATCTATACATATTCACCAAGTTACATCCTTCTTTGGCACAATTATGATGGGTGACCCACATGGTGATCTACTCTTTTGAATGATTCCATGTTCATATAGTTGCTAAAATTATTTCTTCACCTCACTTGCTTCTATAAAAAACTACTTGTACAACCTAATGTTTGGTAATTGGGAGTCTGACAATAGTTGGATCTTGTGCTCCACTTACCTCTTGGGTGGTAGCCCTTTAGGCTCCTAGAACACATCCCCATATGCCTGTAGAAACACTTCAAGTTGTTGTTTATGTTTCTTAGTTCAACCCTCCATGGATGCCTTTTTTCTCATTTATTCTTTGTAAGATTTATTTTCTCTTAAAGACAATAAAACATACTTCTCTCTAGAAATGATTAGTTTCTTGGCTTGGTTAGCACTTACTAGTGAAATTTTTTACTTGCCTTTGTGCGTGTTGATGGCGAACGATTTTTCATCCTTGATGAGTAGATACTAGATGGATCACTACATGAAGGTTGCATCCCTCATGTATAAGTAGGGACTTCCAAACACCACCCCACATACATCAAGGGGAACTACATCTAGTTCTACTTGATCAAAAAAATAAGCAATAATAGCAAATCTAATTTTGCATTGTGTTGTTACCTTTATATCTACATCCTTATTTACCCATCCAAATGGATATGGAATTGGATGATCATGAACTTACAATCCTAATTTTTTGACCAAATTTATTGAAATGAGATTCACCTACAATTTTTGTTAAAACAGAGCATCAATATTTGTCTTTTTAACCTATATCTTTATATGGAAGAGCCTAGTATTTTCATTATTTTTGTTGTTGTTGAAGGCTACGCAAATTCACTTCCTTCTATATTGATGTACATATTATATTCTCATCTGTGTCCTAGTTTCTTTCAACTTGGCTGGTCAAATAAGTTTCCATGAGATTCTTTTTCTTATTATCTTTCTTTTTATTCTTCAAGTTAAGTTATGGATGCAAGTTCCAACACTTCTCCTTTGTATGTCCACCAATGTTACAATGGTTGCAATGGTTTTGGGATCATTGCACTGGTGTGTTATGGTTGCAATATTTTTATCTTTTCCCCCTTTCCATTTCTTCTTCCCCTCCTTATCAGCATCATAGTTCTCGTTATGCTTCGATCCACTTGATTTCCCTTTCTTTAGGCCTATTTTCTCAAGGTATTGTGCCTGTACACAAGCCTCATCCACTATTTTGGGCATGAAAAACATCACTTGTTTCCACATATGGATGTGTATACCCCATATATACTTGAGGGGTACATATGGGTTCTTTGGGGAGATACTCAACATTGTGGACATCTTTCTAAATTATGTGGTGTACTCATATACACTCTAGCCTTGCTTCTACCTAAAGTAGTGCCACCAAATCCACTAGTCCTCTACATAATTGATAAGGTAAAATTGTGACTTTATGAGGGTTTTAAATTCCTACCACTTGGTCATTAGATTATCTCCCTCCAACCTCAAGGTCTCTATGTGGCTTTCCCACCAGGTCAAGGCATGGCCCTCTAATTTTCACTACAAAATTTAAATTTTTTGTTCTTCCTCTATACGATGAACTATGAAATAAAGTTCTAATTTCTACAACTAATGATTTAGATTTAGAGCGTTTCTATAACCTTGGTATGGATTGATATCAAATTTCACTTCCATTTTGAACAAGGATTGTGAATGGTTCACAAAATTCAAACTAGGTTTATTTTTTCCAGGTCCTTTCTTCGACTCATTCTTTATTTCTTCCAAATCTCTTGATCTCCCCTCTGATTGACCTCTACATTAGAACCCCCATCTTCTCCAAATAGCAGAAGCTTATTGGTTAGGACTTCCATGACGAGATTCACATAACTGTTTATATCAAAAACTTGTGCTTCCAACCACAAAAACCTCTCATTTGCAGGATCATAAGGGTTATTCACATATTCATCAACCATGACTAGGGTTTTATGAATTTTGGCTTATCCGATCTAGATCCCCTGCAAATTTCCACAATACACCCAAATAATCTTACTTTTATAACAATATTATCCATAAACTTTCATGTATATTCTACTAGATAATTCATCATAACATATCTGATAAAATAATACTTAAAAATATGAAATCTACACTATGAAGGTTTTTTCTCTTTAGATTTTTTTATATATAAATGATTATTTATCGCATATGCATACAAATGATAATTACGTAGAAAATCGAGAACAATGAAATAACAACTCACAATCCATGATTGACATAATATACAACTTGGGAAACACTTTTGGGAGAAAATCCGGCTAGAAGGTGAGGTCGCTCTACTCTCTTTCTTTGAATAGAAAATGAATGTGAGTACAAAGAATTAAGGCCTATGGCCTGTAGGCTACTATAATGCACATTCAAAATGGCTCTTGAAGTTTTGACTAAAATTTTTCCAAACTAGGACCACTAGAAAAATGGTCCTATGCACTAATTCCTCCACTTTTTCATCTCTAAATGCTTCAAGATGGATGAAAAATAATATAATGATCTAATATAGATTAACAGATTAGTTGAGAGTGGATAAGGAGAGAGAAAAAATAGAGGTTTTGTGCACTATAACAACCTATGAGCCACAAGCCTCCATTCGTTGTACTTGTATCCATTTCCATTCAAAGAAAGAGAGTAGAGTGGCCTTACCTTCTAGGAAAGGAGCCTAAGTGAGTTTGGATTCTTAATGAAAAAAATGATTAGGCATAATTTTTGTGTCATTTAAATGATGTTGGTTATTTTATTTTTAGTTCCTCTGAATGTTAAGAACTTAGTTATGTAAATTATTTATTAGATCTACGATCTGCTAGGTTAATGATTTATCGAGTGCTAGGTTTAAGAAAAATTTAACATGGTGTTAGAGCCTAGATTTGCCTCAGGCTGAAAGACAAGGTTCTAGGTCCACATCAAACCACGCTTAGCCTCGTAGCTAGCCCTACGAAGATAGGAGAGGGCTCTGTCCGGGTCAATCTCAGCGAAAAATAATCGATGGGACTTGAGATGACTGAAATACAAACTAATTTTAGACTAGGTATGAAGTGCAAGGATTTGCTTTAAGTTTTTGGGGGTTTTGTTGGAAAAAAGGGACAGGCAAATTTTGGGTTTGGGGATGAGGCCTAGTTTTTGCAGAGTTCTGATTGGGGAAAAGAAGGCAATCGTTTTGATGCTTTGGATTGAGTGAATGGATGGATCAGACCAGTGAGGAGCTAATGAGGGAAAGAAGGTCTCAAGAGTCCTCCTGAAACAGACGAAAACATGTAGAATTAAAAAAAAAATCAAGGCAGAGCATAGCAGTCCAATGAATTCTACCTTAATCACTCATTTGTTTAATTGCAGAAGAAAAGAGAAGGGAAAATGATACACATAAACACCAGTGAACTTACAAATACATAGAGAAGCACACCATCAAAACATAGAGCCACATGGATCCCAACAAGTGTTGCAAAACCTGGTCTTTCCTTTGCCAAAATTGTAGAAATGAAATGTACAATAGAGTGCCAAGCAATCCAAAGTATCCAACCATGAAAATGACTTACAAATTACATAATATAGACAAGCCAAACCTATTCCCTTGCCTATAGGGGTCGAGCTCATCATTCTAGGAGCTATTTGAACTAATTATAAACAAGGAACTGAAATCTAGGTAGTCAAACAACTTACCCCTATATGCTAGGAAACTGATTCATTCATTTAATTTTCACCTTTTAGTGAATGAATCCTCTAGAACAAGTAAAAATGTGCCAAAATTACATCATAGTTATCAAATTACATCATGAAAGGTCAAGAGTAACATCAAAAAGCAAAACTGGTCAAAATTGGGCGAATTTCTGTGCTGTACAATGAAAAACAGGCCAAAATTCTCTATGCACCGCGCCAAAATCTGTATGCGTCGCGCCACTTTGTAGCTGATTTTGAGGCACTTCCTGAAGTTAAAATTGAGCCCAAGTGTGCGCCCTGCCTGTCTACTTTCCAACCCAAGTGGAATTTATGAATTTTGATGTCATTTGCCCCTCCAAAACTTCAATCTCCCAATACTGCTTCCTGTGGGTGTAAAAGGTGGCAGAGAGGTCACTTTCAGGGTGTTTTGACCCTTTAGGCAACCCAGAACTTGATGAAATACTTAGGTAATCCATGAGCATGCATAAATTTTGATGAAAAAATTAGAAATACAAAGTTTTCATCTAGAGGACCTCCCAATTATATGCGCGCGCCAAGTGGCGCTACGCGTTGGGCAGAAAAACCTATTTTGTAACCAAAAATTTCAAAATTGACAAACTTTTCTCCAAACTCCTTGAGATTTGGGTTGTAGGTCCCCAATCAAGTACCATGCTCAGCCAAAGAAGTTTCAGCCAAAATTTGGAGTCGATCATGCTCCTTTTGCCTCTTTTGCTTCTTTGTTGCCTTCTTCAATTTTGCCTTTAGATTCCTTATTCGTGCCTTGGAACTCATATGTCATGCCCTGTAATGGAAAACCATATGTATCAATAATGCTTTATCTCTATCGACCTTGTCCAACAGTCTCTCCAAGTGGATATTGATTCTTTCGAGCCAAGACTCCCGATCATCATTAATCTCTTGCTCTAATGAAGTGAGTTCAATCCTCCTCCTTTGTGCAGCTTGGCGATTCTCGCAGATGTTTTGTAACTCCATGATTTCTTGCTGATCTTCAAGCTGTTTGTTCCTCTGCTCCAAGTACTTCATAGTCCACTTAGCCCTCTCCAAGTCAAGGGATAAGGCTTTGATCTTTGTTTGCTGCTCCTGGATGATCTCTCTAAGATGTGCACTTTGTGGGCCCATGTCTGTATCGTCATCCTGAATAAGAATAAAGTCCCACTCACCTGAAGGCCCCTCATCCTGCATTGGCCTCTTTCCTCTGTCCTGTATCTGTGATGCTGATGTTAGAAGTGAGGCCCCTTCCACACCGGGTGGAGATAACACTCGCTTTGCTGCTGCAAACAATCTTCTCGTGCCTCTCTGATAGGTGACATATACTGGCACACTAGTAGTCTCTGCCTCCTGACCTCCATGCTGATATGAAGGTTCACCGGTATGATGGACAACCTCCTGATGAACTACTGAAGCTGTGAAAAACTCACGGGAAATGAAATCTTCCCATGTGATACCCTGCAAACCAAGCTGATGCACAACAATGATCTTGATGAGCGCATAGTGGTAAATGCTGTTCCGGAGTCTTCTTCTGCACAAGAGTGGTCATCCTCTTGATGTTTTGGCACATGAAATATGGCATGTTCATCAACCTCACTCTCGTGAAATGCATCAATAACCTGATATGGTATGCATAGAGGCGTGAGAAGCGACCCTCACAACTGAAGTATCTGATAATGAGTCTCATCAACGACGCATAAGATTCCTTCAGAAACTGAAATGGGAATACTCTCCTGAGCTACTTCAAATAGCTAGGCCTAATGTAAGGTTCATAATATGATCTATCCAGTTGTTGCCTCTTGTTACACTCTTCCCCTATATTCGGTATCCTGGTGGCCTGAGAGATGGTTTCTGTGTCAAGGTGAAGTTTACTCTAGCAAGAGTAACATGAATATCATGAAAATGTAAAACAAACAACTGAACTAACTCCTGATGATGCTGACTCTGAGCAATCATCTCACAATACTGAAAGCATGTCATTACAAGTGGGCAGGCCTATAATTGAGTTAAGGAAGTAGGCTCTTCTCTGACATGTCTGCCACCTTTTCGAGGCCTTCTCGGCACATTAAGCTTAGTGGTTGAGTCACTGTTTTTCTCATATTCTTGCTCGTATGATGAATCTGTCTCTGTCATGGTGCTGCAATGTGTATATCAAGTAGGTTTTTGGTTTGGTTTGAAAATCAGATGTTTTGTTTTCAATGCCAATGTGTCATAGAAAAATGAGGGATTGTGAGGAATATGGGACAGGGGGAAAAGTGGATGGTGAAAATTATCAAGTGAAACCTATAAAATGAGAAAACAGTCACTTGATTGTGTTTAGGGAGTGGGGATTTAGGGATTTTGTGAATGATATGAGAGAGGGAGAATGATAGGGAATGATAGGAGTTTAGTATAGGGAAAATGGGAAGCAGGGATATGAGTGATTTGGGAGTTAAGGGATTAACTATAATGATAGGATTATGAAAGGGAAGGGATCACAAGTGGGAGAGGAGACTTGGCACCAAAATCATCATTTGAAAACACTAATTACAAAACCTAATGGAGCAGATTTTGATATAAATGTAGGGTTTATATTTTCAAACTTCAAACCTTTAAAGCTTCCCTCCAAACAACACCCAATCAATCTCAATTCAATAGCAAGAATGCTCAGACTTACTTGGAGCAAAATACATGGTGCTATTTGAGTTTTGATGACTGCAGAGATAAAAACCTGGCCTGTTGGCTCTGTGTGTCGCGCACAAACCCAGTGCGCCGCGCCTCCTGGATGCGCCGCGACAGTGCAAAATTACACTGCGAATTCGCACCCAATGTGCTGTGTAGCCTGTGTGCGCTGCGACCTCCTCCAATGCGCCGCGCGGCCCTTGAAACACAAAATTCGCTCCTCTAACCCTCAAGTCAATATCCTTCGACCTCTTAGCATAGCAATGGATGTTTCAAGAAATGAACATGTCTAATGGAATGATGGGTTTGATTTTTATTGAAGCCATAATGATTTTTCGTCTTGGAGGTTCTGTGCACTGCACCTCTTGGATGCGCCGTGCCATTGGAGAAAAGCACTGTGGCAGGAGGCCCAATGCGTCGCGTAGCCTATGTGCGCCGCGCTCTAACCCAATGCGCCGCGCAGCCAATAAACACAGTCTTGGCTTTGAAAATCACCTTCTCACCACTAACTTCGACTTTCCTTGATCTTCTTGGATGCAAATGACATTATACACACAGAAAAATCTTTATAAAGACATGGCTTTGATTTTTGGTTCTCAAAAACCCATCTTTGTAATGTTTTAGCTTTTGGCACTTTTTCACTTTAATACAAACCCTGTTCTTCTGTTTCTTCTTTGATTGTTGGCTTAGAATGATGAAATTCTTGTCAATTTTTTGCAGGGATGATGGCATCAAGTTTGGGCAAAGGATGACCAGGGCTGCATCTGAAGAATTCAACAACTGAAAAACTTTTGAAAATTACGTGGCAATTTATTACAAAACGAAATGACGAATTTTCTTCAAAACAGAGTTTTGAAGAAAAGTCATAGTCGAGCATATGATGATGAAAATATTTGGAAATGAAAACTTATTAAGAACCTCCCTCATGGGTCTGTTGGCATTATTGGACACTTTGAAGACACAATTTGTGAAACCCTAGACCTAGTAACTGAAATGACTCTGCTGATCAAAAGACTAAAACAAGACTGTAAGTGACTTTAAAAGCTTGATTAAAAGACCTAATCCAGTAGGTATAAGGCATGAGTGGTACTGAATAACAAGATCCTCCTATCAGATTATGGCGTGCCCCTAGCTGAATGCAACTGAGTGAATCGAGCGAGACACCTAAAAATGAAATGCAATAAGAGAACTGATCTCTGACGGAGGGATGTAAAGACCAACTCTAAAATTGGCTCCAATGGGGATGGTAGCTCCTTGGAGGTGCCAAGAATAGCAGATCTCTGGAAGAGCTAGACACTACCTTCATCCATTGGGCATTGGAGTCATTATTTTGACAAACAACACAAGACTTTGACTTATTTATTGACTGAAACCTGACCCTAACCGACTCAATTGTGAGACTGAAAGGACTTGAAAAACTGACTCGACAAACTGAACTCAAAACTGAAATCTTTCTTCAAAATTATAGCCTTCACTTCGGGCCCCTGATTGAAGAAAATATCACAGCACACACTTGCAATAGAAACTGAAATAAAATGGTATTTACAGTGACAATGTAAACAGCAAAAATAACTCAAAAATGATACCGTTTGAGCAGCCGACCATTGACCGGCCCTCCTGGACAATCTTCCCCGTTCATCTCCTTCAGAAGAAAGGCATTTTGACCCCGATATGCTGCAATCTTAAAAGGACCTTTCCAGAGATTTTCAAACTTACTGTGCTTGCCCTTTTCCTCATTCCTTGCGTCCCATTTTAGCACCACATCATCCAACTGAAATTTGTCTGCCTTCGCTTTTCTGTCATAAATTTTCTTTATTCTCTCCTGCAACTTAAACGTGTTTTGAAAAACATCTTCCCGTGTCTACTGCAAATGGATCATTTGATTTAGTCTTCTCTGTATTGGATCAACTTCACTACCAGCTTCCTGAAGAAGTTTGACTATCGGAGCTGCGAGAGAGGTAGGAAACACTGTATCAACTCCATAAACTAGCTCAAAGGGGGACATACCAATGGATTTCTTCTGACTCACTCAATTTTCCCAAAGTGCATGGACCAACTTCTTATGCCAACTTTTCTTGTTTATTTCCAGCAACTTTTTAATGATGTTAACCAAAGATTTGTTAGAAGACTCCGCCAATCCATTGCCTTGTGGATGATAAGTGGTTGAGTGCCCCAAAGTAATGTGATATTTATTACAAAACTCAACCATACTTTTTGATTTGAAAGCTGCTACGTTATCAGTGATTAGATTATTCGAGCAACCAAAATGAGACAAAATATTATTCTCAAGGAATGAAATTATTACAGCATCTGTAGCTTGCCTAGTGGGAATTGCTTCGATCCACTTCGTGAAATAATCTGTTGCCGCGAGGATCCATCTATGTTGACCTGAAGAAGCAGGATGAATTTCACCAATGAAATCCAACCCCCACTGCTGAAAAGGGGCACTCACCTCAATGGGTTTAAGCGGCAAAGGCTGTAATTTCTGCTTTCCCTCAAAAATCTGACAGTTATGACAACTTTTGACAGTCTTATATACATCAGCAAACAATGTCAGCCAATAGTATCCGACCCTCAGAATTTTATTTGTTGTTGTTTTCCAAAAAAGGTGACTGCCACAATCTCCTTTATGGAAATCTTCCATGACCTGCTTCGCTTCTTCTTCCACCAAACAATTCAACAAAACGCCACCGGGATCTTTCCAATAAAGTGCAGAATTCAAAATACAAAACTTAGTAGCCTTTAACTTAAGAGTTCTAGCTTTGTTTCTAGCCATACCAGGTGGTGATGACAAATTCTGAAACACATATATGATATCTGAATACCATGGAGAAAGAACAAATATTTCAGCTACCTGAATTGACGGACCTTGCTCATTTTCATCGGACATAGCCGCAATCAGATTTATGTCTAAGACGTGCAGATTAGATTCAGCCATTAACTTTGCCAATCCTTGTCCTTTGACAAGCTTTGCGGGCTTTATCTCCACATCATACTCCAGTAAAGCTGCAATCCATTTGCCACGTCTTCCTTCTGGATCTGTTTGTATCAAAATATCTTTGACAGCAGCATTAGGAACATAAGCCAAAATATGGGAATGCAAAATATATACGCGAAAATCTTTCAATGCTTTTACAAGTGCAAGGGCTTGCTTTTCAATAATGTTGTATTTCAAAGCAGCATCTCTTATAGTTCGGCTGAAGAAAGCAATTGGTCTTTCATGCTCATCTTTTTTCTGCATTAATATAGTTGCCATAGTATGCTCTGAAGCAAACGAAAACAATATAAAATCCTGAGTGTAATCCGGTCTGATTAGAACCGGAGTTGAAGAAAGAGCCAATTTTACTAGATTGAAAGATTTTATAGCCTCTTTGGTCCATTTCACTTGGCTGTCCTTCTTAAGCATGTTTGTAATTTCTCTTAGGTGTTCAGCAAGATTAGGTACAAAGCAGCGTAAAAAATTCATCTTACCATTAAAAGATTGAATCTCCTTCTTGTTCCGGGGAAGCTCAATTTGTTGAATCGCTTCTACACGTACTAGATCAATATGAATGCCATCTTTTGATATGATGTGTCCAAGTATTTTGCCTTCATCCATGGCGAACAAGGTCTTCTTCAGATTCAGCGACACACCATATTTTCTGCACTTTTGAAAGACAATTTTCAAATGATACATGTGTTCTTCATCTGAATTAGAAAACACCGTCAAATCATCAAGGTACACAACCAAGAAGACATCCTTCTCATTTGCAAAAGCCATATCCATTGCCCGCTGAAATGTGGCACCTGCGTTCTTCAAACCAAAAGGCATTTTAGCGTAATGAAAAGTCCCCCACGGAGTGGTGAACACTGTTTTGTCTCGGTCATCTTCATGGACCAAAATTTGGTTATATCCAGAATAACCATCGAGTAGTGACATACGAGATGCTCCAACTACTCGCTGAAGTATGTGATCCATTTTTGGCAGCGGATAATTATCCTTCAATGAAACTTTGTTGAGATTCCTAAAATCAATGCACAAACGAATCTCACCTGTCTTCTTTTGTACGGGCACCAAATTAGAGATCCAATCAGAAAATCGGATGGGGACAATGATTCTTGATTTGTACAACCTGTTTACCTCCTTCTCAATTGATGGCAGCAATTTTCGATTAAGCCTTCTTAACTTCTGTCTGAAAGGTTTTTGATTAGGCTTAATAGGAATTTTGTGTTGAATTATATTGGTATCATATGTCTTCAAGTCGGAATAGTCCCAAGCAAACACATCAGCAAAGGATGACAACAAACTGATATATTTGGCCTTTACCTTTTGTGATAATGTTTTGGACAACTTTACCATCTTCGGATTTTCAGTTGTTCCAAGATTCACCTCTTCGACTCCTTTCTCTATTGGCTGCAATGTTGGTTTTCGAGCTACGTCATCATGATCAAAGAGTTCTTCTAAAGATATCAAGCCTTTAGGAATCACATTATCCTTGAGCTGCAACACTTCCATTTGATTGATCTGCACATCATCTTTACCATCATCATGTTCTACATCAATTGAGGTATCTTTGAACTTACCTTTGTTTTGCAAAAAATCATCAATCTAATCATCATCTTGGAAAACTTGCCAATATCTCTGATTGTCCGGGACAGTCGGATGATGTTTCACATGGATTTCAAATTTATTACTTGAGTTCATAGGATCTTCAAATTACTCACTGCCTTAGCAAGTGCATCTGCAATACTATTTTGAATACGAGGCACACACGTCAAGGTATAATCTGAAAACATCTTCAAAATGTCTAGAACAACATTCTGGTGTGCCCGCATCCGAGGATGTTCTGCTTGATATTCGGCTTTAACTTTCTTAATCACCAATTCGGAGTCGCCATATACAGAAATCCTCTTAGCATTCAGCTTTCTTAGAATTTGTAGGCCAGCAATCAAAGCTTCGTATTCAGCCTCATTGTTTGAGCAATCAAAAGCAATCTTGTAAAAACATACCTGCACATTACTAGGCACTTTGTTCGGAGCAGAAAAAGGACTGCGTACCCAAATACCAATTCCAGCACCATCATTTCCCACTGCTCCATCGAAATCCATGGTCCACAGCCCATCTTCCTCTTCTTCTAAGTGTTGAAACTCTATTTGCTGTATTTTTTCTGCTTGCTGTCCATTATCTTTTCCTGATCGCTGAATGGTATTGTCCTGTTCTTGACTTTCTTTCTTCAAAACTTCTCTGAAATTCTTTGCTATTTCTGGAATATCATTTGCTGCAACTAACTGACTATCAATCTCATTGAAACTATCTGCATACAAAACAAAAGACCATAAATCTGTATGTACATAATTAATTGGTTTCTCCTTGCTTGTAATCATGTATTTCATTTTTTGCTCCCGATAAAGTTTTCTCATTTGGCCAAACACATGAATCATTGCATAAGAGAAATCAAGTTGCATAGTTCCTTTAATCTTTGCTCCCCAAGATCTGGAAAGAAGCATTCCAAATCTAGGAGGTATATCTGCCACCACCACATCCATCAGCACATTTTTAGCCGGAATCTGATCCAAACTGACCTCCAAGTCTTTAATGAGTCCAATACATCTCACCCTGCTAGAATCAAATGAATAAAGATCGTGGTATTTCCTAGTGATGTCCAAACCCAACTTCTCCATGATAGCCTTCGGCATAAGATTGTGAGAGGCGCCGGGATCAAACATAGCATTATGCAACACAAACTCATGCACTCTCAAACTGATATAAAAAGGAGGCACATCACTGTCTGGAGACTCACCATTCATTGCTGGTCCAAAAATCAGTTCAGGTTGATTATCTTCCACATTCACGATATCGGACATTGGATCAAAATTCAAACTTTTAGAGACTTGACCTCTATAATTGTTGTTCCTCATCAGTTCAGTCAAGGGAATGGATACCTTTAATTTAGAAATTTCATTTTCTAAACTAAAAGCAGAAGTCTTTTCTACCTCTTTGGCTGGAACATCTTTCTTTTCAACTTTATCTTTTGATACAATTGGCTGATTTGCTGGTGGAGATTTGCTAGGAGTAGGATCAGAAACTTCTTTTCCTTTATTTGGTACAACAGGTGGCTCATTCTTAGATGCTAGAACTTCCTTTCTCTTCTGGATTGGATTGATGGGGACATTTCTGTTTCTTAGTGAATACTGACGTTGCTGGGTGGACAAAGCATGCATATAACCTCTCTGATACTCATCCAACTCCTCTTCAAGAGCTGTGTCATTTGCCAAGATAAAATCTGCATCCTACTGTACAGCTGAAATTTCTACATACTCATCGTCTTCAGTGATAAAGGTGGGCATATCATCAGGAGTAAAGAAGTTATTTTCTTCTCCTATTACATTGTCTTCATTATTAGATTCGGGACCAACAAAATTCTACTGAAGAGGTGTCTTTACTTGCTGTTGTTGTGATGCCGGTTCTTGTGCTCGCTGCTCACATTGTTTGATCCTGAATTGAGGTTGCTGTTGTCCACGGAAATTAGGATTCCGGATCTGCGGTTCAAGCTTATCAAGTGTTAACCTTTCAATCATATTTTCTACCTTGTGGAGCACCTGATCTGAGGTAGAAGCTTCTTCCTTTATTGAGACTCTCTTCTCAGCTTTCAATCTAGCTCTCTTGTCATTCAAATTTGCCTCAACACTAACGACAATTTTCTACATTTCTTCTAAGGTAGCTGGATCTCTCTCTCTTAATTGATAAGCCATGTCTGGATCAAAACCATCCGGGACCTTAAGCAAATATGACTTTCTAGATGGCCTCAAATCATTAGGAATTGCATTATAAACCGCATTAAATCTAATACAATAGTCTTGCATAGACTCACCAGCATTCTGCTTAATCTTGGTATATTCAGAAGTGATTTGAAGAGGATCTTTCTTTACTTCCCAGTGATCCAAGAACTATCTTTGAAGCTCTTCTAATGTGGGAATACTTCTAGCTGTCAAAGCTCTGAACCATTTCCTTACCTCACCTGCGAAAGTCTGCACGAATAATCTCATGGTCACGTTTTTTGCATCAATCTCATGAAGCTTGAAGAAATCCGTCATTTTGTCCACATGTTGTTGAGCCGTGGTACCTTGAGGAGTGCCATCAAACAAAGGAATTTTACTCTGATAATCTACGGGCATGTCACCCAAAACTTGAGGCAGCGCGAGAGGTGCAAACCAAGCAACCATTGCTCTTGGTGGATTTTCAATTGGTTTTGGTGAAGTTGGAGGAGTGGGTGCAGCTGATGTGTGAGGTGTGTGAGGAGGTGTATGCGGAGGTGAAGCAATTTTGGATGTAGAAGGAGTAGATGTAGGTGAATTTACAGCAGAATTTTGATCAGAAATAGTAGGCTACGGGGGAAGGGTGGGAATGAAGGGAGGTTCGGTAGGAATTCTTGAGGTGGATGTTGTTACGGAAGATCCGAGGGATGCAGATGCAACTTCTAGGAAATTAGTGATATTTGAAGCGTGAATTTCACTCTGAAGGTGCTTCAAGATAAAATCCTCAATTGATTTATTGTTTCTTTCAACTTCAAGAGCTGCAACAAAGTCAGGATTTGGGACTATAGAACCAAGAGCACTTTCGGATTTGGTTTCAAACAATGACAATTCAAACTTTTCATCAAAATCAAGCTCTTCAAGATACTTAAAAATTGCAGGACATGAACGAGATTTAAACACAGGAGTCACAGAGCTCTCTTGACGAAGGAGTCTTGAAATCAAATTGGGATTTTCGTAGACAGGGGGAGGATTTGGATCTAGATTAGCTCTGGTATATCTTTTTGAAGCCAGTGTGTTAATATTTCAAGAAATCAAAGGGACATAAACAACTTGTTCAGCCTTTCAAATTCTAAACTTATCATCCAAAATCTTAGAATTATCAGATGTACTGGGGTGATTTACAGGTCAAGTGTCACGATTACAAGCTAGACCGGAGATTGACTGAAGCATCGTTTATCTACTTGTGCTAATGCAAAGCAAAAGCGTTTTGAAGGCTACCTGGCATAGCTTCAGGCTCCATCTGTAGCTTATAAAACAAATGACATCAACAAGCAAACCATTTTCTTCCCCAGTATGGTCGCCACTATGTTAGAGCCTAGATTTGCCTCAGGCTGAAAGACAAGGTTCTAGGTCCACATCAAACCACGCTTAGCCTTGTAGCTAGCCCTACGAGGATAGGAGAGGGCTCTCTCCGGGTCAATCTCAGTGAAAAATAATCAATGGGGCTTGAGATGACTGAAATACAAACTAATGTTAGGCTAGGTATGAAGTGCAAGGATTTGTTTTAAGTTTTTGGGGGTTTTTTTGGAAAAAAGGGACAGGGGCCTAGTTTTTGCAGAGTTCTGATTGGGGCAAAGAAGGCAATCATTTTGATGCTTTGGATTGATTGAATGGATGGATTAGACCAGTGAGGAGCTAAGGAGGGAAATAAGGTCTCAAGAGTCCTCCTCAAACAGACGAAAACATGTAGAATTAAACAAAATTTCAAGGCAGAGCATAACAGTCCAATGAATTCTACCTTAATCACTCATTTGTTTAATTGCAGAAGAAAAGAGAAGGGAAAATGATACACATAAACACCAGTGAACTTACAAATACATAGAGAAGCACACCATCAAAACATAGAGCCACATGGATCCCAACAAGTGCTGCAAAACCCTGGTCTTTCCTTTGCCAAAATTGCAGAAATGAAATGTACAATAGAGTGCCAAGCAATCCCAAGTATCCAACCCTGAAAATGACTTAGAAATTACATAATATAGACAAGACAAACCTATTCCCTTGCCTCTAGGGGTCGAACTCATCATTCTAGGAGATGTTTGAACTAATTCTAAACAAGGAACTGAAATCTAGGTAGTCAAACAACTTACCCCTATATGCTAGGAAACTGATTCATTCATTTAATTTTCACCTTTTAGTGAATGAATCCTCTAGAACAAGTAAAAATGTGCCAAAATTACATCATAGTTATCAAATTACATCATGAAAGGTCAAGAGTAACATCAAAAAGCAAAACTGGTCAAAACTGGGCGAATTTTTGAGCTGTACAGTGAAAAAAAGGCCAAAATTCTCTATGTGCCGAGCCAAAATCTGTATGCATCGCGCCACTTTGGAGCTGATTTTGATGCACTTCCTCAAGTCCAAATTGAGCGCAAGTGTTCTTGTTAGAAAGCCCTACCTGTCTACTTTCCAACCCAAGTAGAATTTCTGAATTTGGATGTCATTTGCCCCTCCAAAACTTCAATCTCCCAAGACTGCTTCCTATGGGTGTAAAAGGTGGTAGAGAGGTCACTTTTAGGGTGTTTTTGACCTTTTAGGCAACCCAGAACTTGATGAAATCCTTAGGTAATCCATGAGAATGCATAACTTTTGATGAAAAATTCAGAAATACAAAGTTTTCATCCAGAGGACCTCCCAATTATAAACGCACGCCAAGTGGCGCTACGCGTTGGGCAGAAAAACCTGTTTTGTAACCAAAAATTTCAAAATTGACAAAATTTTCTCTAAACTCATTGAAATTTGGGCTGTAGGTCCCCAATCAAGTACCATGCTCAGCAAAGAAGCTTCGGCCAAAATTTGGAGTCGATCATGCTCCTTTTGCCTCTTTTGCTTCTTTGTCGCCTTCTTCAATTTTGCCTTTAGATTCCTTATTCATGCCTTGGAACTCATATGTCGTGCCCTATAATGGAAAACCATATGTCTCAACAATGCTTTATCTCTATCGGCCTTGTCCAGGAGTCTCTCCAAGTGGATATTGATTCTTTCGAGCCAAGACTCCCGATCATCATTAATCTCTTGCTCTAATGAAGTGAGCTCAATCCTCCTCCTTTGTGCAGCTTGATGATTCTCGCGGATGTTTTGTAACTCCATGATTGCTTGCTGATCTTCAAGCTATTTGTTCCTCTACTCCAAGTACTTCATAGTCAAGGGATAAGGCTTTGATCTCTGTTTGCTGCTCCTGGATGATCTCTCTAAGATGTGCACTTTGTGGGCCCATGTCTGTATTGTCATCCTGAATAAGAATAAAGTCCTGCTCACCTGAAGGCCCCTCGTCCTGCATTGGCCTCTTTCCTTTGTCCTGTACCTGTGATGTTGATGTCAAAAGCAAGTTCCCTTCCACACCGGGTGGAGATAACACTCGCTTTACTGCTACAAACAATCCTCTCGTGCCTCTTTGATAGGTGACATATACCGGCACACTAGTAGTCTCTGCCTCCTGACCTCCATGCTGATATGAAGGTTCACCGGTATGATGGACAACCTCCTGATGAACTACTGAAGCTGTGAAAAACTCATGGGAAATGAAATCTTCCCATGTGATACCCTGCAAACCAAGCTGATGCATAACAATGATCTTAATGAGCGCATAGTGGTAAATGTGTTGTACTGCTATTCTGGAGTCTTCTTCTACACAAGAGTGGTCATCCTCTTGATGTTTTGGCACATGAAATATGGAATGTTCATCAACCTCACTCTCGTGAAATGCATCAATAACCTGATATGGTATGCATAGAGGCATGAGAAGTGACCCTCACAACTGAAGTATCTGATAATGAGTCTCATCAATGGCGCATAATATTCCTTTAGAAACTGAAATGGGAATACTCTCCTGAGCTGCTTCAAATAGCTAGGCCTAATGTAAGGTTCATAATATGATCTATCCAGTTGCTTCCTCTTGTTCCACTCTTCCCCTATACTCGGTATCCCGGTGGCCTGAGAGATGGTTTCTGGTGTCAAGGTGAAGTTTACTCCAGCAAAAGTAACATGACTATCATGCAAATGTAAAACAAACAACCGAACTAACTCCTGATGATGCTGGATCTTAGCAATCATCTCACAATACTGAAAGCATGACATTTGCTGAAAGCATCTCATTGCAAGCGAGCAGGCCTGTAATTGAGTTAAGGAAGTAGGCTCTTCTCTGACATGTTTGCCACCTTTTCGAGGCCTTCTCGGCACATTAAGCTCAGTGGTTGAGTCACTGTTTTGCTCATATTCTTGCTCATATTATGAATCTGTCTCTGTCATGGTGCTGCAATGTGTATATCAAGTAAGTGTTTGGTTTGGTTTGAAAATCAGATGTTTTGTTTTCAATGCCAATGTGTCATAGAAAAATGAGGGATTGTGAGGAATATGGGACAAGGGGAAAAGTGGATGGTGAAAATTATCAAGTGAAACCTTTAAAATGAGCAAACATCCACTTGAACATGTTTAGGGAGTGGGGATTTAGGGATTTTGTGAATGATACGAGAGAGGGAGAATGATAGGGAATGATAGGAGTTTAGTATAGGGAAAATGGGAAGCAGGGATATGAGTGATTTGGGAGTTAAGGGATTAACTATAATGATAGGATTATGAAAGGGAAGGGATCACAAGTGGGAGAGGAGACTTGGCACCAAAATCATCATTTGAAAACACCAATTACAAAACCTAATGGAGCAGATTTTGATATAAATATAGGGTTTATATTTTCAAACTTCAAACCTTTAAAGCTTCCCTCCAAACAACACCCAATCAATCCCAATTCAATAGCAAGAATGCTCAGACTTACTTGGAGCAAAAGACATGGCGCTATTTGAGTTTTGATGACTGCAGGGATAAAAAACTGGCCTGTTGGCTCTGTGCGCCGCGCACAAACCCAGTGCGCCGCGCCTCCTGGATGCACCGCGACAGTGCAAAATTACACTGCGAATTCGTGCCCAATGCGCCGTGTGGCCTGTGTGCGCCGCGACCTCCTCCAATGTGCCGCGTGGCCCTTCAAACAAAAAATTCGCTCCTCTAACCCTCAAGTCGATATCCTTTGACCTCTTAGCATAGCAATGGATGTTTCAAGCAATGAACATGTCTAATGGAATGATGGGTTTGATTTTTATTGAAGCCACAATGATTTTTCATCATTGAGGTTTTGTGCGTCGTGCGCAAGCCCAGTGCGCCGCGCCTCGTGGATGCACCACACCAGTGGAGAAAAGCACTGTTGCAGGAGGCCCAATGCGTCGCGCAGCCTATGTGTGCCGCACTCTAACCCAATGCGCCGCGTAGCCAATAAACATAGTCTTGGCTTTGAAAATTGCCTTCTCACCACTAACTTTGACTTTCCTTGATCTTATTAGATGCAAATGACATTATACACAAAGAAGAATCTTTATAAAGACATGGCTTTGATTTTTGGTTCTCAAAAACCCATCTTTGTAATGTTTTAGCTTTTGGCACTTTTTCACTTTAATACAAAAGCCTGTTCTTCTGTTTCTTCTTTGATTTTTGGCTTAGAATGATGAAATTCTTGTCAATTTTTTGCAGGGATGATGGCATCAAGTTTTGGCAAAGGATGACCAGGGCTGCATCTGAAGAATTCAACAACTGAAAAACTTTTGAAAATTACATGGCAATTTATTACAAAACGAAATGACAAATTTTCTTCAAAACAAGTTTTGAAGGAAAGTCATAGTCGAGCATATGATGATGAAAATATTTGGAAATGAAAAATTATTAAGAACCTCCCTCATGGGTTTTCTGGCATTATTGGACACTTTGAAGACACAATTGTGAAACCCTAGACCTAGTAACTGAAATGACTCTGCTGATCAAAAGACTAAAACAGGACAGTAAGTGACTTTAAAAGCTTGATTGAAAGACCTGAGCCAACAGGTATAAGGCATGAGGGGTACTGAATAACAAGATCCTCCCGTCAGATTATGGCGTGCCCCTAGCTGAATGCAACTGAGTGAATCGAGCGAGACACCTAAAAATGAAATGCAATAAGAGAACTGATCTCTGACGGAGGGATGTAAAGACCGACTCTAACACATGGCATCAGAGTGTAAAATTTGAGGTATCGATCTCTGAATCACATGTTCCAAGTTCGTATAGGATTTGAGGGATATTTTCAGCCATGATCATATGAGTAACAATTTTTTTTAAAGGGAGGAAAAAGGTAATTGATCATGCCATTGCATTAGTGAAGAATTTTTTTTTGGGACTCAAAAACCCACTTTTGAAGATTTAAAAAAAAATATGTGAGTACACTTGGGCCTATAGATGAAATAACTGTCATCTATCCAAATTATTGGTTAGGCCATGTATTTTTTGGGTTCTTAGGGAATAAAGCGGGTTGTGGGGACAAACTGGGCATAAATCTAGGCACGTTGTGAATAGTGATAGACAACAAGCCACAATGAGTGAAGGGAGATCACATCGTTGGGTCGTGAAGAGAGGTGACTGATAAAGGATAAAATGCTAGTGAAGTAGATAGTTGGGAAATGACTACATAGCAAGGTGTTAATGAAAAAGAAAAGGCCGACTAATTTCCAACACAAACAATTAGGAGATGGGATATGCATCGATTGAAGCTATTAGGATTGGTCTGCACAGGAGGGAATAAGTAAAAGAAATAGCTCATGGTGGACAAGAAGGGTTGTTAGGCCACCTTAGCCACCACTATAAGAAGAGGCTAACAAGACAAAATAAAAAGAGCAGTTGTGGGGGACATAAACTAGTCATACAAGTAACAACCATAGTCACAGGATCATGTAGGTAACTACCACTACAGGTTATTTCTAGAAAAGGAGTCATCAACAACACATATGTGTGTCACATAGGCTGATCGAGTATGTCATAAAAAAGGGTGTTACATAAGGGAAAATTCAAGACGACTTCCAACTCACACCCAAACAGTTGTCAAGTTAATGAGTCGTGATAGAATTGCCTAGGTAGAATATGCAAAAAGGACCAGTTAACAATTAAGGGAAGTATTGTTTGCAGGTGTTATTTTCTGAGTTGATAGGCCACAAGGTGAAGGGTTTGGTCATCGAGCCATGGTATGTGCAACATGGTATTAGATTTGTTTCATCATTGAAGTGAAATTACAAAATATTGTAGGGAATTCCATAACATGGAAGGAAGAGGTTAGAAGAGATTGTAACAACAACGTGCATGGAGACGAAAAATAGCTTGGGTTCAAAAGGAGTCGGTCTAAGATGTGATAATTGGTTGTTAGTAGAGTAGTAGAGTTATCATTGGGGACAGGTCATATATGCAGCTATAAAAAGCATCAACCCATAAAGACAAGCTGAGATAAAGGTTTGCATAGTAAGATTTGGTTGTAGGCAGAGTGGTGCCGGTGTTGACAAAGTGTCACTAGGCGCAGTAAGCGCAGAGATAGTTAACATAAGGTAAAATGGAAATAGAATATAGTAGCCCAATTAGAGTAGCTAGGGATGGCTATATATTACCATTCTAAGAGTTCTACAAGGAGACTAACATAATGGATTGTGCTATGGGAAAGAATTACCCTGGGTATGGTTGAGTAATTACATGATGTAGTGGCCATAAAGAAGTCACTAGATAGGGGATCTACTATGACAGGAAAGAGAAAATAATGGTAAATAGAGCATGGTACGAAGGAAAATTCCATTAGATTTTGCTAACAATATTAGTAGAGGTCAGCCATTAGAAGGAGAGATGGAGACCATATCAATCAAGGGTATGACTAGAAGGACTTAGCATAGGGATAAACATGTTAGATGATCCAAAAATACAATTTTATCATAGGTTATAAAATTAGAATAAAATAATTATTAATTTAAGATATTAAATTAATAATTATTATTCTAGAATGTTTAATTATTTAATGGAGACTTTTAGAATTAGCATATTGTTGTAACTAGATATGACTCTCCAAATGTGTCGTATCTTAGGCTCTATTTTAGGAGATTAGTTAGCTAGTTGGTTTGAATAGCATTTATTGTAAATGGACACTTGTTATTTAATAAGTGATCCATAATTAGAGGTAGTTAGGACATGGAGCTTATAAATAGCTCATTGCAAGAGTGTTTGTGTTGTTCGGGTGTAAACTCTTGCAAAATCATATTATGTAATTGTTTTTTTTTTTTTTTTTTTTTTTTTTTTTCTGATTAATAAAATTATGTGTCTGAGGACACTTTTGCCATTATTGTGGTATCAGAGCTCCAGTAATGTTGCAGTTGATTTGAGGAAGATATTCCAGCTCTATCATCTCATGGAAAACTCAACTCCATTGAATTGATCAGCAAATGATTGAGACACAACCCATCGAGAAAAAGGTCTGAGACATTGAGATTGTGAGTGAGTGTGAGATTGAGAGTAGGCTTGAACAGCAAGGCTGTAAGCCTTCAGCAATTGTAAAGGGCCACAGAAATGAAAGATCTGGCCAAGGCGAGAGGAAGTTTGTAAGTAAATTTGTTTTGTTCAGATTATATATATATTGGCTGTTAAATTCTGAAACTGGGAATGAATTATGCACATTTAAATTGGAGGTGTTATGAATTCAGAGACAACTGGATGAATTATATTTTTTATGGATTTGATAGTTCGATCTGCATAGTCAATGTCAATTGCACTGGATTGGGTATGAATAAATGGTGAATTATTATTGTTAATGTGTTGGTCTGCGGTCCAATGATAAAATTCGACATATTATGTGAATCAAGTTATTGAAGTTGTTTATAGGTGAAACTGAAATCAATATATTTGAAATTGTATGAATTTACAATACAGAATGGTTGTCTGCGCAGTGGTATGGAGTGGCATCGTTTATATGAGTCGACATTGATAGAACTGTGCTTCGGCCTGTTTTAAATTAAATGGATCTGATTTATGCCTGACATTAAAATTAATGAATTTGGTGGTGATTTAATCTATGTTGAAAGCGCAGGTTTTGAATTCATTTACTCCGTAATGTTGGATTGATTGAAAACAAGTGGAATTGTGTTATATATAGCCTGGAATCCAATTGAGAGTATGGGAATCAACTTTTATGGATCTGCTGGTACTGTTGAGGGAACAAAATGGAACGCAGAGACTGAGTGGGAATGATTTGTTTGTTAAAATTGACATTGATTTGTGAAAGAATTGTTTGTAGAAGCGACCGTATTGAATTGAGGAACAATCAACGCTGAACATAAGTCTAGAAAAACTCGTTGAAATCCAGAGTTGAGGAAATGGTGAAGTTGTAATAACCATTAAGAATTCATTCAGGAATTGCAGAACAGAAATCATGGAGCGGAACGTTAAAAACCGGATGCATAAGTAGTGAAGGTTGCGTAGACCAGATTATTCATTTGTAATTTTTGGAGCAATAAGGAGATCTTTTTATTTGTAATTTGTAAATTGGAGAGATAGGGTGTGTTGGGTAATTTGTTCTTTAAGAAGTTCTATTTTATTTTTCAATTGGGATCATCACATTGTAACTCAAAGTAATTTTACTTTGGGGGGGGGTAAATTTTTTTTACCAGATTGTGCAAAAGCACCATTGTAAAAATCAAATTTTGAAAGTTGCCTTGTAAAAATTTGAGAAATTGACTAGAGCCAAGTGCAAAGCTCAGTCAATTTTCTCTTGTTTTGACGACTATTTGAGGGTCAAGGCCAAGCCCCAATAGTTCGTTTTTTGCATCGTGTGTTGTTGTTGTGTTGCGCATCTTGATTTTTTTTTTGAGCTTGATTCGTGGTGTGAAGTCTTAACACTACAATGTCTAAGTTCATAAATTTGTTTTCTGATTCCGACAAACTTGAAGGCACAAAATCTTATAAAACATGGCATCGTCTCATCGAAAGCACTCTCATTTACAATGAATTATGGCAGGGAATATGTGATGGAGATGTTAAGCCGAATAAACCCACAGATGCAACTGCACTAGTAAAATGGGAAATCAATAATGCTAAAGCCTTAGCTCTTATTAAATCTTCTGTGAATGATGAAATGTATGTCCATATAGAAAATGCTACAGATGCATGGTCTGCCTTGAAAACTTTTAAAGACCTCTTTGATACTCATCCCGAATCAAAGAAAGTTGATCTACAATTAAAATTGTTGCAACAAAAATTAACTGAAGGCGGTGATGTTCTTGAATATATCTCAAGACTTAAGAATATTAGGCAAGAAATTATTAATGTTGGTTTTCCCACAATTGATGATAGCTTTATGGTCACAATTGTAATTGTTGGACTTCCTTCTTTCTACACGCATTTTTTGGAGACTCTACAAGTAACTGGGAAATTAGAGAAACTAAAGTTTGACGAACTCTGTGAAATGTTGACTCAACATGATAAAACTTTTGGGAAGAAGAAGAAAGTTGGTGAAGATGTTTTTCTCACAGAGGCCAGCACTAGTAAATCATCAACAGACAGTTCTCGAGGTAGAGGCAGAGGGAATCAGAATCAAGCAGCACATAATGTACAAAGTCGAGGTCGAAGCCAAAGCAGAGGAAAGAATTTTAACAGAGGGGGAAGAAATAATTTTCAAGGCAAAGGAAACAACCAAGGAAGAGGAAATTTTCAATGACAAGGAAATAATAATCAAGGTAGAGGACAATCTCAACATAGAAGTCAAAGCAGAGGCAGAGGACAATCTTCAGGAAGAGGAAGAGACTTAAGTCAAATTGTGTGTCAAAGATGTAACAAAATTGGCCATTATGCTGAAGATTGTCGAACTTCACTTAATAAAATTCCCAAGTTTCAGCAGCATTCAGTGCAATTTGCCAATGATCAAGATGAAGATAACTCAGAATACGTTTTTACTTCCTCACCAGCATCACAACTTTCATCCCATCTTAGAAGTGACTATGAAGATGCCTGGATCTTGGATTCCGGGGCAACTCAGCACATGACTTGTCGACGTGATTTTTTCTGGAATTTTCAAGATTGCCAACTTAATTCCATTTTTCTTGCTGATGATACAAAACATACTCCTTATGGAAAAGGAGTAGTAAAAGTTTTTCTCCTTGGAATTGGAGAAGAAATGATTTCCAATGTATGGTATGTACCTAGTTTTAAGAAAAATTTGCTCTCTTTAGTCACGATTCAACAAGAAGGACATCAGGCGATTATGGAAGATGGTTTAGTCAAGATTAATTCAGTCAAACAGAACTTGAAAACAGTCATGACAGGTTATGAAGATGGAAAACTGTTACGGATGAAAGGGACAGTTATTCCAAGGCATTCTGATTTTGCAGGGGCAGTGACTACAGGTATTTCACCTATAAGACTATGGCATGTAAGATATGGACATTTGAATTTTGAGAATCTTTCTCAATTGCAGAAACAAGGAATGGTTAAAGGACTTCCCACATTCAAAAGGGAAAATGAAAAATGTGAAGCTTGCATTTATGGCAAACAAAGTCAAGAAAGTTTTCCAACAAGTTCATGGCGTGCAAACAAGCAGCTACAACTAGTTCACAGTGATGTTTGTGGACCACTACAAACTTCCTTTGGTGGATGCAAATATTTCTTACTATTCATTGATTATTTCAGCAGAATGACTTGGGTTTACTTTTTGAAGAACAAGTCAGAAGCATTTGATAAATTTAAATTTTTTCGCCAACTTGTTGAAAATGAAGTCAAATAAAAGATAGGTACTCTCAGGATAGATAATGGGGGAGAATTCACTTCAAATGAATTCAAAACTTATTGCAGTGAAAATGGCATAAGACGACATCTTACTAATGTTTACACTCCACGGCAAAATGGAGTAGTCGAAAGAATGAATAGCACTTTGTTAGGAATGGCGAGATCCATGTTAACTTTCAAGAGGTTAAGTCCAACATATTGGGCGGAAGCAATACATACAGCTGTCTACTTAAGAAACAGATCTCCAACTGCTTATTTAGACGGAATCACACCTTATGAAGCTTGGTTTGGTTTCAAACCTCGAGTTAAACATCTTAGAGTTTTTGGGTCAGTGTGTTATGCCTTAGTTCCGAAAGAAAAATGAACTAAGCTTGACTCAAGAAGTTTAAAATGCATAATGATTGGCTATTCTGATGAGAAGAAAGGGTATCGTCTTTTGACCAATGGAAAATTCATTGTGAGTAGGGATGTCATTTTTGATGAAACTGAGAGTAAGAGTGCTGAAGAAATTGAAAATCTTCTTCACAAGTTAGAAACTAAAGGAAGTAAAAGAAATGGAAAAATGCAAAGTCAACCAACTTCACCAAATTGGTATGAACTTGATTTTCCTTCCTCTGAAGATGAGTCATCCAGTCCATCTACATCAACAACATCATCTGGGTCTTCTAGCAGTTCATCCGCATCTCCAAGTAGCAGCAGTTCTTCTGACAGTGATTCTCCACATTCTTCACCTGAACGACGAACATCAGTTTATATTAATCCTCTTTACAATGATGGAGACTTTACAGAAGCGCAAACAAGTGAGCACCAACTTCTGAAATGGGCAGTTCAACTTTTGAAAGATGTAAAGCCTGATGAACAGAATAAAACAGGCACTACAAGGGCACATAGAAGTGAAGGCAATTTTGCCTTGATAGCTAATGATTTTACTGAACCTTCCACATACAAAGAAGCAGTAAAACATAAAGAATGGCAACAGGCTATGGTTGAAGAATATCAAGCAGTAATTGATAACAACACTTGGAAACTTGTTGATTGTCCAGCAAATGTTAAACCCACAGTATGCAAATGGGTTTACAGAATTAAGTATAATCAAAAGGGAGAACTTGAAAAGTATAAAGCACGACTTGTCGCAAAAGGTTTTGCGCAGCAGGAAGGCATTGATTATGAGGAAACTTTTGCTCCTACAGCTAAATGGAACACCATCCGATTAACACTTGCATTGGCCGCTCAGAAAGGATGGAAAGTTCATGAAATGGATGTGAAAAGTGCTTTTCTCAACGAAGATTTACAGGAGGAAGTGTATATGACCCAACTGCCAGGTTTTGAAATTGAAGGACAAGAACATAAAGTCTGCAAATTGATTAAGGCTTTATATGGATTAAAACAAGCTCCCCGAGCTTAGTATGCAAAGATGGATGACTACCTTAAGAAAGTTGGTTTTCAACGAAGTGAATCTGATGATACTTTGTATGTGCGACAACAGGGAAAATATCTGGTAATTCTTGTTATGTATGTAGATGATTTGATCATTACTGGAAACCATGATGATCATATTGCACAGGTGAAAAAGGAGTTACAAGCAGGTTTTAAGATGACAGATTTGGGATTACTTCACTACTATCTTGGAGTTGAAGTCTTCCAAAATCCACATCATATTTTCATTTCTCAGAGTAAGTATGCAGCAGAGGTTCTTCAGCGATTTGGCATGCAGGATTGCAAGCCCGTTCTCACTCCCATGGAGAAAAACTTGAAACTTTCAAAATTTGAAGGGGGGGAAAATGTGGACAGTACAACTTACAGACAGTTGATTGGCAGCTTGATTTATTTGACAAATACTCATCCTGATCTATCTTATGCAGTCAGTATTCTTTCACGTTTTATGCAGGAACCACGAGACAGCCACTGGAATGCAGCCAAAAGAGTTCTTCGATATACCAAGGAACAAAAGATTTTGGTCTTCCTTACACAAAGACTAAAATTTTTGTACTTGGTGGATATTCCGATGCCGACTTTGCTGGGAGTATTGATGATCGAGCATCAACATCAGGTTATTTAATGAATATGGGGTCAGCAGCAGTATCTTGGAGTTGTAAGAAATAAGCTACAGTGGCCACTTCTTCAGCAGAAGCAGCATACATTTCAGCATGGGAAGCAGCATGTGAAATTGTTTGGTTGCGCAGAATTTTGCAGGACTTGGGCATTTCTCAGGCAGAAGCTACATCATTATTCATTGATAGCCACTCAGCCATCAAACTTGCCAAGAACCCAGTTTTTCATTCAAAGACAAAGCATGTGGACACCAAGTATCATCATATCAGATCTCTCATTGCCAAAGATGTCCTCAAGCCAGTTTATTGTCCTTCTGAAGATCAGATCTCTGACATTTTCACGAAACCGCTTGGCAGAATAAAATTTACTAAGTTCAGGGATGAACTTGGTATCTGTTGTAATGTATCTTTGGATCACAAGGGGGAATGTTAGATGATCCAAAAATACAATTTTATCATAGGTTATAAAATTAGAATAAAATAATTATTAATTTAAGATATTAAATTAATAATTATTATTCTAGAATGTTTAATTATTTAATGGGGACTTTTAGAATTAGCATATTGTTGTAACTAGATATGACTCTCCAAATGTGTCGTATCTTAGGCTCTATTTTAGGAGATTAGTTAGCTAGTTGGTTTGAATAGCATTTATTATAAATGGACACTTGTTATTTAATAAGTGATCCATAATTAGAGGTAGTTAGGACATGGAGCTTATAAATAGCTCATTGCAAGAGTGTTTGTGTTGTTCAGGTGTAAACTCTTGCAAAATCATATTATGTAATTGTTTTTTTTTCTGATTAATAAAATTATGTGTCTGAGGACACTTCTGCCATTAAAACATAGTAGTGATAAAGGACAAGGAGTAGGAAGAACAAGGTTGAGCAGCTCAGAGGGAGTCAACATTTAGGTTTAGGAGGGGAGGAGTAGATGATAAATTCCCCCAAATATTTCAAGAAGGTCTCTTGGTACGAGATGACCTTAAAAGGATGTTTAGGAGTAGGAGCTTCTTGGAACTAGGCCAAGGGCAGTCAAATTTTGAGGATGTTTCTAGAACATAGGAAAGGAAATGCTTCCAGTTCAAAGGGAGCAAGCAAGGTGGCCAATGTAAGATTAAATTCAGTTCTAGGTGGTAGAAGTACCTCCCTCGCTAAGAGGGAGTGTTGATGTTTGTAGCTCTAGTAGGTACTTATGCTCAAGCCTAATTTTCTAAGAATGTAAAAGTCACCCAATATCTCCTTAAAATATTTTCTCTAGTGTTAGAAAGTTTCTAATGTAACTTATCCAAAGTCTAACTTAGGAAAAACATATATTATTATGTTGGTGTTTGAAAAAAAAGTAACTTAGGGAAAGTAAATTATTTACTTTAGTGATTTTGTTTTAATATGAGTTGTTGATCTCAATTGAGGCAAGCTATAATATCAATCATCAATCACTTTGGAGATTAGGTTTAGCAATTATCTCAATGTAAAGTTATAAAATCAAGGCTAGGGATATGGGAAAGACATTCCAAGTAGTAGCAAAGACATTGAGAGAGGCATCTCAGTGGTGAGTGGAGAAGGATTTCCATTCTAGTGTGTTGGGTTCGAGGAAAGGGGTAGAAAGGAGATCCATATTAGCTAAGGAGGGCATGTTCAGTTGGATCAGATCTAATGTTGTATGTGTTTCCTCAGTTGGGTCGGGAGCCCAAGTAAGTGCAGATTGTTAATGAAAAAACTTTTATTGGGCAGAATTTGTTTGTCATTTTTATGAGATTGGTTATTTTATTTTTGCTTCCATTGAATGTTAAGAACATAATTGTGTAAATTATCTAATAGATTTGCAATCTTCTAAGTTAATGATTTAGAAGGTGCAATGTTTAATTGTTTTTTTAATAATTGCAGCAACTACTAGAACAAGGTGTTATTCGACCAAGTACCTCATCATGTGGGTTTACATTCATCATTGTGCCATAGAAGGATGGGACTTGGTGTATGTGTATCGATTATAGGGTATTAAATAAAATTACACTTAAGAATAGGTACCCCTTGCTAAGGATAGATGATCTATTGGATCAGTTGTAGTAAGTCAAATACTTCACCAAGATGGACTTAATGTATGGATATCACCAGGTTCAAGTTAGAGAAGAAGATACTTGGAACACCACCTTTAAAACTAGATAAGGTTTGTATGAGTGTTTAGTAATGTCATTTGGCCTATGTAATGCACCAACTACATTTATGAGGTTAACAAATGATATGTTGCACTCTTTTATAGAGTCATTTTTATTGTCAATTTGGATGATATGTTCGTATACAATGCTACTTGGGAGCATCACATTTCACATTTGATGCATGTGCTAGAGACATTAAAGAAGCACTAGCTGTTGAAAAATCTCAAAAAGTGTGAGTTTTCACTATAGTATTTTGTGTATATTGGGTATGTGATAGGTGGTAGAGATCTAAAAATAGAGCCTGCCAAGATGGAGGCCATCATGAAATGTTCAGTTCCTACTAATGTTTCTGAGGTCAGGAGTTTCTTTGGGGGAAAACAATACCTAAGGAAATTCATAGCCTCTTTTTCAGTAGTAGCAACACTGCTCCATGCCATAACAACGAGTGGCAAGAGCTTCCAATGAGGAAAGGGTCAGCAGAGGGCCTCTAAGGAGTTAAATAAAAAGATAATTCAAGCGCTAGTTATGGCATTACTAAAATTTCAACAACCCTTCGAAGTGGATATAGGCATGAGTGTTTATACTATGGGATTGGTCTTGATGCAGGAATGAGGGCCTATATGCTATGGAATTCTAAAGTATTTCATGGGGCAGTTCTCAACTACCCTACGTATGACAAGGAGATATATGCCCAGGTGCAAGATGTCAAGAAGTAGAAACATTAAATGATGAGAAAGGAGACAATAATCCACATAGGTCATCAACCACTATAGTACCTATAGGACTAGAGTAAGCTACAACATACCGAACATGACAAGGGGATGGAGTTTCTACATTAGTTTCATCAGTGATCAAGTATAAGAAGGGAAACACAAAAAATTTAGATGACATGCTTTCAAGGCCATCCACATCAAAGATCACAACTTTGGGAACTCTAATGCACATGGAGCCTTTCACCCATCATGCATATAGAGGCATATTCAAAGGACAGTGACTTAAACAATGTGTTTCAATAATTTCATAGAGAAGGTCATGTGCATGATGAAGACATCATAATTTACAACCATATTCAAGATGGGTTATTCTATAGGTTGGATAAGTTATGTGTTAGAAAAGGTGAGAGACTACAGTTGAAAGAGAGGATCACACCTCCAAAGTTGAAGGGGACTTTTCTATAGGGAAGACAATGGCCAACTTTGAGAGGCATGTGTATTGGCCTAAGATGCAAGAATAGGTAGCTAAGTTCATAAGAGGATGCATGATTTATTGTAAAAACACACCCATTGATAGGAAACAAGGTCTATATCATCTCTTTCTTCTACCTACTCATCCTCGAGAAATAATTTCCATGTAATTTATGGGAATTTTACCAACAATCAAGAACAAACATGACTACCTATTTGTGGTAGTTGACAGGTTCAATAATATGTGTTCTAATGCCCTGCAAAAATATCACCAGCATGCAAGAATCAATGAACTTGTTCTTTAGAAAGGTATGGGTGCACTTTGAGATACCGAGAAGCATCGTTTCAGATAGGAACACAAGATTTCTTATTGCATTTTGGACTACATTGTGGAAAGGATGTATATGAAGCTAAAGAGGTATACAACATTCCATCCATAAATAGATGGGAATATAGAAGTAGTCAAAAAGACTTTGGTGTAGCTTTTGAGGGGTTACAATTAGAAGCATCCAAATACTTGGGATGAAAATATTATATATACAACACTCATATAACAAAGTAGTACAAACTTCTATTGATAAGTCCCCATTTGAAACCTATTTGAGATATTTTCCACCTTCAACCTTGGATATTGAATGGACAATGTTACACACCCCCTACTATCCCTAGCCCCTAATAAGGGTAGAAATAGGGTAGTTACTCAACTGAACTGGCCTCCAAGGTTTGAGTTATGTAAATGGTGTCTAAATTTTCTATCTTTATGAAAATATCCAAAACTCAAAATGGATAGCATTGTTGCCTTTGTCTCGTCAATACCTTTCCAATGATATAACTTTTAGCTTGATCTAACTCTAGGATCACAAGATATAACCATTCAAATATTTGGCATATTAACTTCTACTAATTCATTCTGGCCTGCGACGTGGCACCTACATAACCTTCATGTGGTTCCCACATGGGTATCCAAATCATAGCCCACATGTCATTACCAATCTCTTCATGACATTCAATACTCATAGGATCCATGTTCCACATAGCTATTATAGATAACATACATATACCTTATAATATAACCCCCTCGTACACATTACAATTTAACACTATAATAATTCAAGCAGGGCCCTCAAGGTTGTGTCCTTCTGAGGATAAAATCCTAGGAGTTCCCCTTCAACATCTTTTACAAAAATTTTGGGGTTACGTGGAGTGCAAACATGTAATATATTGCCCATTGGTTGTCACATGAACTACAAGGCTACATGACATCGAACTTTGATCCAACAAGCCCACGAAATGTATGTAATCCCAAGGATAAAATCCCAATGGGAATGCACCAAGCACTACAAGGATTTTTCAGGGTGGGGATCATCAAGGTGACATCATGGGTTCTATAAATCAGGGTAATGTGGGAGTTCCAATGCATTGGGGTCTTCGTTTATTTTCAAATGGTTAGTAAATGAATGGGCCTACATGCCACATTATCCAAGGAATATAATCCCGGGAGCGCCAAGAAGATCCTCCCTTTGAAACCTCTAGGGTATGTTATAGACATTTTTGTGCCTTACAGCTCTAAGCATGAAATGTCCATAAACCAAGGGATCCTAAGCCCCTAAAAGTGTTGTTCCGACCCCTAAAGGAACAAGGTCAACAAATTACAGCTTCTCCTAGAAGTTCTCCACCAGAAACTGCTCAGAATCAGTCAAATCAGGATCATTTTAGCTGCTCCACTAGCTAGCTGCGTTGCATAGCACCCAAGTACACTAGCTAGGTGCGTTGCAACGCACCTAAATGCACTACCAGGGTGCGTTGAGCGGGAAATGACAAATGGCAGTGTCATTCCGCAAGGTGGACAGACAATGGAAGCTTCCAGGATCTTCCCCAATGACACTTGCCTCACTGAGTTCGACCAAGGATGAGTAAGAGGCTCTCAGTCTCCAAGTGGAAGCAAGAATTGACAGAGAGAAGCCACTAGTCAAATCATAAGCTGACTCATATTCCTTGCATACATCTATATATGGATCCCTCATCCCAGAGATCCAGAGGCTGGAATTTTGTACATTGCAGAGAATTGTTGTTGGTTTTGAGATAGACATCAGAATATTGGGTGATTTATGCTTTGTTGGAGGTGAAGAGGGGATTCTATGCTGGGAGGTTGATGCTGGATCAGGAATCATCGGTTGTAACTCCTCCTGGATCTTCTTGTTATATCAATAAAACTATTTGAGTTTCTCCTACATGCTTGTGTATCATTGATGTTTGTTACATTTGTATGTTTAGCTTAAATCTGATCCTAAGCTATTTATGAATATAAATCCATGTCTTTTTGTAGTTTCCTTCTTTTGTGATCTTACAGGAACTTGGTGAAGCTGGGCAAGTAAGGGAGCAGGTAGCTGGAAGCTGTCAAAGAGGAGAGAGATTGGATCAAAGGACTAGCACGAGACACAGGTTGGTTCATCCTATTCCTCTTCGTTTATAGTTCATAAAGAAGAATACGAAAGTAGTTTTCTCTGTTTGTTTCTAAGGTCACTGTCACACCTTAGTGGGATAGGGTCGTTCTGAATAGAAACTTTTCCCGTTAACAAAATGGCAACTCCGCTGGGGATCGTGTCTAATTAGTTTGTTTATGTTTCTCTTGTTGTTTGTTTCATAAACATAGAAGTAGCAATCGAACTGCATTTGCCATTTACAAATGCAAAGTAGACATCTGTTGCTTCAATCCATTCACTGGATCTGTTTATGATTTGAACAGCTGATTCACAAATGATCTGATTGCCCTTTGTGATAGCTCTTACACCTCCTTTAAATCTACCCTCTGATTGTGCATTACTGATTGCTTTTACTCGGCCAAAAACCATAGATTAAACTGCAAACCGTGACCCAGAACCCGGATAGAATTCTCGTTTCTGCCCCAGCGCAGGCTCTGTGAAGAGGTTCTTCATTTCAACACAGTTCACGAGAGGGCTACCTGCGCTGCAATCCAGTTTCTCTGTGTAACAGGTGCGCTGATCAGCCTAGCCTTGTGCAGCTGAGGTTCTTTGCTTCATTTTTTTCAGTTTTGTCTCTGATTTTTGCAGCCTGTGATCAGTATATGTGTCTGTTTAAAAACCCCTTTTCTTTGCCTTAATTCCGCCTCCTTTGTACAAAAAGACTGTAGATGTTTTTGTGTGTTTGTTACATCATTTACAGTTTTCCATTGAAAAAGTAGAATAGTCATACTGTCATCCTTTGATTTAGATCTGTCATAACTGTCGATTTTGATCTTAGGAGAAAGTTTATTTGCTATTGACAGTCGATTATGTTTTTACTTTTGCCTTTGGTTTGAATTTGTGACTTTCCAGTGTCGAAACGAGTATTTATTTCAAAATCATAAAGTGTCGTAATCATCTCTACCTTTTGATTTCGAAAAGAAGCTTGTTTGTGTTTGTCACTTGAAAGAAAATTCAGATTTGTACATCAACTTTCTTTTTAGGCATCAATATTAAGAAAGTGAAAAACAAATACATGCACATGTGCATTTGCATATTGACAGTCTGTTTGGCTTGATTTAGGAAAGTGCATTTACAGTGTGCTCTTTGCTCTTTGTGAAAAGATTGTGTCTTTCTTTTCCCCTTGTAGCTAGGATTTTCATTGCTGAAAAGAGAGAAAAGTTTGCTTATCATATTTAGATTGCATTTTAGGAATTACATCTACATCTCGTGGTGAACCCAAAAGGCAAACTTCATAAGAAAGATCAACTTAAAATAAATTGAATGAATCTAACAATGCTTTGGAACTTAACGCACAACATTTAGAGGTCTAGGCTAGAGACGTGTTCCGGCGTCGTAAAGCCTGGTAACTGTTGTCCTCACTGATGGTTGGGTGATTCCTCCACTTTGAGACGATAAGTTCCAGTACGGACTTGTGCTCCCACGTACCGTCGAGTATATTTTGGGAGACCCCTATAGGCTTAAAACCTTTTATCCATAGGAAGCCATGTCGGCCGCCCTACTGATCGCAATGCACCGAACACAGCATTCGGGAAGATTGGCTGCCGTACCGTACAAAGTATTCTGCAGTTTTGCGATTGGTTTGGTACTCCCTCTACCTAGATCTCCAGAGCAGTCCCTTTCGTTCCTTTTCACACTCCTTAACGGAAAAGGTCCATCTGAGCACTTGTCACTTCAGGCTCATTAAAAATCGAAGGAGACTAGAGTCATCTTTTGTTTTTTCTCGACTCTTAAAAATTGAAAAAACAAGTTGTGTCAAAGCGTCTAAAAATTTATTTTAAACGGAATATTCATTACCCTTTTCCTACATTGATCTTAGGTTGAGAAAATGGAGTCCACCAACCAAGGAATTCCCCTTGGTGGAAATCCTAGTCCCTTCTCCTCTTGGGGAGATGTTGGTGCACCCCATATGGCCACATTGTCGCTTCCATGACTGACAATTGGCTTGCCGGTATGGCTCTTCTCAACCAATGTCGTTCAGAACACCACTATTCCTGAACAATCGAATCAACAATTAGATGAGTCCAGAGTTGCCCACCAACCTTCTACTTCCTCTAATTCTTCCTCTCCTCCTTCCTCTTCGCTTGATGGGGCTAGCAAAGCTAAAAGCCATGTTCCTAAGGAGAAGAAGGAAAAGAAGAAGAAAGAGAAGAAGAAGAAGGAGCCAAAGGTGAATGAGGGAAAACGAGTGTCGTCTAACGAAAATCCACACACTGCACCGACCAGGCCTAAATCGCCATGTGTCATTTGCAAAGGAGACCACTTTCACAGAGATTGTCCTTGCATCCCTCGGATACTAAGGGACTGGTCTCCTCGTTTGCACAATTCGGTGTCATCAACCTCTGGTGATCATGTTGAAAGCACATCGTCAACTAGCGAAAGTGAAGCCCCAGGACAAAAAGGGAAAGCTAGATTTCCTTGTAAACTGTGCGAAGGCAATCATGCCATCCACCGTTGTCCCTTCTTAGATGAAGCTAAAAGAGTTTTGGATGATCGTCCGGTTTCACCGTTACGACTTCCTCTTGGATATAAAAAACTCTTGCCGAGTCCTTCACTAGTTGAGAATCTAGCTGGCCCGCTCAGGTGGTCGGCTGAAGCGCCTATCATTGAAGATAAACCAACTGAATCCATACCAGACGAAAGTCAAAAGGTCGAGGTGGCAGTTGACCCGGTCTTGCCTTCAGAGGTTTTATCTTCGGATGATACAGTCACTAAAGAGAACAAGGATGACACCGTCCAAATTCTCTTCATCAACACAGACTCCGATGAACATGGGGGCAATTTACCCGTTCCTTTACCGCAGGAAGGAAGTTCGTCAGAGCCGTACCCGGCCGTCTACTCGGTCCCACTGCCAAGCAACCTAGTTGTCTCCTTTGACTGGAATCAACTAGGCAGACCCCGTTTACCAGCAAGCATACCATTCCGAATTATCGTTCAAATATATAGAATGGTCATGGCTGGTACCATCATAGATGAGGGGGCTTCTGTGAGTATCCTTTCCTCTACTGCTTGGAAAGCGCTAGGTTCACCATCGCTTTTGCCTGAGATGAGAAATCTGACAGGCTTTGATAAAGGAACTAGTCGACCTTTAGGGATCCTTCCTGATGTGCCCATAACATTGAGAAGGAAGACAGTTCAAATGAACGTAATGGTAGTTCAAGGACCCTTGGATTATAACCTACTCCTTGGATGAGACTATATTTATTGCATGGGAGCCATCATCTCCTCACTCTTTAGAGTAATGTGTTTTCCGCACGAAGGAAGAGTGGTCAAGCTCATGGACCAGCTTTCATTTCCCGGATCACGCATAGCAAATAGTCATATACCATCCCTAAATGGTCTCTTCACGCAAGAAATGTCTCAATCCCCAGTCTGTCCTCCCGATAAGCTCGAGTAATTCGGAGGGATATGACTGAAACCCAGGGGGCATGCATCCTGGTCTGCTTCGGCAGGAAAACTTCGGGTATAGGGTAGGTTTCCGCGGGAGAATATGACTAGTCTGTACCCCGTCCGTCAGTGGAAGAGGGGTTATTCTAGAATAAGATTCTCTTATCAAAGTTATGTGAGTTGGCGGGCATCGTCACTCACCTTTGTTTATTTCGAGCAACATCACCGAAGAAGTGTTTTGTTTACGCCGTAAATAGAACAATCTTTGGGTAACCTGTAAGAGGTAGGCCTCTCTCGGTAAAACAAATGTTTTGGCGGAAAGAAGTAGAGGTAACCTTGAAACTCTGTTTTATACCTGGGGGCATGCAAACCTTTTGGAGTGCAAGCGAAGAGTGACTATTTATTTTTTTAAATTTATAGGACCTCTAACCCTTTAAACTCGTAGGATTGGTCATTTCCTAACTTGCATAAAGAAAGGATGTGAGACAACACTGGAAAGCTTGCCATTTTTATATGAGACTTTCTTATCATATGACTGGATTAATCGAGCAGTTTTAGCACATAGTTCAAGATCGTTAAAAAATAAACATAAGACATGAGCAAATGTTTCCACCCGCATTTAAGCTCGTTAAAAAATGAACTATTCCCCGATAAATAACCACCGTGAATGTAGCATTTCAGCCATTAAAGCCTTGGTCGTGTTTGCACCGTCACCTCCACTTTTCCATTGGCCGATCATTCACCTCCATTTGATTGTTTACCCATTTTGAGGAACAGCTGCGAAGAGTGATTTCACTAGCCATCCTTGTGACACTGCCGTGATTGGAAAATTCCAACCCTTACCTGGAATCAGCTGCTACCCATTTTATCACTCGTTCCTCAAAAGACGAGTCTTCTTTAAGCTCTTTTCAACTGACTCGTAAAATATGAAAAGATTGCCGAGTTTTTGCCTTCCAGCTCGTTAAAGTGACCAGAATTGCTATCCCTCCTCTAGATTTTAATCTTTTTGGACCTGAGGGATTATTGCACAAAAAGATCGAGCGCTTGTTTTGTTCGGCTCGTTAAAACTATCGAAAATTCATCCCTTCTGTATTGTTTTATACTTTTTTGGACTTAAGGGATTAGATGACGAAAAAGGAATTTTTGAGTTACCTTTATGTACCTTTTCAGACTCTCTAAAAGTGAAAAGGACCGAGTTATCTTTGTCGTTAAACTCGTTAAAAAGATTAATAGCGACAAACTTGTCTTTAGACGAGAACGAGTTTCACTATCGCTAGGCTCGTTAAAACATAGCGATGGGTTTGCCCGAAGGGAAAATTATAGAACAAGCATATGTTATCCTCCTCAAGCTTGAAAAAAATAAAGAGGTACTGGTCAGCAATGACTAGGGAAAAATTGGGAAGAAAACTCAAAGAATCTTTATTGGTAGCAAGTCGCTCTTGAACATGACACTTCCATTCCGTGCCTGAGTCGGATTGGGCTGTTTCATTCACCGGTCACATCACCATGGTCACGCCATACCATCCACATTTGGGGTAAATGCTACCAATCCATCACATAAGTGTCGCCGACATGTTCAAGAGAAGTCATCCAGAGAAGTCACCTGTGTCCCATCCACTACCATACATTATACTTCATTCTTTCATGACCGCCATCCTGAACCATATATCATAGGATCGTTTTCACCTCCATCAAAATCATTTTCTCCGTTCTGTGTCATTGATGTGGGATTCATTAAGGCCCTCCTTTGATGGATCACTTCTTGTCGACATCAGCTCATTATCCAAGAAGTTGATCTAGGAACACCCCCTTCAGTACTTTGAAGCTTGCATGCCTCAATGGCAAGTTTCTCACTTCCGGCGACAGGTATACATCAATGACCTTCGACCGAAAGATTTTGCGTGGTGTTCGACGCCAAGTCCTTTATTCACACCACGTGAATTGTACTGCAGTACCTTGAGGGTCATCATCATTATTGGTGATTCCTCTCGCGCTTGTTAACAGTTTACATCATTGACTGGTAATCAAGCGATGTCTTTCCATGTTCGACTTCAAAACATTTCTCACATGGATCGAATTGTACTTCGAGTGAAGATTGGATGAGATTGAAGACCCCGGATCTAGTTTCATCCATCCGGGCTGCGATATATATTCAAGAAAAATAAAGACATTGAAATGTACAACATTGCAGCACAGATAATCATCCTACCAAAAGGATGATGGCTCTATCAGAATCATCAGTCTACCATCAGACGATTGTCTGTCCTATGTACATGAAAATGAATTTATAAAGCTGAGCATGGGAATGCCCGCCTCAGCTAGATCATGAAAACAGTATGAAGATAATGTATTGTATTGTATCTTATTACAGGTCTCCTCCCAGCATTGAAAGAACTTTGGATCCTCCTAATAAAGCATTTCACCCGATAAACGGCCTCATACTTTAGGGGGCAACTGTTATAGACATTTTTGTGCCTTACAGATCTAAGCATGAAATGTCCATAAACCAAGGGATCCTAAGTCCCTAAAAGTGTTGTTCTGACCCCTAAAGGAACAAGGTCAACAAATTACAGCTTCTCCCAGAAGTTCTCCACCAGACACTGCTCAGAATCAGTCAAATCAGGATCATTTCAGCTGCTCCACTAGCTAGTTGCGTTGCATAGCACCCAAGTACACTAGCTAGGTGCGTTGCAACGCACCTAAATGCACTACCAGGGTGCGTTGAGCGGGAAATGACAAATGGCAGTGTCATTTCGCGAGGTGGACAGACAATGGAAGCTTCCAGGATCTTCCCCAATGACACTTGCCTCACTGAGTTCGACCAAGGATGAGTAAGAGGCTCTCAGTCTCCAAGTGGAAGCAAGAACTGACAGAGAGAAGCCACTAGTCAAATCATAAGCTGACTCATATTCCTTGCATACATCTATATATGGATCCCTCATCCCAGAGATCCAGAGGTTGGAATTTTGTACATTGCAGAGAATTGCTGTTGGTTTTGAGATAGATATCAGAATATTGGGTGATTTATGCTTTGTTGGAGGTGAAGAGGGGATTCTATGCTGGGAGGTTGATGCTGGATCAGGAATCATCAGTTGTAACTCCTCCTGGATCTTCTTGTTATATCAATAAAACTATTTGAGTTTCTCCTACATGCTTGTGTATCATTGATGTTTGTTACATTTGTATGTTTAGCTTAAATCTGATCCTAAGCTATTTATGAATATAAATCCATGTCTTTGTGTAGTTTCCTTCTTCTGTGATCTTACAGGAACTTGGTGAAGCTGTGCAAGTAAGGGAGCAGGTAGCTGGAAGCTGTCAAAGAGGAGAGAGATTGGATCAAAGGACTAGCGCGAGACACAGGTTGGTTCATCCTATTCCTCTTCGTTTATAGTTCATAAAGAAGAATACGAAAGTAGTTTTCTCTGTTTGTTTCTAAGGTCACTGTCACACCTTAGTGGGATAGGGTCGTTCTGAATAGACACTTTTCCCATTAACAGGGTACCATACCTCTGGGGTCATCCAACGACACAAACTCATTGAATAGATCAATAGTCTTGGTAACACATTGCTCTCACCTTCGGTCATGGTACCCAACCACATGGGCATATGAGGTTCAATGCCTGTTTCCTTTGGGGCCTAGGGTTTCAACTCTTATGCATTTGACAACTTCATAACTTTTATAAGTATAATTAATAGAGCCCTTTCCCAAACCTCTAAAATCACAACATACATGAGCCTACTGGTGACCCGACTATCTATCCCTCTTTAGATTTTAGTAGTCTCAACCTATCTTGGTTTGTTTCCTGCAAAATATATATATATCCCTTTCAATATTTTCATGCAATGGTCTATGCAAGTGTGTAGGCGTGCACGCACACACACACACATGCTCTGTGCTATTCCTTCTAAGAATTTTATGCAACTTTAGCCCCCTCATGCCTCTACTACGATATGTGTGTGTGTGTGTGTGTGTTTACATATTTTTACATAAAAACAACATTATCCCTCCCAAGCTTGCAGATTATAAAATAAGACCTGATGTCATTTGGTTTTAATATAGGAGTTTAATTTATTTTTAACAAGGATTGTCTTTCTTTCCATGCACATGTATTTAGACAAAGCTATAGATCTAGATTAATCTCAAGAATAAACCATTCTTTGGAAAAATATTTTGTGATTCAACATCTCATTTCCACACCAGAATAATTGCATTCCATGTTGTTATTTGGAGCCATTAAATCCAAAATGCACTCCATAAACAATAAATATGAAACTTCAAATATTTATCCCATAGATATATGATATAAATTCATAAAAAGAAACATTAACATTCAAGAATCACTTTCAATAAGTTCATGCACCAAAATTACACAACTATGTAACAATCTTTCATAGCTACATATTAATTTCCAAAGAGAAATTCCTTAAATCCACAACTCTCAGTTCAGTGCATCTTATTTACAATATATTAGAAGGGAAAACTGAAGGTGGGACTTCAAATTTCCACCCAACCATAGACTTATTGTAGCCAAAATCACTTACAATAGTCATCCCTGAGCCAAATCCACATTCTAAGGGGAATTTCTTCAATAGTTTCGGCAAGAGGTCATACTCAACTCAAAGAGGGCAGGGATTACTTATAAAATTAGGTGGTTTATCAGCTTCTTTAGAAAGCACCCTAAGTGGTTTTCTTAGTGAATTCTTGGCAAGCACTCATTCCCATTTTTTATTAGAATTATGTTGAGTTCCTTCAGACCTCAATTTATCTTCTCAAGGATTTTCATCCCCTCCACTTTGCAAGTCTCTCCAACACTTCTCATTTTCTTTTTCAAGAATGAAATTCCAACCCCAACATTGATATGCAATTTGCTTTTTATTCTTTCCTCAGGGTGTCTCTTCATGTTCCTATTGGACTCTTCCTTTTCTTTTTCTTATTATTTGCACCATACTATTAATTAAAGGTGTGAACTTACCCCACCTAGGTTTATATTTCATGTTCCCTCTTAGATCATGGATATGTGCTTCCACTCTTCAGGCCATTACATAAAAATATATTCATTTATAATTCTGAGTATCACTACATTATACAAATGAGGGGGAAAGTATATCAAGGGTGTCACACACAATAAGGAGGAGTGAGATAGGATCTTATATAAGATGCATTAAGGGTAGAAAAATATGTTGAGAATAACAAGAAAATGTATATATAAGTACAAGAGACACTACAAAAATCACAAGAAAAATATAAGGCCATGGATGATCAAAATAGAATATATAAGTTCTTGAAAGAAGTCCTTTAAGGTGGCAGATAGAGTATGTTTATAGTAGAACAAGGAGAGGTTATAGGGTCATGGTAAGAAAATCAAGGATATGGTCCTTTTGAGAAATTGGAAAAGATGGGAGATAACACATATAGACTGAGATTAGCCCCATACATGCCCATTTACTTAGTGGTGAATGTAGAGAATATAAAACTCTATGAGCCTTCCATGCTAGACAAAGAAGAGGAACCAATCATCCCTTTTGTAGAGGATTTGGCACCAGATGCTTAGGTGGAGTTGATACAAGATATTTTTGTGCAGAAGAGGTCTATAACTACAAGATAGAGGAAACATGACCTTGGATTATTAGGTTGAAAATGCATCTTCTAGGCAAGGTTAAATGGTACGCTCGAGAGAGGGTGGAGGAAAATTTTCTTCACCTCATTAAGTAGAATCTTTTGTGGACCAAAACCATCCCAAAATGGGAGGCATAATTTGGATTAGATCATTATATTATTTTTCATCCATCTAGATGCTTTAAGAATGTGGAAAGTTGATCTCGATTTATGAAGGAACAAAATGGAATACAAATCTAAAACATAAACATAGAGGTACAATGAAACTGAACTAAAATTAATACATAGAAATGATGAAATTGTTTACTTCGAGAAAGAAAGAAAAATAGCACGAACGATAGTAGCTTATCTCTGAGAAGAGATGTGATGGCTATGCACCTTCTGAACTATGTTATAATAAGGCTCTGAGGCATTTTTATCATGAGGAAAAAATAAGAAACCATAAGCATCCAAAATAGGATATGAAGCGTGAAAAGCTTATGGGCCCTAATGGGGTAAGTTGGAACGTCAACTTCCCAGGGTCGTAACTTTGGCATATGATCTCCATTTGGTGTGCATGATAGCCCGTTAAAAATGCCTCTTAGAGGACAAAAAATTCATCTATACACATAAATAATGGCAAAATTTTATCCATTTCCCAAAAAATGCCGTTTAAGGCCTCAAAACGACTTTGAAATTTCAAGACCTGAAAACTACCAAAAATAGAAAACTGTCGAAATAGGAAATTGTGCTGAAAAATAGGAAAATTATAGGAAACTGTGTTGTGAGCCAAGTGGAATAGATGGGTGGCCACCAATATCCACCTAGATCAATCCCTACCCTTTAAGAAGAAATGGTCCCCATTACATTAAATGCTTCCATGAGATAGGGAAACTTATGTTGAACTTGGTCCTTGGTGAGCCACTTGCCTTGGTGTAGGGGGTGGCCTGATTTGACAACGTGATACGACTAGATTCTCCATTTGCGATTGTTCTTAATCTCTATGTCTATGATCTGATCAGTTGTGGAATTTTCAATGCAATTTGGGTTGAGCTTTGTTGGTGTTAGTTGCTCAAAAATATCTAATGTGTCCAACAATGGTGGAAAGTATGGCCGAAGGTGGTCCACATTAAATACTAGGTGCAAGCCAAGGAATGGGGGAATACTTAGCTAAAAGTCATTGTCACCCATGACCTTAGTGATGGTGTATGGTCATATCAACGTAATCGAAGCTGATGGGCTCCTACATGATGTTCCTTCTACAAATGCAACCAAACATTGTCGCCCACCTAAAACTTATGTGACACCAGTGTTGATCATGATGTTCTTTATACTTAGTCTTGGCTTTATACAACATATCATGAACCTACTAGCAAATATACCGAATTTTTTCAATAAACTTGGTGGCTTTGTCAACTTCACATTGAACATGTATAGATTCTACCTGGGTAGTGGCAAGGGGTAGTGCAATATCAATGGGGGACAATAGTTGAAATTTAAGGCCCACTTGAAAGGGATCCTGGTAAGTTGAGCTATGGAGAGCTCTGTTGCATATTTTTTGGACATAAGGGAGACTCCCATCCCATATTCGTGGATGCATGGAGTTTTACATCTATAACATGTGCATGATCATCTTGTTGAAGACCTCTAGTTGGCCATTAGTCTAGGGGTGGAAGGCAGTCGACTTGGTGTCCAACAGTGATTAGAGGCTTGGTCAGAATGCAATATCAAATCTGCTATCTTTAAATAATATGATGGTTCAAGGAATCCCAAAATGTACCCACACTCATGCGAAGAAGAGCTTTACAATGGCTTCTGCTGTGATACTCTTCTTGCGAGTAGCAATAATGGTCATTTTAGAAAATCTATCAACAAACACAAATACATAGTAATTACCATGCATGGTATAAGGAAGGCCAAACATATAGTCCATTGAGATAGATTCCAAGTTCATTTATAAGTAGGGAAAGGGGTGTATAGCCCTTGCTTCTTAATGGTTGGTTTGATGATGGCACAAGCAATGCAAGACATGATATATTTGCTAAGATCTTGCTGGAGTTTTGGCCAATAAAAATACTTTTGCAGTACTGCCACTTTCTTCTCCACAACAAAGTGTCATGTGACCTGGATATAATGCACCTCCCAAATTAGCTTGGCACACTTACTTGAAGGAACACAAATGTGTCCTAGATAGCACAAAAGTCCATCTTGAAGGTGTGTTACACAAAAATATCATCACCATGATTATTTGCAGTCAATATGGGTCTATCATCACTTGTACTGTCCTCCTAAGCAAGTCTCAGACCTCAGCTCTTCAAGTCAAGCTTTGAAAATGAGAGAAAGACATTGAAAATCAACAAAGCTCTGGTTCCGCACTTTCTCTCACTATTGCCTGCGGTCCCACACCTCCTGTTTACAAAAACTGCGGACCTGCCCGCTCTGTCCCTAAAGGTGTGGGTGCGGACCCCTGTGAAAGTCAAAAAGGCGCAAGTTTATTCAAAAAAACTCACTTTGGGTTAATTCTAGATGATTCTAGAAGGAATTTTGACGTGGATTGGCCGCTCTTAGGTGGTTCATGGATCCCAAAAGAGAAGGAGCTAATCCCTTGATGAGAGGAGCTATCCCTTTGAAGGAGGACCTAGTAACTTCCCTCCATTGCACTATAAATTCAGGCATTGGGCTGGTTGCTAGGGAGGTTAGAAGCTGAACATTTTTTAGGGTAAATGCTGGTGTAATTAAGACTTCCTAGTTAAGCTTGAGAGGAGAGATCACATACCTTTTTGGCTTCATTGGGAAGAGAGTGAAACTTGTCAAAGTAGAGGAGACTTCTTGCTGGATCCTGGGAGGAGCTTGTACAGCGTCAAGGCACAGGTTGTAAAGTTCTTCTTTGATTTGAATTAATACAATCAGATTCATTTTTCTCAACGAATTGTCTCATGTCATTTGTTTCATGAATTCCTTGACTTTCATGTTAAATATGTTTTATGATATTGGCTTTTCAGGTGCTATTTAATTTGTTTGCTTGTTTGTGTTTGCAGATTTGCGATAAGGGAGCTCATTTGGATCGAAGGAGCGAGGCTCCCACAAACTTGCGTTGGACCCAAGGTAGGCCTAAAACACTTGTTTGCCTTTGTTTATAAATGCATATTTATAGAAAGATAGTTTGTGATTGGTTTGCTTGTCATTAGGTCTTCTTTATATTCTAGGAAGGTCTATCTTGTCCGCAAGATCGACTCATTCCGTGTGACAAGGTGGAAGTTTAGAACTGGATTTCTAGTCATGAAAAATGTATATATGGTAGTGAATTCATAGTCATTTTCATATAACTATGATCAACCAAAAGTATCATGCCCACAAGAGTTCAAAACCATACTCAATGTCATAATCAAGTGTCAGCTAAGGTCGTATGCGATGTGATTAGTGCTATCCTTCTTGTATTTAATGTTCAAAAGGAATTGTTGTAGATATGTGGACCATTTATGATGGTGATCGTTCTGTAATTTCCCCTACGTTTGCATAAATTGAAGAGGCTGGTGATCCATGTGGATGATTTTATCCTTCCCCATAAATTAATATTTTCCATTGCCAATAGGCCTACACAATAGAATAATTTTTTTGTTATCATAGGTGGGGTACCTTCAAACAATATCATAAAGTGTCTCACTATGATAGGCCATTGGATGCCTTTGTTGAATGAGGATTGCACCAATAACATAGTCAGAGGCATATGTATTAATCTCAAATGGATGTTGTAGCTTTAGAAAGGTGAGGAATACTACAAAGCAAAGGTGATGTTTTAGTTCAATGAGTGCTTTCTGTTATGACTTGTACCAAAAAAAAATGATTTTTCTTTGCCCTTGGTAACTTAAATTAAGGTCCAAGTGATACGAGAGAACCCCCAACACAAATATTTGATAGAAATTAGCAAAGGCCCATGAAGCTATGAAGATATTTCAAAGTCCTTGGGGCTAGCCAATCCTAAATGACTTGGATCTTAGTTGGATCCACATGCATGCCTTTCTCATCAATTATGTACAATATATATTATACCTAGTGCATGTCAAAGAAGCATTTCTCTTGGTCGGCACATAACTTGTGTTGTTGCGAGGTTTCAAGGACCTGCAAAATATGTTGCAAGTGTTCTTCCCAACTCTTGTTGAATATGAGGATATCATCTAGATATACAACCATGAATAAGTTGGTGAAAGGCCACAAGATGTCATCCCTCATCCTCCTAAAATTTGCGGGCGTATTTTCAAATGGAAGTGCCTGAACAACCACTCAAAGAGATCCTCCTTGGACTTGAAGGTGATATTCCATACATCCATGGGTTCTATTGGAACTAGATGATAGACAAACTTCAAATCATTCTTGTTGAAGTAATTACCCCATTTGAGCTTGTTAATAAGGTAATTAACAGATGGAATTGTGTATATGTTCATGTCGGTGATTTTTTCAGTGTTTGATAATCAATGCAGAGTCTCTAGGTCATTTCTTTCTTCTTTACAAGTAAAATTGGGCTCCCATAAGGTGAGAAAGTTGGTTGGGTATGCCCTTTCTATAGAAACTCCTTGATCTACCCCTTGATTTCCTAGTTTTTTATAAGAGAGTGATAGTAGATTGGCCCATTAAGTAGAGGTACGTTGGGGTCAGATTGATTGAATGGTTGACCTAACAGTGAAAAAGTACACACATGGATGAGGAGAATATGTATTTGTACTCTTCCATGACCTTATTGATGAGCCTTGTTATTGCAACAAGAATGCTACAACTCTCAAGGCTACCGACTTTAATTATGAACCCGGGGTTTGTACAAACTTAAGAGGTATTGACACTATATGTGAAGCATACAATGTGTCCTTCCTTTGCTATCGTGATGTAATGGAGTGCATGTGCTGAAGTCAAATCCTAAACTAATTGCAGAAAATGAAATGTTCGAAATGGAACCTTAACCTATTGAAAGAAAGAAAGCACAAGGAAAGACACTGAAATCAAATGCTAAAACACACCATTTTCTAACTACCTTCTAAGAGGCTTTGCTTCAAAATAATGCTAAGCTAACATTTATGAAATCCTACTATCCTAAGCATGCATATTCAAACCATCAAACCTTCTACTGTTGTGCATGTAAATGAATAAAATAAATTTGTTTTTCTTTTTGTCTTTTTTCATGTGAGAGAGCGAAATCTAATCTCTTTTAGTGATGTGGCAAGTGGCTTGTAGATGATCGTGGATGGTTGGAAGGCTTAGGAGACCCTTAGGTGACCTTGTGTGGCTTCTTGGAGGTTTTCCCTCAATTTGGCCTCAAAACAGGCCACTACAGGAAAACCTACAGGATGTACTAAAAACCTACAGGATCCCCTGAAAACCTACAGGATACAGCCGAGAGAAAAACGATGGGTGTTGGAGGTGATGGAAGGCTTAGGGAAGGTGGTTGGTGGATGGAATGGAGTGAGAAAATTCCTAGGATCACTCAGAACTCAAAACCAAAGTTGGGAGATGGATGGATTTGCTCAAAAAGCTTGGAGAAGTTTCCTTGTGAAATGATGAAATTGGTGAGGGTTTAATGAACAAGAAAATCAAATCCAAATTGGATGGGACAAATTTTTTTATTACCTAGGATGAATTAGGTCCCTATTCAGAGCGGAATCACTCAAAAATACCTCTGTTAACCTATACAAAAAAAAAGAAAAAACATTACTAGTCAAAAATCTAGAAATTCAAGAACTAGTGAGACAGTAAATCTAAAAAATGGCTAACCAAATCAATTGCAAATGCAATGGGGTAATTTTTGTTATGAAATATATTTTTTTTGTGATATAATTCAAGTGAAATCAATTCGATTGAAGCTCGTTAGCATGCTCTAAAAAATAACAGAAATCTACTATTCTTTGCTAAAAAGGAGGTCCAACAATCTGGATTTGGGAATAAGAAGCCTAATTCAAGCAACTCAATGATTACTATGAACTTCCAAAGATTTTCCAAGGATGAAATAATGCTTGTGATCTTGAAAAAGAACTTACATTAACCATTTAACTCAATCCTACAACAAGAACTTTAATACTAAATGCAGAAATAGAAAGAAATAAAAACAAGTGATGCATGTGAATAAGTAGTGAAAAGAAGGAAAGAAAATGATACAAAAGGGCTTTGAGGCTCTTGGGATGGCCAAGCCCAAGGAAAATTAGAGACCTATGGAGGAGAACAAGATTTAGAAGCTAAACATGAAACCAATCTTCATTATTTTCATCAATAGAATCACATCCTTACAAGAAAGTACAACGGAGATGCAAAAATATGAGTTATCTCCACAAGAACACTAATAAAAATCTCTCCCTAGAGGAAAATTTGACTTGGTACTCATACAAAATTATTAGGAATCATTCCCCATGAATGGAGGAAGCTTTCCCCACCAAAATCCCTTGATTAGTGGATTTGGTCCCTAATACTAGGAATCTGCATTAAATGGCAGGGAACACATTCATAGATTTTCTCAGTCATTCCCTTGTTGAAAAATGGCAACAAGAAATGCTAAAAATAGCAGTTTGGGTACTAGTGTTGGATCGGGCAACAGGGAATGAAAAATGGAAGTGATAAAAATAACATTTTATTTTTATCAGTTCAGGATGGATTCCTATTTTAGTTAGTCCCTAGACTAAAAATAGAAAGTAAAATTCGAATTTGATATTAACAACAGTTTGAAAATTAATTAATTGATTCATCTTGAGTTAATTAGTTAAGGAAAATCAAACTTGAAGTCTATGTGATTACATGCAATAGTTTATCTATTAATTGAGGAATTTATCCATCAGTTAAAGAGATAAGGATGAGTTCTAATTCGAGTAGTAATTAGTTGGCTCAGTTCACTGAGTCAACTCCAGTTATATTTGATTTAAACAATTTGTTTAAATTAATGTGAGTTCAGTTAGTTAATGCTTGCATGCATGTAACTGCTGCACTTCAGATAACTGAATATTCTCTCATAAATAACTCATGCATGTCAGTTCAGAGAAAGACCCAGTTGAGATCAGAGGAGGGACAATGTACTATCAGTTGGATGGATTTTCCTATAAAGGAAAATCATCCAAGCAGAAGGATCAAGGTTCCTTGAGGATTGCGCAGTTTTACAGGGTGTGAGATTAGTGTGAGAGATCAGTGTTACACTTGGTAACAGGAGGATCACCCAGGAAAAATTGCGCAAGGAAATAGGAGGCTTGGAGGGCAGAGGAGAAGGCTTAAGAGAAGTCTTGATTGCCTGTGAGCATCCAGGAGGATTTCACTGAGAGCTGGCTAGCTCTGAGAGCTAAGGCTTTGTGTAATCCTGATGTATTTCCACCTTCATCTGTGAGGATTGTACTGAGAGCTAGCTAGCTGTGTGAGAGCTAAGGCTTTGTATAAATCCTATGTATGATAATACAGAGAGTGGGGTTTTAGGCTGAGGCTTTCCCCGGGTTATATCTTCTGTGTTATGTGTGATTGATTCCTTCTTATCAGTTATATGTGTTCTTATTGATGTTTCTCATGTTCAATTAAGTTTCCGCTAAATTGGTTGTAGAAGTAGATCAAGTATTTTGCTTTAGTATATTGCATTATCAGGTGATCTATAGGTGGGAATTTTCTACATGGTATCGAAGCTAGCTGATTTGTATAAAAATTCTACATGGTATCAGAGCGAGGTTTGGTAGAAAAATTTCTACATCCCTAGAGGCAAATTTGACTTGGTACTTATACAAAATGATTAGGAATCATTCCCCATGAATGGAGGAAGCTTTCCCCACCAAAATTCCTTGATTAGTGGATCTAGTCCCTTGATTAGTGGAACACATTCCTAGATTTTCTCAATCATTGGAGTTCCACAATCTATGCCATAATTCCATAATATCTTGTTGATTTATTATTTATTATTGATCCTCCTATAGTAGGGAACAAGTCCGTAAATTATCTCCTCCTTCAAATCTTCATAATCTGCCCAATATTCTCATAATAGTCCACAAAAATAAATAATATTAGGCACAAATATCCAATTATTCATAAAAGTTCCCAATGAATATATTAAAGTTAAAAATAAATTATCTAATGCAAGAAGAGAGGTTTAATATGCTGGAGGATGGTTAGATGGACCTTAATTTATGTTTAATTTATAGACATGGGCCTTAATTTATGTCTAATTTAGAGGCCCATCATACCCCCCTACTGGAAGTGTTGCTCATCCTCTGAGTAACTTAGTGACCTCATTGTGCCTCATCCATGGCCCCGATGGCCTCTCTCTTGTGCATTAAGAATCTTGGCTATAAGTTCTGCAAGGAAAAGCCCAAAAACATATTTGTGCAAAGAAAAATCACAGTTTATTGAGACCATTAGCTTGCTTTCTTGCCCTTATTCAAGATGAGTTCTTGAATATTTTTTAGTTTGGCAAGGTCTTCCACACACTTATCAACCTACAGTTACCTTGTTCCACCATTTAGACACCTCTAACACCTTCAACATGCATTTAGATGAGAACTAGGAAATCTTGTATTAATTCCTATCAAAACTATAGGAAACCTATAGGAAACCCTGTTAAAACTATAGGATACCAGTTTTGAGCATAAATGATAGTCTGAGGTTAGGGCAGGCCCTCAACTTGACTCCCATGCCTTTTTCCCATTTTTAGGCCTTGGACAAAAGCTAGAAAGAGATTGGAGACCTCTTGGAAAACATCTTTTCATGATTGTAGTTTGAGTTTTGTTTTGATGGTGAATGTCTCATTTCATTTTGTTGCCTTCTTCTTCTCTCTTGTGGCCTAGATGATTGCCTAATGGCCTTAGAGTTCTCTATTTTGATTCGGTCTCTCTTAAGCTCTGCCATCTTGGGGCTAGCATAATTTGTTCATTTCTTCCTTCTTGTAGCAACATTTTGCCTTCCTGTAGTAGTCAGTCCTCCTATTTCAGGGTCTTCCAACTATATGGGAGTGATGAGAAATGATGAAGAAGGATTAGATGATGATGCCAGGGCTCAAAGGGAGTAGTGTAGGTTTGTGAAAATGGAAAGGATGCTCTGTTTGTTTTTTTTTCAAGAATGAAATGGGATGGATTAATAATTAATAGATAGTGAATATGAAGTGGATGGAGGGATTGGAGTGTTGTGGTGACTTGGCCTTTGCAAAAATTTCTTCTTTTAACTACTGTCCTCATTCCTTGAAATCATCACCCTTCATAATTTGACTTTTCAACATTGCATGAGTGAAAGAGTGAGCTACAATTAACTAGTTGAAGGTGTCTGAGACTGTTGACCCGTCCTTAGCTTATAAAACCTCATCTATCATGCATTGACAACAAATTTATAACTATAATATGATCAAGAGAAGAGATCAAGAATATTGCATACCTGCACCTACCTGATGGTTGTTGGAGAGACCTGCATGCTGCTGCTGAGTTGATGTTGATGTGTAGGTGTTGGATGGTGATGCTGATGATCCTGATGCTACTGCTAAGCTCTGGAGGAGCTTCTTTGACCTCTAGATCTCCATGCTGAAGCTGACTGCAAATCTTTGGCTACTTCATCATCATATCCCCTCAATTTTTCAAAGAAACCCATCCAATTGTGCCTTGTGAATATCTCTAGTACAGGAGGGTGTTGATGAATCCTCACTGTGTTGATGGGTTACCCCTGTCATTTTTCTTTGATGGATGGAGGTTTTTATAGGTCTGATACCAAATTTAAAATTTTTTTGTATACAATTCTCTTATGCCATAATCACTTTCAACAAACTAGAATGGTTTTCTATGTTCCTTTCACTTGGAAAAATGTGGGGAGATGTAGAGTCTACCTCCTTAACAGTGCTTGATGAAGCCAAACTCTGTTTTTCCCTTTTAAAACTGCTCACTGCCAATCCTGTAGGATCTCAGGGAATCCTGTAGGTTTTCAGGACATCGACGTGTTTTTTCCATATCTCCCAAATGGTAGAATGGATTGACCTGAAACTTTCTGAGCATGTTTCCATCATCATTATGCACCTCCCCATTAAAAAAAAAAAAATGGTCAATGGATGCACAGATCTCGAGAAAAACTATAAATGGCTAAAGGTGATGGAGGTTGATTTCCTGGAAACCATGCACTGGGATTTGTTAAAATTTCTTGGGCATGTTACCATCATCCATATGGATCTCCCCATGAACTAGTTTCTTAAATGGATGCACAGATATCGAGAAAATGCAAAAATGGTTGTAGGTGATGGAGGCTAATTTCTCAAAAACTTTGCACTGGAATTTGCTGAAATTGCTTTAGCATGTTACCTTCATCCATATGCATCTCCCCTTGAAATATCTTGGCAAATGGATGCATGGTTTTCAAGTTATGGCAAAAACAAATTTCTGCTCTATGTATTTTTGTATCCTGTAGTAAAACAGAGCATCCAATAGTTTTTTAGGACAACAAGAAAATTGAATGGTAGAAGCTTGAGAATGATGGGTGGATGGTGGAAATAAATGAGGGTGATGGATTAGCATGGCCTTGGACTTGTTGGAGCATTTGAGCAAAGGAGGAGAAAGTCAAGATTTGATTTCTTTTGACTAGGATTGACCAATTTTCCCTTTGGTACCAACTTGTTCTTGTTGCTTGCAAATGTTGGAGAGTACATGCATTCATCAAAAAGATGCATGGAGCAAGGATTTCATTCAATTTTTCTCTTTTTTTTCTTCTAGGCCTACTATCTTCCTCAATGAGGTTTTCAAATAGTAGGTCTGCCTAGGCACTTCAAAGGAGGGTTTCACCTAGGATCTTTTCTTTTTCTTTTTTCCTCTTGTTTCTTTTTTACCAACCCATTGACTGCCTCATGGAGGTTTTCAATCAATGAGCCAATCTGAGGTGCCTCAAAAGAGGTTCTCACCTGAGATTTTCTTTTTTTTTTCTTTTCTTTTTTTACCCTACCCTACTTGAAAAACAAAATCACTTTCAAGTATAAGAATACTTCCAATGGAGCCATGTGCACATCAAGATGATAGACAAAATGATGTGGAGGCTTGAAATGTATGCTTTGACATGTACATGGATTTGAAAGATCAGATGATTTGACTTTGATGATATCAAGCACATTTGAAGAAGACTGTATTGCTGCAACTTAATGACTGTCTGGAACCATATTTCAATATAGTTGTGATGCCCCTAGTCCATTTGTTGATTTGGATCATCTTGGATGTCTTCTTCTTCCATGACTTTTAAATCATCCTATTTTTGTTGATTGTTCTCTTGAATACATGGAAGATTTGATGGTAACCATGAGGGAGCTCTCTCGATCTCTGATTTTGATGTTTCTTCTTCATCAAGTGCAACCCATGATTCTTTGATTTTATCTTTTGAATCTTCTTCTTTTGGATGTAGTCCTTCAATGATATCAAGAGAATCTCTTTTTTCCAATACTCTTCTTGAGCTATGGTGAATACCATTGATCTCAAGAGTAGATGTTTGGAAGTGTTGTACCTCAGCATTGTAAGTGGGCTGAGCTACTTCAATGTGTGGGTTTGGAAATGGTGGTATAGGTAGTTGAGTGGGAGTGGATATTTGAGATGGATGTGATTGGGGTTGTGGTTGTGGTGGAGGTTAATGGTAAGGATAACATGGAGTTTGGTATGGAGGGTATTGAGGAAAATACTGAGGATATTTTGGATGGCTCCCATAATTTCCTTGCAAACCTTGTTTCCAAGATTGGTTTTGGGATTGATATGGCCAATGTTGTCAAGGAAAGGGTGTGTTCCAATTACTTTGAGGTGGATGTGCATAAGATTGAAATTGTGAATTAGGCGGAATAGGCTGCCATGGTCCTCTTGAAGCTACATAACATTTCAGCATTGGAAATTGACTTGCTCCATTGTCCTCTTGGTGAACTTCCTTCAACCTTGGTAATGAGGAGCAACATTTAACATCATGTGATTCTACATGGACAACACAAACATCTTCTTTTTGCTCATGTTTTATTCTTAACATTTCTACTTGTTTGGTTAGATTGCTAAGAATTTATGTTTTAAAGTCATCAAACAAATTTCCAAGTTTAGTTTGACTTACCGATCTTGATGTTGATTGACTTATTATTGCCTTTCCTCTTGATATGTGTTTGCATGTTTCACAATTTTCATCAAATGATAATTGGTATACATCACCTCTACTCATGATATTAAGGAGATCAATCCATTCATCCTTAATTGTTCTAAGTAAGAGGGTTTTTAGTTTGTCGGATCCTAAATGATGTAGTTTTCCCCTCTTAACATTATACATGAACCTCTCTATTAGATCCTCAAAGCTCTCATCTTCTCTTTGATTCATTCTAAATATTTCTTCCTTAAGATCATGATCTTTATATTTTTCTATAAATATCTTTTGCATATCATTCCATGATCTTATTGAATTAGTCCCTAAACTCATGAACCGTTTAAGAGCTCTCTCCTTCAAAGTTGCCAGAAACAATCTCAATTTTTGAGTTTTTAATAAGTAACCATAAGATCTACAAACAATCTCAAATTCGAAGAGAAAGGTTTCCGGATCCTCTGACCTTAGACCATGAAATTTTGGAAGAAATATGGAGGGATGTTCTTCATGTGCACACTGCCATCAGTATCTTGAATGGGAAATCTGAGAGGATCCTCCTCATCATCTCCATCCATTTCTTCTACATTCTTTGCGATATTCTTCTTCTACCTGCAAAAGTGAATGGTGACATGGCTCTTACTGCACGATGTGATCAAATGGGGGGTGGGTTGGTGTTGGAGAAATTTTGTTTTTGTTTTTATGATTGAATGAAAACTATAATGCAATACAATTTTCTACTTTTGAAATTAAATATGCCTAATGCAAATATTTTGTTTTTGAAAAAAGTTAAAAGACATTAATCAACTAGGGAAGAAAACAATGCATACTTTGACACCTCCCTGACAATAGCGCCAAAAAGTGATGAGCCTCGGTATTGCAACAAGAGTGCTGCAACTCCCAAGGCTACCAAATTTAATTATCAACCCGGGGTTCATACAAACTTAAGAGGTATCGGTACTATATGCATCATACAATGTGTCCTTCCTTTGCTGTCATGATGTAATGGAGTGCATGCACTGACGTCAAATCCTAAACTAATTGCAGAAAATGAAATGTTCGAAATGGAACCTTAACCTATTGAAAGAAACAAAGTACAAGGAAAGAGACTGAAATCAAATGCTAAAACACACCATTTTCTAACTACCTTCTAAGAGGATTTGCTTCAAAATAATGCTAAGTTGACATGTATCCAATCCTACTGTCCTAAGCATGCAAATTCAAACCATCAAACCTTCTACTGTTGTGCATGTAAATGAATAAAATAAATCTGTTTTTCTTTTTGTCTTTTTTCATGTGAGAGCATGAAAGCTCATCTCTTTTGGTGATGTGGCAGGTGGCTTGGAGATGATGGTGGATGGTTGGATGGCTTTGGAGACCCTTAGGTGACCTTTTGTGGCTTTCTAGAGGTTTTCCCTCAATTCAGCCACAAAACAGGCCACTACATGAAAACCTACAAGATGTACTAAAAACCTACAGGATTCCCTGAAAACCTACATGATACAGCCGAGAGAAAAAAGATGGGTGTTGGAGGTGATGGAAGGCTTAGGGAATGTGGTTGGTGGATGGAATGGAGTGAGAAAATTCTTATGATCACTCAGAATTCAAAACCAAAGTTGGGAGAGGGATGGATTTGCTCAAAAAGCTTGGAGAATTTTCCTTGTGAGCTGATGAAATTGGTGAGGGTTTAATGACCAAGCAAATCAAATCCAAATTGGATGGGACAAATTTTTTTATTAACTAGGATGTATTAGGTCTCTATTCCATGTGGAATCACTCAAAAATACCTCTGTTAACCCATGCAAAAAAAAATAAAAATAAAAACATTACTAGTCCAAAATCTAGAAGTTCGAGAACTAGTGAGCTAGTAAATCTAAGAAATGCCTAACCAAATCAAGTGAAAATTAAATGGGGTAATTTTTTTTATGAACTAGAATGTTTTCTTGATCTAATTCAAGTGGAATCAATTCGATTGAAGCTCGTTAGCATGCTCTAAAAATAGCATAAATTTAATGTTCTTTGTTAAAAAGGAGGTCCAACAATCTAGATTTGGGAATAAGAAGACTAATTCAAGCAACTCAATGATTACTATGAAATTAAAAAGATTTTCCAAGGATGAAATAATGATTTTGATCCTGCAAAAGAACTTACATCAACCATTTAACTCAATCCTACAACAATAAATCATTAATACTAAATGCAGAAATAGAAAGAAATAAAAACAAGAGATGCATGTGAATAAGTAGTGAAAAGAAGGAAAGAAAATGATACAAAAGGGCTCTGAGGCTCCTGGGATGGCCAAGCCCAAGGAAACTCAGATACCTATGGAGGAGAACAAGATTTAGAAGCTGAACATGAAACCAATCTTCATTATTTTCATCAATAGAATTACATCCCTGCAAGAAAATACAATGGCACTGTAAAAATACAAGTTCTCTCCACAAGAACACTAATAAAAATCTCTCCCTAGAGGAAAATTCGACTTGGTACTTATAAAAAATGATTAGGAATCATTCCCCATGAATGGAGGAAGCTTTCCCCACCAAAATCCCTTGATTAGTGGATCTGGTCCCCAATACTAGGAATCTGCATTAAATGGCAGGGAACACATTCCTAGATTTTCTCAATCATTCCCTAGAGGAAAATTCGACTTGGTACTTATACAAAATGATTAGGAATCATTCCCCATGAATGGAGGAAGCTTTCCCCACCAAAATCCCTTGATTAGTGGATCTAGACCCTTGATTAGTGGAACACATTCGTAGATTTTCTTTATCATTGGAGTTCCACAATATCTTGTTGATTTATTATTTATTATTGATCCTCCTGTAGTAGGGAACAATTCCTTAAATTATCTCCTCCTCCAAATCGTCATAATCTGCCCAATATTCTCATAATATTCCACAAAAACAAATAATATTAGGCACAAATATCCAAATATTCATAAACCTTCCTAATGAATGTATTAAAGTTAAAAATAAATTATATAATGCAAGAAGAGAGGTTTAATATGATGAAGGATGGTTAGATGGGCCTTAATTTATGTCTAATTTAGAGGCCCATCACTTATCCACTTGATTCTATTGCACATAGGAGCCCTTTCTAGAGGCCATGGATGTGGCAATGATCTTCCCCTTACTTTGAGAGTGAAATAGAAGAAAACAAATTTCCGAGTATTAGAGATGATATTATTGCATTGCATTGCATAGATCAAAGAAATGGTGGTAGGCAGGGCTACCTCCGGTATCCTGTATAGTTTTCTACCCAAAGTAATAATAATAGTACAAGGTCTAGACTCATACATAGCATGATGCCTCCATAAGTATGGTTGGCCTACTAAAACATCACAAACTTCAAGGGGATAAACATCACACAGTAACATGGTTGTGAAAGGCTTAATGATGTAGGGCAGGTGACAGTGCTGGTTGATGTGGATATCTCACCCTTGGTGGAGCCTCCCAATGGTGTATGGATGCAGGTGTGATTTTGTCAGTAGGCCCAACCTCTTAATGACATCGACTAAGATAAGGTTCTTTTAACTCCCAGTATTGACATTGAACAGCGATGGAGCAGCCTTCACCCACATCTATGAGAGGAAGACAATCTCACCCTCCTCCAGATCATCGGGCTCACTTTTCTTGACCTTGGTGGTGGAAACGATGGCACTAGGTTTTGCATCAATGCTTTGTTCCCCTTGTTGGGTTTTGGCTCAAAACTAGATCAAGTGTCTGACTCTAAAACTTTTAGGTTAGCCACTAGTGACTTCTTTGTGTGACATTCATTTGTATTGTGAGTGGATCTCTTGTGGAACTCACACCACTTTTCAGTGTCTTTCTTCATCTTCCCATTACTATTCTGTGGTTTTGGATTTGAAAGGTTGTTCTGGGTCATTTCATCTTGGCTCTATCCTTTGTTCTCTAGTTTGGTATTTCCCTTTCCCTACTTCAGATTCATAGATCTAAAGTCTTGCTTCTTATGTTTAAAGTTTTTCTCAATCTTGACAACATATATGTATGTTGCACCAAGTGAGGGGATGTCTACAAACTCCATTTCTTCCTGGATTTATTTGGGTAGATAACCATGATACTTGAGCATCATATTTTTTTCAGCGTACTTACTACCTAGCTTCATTCATAGGATATGAAATATATTTGTGAACTTTCGATGCTTCTTGGTCCCTTTCCTACCGTTGTGTGGTCCATTTTTCTACTTCTCTTCATATCTTTGCCAATAGTGTAATACTATTCCTTAACAACATCTCAGTAAGAGTTCCAAGAGGGTGCGATGAAAATAGTGGGGATTCCTCCTCAACCATTTTCTTGGAATATGTTTCCCACCAGTCCTTGACATGGGGGCAACCTTAAGGAGTGAAAAAGTAATATTTTCTCTATCGAAAAAATTATGGATCAAAAAATATCCTTCCTGCATATTTGACAATTTATCTAGAGCATCTGCATCTATCTGGTCTTCAAATATAGGAAAATCAAAATTCAGTTGTACCTTAAAGGGGGTGGTTCCTCCAAAAATGTTTTTGGATGAAGATGCACCACCTATTGGTATTCTTCGAAGGTTCTGGGAAAAATTATCCATCATCTCATTCCTTTGTCGCTCGAGGGCTTCTTCGAGCAACAATTTCATAGGATCTCTTACTCCCTCATATTTCATTTCTTTTTCCATGGGATTTCATCAAGGTTAGCGAAGATAATTTTGCAAGGGCTCAAGCAATTCAAGGCCCAACTCCTTATAACCTAACCTCATTGGGGAAATGCATAAAAAACAAATAAAGAGAAGACCGCTCTGATACCACTAATCCAGATTTAAGGAGGAACAAGTGGAAATACATATTTAAAATAAAAACATGGATGTACAGTGAAACTGAACTTCAATTAATAAATAGAAATGTTAAAATTGTTTACATGCATAAAGAAAGAAAATTAGTTAGAACAATGGTAAGTTATCTCTAAGAAGAGATGTGACAGTTATGAACCCTATGAATTGTGTTACAATGAGGCTCTGAGGCCTCTTTATCATGAGGAAACAATAATAAACCCTCAACATTCAAAACCCTAACACTAGGAGATGAAGCGCCAAAAGCTTATAGACCTCAATGGGGTAAGTAGGAACACCAACTTCCCAGGGTTGTAAATTTGGTATACGATCTTCATTTGGTGTGCATGATATCCCATTAGAAAGGTCTATCCAAGGAAAAAAACTTGTGACGGCAAACATAATATTCGACCCACATTTTCCCATTTCCTCAAAAGAAACCGTTTAGGGCCTCAAAACAGCTCTGAAATTTTAGGGTTTGAAAATTGCCAAAAATAAAAATAAAAAAATTGTCAAAAGAAGAAACTATGCTAAAAAATACGAAACTGATAGGAAACTGTGATATGAGCCAGGTGGAATAGGTGGGTGGCCACCAATATCCACCAAATATAAAAATCCCTGTGATTAGCTTCCTCTTTAGCTCCCTTTTTTGCTTCCACCGACCGTTTTAGTGTATTTTTCTCCACCTTTTTGAAAAAATTGGTGTTGTTTATGAGGATGACACTATTTTGGCATTTTTTTCGACGATCACAACCATTCGATACTATATAATACTTAATTTAGTGCCAACATAAATGCCTAGTATAACCTATTCTTTAGCTCCTGATGCAGGTTCATGTATAACTTCCTGTGTAACGTTCTATTTTTCTCCTCGTTATGGCATTATTTTTAGCATCCACTTTAGCTTCCTTTTTAGCTTCCATTTTAGCCTCTTGATTTAACGTCCTATTTTTCTCCTTGTTATGGAATTTTTTTAGCGTGCACTTTAGCTTCCTTTTTAGCTTGAATTTTAGCTTCTTGTTTAATGTCCTATTTTGCTTCCTCATTTCTTATAAAATATTTCCTTGAAACTCTCTCATTCGGATCACATGATGGCTATATAGAGAGGTCTAAGATTTGTAAAATCTTCTCATTACATTTATGATATGAAACCAATGATTAGAAATATGCTCGATATACTTATGATATGAAGTCAGAGGCTTTAGATCTACTCATAATACTTATGATATGAAGTCTAAGATCTTTGGCATATATATTGGTTCGAGACCTGATCTATTTCTCTAAGATCTATGGCATATATATTGGTTCAAGATCTAATCTATTTCTTTCAAATATGTGGCAAATATATTAGGTTGAGATCTAATCTATTTCTCTAATATTTGTGGCATATATATTGGTTTGAGATTTAATCTATTTCTTTGAGATCTATGGCATATATATTGTTTCGAGATATGATCTATTTTATGGTATATTAAGAGGATCAACCTTGCATTTGTGACCTTGTTGAAACACTTTGTGAAGAGGATCTTAGCTCTTGTGGAAGCCATCTTTTGGCCTTGATGTACTGCTGAAGGATATATCTAAGGAAAGGAAAATATTTCTTTTGTAGAACTTGGGACCACCATTTAAAGGGTTCTGTTAATACTCTCCAAACCAGGTTTGTCCCTAAAGCTAATTTCATACAAACAGGGTCCTTTAAACCCAAACCTCCTTCCTCTTTTGATCTTTTAACTGTGCTGCAATTAACTAAGTTGAATTTTTTTCATTGTTTTTCCACCTTTCCACAGAATTTTTTTTATACACCTACTAATATGATCCAATATTCCTTTAGGGAAAAGAGGATTGATACCTAGAATATATACAAAGAAAACATAGTGGATTTTATCAATACCACTATGCTAGCCAAATTTCGCTAACTAGCACCCCAGGAAACCATTTTCCTTTGAATTTTTGAAACTATCTTATGCCAGTCTCTAGTAGTGGTCCCTTTCAGAGATATCGGAATACCAAGGTATTTAAAATTCTTCCAATCCTTTTCACAACTAAAGCTGAAGATATCATATAGTTGATTAAGCTTTTGAGGAGTGTAGTACCATCCATAAATTATACATAATTATACAATACCTAACCTTAGAATATAACCTTGCATCATGTATGACAAATAACAATGAAAGCTGAAGAAAAACCTATACACAACTTTCACTTCAAAAGTGAGTAAAATAATTAAATAAACAGTTTACAATCTGAATCAATTAGATTGGTCAATAAGTGAAGCCCTGTCGTGCATTTTAGTGAAGCAAGGCAATTTTGGCCTACTTCACAAAAATGCATGCCCAACATTAATTACAAGGAAAAATTGAATGATTCATATTAGAGAGTACTTTTTTACCCATAATTAATATTAATTTTGCACACAGAAATTTCTATTGTGCAAGAATATGCCAAATTGGATCAATTTCATAGGGTTAAAGTCAAGGTTTGTGTGCCTCAAATAAATGCGCATTAGGACCTGTAGTTAACTAAATGTGCGATAAAGATTATTCCAACATAAGTATAAAACCATTTTATGCAACATATCATAGTCATTTTCATAAAGGAAATGTTATACATTAAAATCCATGTCTATTTGAATAGTGGTTGATCATATATTCCAATGATCACAATCGAAACAAATATGCACTCCTAGGCCAAACCAATTACACTCTTGGTAATGAAATTTGAAATGGAACATGATTGGACAATTCCTAACCTTATGATATAAACTTGCATCATGTCTAACAAATATCCTACATAACTATGTTTCCCACTTATACACAACTTTCACATAAGGCAAGTCGAAACAAAACTTAGAATGTTGTATGAAATCTGAAGTCTAAATATTTAAGCTCAAAGTAAGACGTAACATTTTAAAAGTGTGTAAAATAATTAAATAAGCAATCTACAATTTGAATCAATCAGATTGGATAATATATGAAATTGATGAGCCCCAATATTGTAACAAAAATGTTGACACTACCAAGGCTACCAACTTAAATTATCAACCTGAGGTTCATAAAAACTTAAGGAATGACACTGTATGTGCAGCAGACACCTTCCTCTTCCTAGTTTGACTCCCTTTGATGAAAGTGAATAAGGCAATGAAACAACTTCAAATGAGAAAATATATAGTAAGTTTCCAATCCTAAGTTGCAAAAGGTAAAAAACAATAAGCAAACCTATTCTACTTTTGCTGGAAAGTAAATGGTAGAAATGAAATCTACTCTATTTACAAAAATGTAAAGCAAAATGACAACTAGACAAATATAATATATATTTTTTGAAAGGAAATGAAATTAAAGGAAATATATTCTATTTTGCATGAAAGAAAAGTCCTAGATTACTTTTGCAAGAAGCAAATCACGCATTGCTTAAAGTAAATTGTGGAAAGGAAATATAGGCTAATTGTAGAAATAAACATTCAAGAAGCAAGAAATGCAAGAGCTAAATGGATACCTAACCAAGTATCAACTCAAAAAAAGTGGTATCAGATCATTCATAAGCTATAATTCTACTTCTACCATGAATTTGGAGTGAATCTGGACAAGGAAGATTTGGAAAACACACTGCTACAGGATTGCTACAAGATTGTTGTCTCTCGAGTTAACTTGCCAAATTCCCAAAAAAAAAAAATGAAAATGAGATGGGGTAATTTTTTTTATTAATTAGGATGTCATAGGAATCCAATCCAAGTGGAATCACTCAAAAATACCCCTGCTAACATGTGTTACAAACTAGCAAAAAATTACTACTCTAAAAATCAAAAATTCTGGAATTAGTGAGCTAGTTAACCTTCCAAATGCCTAACTTGACCAAGTGAAAATTCTATGGGGTAAATTTTTTTATTAAGTATAATGCTTTTAGGACTCAATCCAAGTGGAACCAACTCAAAATATTTTCTTTAACATGCGCTAAAATTAGCATAACATTACTACTATTTTGCTACATGATACTTCTAGAAATTCTAGAATTTTGAATTAGTAAACCAATCCAAGTAGCTTAATGATGAATATGACTTTGAAAATATGATCTGAAGATACATCATACTTGTATCTGTATAAATTACCTGTAAAATCACTTATTTCAATTATTTAACCAATCTAAACTACCATAAATAAAACATGAATTTTAAGTGCATAAATAGGAAATGCAAGAAGAAGAAATGCAAGTGAATAAGAAATCAAAAGAAGATAAATAAATTGTACAACAGGGCTTTGAGGCTCTTTGGATGGCCAAATTCAAGGATAATCAGAGTCCTATGAAGGAAACCAATCTTTAGAAGTTAAAAATGTCACCAAACTTCATTATTAGATTCAATCCAAGTACATCCATGCTAGAAATGAAAGTAGAGATGCTAAATGACAAGTTTTCTTCACAAGAAGATAAAGAAAATCATGCCATTAGAGGCAAATTTGAATTGGTACTTATGAAAATTGATGGGGACACATCCTCCTTGAAAGGAGGAAACTTTCCCCTCCAAAATCCCTCAAAAAGTAGATCTGGTTCCCAATAGTAGGAATCTTCATTAACTGATAGGGAACACATTCCTAGATTTTCCCAATCACTGGAGCACCATAATCTGTTCAATAATTTCATAATTTACTCAATATTCTCTAAATATTCTGAAAAAATAATTAATATTAGACATGTAATATGCCATTATCTCCAAATTTTCCTAATGAACACATTATAGCTTAAAAACATGTCATCAAATGCAAAGAGAGAGGTTAAATGTGCTGAAGGATGGTCAGATGGGCCTTAAATTGTATCTAATTTGGAGGCCCATCATACCCCCTATTGAAAGTGTTTCTCATCCTCTGAGCAACTTAGTGACCTATTTGTACCTCATTCATGGTCCTAGTGGCCTCTCTCTTGTACATTTCTCAGTCATTTCTCTTAAGAAGCTTGGTTATAGGTTCTACAAGGACAAGCAAAAAATATATATTTTTTCTTTTCATGCATTTGTTTAGCAGTGCTTTCAAGCTCAAAACTCAACTTTTCTCTTTCCAAATGAACTTTGTTGGCTTGTAGGGAGAAGTGGAATCACCTCCATTGCATTCACACCATCTCCCTTGACCCCCTTATTCCATTTTCACTCATTCTTCTAAACTAACTATGCACAGAAAAATCACAGATATGTTAGAGACCATTAGTCTATTTTTTCTCCTTGTGCAAGATGGGCTTGTAAAGAGTTCTAGGCTTGGACATGTGTTCCACCTTCTTTCCCGGCCTCCTGTTACCTTTTCTCACCATTTAGCTACCTCTGAAACCCTCAAAATGTCCTCAAATGCAATCTTGTAGAAACACATAGCATCTTATAACGTCTCAATCATGCAATACTTCTCTGTCTTCTTGTAGGAAGGCATAATCCTCTTACAGCTGGTTATCTTAGCTCCCCCGGTGTCTGAATTTCTCTGCGAGGCTTCAAGTTACTTCCCCTTGGCTTGGAGGGGGGTTACTCCTTCAATATGCTTCTTATTTCCCTCTAATTATTCCTTTTGGTGACTAGCTAGTTCCTCAATTGTGATTAGGATTGTTGAGGGAGGTTGAGACTTCACTTGCTTGAGTCTAGTGTTTCTCCTTCTTTTGAAATACAAAGGGACTTGATTTGGATCCCTCCCTTTGACCTTGACTAGTGTAATTAGGGCTCCCAAGGCGATAGCCACTTCTTGTTCAATGTTCCCTTCTAAAAGGCTTGTTTGATATTCTTGTCTCCTCTTTGGAGGCCTAGAAGTTCCTCAAAATGCTTTTACTTCTATCTCTAGTTTTTCCTCTTCCTTCCCTTCAATTCTTCATTTTTTTTTTCAAGGAATTCTCTGTTAATTATTAGTTTCAGGGTATTCTAGGGCTTAAGAGTAGAGATGAGAGTAATGGTTTTCTTTTGTTGATCAGAGGTAGGAATATTATATGCCAAATTCAAATCAATTTTACCCTTCTGCTAACATATTCTTGCATAAGAAAAATCAAGGTTTTTGAAAATAAAATAAAATTAGGGGTTTGCTACAAGATCCCTCTATAGGAAAAATATTACCAATTTCACCAACTTTTCTATGCATGGATGGTGAGGAAAATTTTCACAAAATCAATCCCTTTTCCACCTCTTGGGATAATATTGTAGCAACTAGTTACAAACTTGTAGAACCTGTTTTGTATCTTATAGCAATGAATCCATATCCTATAGTAGCTAGTATTCAACCTTGGAACTTCTCTGTGGCAGCCTACAGGACCCCTTGTGGTGGCTAGCCCAACTCTCGATGATGTAGTGGGCCTCTCTTACTACTTTTGGAATGAGACTATTGGTACAAATGTGGCTTGGATCTGCATTTTACTCTTGTGTTTTGGTGGTGGGTTCAATGCACTTTGTTAGCTAGCCCCCACCTACCACCTTCTTAGATTTCGCATAGACCCATTGGCCCACTCCTTGAAATCATCACCTTTTTTTGACTTCGTCTTTTCTCCATGTGTGATGAGAGAAGGATAAATTAAACTCATTGTTTGAGGGTGGGAAAGACTATTGAACCATGCTTAGATTATAAATCCTCATCTCTCATGCATTGATAACAAATTTTTAACCATAATACACTCAAGAGGAGAGGTGAAGAATAGTGCAAACATGTGCCCACCTAGAGGCTGCTTACTGATGGTGTTGATCTTGTGGTGCTTGCATGACATTTTTGGACATGGTTGTAGTTGTTCTTGTGCATATTCTAACATATAATTACCTTTGCATGTTTCTTCAAGAATAATGGTTGATCCGTTGGCGCCCTAAGGTGTTATCTGCCCATGATTGCTACTATGTGCATTGGCTCTGTTTTGGATTTTTTTTTTGGCATGTACTTGAATGACAAAGGCTTGTGAACACATGTTATGTTGATGGTGGATCAAGTGATTCTATGAGTAATGACCCTATAGTATCTTTTCAAGAGTGTTGTGTCTGCCTAAGATCACAGAGATGATCCAAAAATGCTTCAGGATGGCTAAGTCTTCATTTTGGTGTTTCCAAGTGCTTCCAACTATGGTCCCGTAGGGTTTGTGCAAGTTACTACATGATTATATTTCTTCTTGTAGCAGTCACACAGACCCCTCCATTATCACAATAACCTTCATGCAATGCATTTATAAGCTTTGATAATTCATGGTGAGTTCATGGACGAGGATTAGAAACTTTGGTAGTGGTGAAAACAATGGAAGAAGGGGTGAAAATGTGTTTTCTTCATGGACATAGATGGATTTTTGGATGGATAAGTGTGTGGAGGATGGACGATGGTGGTGTGGTGGAATTATATTTTCATTCCCCCATTGAAAGTATAAAATCTGAACTCATTCTCTATGTCGATCACATTCTTGTAGAAAATCTAGGACAATCTTGTAGCACTAGTACAGGGCAATCCTGTATCAGACTTTTTTAATCCATATCTCTCAAACAGTAGATTGGATTCACCTGAAATTTTTGTAGCATGTTTCCATCATCCTTATGCATATCCCCATAAAAATCTTAGCCAATGGATGCACAAATCTTGAGAAAAATGGAAAATGGTTGTAGGTGATGGTGGCAAATTTCTCGAAAAGTGTGTACAAGAATTTGCTGAAATTTTTTAAGCATATTACCATCATCCCTATGCAACTCCCCATGAAAAATATCAGAAAAAATATGCAAGGTTTTTGAGATATGGTGAAAACAATTCCTCCTTTATGTATTTGGAAATCTTGTAGCAACATATAACTTTCCTGTATCACTTCAAGACATCGAGGAAAATGAATGGGAATGGCTTGGGAATGATGGGTGGATATTGGAAATGGATGAGGGTGATGGATTGAGATGGCCTTGGTCCTATTGGAGCATGTGGGAAAAGGAGGAAAAAGCTTAAGTTTGACTTCCCTTGACTATATTTCTGATCAACTTTTTCTTATGGTGCTAACTTCTTGTTATTTCTAGCAAAGGTTGGAAATCACCTGCATTCATTAGAGAGATATACCTAGAGCAACCAATTATTTCTCCTTTTCATTTTTTCCATTTTTTTTTCTAGGCCTACTAGTTGCCTCAATGAGGTTTTCAACCAATAGGTCTACCTAGGTGCCTCAAAGGAGGTTTTCACCTAGGATATTTTTTCATTTTTTCTCTTTTTTTTCTTTCCAACCCATTGACTTCCTCAAGGAGGTTTTTAATCAATGAACCAATATTAGGTGCCTCAAAGGAGGTTTTCACCAGAGATTTTATTTTTACCCTCTTATTTTATTTTTCTCTTTTTTTCTTTTATTCCTCTATCCACTCTACTTGAAAAAAAAAAAGAAAATCTCTTTCAAGTATATGAATACTTCCAGTGGAGCCATGTGCATAACAAGATGCCAGATAAAATCATTTGTAGGCTCGAAAAAAATGCTTTGACATGTACCTGAATATGAGAGACCAATTGCTTTGTCTTTGATGATGCCAAACACTGTTACAGAGAGTGGTGCTACTACTAAGTGATTGCCAGGAACCAAATTTCAATATAGTTGTGATGCCCTTGCCTCATTTGCTCATTTGGATCATTATTCATGTCTTATTTTTCCGTGCCATTCAAATATTCTACTATTTTATGATTATCCCCTTGAACACATAAAGGATACGATGATAAGCATTGTAGAAATTCTTTAATCTTAGGCTCCAATGGCTTCTCTCCATCAAATGTGGTCAATGATTCTTTAGTCTCTTTGGATCTTCTTATTTTGGATGTTTTTATTCTCTATACTCTTTCCAATCCAAGATGAATATCATTTGGATCAAGAAAATATTTTTGGAGATTTTGTATCTCAACATTGTAAGTGGGCTGAGTTACTTTCTGCTTGGGTTTGTAAATGGTTGTGCAGGTGGTTGAGTGGGAGTGGGTATTTGGAATGGTTATGGTTGAGGATGTGGTTGTGTTGGAGATGGATGGTATGGATAACAATGAGTTTGGTATGGAGGATATTGAGGATGTTCAGGGAAATATGGATCACTCCATTGAGGAGGTTGGTGTTGATATGGATGAAATGGAGGAATGGCATATTGGGGAGGATAAGACCATGAATATGGATCACCCAATTGGGAAGGATAAGACCATGGATACTAGAGTGAGGTGCTAGGTGGATACCAAGGTTGAAATTGTACATTATAACTTGAATTGAAAGATGAGGGATAGTTCATATCTTACTGATATGAGATGACGAAGTAGGGTTTCTCCATGCCTCCTTCCAATGTGTTGGCTACCTATTATTCTTCTACATGCAACAATGGATGGTGATGTGATTCTTACTACACCACATAATTTAGTCGGGGGGGGGGGGGGTTGTTGTGGTATTGAAGATATATATATATATATATATATATATATATATATATATATATATATATATATATATATATATATATATATATATATATATATATATATATATATATATATATATATATATATATATATATATATATATATATATATATATATATCTATATATATATATTAATTTTTTTGAATGAGAATGCTAATGCAATGCAGTGAAGGATGCTTAATGCAATGTTTTTGTTTTTCCAAAAAATATGAATGCAAAAAACAAAGGGAATCATTCCAAGAACAAGAGAGTGCTTTCTTTGACACCATCCTCAACAATGACACGAAAAATCGATAAGCCCTAGTATTGCAATAAGAATGTTCCAACTCCTAAGGCTACCAGCTTAAATTATCAACTAGGGGTTTGTACAAACTTAAGAGGGGTCGACATTGTATGTGAAACAGACAACTTCCTCTTCCTAATCTAATTCCCTTTAAAACTATTATACAGTATTTTTTCAAACTCCCCATATTGTATCCTGAAGTGTTGGACTTTGTGTCGATAATTTCGCAAATGTCACAAAATGACGAAATTTTTCAGTGTATTCACATGAAACATGTTCAAAAGCATCCCTAAAGAAAAAAAGAAAACTTGCCTTGTAAGAATTCTGAAGAAACTTGTCAAAAACATTTTTTTCAGGATCAACGTGTTTTGCATAACTAGTGACTTATGTTGGTCACTTGTTGCATCATACTCTCCTATCACTACCAACGCGACTTTTATCAGGAAAACCCATGTTGATCCTTGTCAAGAAATTTTTCTAGAAATGGAGGAAACGCTTCTCTTACTAGAAGTATCGAGAATGGAAAGTTGGTTATAGGTGAATGAGGATTGGAACAAGGCCTCCCATTCCTGGTCCTTGATCCTAATTTCATGTATCTTTTCCTTGATATGTGGAACGTATGCATCCTTTCATGGATCCTCAACTCCCTCTCCTTCCCTATAAATGAGATCCCTACTATCCATTGATGGTTGTCTTATGGTTGGCTGCCTTCCTAGTGCTGAACTATGCCCAATTGTTGCCCATTTTGCTAAGGAGAAAGGAGTGCTTGAACGTTAAGGCTAGGACTTGGAAACTTACCTAAAGGAGGCTTCCAACGTCAAGAATTAAGTGGTTGTAATGATCCCTTTACCATCTATTAATAATACAATATGTGTTTTCCTTCCATAAATGTGTCAATGATTGCTCATTTAGTGTAATACTCCTTGATATGTTACATGGTTTATATTGGAATGACTTTTATTATGTATGCATTTGTTGTCTCCATATGATCTTCCTTGTAGGTATTCATCCATAATGGCGTAGAGGATATTGAACTTGGAAGCAAAAGAATCAAGGATGACACCAACGAATGTTAACATCAAAGTGAGGTAGGTAATCTATCCTCATTTTCATTTTCTAGTATAAACTAGGAAATTTTACATATATTTGTCTTCGTTTGTTGCTAGATCCTCCCATAGGACTAGAGGGATCGCTTCTATCCGCAGAAAGGATTTCCCGCACAACAAAATGGTGACTCCATTGGGGAGTTTATAACCCTTCAAACCTCCTTTTATGTTTTGTCTTTTTTATTAGTTTGGCCAACCTCTTAGTGATTTGTAACTTAGGTTCATTATGGGTCCGCATTCTGAGTAGTATGCTGTTTAGAGTGTCAATTTTGGATCTCTCTTTGAATTTCTCTTCATTTTCCTAAGTCTTTATCACCCATCGCATTTTCTCCAAAAATAGTTGCATTGTCAGTGTTGATTTTACCCGATGCAGTCACGCTTGTACCTCTCTCTCACACTTTCTTCCCACGCTGATCCATAAAAATCAAGAATTTTTAGGGTTTCTAATAGAAAGGTCTAGTGTTTCTTGGTCTCTGAAGTGTCCTCCTGCTGTGTGTGCATAGAATTTTCCATTATTTTTGTTGAATTCTTATTGGTTTTCAAAAGGGCATCCCATTGTTTGAGGTAGTGAAAGAAAATTTTGGTTGAGTCTTTAGTTCTTTGGGTCAATTGAATTTATTGTTTGATGCTTGTATGTGTGGAAAGAATATTGATTTGTTGTTGGTTAAATCATTATTAGTTCTTTTGGAAACCATAAAATAAATTATATTTTCATTTCCTTAGCTTGCATCTCAAATTTTACTTTTCAAAATTGCATTAGATTACATTTCATTGAAAATTCATTTTTGGGATTATCATTGAGTGTAGATTACACTACTTAGTGTTGGAAGCTGAAAAGTTCATTCGAAGTCATTGAAAAGAAAAAGTGAAATAATTCATGTAGGTGAATTTTAGTGAATTGAAATTCATTTTACTTTTGGTGGGTGCATTGAAATAGTGAAAGTGAAAGATCTAGTTAGGAAGATTTTTTTTGTTGCATACTTGGTTGTTGTATCAATGTTTGAACTTCTTCCCTATGCTAGATAGCCTTAATTGAAATGGAAAGAGTCTTTTTCTCATACTAGTTGCATCATAGGTGTGTTCAGGTGACATCAATCTTTGAACCTTAAAATTGAAACTTAATCCAAGGTTAAATTTAAAATTTACCTCAATTAACCTAAGGATCATTTGGAACATTAATGAAAACATTTAGAGGTTTAGGCTAGAGACTTGTTTCGACATTGTTAAACGTAGGATTTTTCATTTTTTTCTAGTGTTTCATCCTGGCGGTGAAATTATGTTCCACATACGGAAGTGTATAAGATTGTTCTCCAGTACTTTCAGGTATATTGGAGGGGTTCCACATATAATAAGTATATCGGAACGCTCTCATCGAATGGTTACGCATTAGACAACACTACTACAGACCTCACTCCCACATATCGTCATGTATATTTTGGGAGTCCCCAATAGGTTTCTATCGATCCATAGGTAACTAAGTATGCTGCCTTTTATAACGTGATACACTAAAAACAACATTGGTGGAGATTGGTTGTCGTATGTTAAGTCCTTCATTCGCCAAGGTGTATATTGCAGTTCACGGTTGCTTGTGTTATAGACATTTTTGGGCCCTACAACCCCAAGCATGAAATGTCCATAAATCAAGGGCTCCTAAGTCCCTAAAAGTGTTGTTCTAACCCCTAAAGGAATAAGGTCAACAGATTACAGCTTCTCCCAGAAGTTCTCCATAAAAAACTGCTCAGAATTGGTCAAAACAGGATCATTTCAGCTGCTCCACTGGCTAAGTGCATTGCATCTCACCTAAATACACTGTGTGGGTGCGTTGCATTTCAAAAATCCCTTCTGTGGGGTGCGATGGGCGAGAAATGACAAATAGCAGTGTCATTCCGTGAGGTGGAGAGGCAATCGAAGCTTCCAGAATCTTCTCCTGTGACACTTGCCTCACTGAATTCGACCAAGGATGAGTAAGAGGCCATCAATCTCCAAGTGGAAGAAAGAACTATCAAAGGGAGGAAACTAATCAAATCACAAGCTGACTCATCCCCCTTACAGATATCTATATATGGATCCCTCATCCCAGAGGTCTAGAGGCTGGAATTCTGCATATTGTAAGGAATTGCTATTGGTTTCTTGAGACAAACATCAGATTGTTGGGTGATCTAAGCTTTGTTTGAGGTGAAGAGGGGCTTCTTTGCTGGGAGGTTGATGCTGGGTCAGAACAACCGGTTGTAACTCCTCTTGGCTCTTTTCTTGTTTATCAATAAAAGCTATTCAAGTTTTCCTCCATGCTTTTGTGTCATTGATGTTTGCTACATTTGTATGGTCAATTTACATCTGATCCTAGATTGTTTATGATTATAGATCCATGTCTTTGTATAGTGCTATGCTTCTGTGATCTTACAGGTACTTTGTGAAGCTGGGCGTGCAAGGGAGCAGGTAGCTGAAGACTATCAAAGAAGAGAGGAATCAAATCAGGAGATTAGCGCAAGACAGAGGTTGGTCTTTCTGTTCCTCTCTATCTATAATTCATAAAGGAAAAACGAAAGTAGTTTTTCTCTGTTTGTTTCTAAGGCAGCTGTCACACCTTAGTGGGATAGAGCAGTTCTATATAGACACTTTTCCCTGTAACAAAATGGCGACTCCGCTGGGGAAATAATTAGTTTGTTTGTTTATCATTCTTTGTTGTCTATTTCATAAACTTACAAGTAGCATCCGAACTGCATTTGCCATAACAAATGCAAAGTAGATAACTGTTGCTTCAATCCATCCACTAGATCTGTTTATGATTTAAATAACTGATTCACAAACTATCTGATTGCCCTTGTGATAGCTCTTAGATCCTCCTTAGATCTACCCCTGATTGTTGCATTACTGATTGCTTTTTGCTCGGCCAAAACCCAAGAACTGAACTGCAAACTGTGACCCAGAACCCGAATAGAGTCTCGTTTCTGGCCCAGCACAGGTATTGTTTAGAGATTCTAAATTCCAGCGCACTTCCCGAGTGGACAAGTTGCGCTGCATTTCAGATTCTCTGTGTTACAGGTGTGCTGATCAGACTAGCTCTGTGCAATTGTGGCTTCTGTGATTAATTCTTTCCAGTTCTATTCCTGAATTTTGCCTCCTGTGATCAGTATATGTCTGTTTGAAACCCCTTTTCCTTGCTGTTATTCTGCCTCCTTTGTACAAAATAACTGTAGATGTTTTTGTGTGTTTGTTGAGTCATTTACAGTTCTCCTTTGCAAAAGTAGCATAATCGTACTGTCGTCCTTTGATTTGAAACTGTCGCAAGTGTCGATTTCAATCGTAGGAAAGAGTTTGATTGCTGTTGATGGTCGATTATCCTGTTACTATTGCTTTTGGTCTGAATTTGTAATTTTCTAGTGTCTAGAACAAGTATTCATTTCAAAATCGTAAGGTGTTGTGATCGTCTCCATTTTTTGATTTTGAAAAGAAACTTGTTGATATTTGTCGCTTGAAAAGAAATTCAGATTTGTGCATCAACTTCCTTTTTAGCATTCATATACTAAGAAAGTCGAAAAAAAATACATGCATGTGCATTTGCATATAGACAGTCTGATTGGCTTGATTTAGGAAAGTGCATTTAGAGTGTGTTCTTTGCTCTTTGTGAAAAGATTCTGTCTTTCTTTTCCCTAGTAGCTAGGATTTTCATTGGACAAAGAAGATAAAAAGTTTGTTTATCATCTTAGATTGCATTTTAGGAATTACATCTACATCTCGTGGTGAACCTGAAAGGAAAACTTCATAAAAAAGATCAACTTAAAATAAATTCAATGAATCTAACAACGCTTTGGAACTTAACGCACAACATTTAGAAGTCTAGGCTAGAGACATATTCCAGCGTCGTAAAGCCTGGTACCTGTTGTTCTCACTGATGGTTGGGTGATTCCTCCACTTTGAGACGATAAGTGCCAGTACAGACTTGTGCTCCCACATACCATCGAGTATATTTTGGAGACCCCAATAGGATTAATCCTTTATCCATAGGAAGCCGTCTCTGCCGCCCTATCGATCGCAATGCACTGAACACAACATTCGGGAAGATTGAATGCCGTACCATAAAAAGTATTCTGCAGTTTTGCGATTGGTTTGGTAATCCCTCTACCTAGATTTCCAGATCAGTCCCTTTCATTCCTTTTCAGACTCCTTAACAGAAAAGGTCCATCTGAGCACTTGTCACTTCAGGCTCATTAAAAATCGAAGGAGACTAGAGTCATCTTTTGTTTTCTCTTGACTCTTAAAAACTGAAAAAAAAGTTGTGTCAAAGCGTCTAAAATTCATTTAATTCGGAAACATACTTCCCCTTTATTTTAGTTGATCGAGTAATCCGCAATCGTGGAAGAAAGTCAATTGAAACCTCATCGTTCACGGAGGCTTACGAGTCAACCGTCTTTGTCTCCGGAATCGAAGCTAGTACGGACAAAGCGAACTCGTTTAACCGGTTCCAAATCTCCTATTAAAGTTAGAACAAGTGTTCCAACGACATCAGAGACTCCGGTTACTCCAAACATTTCTGGAATCCCTGCCTCTACAGAAGAAATTCAGCAGCCACAGAAGGACAGTGATACTGATCCTAGTCTGAGAGTAAACACTTGTGTTACCGAACCAGTTCCATCTACAACCTGTTCAGAGAGTCTTGCTCTTCAAACATCTGTCGCTGTCAATTCCATACCTTCTTCGACACCAGAAATATTCTACGGACCTGACGGTCTTCCCCTTCCACCTGGTCTGATTGCCATAGAAGAGATTGTGGAAGATCCTCCAACTAGCACTTCATCGCAATTTGGAGTCGGGATCACTCTATATCCTTCTTCATCAGAAGTTAGTCTACCACCAGCGGAAGCTCCTGTAGAATCGCTAGGTAATCTTTTGGATAGACTAGAAATGTCTGAACAACCGTCAACATCTAGGACTGTGTCGTCTGACACAGCGACGACAAAACTCCATGCTATCACTCCAACAATGTTCGCCGGTATACCATCTGTCCTGACTAGCTCTCAACCGTTATAAGGAGCCCACTCAGGGGCCATTTCGACAGTATGGTCTGTTCCTGTTTGTTTATCCAGAATAATATCCGGGAACTCTTATGTTGAGTCTCAATAGATTGATCCATTTGGAGGTCAATTTGGGCAGTCCAGCCCCCAAGGGCAAACCATTCCCTTGAGTTCTAGATTACCACCGTATGGGGGGCGATATACCCTTTCATTATCCCCTCCGGGAGGATATCCATACGGGAGTTCACAACAACATTCGAGTTATACTGGAATTACCTCAAGCGGTTGGGTACCAATACTACCTCAACAACCAAGAGTTGTATATTCGATGCAACAATGCTTACCTATGTCAAATATACCAACTACGCCAGCTATTGTGACGGTGTCGCAAGTTCAAGCGCTACCTGTTGAATGCCAACCTCAGGTTTCTCAGGTTGTAATGCAACAGCCCCTTGACCCTGCGACTCAACCACAATCGTCGACTGGTGGAATGACACAGGTTCAGACGGGTACAATTACCCCTCATCTTGGTCAAACTATTAGTATCGGGCAACAACACATGGCTTCACAACCATGGCTAGCACAATACCAACAACCGCAATTCCAACAAGTATACCAAGGTTCTGAGCAACAAATCTTTGCAAATAGTGGACAGCCGTATATTCAAAACGGTCAAAATCAACCATTTTACAATGGTCATGCCCACCAACCTTACCAAACATACCAGCATCAAATGCATTATGCCGGTATGCAAAGACCAACTGCTCAAGCAATCCCATCTTATCCTGGGTATGCTTCACCTAACCTGAATCAGCAGTTACCCTTTGTGGCAACTTTAGAGTTGCCTGATTTAAATCGGTTAACAAACAATCCAATCGCTTACGCCCCCTGGTGGCCAGCGATTCCGCATAAACTTCCATCAGATATTCCTAAATTTAATGGAAATCCGGGTGAAGATCCATCGAATCATGTGATGACCTTTCATCTATGGTGTTCATCAAACACCCTAAATGATGATTCGATAAGACTTCGCCTCTTTTAGAGGACGTTAATGGGTCCAGCGGAAAAATGGTACATCGAATTGCCTAGAGCTTCATTCGACAACTTCAGTACCTTAGCCACAACCTTTTTAACCCATTTTCAGTTACCAATAAGGTACGAAATGGGAACGGAACTCCTTACCAATTTCAAACAGACAACGACCACTCACATATCTGATCATATACATGAATGGCGACGTCATCGTAGAATGGTAAAAACGTATGTTCCCGATCAGCTCTTAGCTGAATGGTTTATCAAGTCATTACTACCTTCCATCACGGAAGATGTGGCAAAGGGGGGAGTCGTAACAGAAGAGCAAGTTATCGCTCGTGCGCAATATTTGGACTTGATTTACACTCAGTTCAACACGCTCTATGATAAAATACCTGACGCCCCTAGACTGGAATTCTCAATTCCTCCTCCTCTTAAATCAAACAATGACTCTCATGCCGGCGATGGCGTGATTGGCACAACAGACGCGAAATCGACAAAGGCTACATCCAAAAAGGCCCGTAAGATTTCAGGTCAAAAAGACGAACTTCTTGCCTCAGAAGTAAATGCCGTATCGACAGATAAAGGCAAAGAAACCAAACAACTAGGGAGCAAGAAGAAAGGCAAAGGGAAGAAGAAGAAATAGGAGGAATCATCACCTGAAAAATCTTCTTCAAACCCTCCTGGAGATAGGAAACCAAAAAATCCATGCTTTATATGTGATGAGGATCATTGGACCGCAAATTGTCCACACAGAGCTGAGCTTAAGAAATTCTTCAAGAATTCGAAAACCTTCGCAGTGTTAACTGATCCGTTTCCAAATCCAGGAACAAATCTGGTTGAAAGTGGAAATGCTTCCCCGTCTCAAGTGCTAATGTTGTCGATTTCAAAATAGAAAAATGATGCTTTGATATCAACAAGGAACAAAGATTATGGGAATCCACAGCTGTCGAACAACAAGGATAAATATCAACCTAGTAGTTCGACAACAACTTCGACAAAAGTTGCGCCGCCCATCATTCTTGAATTGACAATAAAACCGCCAAAGGGAGTAGTACACAAGTTGACGTTTAATCCCTGCGCTAGAGCGACACAGCATTATAATATAGTGGAAGATTTGGCCCAATCGCCATCCGCTATGTCGACTCTTGAAGTACTACAAAATTGCCCATCCCAAAGGCAGGCTTTATTATCAGCCATTGGTGGGATAGACCCAAAGGATTCCAATCTTGTATCCTTCGATCATAAAGGATACGATCCTCAATTACCAACTCAACTAGCTTTCCTTGTTCAAGTGAAAGCCCTCAACAAAACTGTTCATCGAACAATTATTGATGAGGGGGCATCTACATGCATTATGTCGATGAGTTGCTGGAAAACCTTAGGATCTCCAACCTTGTCGCGATCTTCGACAACATTAAAAGCATTCGACGGAAGGACATATACCCCATATGGTATTCTAAGTAACTTGAAAGTTGAACTAGGAGGGAAAACAGCAGAAATAGATGTTGAAGTAATCGACGAAAATCTCGATTACAACATCCTGCTGGGAAGACCGTGGATATATGCTATGGTTGCTGTTGTGTCGACCTATTTTAGGAAGATTGCATTTCCCTTTCAAGGAGGGATTACAATCGTCGATCAAAAAAACTTCCTACCCAATGGTTCTCAAGTTACAGGAAGCATTCCTATGATCCATGGAAGCCCTCATTCGTTTCAAAATATCGGAGTAGGCCTACTAAAAGATCCTATATTAATGGGAACTTTCGCCCTTCCACCTCCAATCAATCTGGCGGAAGTAGCATCGATAGGAACCTGCAATATGATATCTTCTACAAAGATCTCAGAAAACGATATCAACATGGATCATGCAATGGTTTTGCCCCCAAGCCCAACGGAAATATTGTAGCAATCAATGTTCCTAGCATGGGAGGCAAACCCAAATCAATGCTCAACAAGCGTTTGGATAGATAGGTCTAAAGAATATGGTACCCCTTCAGATCCTTGGTCGCGAGTGCATATCACCGACAAAGGAATTGTCCAATCAATGGTAATTGAAGGGGCACCATGGAATGATTCCCACAATCGTTCCCTTCTTCCGGATTATGGAGGAGATACTCAAGATGACGTTTATCATCCTTCAGTTTTTGATTTTCTATCAAATACTGTAAACACGGTGGATTCCGAGCAAAACTTGTCCAACATTGAAGAGACTATCGCCATAAATATCTCGACCAAAACAGATGTTGTAGAGAATATTTATGTTGGCAAATGTTGTTCTCCTTCAGAACTGGAAATATATGACACTCTTTTTCGCGAATTCAGAGATGTCTTTGCTTGGTCATATAGTGAAATGCCAGGCATTGACTCGAGTATCGTTGAACATGAAATTAAGATGTATCCAGATGTAAAACCAGTACGACAACGGCTACGGCAGGTGCACCCCAAGAAAGCCGCTGCCATTAAGGCAGAAGTTGAAAAACTTCTCCATGCTGGTTTCATTTACCCGGTTCCTCTAACCGATTGGGTATCGAATATTGTCCCTGTTATGAAAAAACAAGGAACAATTAGAGTGTGCGTCGATTATAGGGATGTAAATCAAGCTTGTCCAAAATACAACTACCCTACACCCTTCATCGACCAGATAATTGATGAATGCGCCGGATGTGAAATCTTTTCATTTATGGATGGATTCTCCGGGTATAATCAAATAAATATCCGCCCACAGGACCAGTCAAAGACTGCATTTATTTGTCCGTGGGGTACATTCGCATATCGAAAATTACCCTTGGGTTTAAAGAACGCAGGGGCGACGTTTCAGAGGGCAATGAATTATGCCTTCCATGACATCAAAAACATCGTTCAACCATACCTCGATGACCTTCCGGCTCATTCGCGAAAGCTGACTGATCACCCGCAGCATTTGAGAGCGATATTTCAACGTTGCCGACACTACAAGATACGACTCAATCCACACAAATGTGTATTTTGCGTCAGTTATGGTCGTTTGCTTGGCTTTGTAGTCTCAAAGGATAGGATTCGTCTCAACCCATGTAAGGTCCAGGCAATCATAAATTTGCCTCCACCTTCGAATTTGCTTCAGATTCAGAAACTCCAAGGGAAAGCAAACTTTCTGAGGAGGTTCATTCCAAATTACGCCGAACTTGCTAAAGGTTATACACGTCTTTTGAAAAAGGAAGTACCCTTTGTTTGGGATCAGGTTGGAAAGCTTCCTTTGATGCTTTAAAAGAATCCCTAATGAAAGCATCATCAATGTACACTCCTGATTATCAAAAAGATTTTAACCTGTATCTGGCTGCAGCGGATACGATCATCGCAATGGTTTTAGTTCAAGAAGTCGATGGAATTGAACATCCTATATATTATTTAAGTAAAAATTTAAATGATACAGAAAGAAAATATTCTTACGTTGAAAAGCTAGCACTCGCAGCTGTTCAAGCGATACAGAGATTTCGACACTATGTCCTCTTTCGAAAAACTACCATTCTGTCAGATTGCAACCCCATGACTTATATATTGTCGCGACAGTTGCTGGGGGGAAAATATTCAAAATGGATAGCAATCCTGCAAGAGTTTGATCTGGAATTTGTAAAATCCAAGTCAAAGAAAGCTCTAGTTTTCGCAGAATTATTAGGCGATCTCCCATCGTCATCCAACGATGAAACATCCGATGAAACAATCGTGGATGAAAGTTTGTTTCTGATATCTTCAAGCAATGAGTGGTATGGAGATATAATCATTTATCTCCAAACCCAAAAATATAGGCCAAACACCTCCCGCTCCGAACAAAAACGTATTCGGTACCAAGCAAAAGACTACATGATCGTCGGTGATACACTTTACCGTCGCAGTATCGATACAGTTCTGAGAAGGTGCCTCACCCATGAGGAGGCCGAAAAAGTCCTGAATGATTGTCATTCAGGCGCGTGTGGGGGGCATCAATCCGGATATGCTACAACGCAAAAAATCTTATGAGCAGGATACTTCTAGCCAACAATGTTCAAAGATTGCATAACCGCAGTCAGATGTTGCCATGCTTGTCAAATTTTCGATAGCAAAACCATAGACCACCCGCACCTCTGCAGCCAATAGTTGTTGTTGGGCCATAATGACATGTAACCCCACCTCGACTGGGGGGCATGGGTATATCATAGTCGCAGTTGACTATTTTACCAAATGGGCCGAGGCGATGCCTACATTAGATAATACTGGTGAAACAGCTGCCCTCTTCTTTTTCAATCATGTAGTCACCAGATTCAGCGTACCACAGGCTATAGTCACAGATCATGGATCGCATTTTTGCAATCACATGATGGTCGAATTAGCTGCCAAACTAGGATTGTCTCACGACAGCTCTACTCCATATTATCCGCAAGCCAACGGACAAGTTGAAGCAATCAACAAGGTCCTGAAGCGCATGCTGAAAAGGATGATTGGGGTTCACAAGAGAAGATGGCACCTAATCCTGTACTCAGCTTTGTGGGCTTACCGAACATCGGTAAGGAATGCAACCGGGTTTACACCTTTCCAACTGGTATATGGCCTGGAAGCAGTCTTACCAATCCAGTGCGAAATCTCATCTCTCAAACTCGCCATTGATCTCCTCCCTGGAACTTCAGAAGAAGAAGCTCGTTTCTTGGAATTAATCCAATTGGATGAAACCCGTCGTGATGCCACTTTGGCTAACGAAGCCCATAAGAAACGAGTCAAGGCGCAATTCGACAAAAATGTCAAACCCCGTGTCTTCTCAGAAGGTGACTTGGTCTTGCTTTACGACCAAGAATCCGATAAATTGGGAGCAGGTAAATTTAAGTCTTTATGGATGGGCCCCTATATTGTTAAACGAGTGTTAGCAAAAGGAGCCTGCGATTTAATGGATTATGACGGAATTCCACTAGCGCAACCTCGTAATGGGTTGTACCTCAAGCGTTACTATGCGTAATGGTAACCTGTATGCTTTTGTTATGTTTTTGTTTTCGCTAAAGTGTTTATTTTGGTCAAGTAAATCCACTTTTTACATTTATTGCAGATGTCAAACCTATTGGAGTCATGTGTTGGATATGCCGATGGAACGAGTCGTAGTTTGCGGAATCTATCTTCCGCGGCCTGGGCCATTTTTGATCCAAGCGGCGAGTTAGTAAGTTTCAGAGGGGTATGCATTGGTCGATCAACAAATAACATCGCTGAATATAGCGCGTTGATAGAACTTCTCTCTGATGCCATCACACATGGTATACGCCGGCTAATTGTCAAGCTAGACTCACAACTTGGAATACTACAGCTCACTGGTATCTATTATGTCCGAAATCCAGCTGTTTATCGCATGCTCCTAAGGGTTAAGATTTTGGAAAGACAATTTGATTTTATTCAATATCAACATATTTCCAGAAACTTGAACACATTAACTGACTCATTGGCAAATTATGTGTTAGATAGACATTTGCAACATTTATAAAAAGAAACATACCATCAATGTTTGCATTTGGATCATGTAACTTAACCAAAATAAAACTCTGAAAATAAAAAATATATATAACTATTTATGGTTTGCACATAATTTTCTGTAACCAAGATAAAATTGGTCAAGTGACCAAAAGACTCAAAATGCTAGGGGGCACCCTAGTCTAATGATGCTCGTGATAGCAAGTCACAGCCTGTGCGATCATGCGTAAGAGACGAGTCCATCGTCTTGGCACACCAGTGGTATGCCGCTGTAACCTCAAAGGTAGCTCGTCGGTCCTCACATCTGGAATACCAAGAGTGGGTCCCTCAACCTGCTCCTGTAATGCTGCGAGAGTCTCGGCCACATCGAGGTCACGAAGGATAGCCCTTCCGACAGCCTCTCCTGCTAGGGCAGTAGCTGGTACTCTCAGGCGAGCTACTGGATGAGCAGGACCAACATCTGCATATACACATGAGTTTGATTAAAGTCTTGATAGAATAAAGCACAAGGACATTATAAATGAAAAACGATAAACAGGAATATGGTCAAAGATTTTACCAATGGCGCCCCATTGTTCGCCATCCGGCAATACTAAATCTGGATCACCCCAGAAGTCCATGCCAGCATATGGATACTCGGAATAAACCATCTCCTGACGATCAAACCACCTGAAGAAGGTATCAGAAAATGAAATCTGAGACTGACCAGCATGCCTAGACATATGGTCAACCCATCTCTGCATACGTGGTTCAGTAGGTGAAGGTAAATCGAGTGCAATATACTACGGCTGCATCAGTGGTATCTTCTCTAAGGCGAAGGCGGTCAAAATAGAACCATACCCAAAGTTATTCAACCTCCCACTCTTTATCTTGGTCAACTGTTCTTTCATCACAAGAAGTACTGCGTCGCACCAATTGAACACCTTCGGTTGGAGGCATTCCAAGGCATACTGCATATAAGATCGGTTGGCTACATGAAGAGCCGCACCACTGGCCATCCTACCAAAAGTAAACAGAATAGTCCTTAGGGACCTGTCAGTGACATCACGGATGATGATCTTGCTGTCTTTACTCGGCTGAGATCCTTCTCTGCAGTACCGGCGAACATAATCTCTCACAGAGTCGCCTCCTCGGGCCGAACCTGATAAAGAGATGGGGGCACCCCTCCTCGACAAGCCAATCAAGAAATAGATGTCTACTATAGTCAAGGGGATAGATTTTCCCCTGATCTGGAAAACCTGATTGGTAGGATCCCAAGCATCGAGAAAATACTGCAGTAAGTTGATCTGTTGTCTCATGCTAGAAATGCGGAAAAACTTCAGCAAGCCACAGCTCCGCAGTGCATTTACTGTAACTGGATCATGTAGGGCAAGCATGTCCTCTTCTTCATGCTCATGTTCTCGCCATGTAATGGTCATCTTACTCCAAAGATCTCTGAAAAACAAACAAGAGAAGAGTTAGATCCTGATTTTGGTAAGAAACAGGCAAAATTTCCATCAAAAATTGTGCACAAAATTCCTTCTCTGCGCCCATCGCACCTACAGCAGTGCTCTGGGTGCGTTGCATGTCAGATGGCCTTTAGACAGGCCAACATTCAACGCACCTTTCGATACACAGAGGGTGCACTGAAGGCAGAACGAGTTTTTCAAACCCCAGAGGCTCAGAAAAACTAGGAATCAAGCTCAAAATGTAAAATGGAAACCATGAAATGAAAGAGCTCAGGTTTAGCTCCTACCTGGTCCAAACGGTGCCGAGAATCGTCCACAGAATCTCCTGAAATCAGTTGATGAAAATCAAAGGGGGAAAGCACCTCCAAAGCTCCAACAAACCAAAGTTCAAATGAAATGGTAAAATGAGAGGTAAAAACACTTTTTCATTACTTTTTACGTAGTTCAAAGTAAAATATTAGTGTTCTAACTCGTTTTCAAACATATATTGTTCATTTCCGACTAGTTTGATGAAGCATTTGAAAATACAGTGCAATCTTTGAAAGAACAAAGCTATTTATGGTAAAATAAAAAAGGGACCATTCAATCGAGTAGTTTTAGCACATAGTTCAAGCTCGTTAAAAAATAAACATAAGCCATGAGCAAATGTTTCCCCCCACGTCTAAGCTCGTTAAAAAATGAACTATTCCCCCCCGGTAAATAACCATCGTGAATGTAGTACTTCAGCCATTAAAGCCTTGGTCGTGTTTGCACCGTCACCTCCACTTTCGCATTGGTCGATCATTCACCTCCATTTGATTGTTTACCCATTTTGAGGAACAGCTGCGAAGAGTGATCTCACTAGCCATCCTTGTAACACTGCCGTGATTGGAAAATTCCAAACCTTACCTGGAATCAACTGCTACCCATTTTATCACTCGTTCCTCAAAAGACGAGTCTCCTTTAAGCTCTTTTCAACTGACTCGTAAAATATGAAAAAATTGCCGAGCCATTGGCCTCTCCAGCTCGTTAAAGGGACAGGAAGTGCTATCCCTCCTCTATATTTTAATCTTTTTGGACCTGAGGGATTATTACACAAAAAGATCGAGCGCTTGTTTTGTTCGACTCGTTAAAAGTATCGAAAATTCATCCCTTCTGTATTGTTTTATACTTTTTCGGACTTAAGGGATTAGATGACGAAAAAAGAATTTTGGAGTTACCTTTACGTTCCTTTTCAGACTCTCTAAAATTGAAAAGGACCAAGTTATCTTTGTCGTTAAACTCGTTAAAAATATTAATAGCGACAAACTTGTTTATAGACGAGAACGAGTTTCACTATCACTAGGCTCGTTAAAATATAGCGATGGGTTTGCCCAAAGGGAAAATTATAGAACAAGCATATGTTATCCTCCTCAAGCTTGACAAAAATAAAGAGGTACTGGTCAGCAATGACTGGGGAAAAATTGGGAAGAAAACTTGAAGAAACTTTGTTGGTAGCAAGTCGCTCTTGAACATGACACTTCCACTCCGTATCCGAGTCAGGTTGGGTTGTTTCATTCACCGGCCACATCGCCATGGTCACATCATACCATCCACATTTGGGGTTAATGCTACCAATCCATCACATCAGTGTCGCCGATATGTTCAAGAGAAGTCATTCAGAGAATTCACCTGTGTCTCACCCACTACCATACATTTATACTACATTCTTTCATGACCGCCACCCTGAACCTTATATCACCAGATCATTTTCACCTCCATTAAAATCATTTACTCCATTCCGTGTCATTGATGTCGGATTCATTAAGGCCCTCCTGTGACGGATCACTTCTTGTCGACATCAGCTCATTATCCAAGAAGTTAATCTAGGAACACCCCATTCAGTACTTTGAAGCTTGCATGCCTCAACGGCAAGTTTCTCACTTCTGGCGACAGGTTTACATCAATGGCCTTCGACCGAAAGATTTTGCGTGGTGTTCGATGCCAAGTCCTTTATTCACACCACGTGAATTGTACTGCAGTACCTTGAGGGTCATTATCATTATCGGTGATTCCTCTTGCGCTTGTTAACAGTTTACATCATTGGCTGGTAATCAAGCGATGTCTTTCCATGTTCGACTTCAGAACACTTCTCACATGGATCGACTTGTACTTCGAGTGAAGATCGAACGAGATTGAAGACCCCGTATCTAGTTTCATCCATCCAGGCTACGATATATATTCAGGGAAATAAAGACATCAAATGTACATCATTGCTGCACAGATAATCATCCAATCAAAAGGATGATGGCTCTATCAGAATCATCAGTCTACACTCAAACGATTGTCTGTCCTATGTACATGAAAATGAATTTATAAAGTTGAGCATGGGAATGCCCGCCTCAGCTAGATCATGAAAATATTATGAAGATAATGTATTGTGTTGTATCTTATTACAGGTCTCCTCCCAGCATTGAAAGAACTTCGGATCCTCACAATAAAGCATTTCACCCGACATCAAAAGATTAATGACCTCATGCTTTAGGGGGCAACTGTTATAGACATTTTTGGGCCCTACAACCCCAAGCATGAAATTTCCATAAATCAAGGGCTCCTAAGTCCCTAAAAGTGTTGTTCTAACCCCTAAAGGAACAAGGTCAACAGATTACAGCCTCTCCCAGAAGTTCTCCATAAAACACTGCTCAGAATTGGTCAAAACAGGATCATTTCAGCTGCTCCACTGGCTAAGTGCGTTGCATCTCACCTAAATACACTGTGTGGGTGCGTTTCATTTCAAAAATCCCTTCTGTGGGGTGCGATGGGCGAGAAATGACAAATGGCAGTGTCATTCCGCGAGGTGGAGAGGCAATGGAAGCTTCCAGAATCTTCTCCTGTGACACTTGCCTCACTGAATTCGACCAAGGATGAGTAAGAGGCCATCAATCTCCAAGTGGAAGCAAGAACTATCAGAGGGAGGACACTAATCAAATCACAAGCTGACTCATCCCCCTTACAAATATCTATATATGGATCCCTCATCCCAGAGGTCCAGAGGCTGGAATTCTGCATATTGTAAGGAATTGCTATTGGTTTCTTGAGACAAACATCAGATTGTTGGGTGATCTAAGCTTTGTTTGAGGTGAAGAGGGGCTTCTTTGCTGGGAGGTTGATGCTGGGTCAGAACAACCGGTTGTAACTCCTCTTGGCTCTTTTCTTGTTTATCAATAAAAGATATTCAAGTTTTCCTCCATGCTTTTGTGTCATTGATGTTTGCTACATTTGTATGGTCAATTTACATCTGATCCTAGATTGTTTATGATTATAGATCCATGTCTTTGTATAGTGCTATGCTTCTGTGATCTTACAGGTACTTTGTGAAGCCGAGCGTGCAAGGGAGCAGGTAGCTGAAGACTATCAAAGAAGAGAGGAATCAAATCAGGAGATTAGCGCAAGACAGAGATTGGTCTTTCTATTCCTCTCTATCTATAATTCATAAAGGAAAAACTAAAGTAGTTTTTCTCTATTTGTTTCTAAGGCAGCTGTCACACCTTAGTGGGATAGAGCAGTTCTATATAGACACTTTTCCCTGTAACAGCTTGGTAAACCTTTATGCCTAATTACCCCTTTTTTATTTATTTTTTGTTGATTTCTAAAATTAATTGACCATGGAATGACATCCTACCCATGAAACAAATCCTTTTTTCCTCAAAATGAATGGTTAATTGTAAAATTGGAATTAAGCCAAAAGTATTCACCAACGCACAATTAGTAATTGATTTCATGAAAAATCCATCATGGAAGAACCACCATATCCTTTTTCACACCACACGTATCCTCTTCATATTCTTAAGCTGATATGTTACAACAAGGAGTCCAAAATGAGACCCTAGATACATAACGCAATATCTATGGAGATGCTAATGCACCTGATCCACCTAGAGTTGTAGGTTTTGATACTGTTGAGCCTAAATTCCTTGAGAACCAAGGTGTTGAACTCAGCCTTGTCCTAAGTATCCAACCCCTTACTTCCCAACCACCACCTCAAGATTTGTTCACCTCACATTAGGCCACTCCTCCGGCTAGTTCTCAACCTACTTCGGAGTTCTTGATTTTTCCTCCCAATCCACTCTTTGAATCAGATCCTATGTATTTATCACCTCCACATCCGTATAGTCCTTTTGATACTCCTAACATACCTTTGAGTACTTCTCCTAGAGTGACTCGGGTTCCAATTCAAGAATTGTTCCCAAACATGGTGACATATAATAAGAACCCACCTATAGAGTCAACACCCCAGGGTGTTCCTATGGAAAAATCATGATCCCATATTCCAAGTATTGAAATTGATCCTATATCACTTCTTCCTCCTGAAAACTTCCCTTATGTTTTTGCTTCCTACCATCTGACGAGTGGGCCAAGTACACCTCCTGATTATAGTGCATTGTTTGTCCCACAGGTTATAACTCTCTTGGCAATGCTTTTTTCAACACTTCTCGTGAAACTTCACTATTTCATAACCCCATTTGGTCATCTAGTGTCACTCCTACTACTAGCTCATTCGTTCCAAACATACAGACCCCTGCTCAATTTGCATTGACTTCTCAACCTACAGTGACGGTAAGTGAAACACATGTTCCTCTTTGTCTTTCTTCTCCTCCTATTGTAGAAATGGTAACTACGGTCCCCACTCTGAGTGGATAGCCTATGAGTTCATTTGTTCCACTGTCTGGGGGGAAACTGCCTCCTCCCTACATAACTCTTGCGTCTAGTGGAAACTATGCACCCCATCCTCCCACATTAGGAGAAAATCAACCCACCGGTGTTGTGTCTAACACGGGTGGAACACTAGTTCCATCTATATTAGGAACTGTCACAAGGACCCCCTTTCAAGGTCAGCAACCCCCCTTGACTCAACCTTCCTACCAACATCCATATGTTCCTACGGCTCACAACAACTCCAAATTCCACTATTGAGAGTTCCTCCTTATCAGTAGGTAGGTCCTCAAATCTCATATGGTCTCCATCCTTTGTATCCTCTTGGGATTGGTAATTCTCCTCTACAGCCACAAATTCCTATCCACAGCAGCAGGGACCTTACCCATAATCGCAGCCACAGGTTTCTTTCCAATCCCAACAAGGACCTTAACTACATTTGTAGCCGTAGGTTTCCTTCCAATCCCAACGAGGACCTTACCCATAGCCACAGTCGGATGTTTCCTTCCAATCCCAAAAAGGACATTATAAAAAACCATGGTCGTAGGTTTCCATCCAATCCCAATAGATACCTTACCAGCAGTCGCAACTGTAGATTCCTTTTCACTCACAATAGGGACCTTACCAACAACCGCAGCCACAGTCGCAACAAATACCCTTCCAACAATAGTATGGTCAGTTTGCTTTTCATACTCCATTCGTCCCATATGGTTACGAGACTTTGTATGGTCAACCTCCTTATAGTCAAACTCCATATGGTAAACCTTCTTATGGGAAACCTCCTTATGGTCAAAGCCCACCACAGTGGGGGCAAACCCAACCTCAACAAGGCTAGAATAATCAATTTGTTGCATACAAGAGACCTTATACCCCATATAATCCACAACTTCCATTCTTGGCAACGTTGGAATTTTCGTATGTGTCACGGCTTACAAATTACCCAGTATTTTACCCACCATATTGGCCTCCTGTACCAACTAAAATACCTAGTGATTTTCCTAAGTTCGAAGGTAAATCTAGAGAAGACCCTCAAGCACACATTATGATTTAACACGTTTGGTGTTCCTCTAACTCTTGGGTTGATGATTCAATCTGGTTGCATCTTTTCCAATGCACTTTGATGGGCACTGCTGCTAAATGGTACATCGAGCTCCCTCGAGGTGCTTTGTAATATTTCAATACTCTAGCCATTTCTTTTCTCACCCATTTCCAATTGCCTTTCTGGTATGATACTGGAACCCATCTCTTAACATCTTTGCAGCATACAACCTCCTTTCATGTCTCCGATCATATCCATGAATGGAGACATAGGCATCGTCTCATCAAATTTGATGTCATGGATCAACTTTTGACTAAATGATTTACTAAATCATTCATACCCCCTATGTCTAAATATATAGCCATGGGTGGCTATGTAACTAAGGAATAAGCCATTGCCCATGCCCAATATTTGGATCTTGTCTATTCACAATCTAGCATGTTGATGAACTGCTACCTGGTACCCAACGACCTTCAATTGGTCCTGCATCCTCCAAACCCATAGATTCACCACCTATTGATGGTGTCATTGGATCAGTGGCTCAGCAAGTCTAGTAGTACCCTAGCCGCTTCTAGAAAACCTAAATCTACTCTTGCCACTGCAACCTCCAATACTATAGACAACTCAAAGAATCCTGGTAAAAACTCATAGGTAAATGTTGTCCAGTCTACCACGACATATAAATCCTTGAAAGGAAAGAAAAAGGGTAAAGGAAAAGCTAAGCAAGATACCCCCAAACAGGATTCCCCAAAATCGTCAACTAACGATTCATCAAAGCAAAAGCCTAAATATCCTTGCCTTATTTTTGATGAGGATCATTACACTAAGGATTTCCCCCAATGTTCCAAAGTAAGTCGTCTTCTAAAAGGAACCTCAGGGATGCCAGTTGTGCTGAAGGAACCTTTCCCATCTCAGCAGATGCAAATGGTAGACCAACCCCATGCTCAGACCTCTGGAAGCTCTCAAGTGTTCATGAGTGGCTCATAACCTATTTTCATGGCCATTAGATCAAAATATTATCTAACTCCTGAAAGACCTGGGTGGAGAAATATGTCACTGATATACGCTCTTCCTCCACTTCACCCAATTCTGGCCCTCTCCATATCGAGAAACCTAGCAATGATTCCATAATCTGACCACCCCCTGAAGGTGTTCTTTGCAAATTGTCTTATAATCCAAATGCATGATCTACCCAACACAACAATATTGTAGAATATTTGGCTCAAGCACCCTCGACGATGTCAACGTTGGAAGTCCTTCAAACGTGTCCATCACAACAAAGGATTTTCTATTCCCAAAGTTCTGGCTTGATCACTTTTGATCCTGAAAATCATGTCCCTCGCCTACCACCTCAACTTGCTTTTCTCATACATGTTGTTATCATGGGAAAAAATATCCACTGAACCATTGTTGATGAAGGAGTCTCTACATGAATTATGTCCATATCATGTTGGAAAGCCATTGGCTCCCCTCCTCTCAACTAGTTCCCAAATACTTTGGAAGCTTTTGATGGCAGATATTTTTGACCATATGGTATTCTCAACTCTTTACCCATTCAATTAAAAGGAAATATTATCAATTTGGAAGTAGAGGTTGTTGACACAAATCTCAATTATAACCTTCTACTTGGATGTAGCTAGACTCACACAAAGTTTTGTGTGGTTTATTCTCTTTTATGTGTACTTCTCTTTCCCCACCAAGGGAAATTTGTCATAGTCGACCAATTGGCCTTATTTTCCTCTGAATATTCAACTAGTAATGTACCTTATGTTGGGAAAAAAAATTCCTTATGGAAATGTTGGAGCAGATATTTTCAAAGACTCTTCCTTAATGGGAACTTTTTCCCTTCATCCTCCCACCAATGTTGCCTCAGTTAACATGATCTTGTCTAGTAATGACCCTTGGATCATCCCTAGCCCTGATCCCCTAAGGATGATCATCCCTTCCATGGTGACACCATGCCACTCAACCCAGTCGAACAAGCTTACCAAGTTGTCATTTTAGCTTCCACGACTGCATCTAAAACCAATGACCAATTGAGTACGGTCCTAGACTCGTATTTACAAACTTCTTGGCTTGGTTCTTTAGATTATGAAGATCCTTTGAATGAGACTTTTCTTACTGAAGAAAGCATCATTGAAGTCATGTCTCTTGAAGAAACCCCTTGGAATGATATTCATCATCATTCCACTTTTCTTCCTAGCCTTGGTATGATTCCTACCTATCTAGATATTTTAGTTTCCCCTACAATGACTACTCCCTTTCAGACACCCACCTTAGTTCACATGCTGTTGTCTGAAGGAAATTTGGGAAATATATCGACAACCATGCCCATTGACATCTCTATGAAACCAAGGATAGTTGAAAACATTCACATAGGGGCCTCTTGTTCTCCCGATGAGATTAATACCTATACGACCCTATTCAAAGAATTTTGCAACGTCTTATAGTATTATGCTTAATCTTACGTAGATAATTTGTACATTAGTGCATGTTTCATTAGTGTGATTTATTTTGATGTGATTTTTTGCATTTTTTCAAATATGTTTTCCCATGCTTACCACATGTTCCACTTGGCTTGCAAATGTCGACAAACCCTCTTCCTTATGTCAGTTTTGCTAATGGCGCTTGTCATAGTACACAAAATATGTCTTTTGTTGCATGGGCACTCTTTGCTCCCAATGATGAGTTAGCGATTTTACAAGGTATATTTTTAGGGCACACAACTAACAAGATATCATAATATAGTGCGGTCATCGAAATATTGTTAGAAGCTATTCCTATTGGTATTAGAGCATTGGTTGTTAAACTTGATTCACAACTCATTATATTACAATTAAACATGAATTATTCCATTAGAAACCTAATATTTTAAGAATGTATTTGTGTGTTTGTCTCTTGGAAATAAATTTTAATTACATAACATATCAACACATTCCAAGTAATCTAAATACATTCACAGATGCATTAGCTAACAATGTTTTAGATCGACATTTGCAACATACGTAAAAAAAAACCATGATATAATAGGAATATTAGGTATATAATGTAAAACATGTATATATATATATCTATATATATATATATATATACATATATCGCCATATAGAGTTTGCAAAATGTTTTTTTACATCAAAAATCAAAAATTGTGTTCTAAGACACATGGATCCTCGAGCCTACGTAAGTGTAAAAAACTAAGGCTAGAGACATGTCTATCCGGCAACATGATGTTCATGATAACATGATATATCCCTAAAAACTTGGCCCAATAGCTGACGCGGTCTAGCTGATACCCCCATGGTATGTGTTACACTAAAAAATGTCACCATGACTATTTGCAGTTAGTATGGCTCCATCCACTGTCATACTATCCTCCTTGGCAAGTCTCATGCCTCTGCTCTTCATGTCAAACTTCAAGAAAGAGAGAAAAGTCATTTAAAGTCGATTATCTCTGGTACGCAGTTTCTCTTAGCCTTACCTGCGTGTACGCAACCCAAGTTCACAATACCTACGTACTTGTACGCTCTGTATGTAAAGGGGTGGGTGCGTACCCCTGTAAAGGTCAAAAGGCGCGAGTTTCATCTTAAAAAAGTTACTTGTGGTCATTTCTAGAGCATTCTAGAAGCTTGTTTGACGTGTATGAAGCACCTCCAGATGGTTCATGTATCCCTACCAAAGAGGAACTTATCCCATCAAGAGGGGGGCTATCCCATCCAAAGAGGGGCTTATCCCATTGACGGTGGACCTGAATAACTTCCTCTAGAGCACTATAAATACAGGCATTGGGCCAAAGGGAGGGGAGGTTAAAAGCTGAACATTCCTAAGGGTAGATGCTGCTGGAATTAGGACTTCCTTGTAGAAGCTTGTGAGGAGAGATTACCATCTTTGCTTGTTTCATTTGGAAGTGGGTGAGCTGATCAGAGTAAAGGAGAACTCTTGTGGACCCTGGGAGGGACCTGCACAACACGAAGGCTCAGGTTGTAATGGTTCCTTTTGTTACCTTTTAATACAAATAAGTCCATTCTTCTCAACAATTTGTTATTTATGAGTTGTTTCATATACTCCTTGGTCTATATGTTAAATATGTTTTATTTTATGTGATATTCAGGTGCTATTTAATCGTTTGATTGTTAGTGAATGCAGGTTTCGAAGAGAAGGAGGAGCTCATCTGGATCAACGAGGTTGGACTACTACAACAGCGTTGGGTTACAGGTAGGATCTAAACACTTGATTTCTCATATTGTAAATGCATATTTAGAGAAGGATTGCTCTTATTTGTCTTGTTTGTCACTAGAAAGTCTTAGGCTTCTAGGGAGGTCGGTTGTGTCCGCACTAACGACTCTTTCCGCATGACAAAATGGCGACTCCGCTGGGGAATCCATGAATGTGTTTGAGTTCTTTTTGATTTGATATTTTGGTCTGAGAAAAATCGCTTGTTTTCTGGTTTTTGGCTGTCTGACTGTGTATTTGGGTGGGTTAGCTTAGAGTCAAATTAGATTTTTATTTTTCTTAGCTTTGCCAGCAGTACGCAGCCTCTGAGTTAGGCACAGTGCGTACTTGTACACACTGCGTCTTTGTGCACAGGGCGTACCCGCACCTGTGTAAACAGATCACCTGCGTAACCCTGTCAAATTTGAGAAAATTTCATTTTTCCTCTTTTTGCTCTTTAGATTTTGTTTTTAATTTGCTTTTACTGCCCAGATCCATTGGTTTACTGTCAGAGATCTTCACCTGAACTTGTCCCATTAGTGTCGAGGGTTTTGGTGGAATTCATAGAGATTTTGCCTTAGGGTTTGATTTTTAACTGGTCCTGTAGTGACTTTGGCGTTAGAGGTTGTCAAACTTTGGATCTCCCTGGTTTTGTTCAACCCTCTTAGGAGTCGGGCCTGTCATAGAATTCACCCTTGTGAGAGACCTACCTTTGTGTCTTCTCTTTGCGAATCTCGAAAAGTTTGTTGGTTAAAGCTTTGAATTTCATTCTTGAGAAAAAAGAACAAAAAGATTTCGATTTTTTTTTTTGATTAGTTTATGATTCTGCATGAACTGATCCTTAGTTGCATTTTGACTGAGTAAAACATCCGGGAATTATCCTTGTAGGCTTTTGTCCTCATTATTTTTTGCTTTTAGGTAAATTTCCTTTTAATTTGCTTTTGAGTGAATTTGATTTGATTGTCTTAGATTTGTTAAATTTGATTTGATAAATAGTTTTACATGCTTTATTAATATAGGAAAAACACAAAAATTATTTTGGAAAAAAGTTTGCTTTGGTAGTATTTGTAGTCTTTTGGGAGAGAAAGGAAATTTCGTGAAGTAATTAGTGGTCATGAGTTGTATGTTTTGAAAAGATAAAGAGATTGTTTCTTTGATTGTCTTTGCGAAGAAAGTTGTTTTCTATAAAATTTGCATTTTCCAACTCTCTTAGCTAGGAGATTCATTGAAAAAGAAAAGTAGTGTAAATCATCTTAGGTGCATCTTTGTAGTGGTTGCGAGTCGAGTCTACACACCACCAGTTTCATCTCCACTACCTTTTGTCTTAAAGAAAAGCCATAAAATTAACGCTTAAAGTAAAATCAACTTAGTAACTTTTTATTTACTAGGGCTCTGAAACACCAATATAGATCAGGCTAGTGTCTTGGAGTAGGAGAGTAATAAACTCTCCAAGACAACAAAACCAAACAAGTAGCTTATCTTGTGATAGAATAAATCCAATTGTTTCATTTGTACTCTGGGAAAGCTCCTCTTAAAGGAGAAGCACGAGCTTGTGTCCGAACCAGTGAGGGGATCAATCCTCCCTCGTTGAGAACGACGCCAGACACGCACGTATTACAAACGGTAAACCTCGGATTAACCATTGTCGAGGAGCCAGGGGTCACTTGTCGGTAAACCTTGGATTATTGTCAAGGAGCCGGCAAGGGTATTGAGCTTGATACTCTGCCCTTGCGTGCTGTCGGAGTGTAGACTGTTCCCCCAGGTGCATTTGTTGCTGTTGGTAACCTTAGTGACCATTATCTTTAGGATTCTACCGAGGTGACGGTGGAGGGAAGATCCCACTGTACCTGGAGCAGACGTCGGCTAGAATCACTTGGATTTTCCGGGGGGTTCACTTCACTCGAGATGGTTAAAGTGGAGGAACTTGTGCCAGTCTATTCATTAAGCAGGTTGCCGAGGTAACTGTTCCACCCGCCACTTCTGTACTAAATCTGGCGATGTTGGGTTTCATCTCCAACTAGCGTTTTTGGTCCGGAAGGCTACTGTTTGTGCTTGGTTTGACGCCCTAGATTCTTTAGGCGTGTGATTCAAATTTGTTTGGTTCTTTAGAGACTTTAGGCAGTTTGCTTTGAGATTTTACTTTGTTTGCGTGTGCAGTAGTTAAAAGTCTTTAACTGTGGCTGAATTACCGAGACAGTTCCCTGGATCTCGGGGCAAGTCTCCTGAAGTTGTAACCGTGGCCGATTTGTTGAGGAGGTCTCGTAGACTTCGAGGCCAACCTCCCGAAGAGGTTCCGAGTCATTACGAAGGTTTGAAAGTACTTGTAACTCCTAGTGGCAGTAAAGTAGGTTCACCTGAAGAAGGAGAATCGTCGTTGGTAGTCCATCCAGATTACCAAGGTCTAGAAACAGGTTATAATCCCGAAGCTGTTACAGTTTCTGAGCTTGCTGGTAGTTTTTCATCTACTAGTGATATAGGTGAGGAACCTGAAATATCTGAACCTGTTACTCCGACTTCTAGTGCTCCAGATTCACCTAGGGTAGAAAGAGTCATTATCGAAAATCTTCCTGCTGGTTTGATAGCTATTGAAGAACTTGCTCCAGAGGAAGAATTAGGCGTATCTATCCTTGAAGATCAACCTACTATTGATCTAAGAGAGCATGAATCTATCTTTTGCAGTCCTCCTAGAAGTACTACTTGGTATCTTTCGTTAACCAATTATTTAGACAACTCAGGGTCAAGTTTTTCTCCACCTCGTATTCCTTTTCCACCTGGAGGTATTTATACTCCTGTAAATATGTCTGGTCAGTCGTCCATGTTCACTCAATCACTTGAATCATTTTTGTACGGCGGTCCTTCTGTTCCCACTGGGTATCAGTCACTTACTGGTACTTTTGCGGGGGCATCTCCTCAACCCATTGAACATGGGTTATTAACTGGAAACAATGGTAATAAGCCGTTGGGCATAGGAGACATTTATATGATGTCAGGTTCAACTCCTAGTTCTCAACCTCAAGGTGCGCAGTTCCCGCCTGGGGGGCAACCTCAAGTAACGCCTGGGGGGCAACCTCAAGGACAGTATATACCTATGGTACAATACATTCCTCAAGGTCAACCCCAGCCTCAATATGTACCCCAAGGTCAACCCCAGTATCAGTACGTGCCTCAAGGGTATCAACCCCAAGGTCAGTACTCGAGTCAAGGTCAACCCCAGTATCAGTACGTGCCTCAAGGGTATCAACCCCAAGGTTATCTACCACCTCAAGGTCAAGCTTATGTTCAAAGTATAGGAAATGTACCTATCAATTATCAATCTTACCCTCAACCTGGTTATGGATCTCAGTATCCTCAACCTGTTACGGGTCAATACCCCGGAATGATAGTGTGGGATCCATCACAAGGTCAACAGGTGTTGCAGCCAAGTATACAGTTGTTACCTCAAACTGGACAACCCATAGTTTCTAGTTCACCCGAGCAACCGCAACCTGTCCAGTCAAATATTCAAACTTCTGTAACTTCGGTAGTTACTCAGCCGCCAATTGCACCCAGTACTCCATCTCAAACGACTGCTGCAACTACCGCAACATCTATCGCACTTACTTCTGGAGTATCGACAGCTCCGGTTTCTATTGTCTCTGCAACCACTCCTCAGACATCTTTACCATTGTCTGGATCTACAATTCAAACCACGGTCCAGATGCCTGTAGGGCAGCCTGGTTTAAGTACTGTTGTAACAAGTCAACCACAGTTTACCTATCAACAGTACCAGGGACAGTACCAATTCGGTCCTGTTGTCCAACAACCGGTTTACCAGTATCAACCGTATCCTGGGTACACTTATCAACAACCTCAACAACCCCAGTATAGTCCGGTTAATCCTGGTTTTCCAGGAGGATATAATATCCCGAATGCAATTCCTGTTCCAAGTTATCCTGGATATCCTCCTCCTGGAACTGGTATTGTGACCCAGAGTTTTAGAGATCCTAACCGGCAATTACCGTTTATCACAACTTTGGATTTACCCGACTTGACGCGCCTAACGAACGATCCAATCAATTATCTTCCGTTCTGGCCGCCAATGCCAAATAAGTTGCCCAGTGATATACCCAAGTTCGAAGGTAAGTCTGGAGAGGATCCGTCAAATCATGTGATGACTTACCACCTCTGGTGTGCCTCAAATTCCATCTCGGATGATTCGATCCGCTTACGTCTTTTCCAGCGTACGCTCATTGGTCTCGCGGCCAAGTGGTACATTGAGTTACCACGGTCCTCTTTTTATAATTTCAGCCAGTTAGCTACCTCGTTCCTAACTCATTTTCAGTTGCCGGTCAGATACGATAATGGTACTGAGTTACTAACTTCATTAAAACAATCGACGTCCACTTATATTTCCGATCATATTCATGAATGGAGACGTCGAAGACGTTTAGTGAAAGTTTTTATCCCGGACCAAATCTTAGCTGAATGGTTTGTTAAATCATTATTACCGAAGATTACTGAAGACGTAGCTAAGGCCGGAGTAGTTACTGAGGAGCAAGTCATTGCTCAAGCCCAGTACCTTGACTTAGTTTACACTCAGTCAGGTACGTTGCACGAGAAGATCCCAGATCTTCCTAAGTCGAATCAAATCGCTGCTGCTCCTTCGGGGTCTCATGCTGCTGATGGCATGATTGGTATGGTGAATACTAAAAGTAAGAAGAAATCCTCAAAGAATTCTTCTCCAATAATAACCTTACCAGACTCCCCGACAGGAGAGTCTTCTCCTGAAATTACCGCCGACGTTCACGCTGTAGAGTCATCTACGGCGAAATCAAAAAACGGTGGTAAGAAGAAAGGCAAGAAGAAGGATAAAGCAGACAAGGCTCCAAAGGAGAAAAAAGAGAAGTCGGAATCTAACGACGAAAAGCGCAAACCTCGCTATCCTTGTTTAATTTGTGAAGAAGATCATTTCACAAGAGATTGCCCTCATCGGGCAAAGGTTGTGAAAATCATTAAAGGTTCCCCAACTCTTGCTGTTTTGAAAGATCCATTTCCAAAGTAGGAGAGTAAAATGATAGGTTCTTCCTCGAGTGCCAGTGAAGAACCCATATTGATGATGTCTCATGTACGGATTGCGACTCGATCGCAAGATTACGGTAGTAAGAGTCCTGTTGATGGCAAAGAAGCAGAATCTTCACATTCTAATCCATCAACCTCAGCTCCCGGTTCTGATCCACTACAGATCGAGAAACCTAACCCGGACTTGGTAATCAAACCGCCCGCCAAGGGTATACTTCGAAAGTCTGCTTTCAATCCACATGCGAGCGCAGCTCAGAATTATAACATTGTTGAAGACTTAGCTGTTTCACCCTCAGTAATGTCGGCTTTGGAAGTGCTGCAATCATGTCCAGCACAACGAAAATTACTTTTGTCGGCTATAGGAGCTGTTGATATTCAGGACCCGAACCTGATAATCTTTGATCTAGAAAATAGTACACCGCGTCTCCCTCATCAGATGGCTTTCCAGATTCCAGTGATAGTCAAAAACAGGCCTATTTATCGGACTGTAATTGATGAAGGAGATTCTACGTTTATTATGTCGATTCAGTGTTGGAGATCGCTTGGTTCTCCTTCACTGAACCAATCCCCAACGATTCTTAAGGCCTTTGATGGCCGTGGGTTCCATCCGTTTGGCATTCTACAGGATTTGCTTATAGGGGTTGAAGGAAAAACCGTTAGTCTGGATGTGGAGGTGGTTGATGCCCCTCTAGACTACAACCTTCTTTTGGGTTGCAGTTGGTCTTATGCTATGACAGCGGTCGTGTCATCGGTCTTCAGAGTTATAAAGTTTCCACACAATGGTAAGATCGTGACAATAGACCAGCTGGCTTACTTTTCATCCGACCCAGCCTCTTCAGAGAGTATCCAGCATGTCGGTAAAATGACTATCCCTTACAAGGATGTTGGTGTAGGATTAGTTAAAGATTCCGGTTTACTGGGAACTTTTCCTTTCCCTCCAATCAACGCAGACCCTTCATTTGCTTTCATTCATATGATTACTTCAGACACTATTATTTACGATGATCCTTGGATTGTCCCATCTGAATCTGAGATAGACTCATTCGGTGATGCTATGCCTTTGAGTCCATATGAAATTGCTTATGAAGCCGTGCAGTCTTTTACCGACTTGCGTTCAACCCAAATCGACCAAATGAATGTGGTCCGTGAGGAATCACTTTTCACATCAACCTCAGAACGGATAACGTTTCCTGAAGTTGTGTCATCTGACGAACAACTTCGCGAAATCCTAAGTGTAGACGATCTACCATGGGAAGATCTTCATCATAGATCTTCGTTTTTACCTGAGGGTGATGACTTTGAAAATGATTTTTCATCAATTTTTACAGCTGAATATGTCAAGGACGCTCAAAATCCCATGAAACATCCTGATTCAGAGTTGAATTTGGGAAACATTTCCCAAACTATTGCCATTGACATTTCAGTCAAAACCGGAATTATTGAGAACATTCATATAGGTGCCTTGTGTACAGATGACGAAATTCAAACATACAAGGTCCTATTTCAAGAATTCCGCGACGTGTTTGCCTGGTCCTATGAGGAAATGCCAGGAATTGATCCCTCCATTGTTGTTCATGAGATCAAGACCTACCCGGACGCTAAACCCGTTCGGCAACGTCTGCGTCAGATACACCCTAGGAAAGTGGCTGCGATTAAAGCAGAAGTCGAGAAGCTGTTGAAAGCAAGTTTCATTTATCCGATCCCGTTAACAGATTGGGTATCAAATATTGTTCCGGTTAACAAGAAACAAGGAACAATAAGAATATGCATCGACTATAGGGATATAAATCGTGCTTGTCCAAAAGACAACTATCCTACGCCCTATATCGATCAAATAATTGATGATTGTGCTGGCAGTGAAATATTTTCCTTTATGGACGGTTTTTCCGGTTACAACCAAATCAATATTCTACCTGCCAATCAACCAAAAACGGCTTTCATTTGTCCCTGGGGGACATTTGCTTACTGCAAATTACCTTTTGGACTTAAGAATGCCGGAGCCACTTTCCAACGGGTAATGTCTTACGCGTTTCACGACATCAAACACATTGTGCAACCGTATCTCGATGATTTGCCTGCTCATTCTTTACATTGAGCTGATCACCTTGTCCACTTACGCGCTATTTTTATGAGGTGTCGGCATTATCGAATTCGGTTGAACCCACACAAATGTGTCTTCTGCATAGAAGTGGGACGATTGCTAGGATTTGTCGTTTCAAAACTCGGTATCCGCATCGATCCCTCGAAGGTCGAAGCTATCATCACATTGCCTCCTCCTTCGAGTTTGCGCCAACTCCAAAGTTTGCAGGGGAAAGCAAACTTTTTACGTCGATTCATTCCTAACTACGCCGAGGTTACAAAGGGTTTCACCCGGTTGTTGAAACAAAATGCTCAATTCTCTTGGGATGAGACAGCTCAGAAGTCTTTTGATGCACTTAAGCACGCGTTGACCCATGCACCGTTGCTGCATCCTCCCAACTACAACCAGGACTACTTTTTGTATCTCGCCGCCTCCCACTCCACCGTTGGAATGGTCTTAGTTCAGGAAGATGAATTCGGAACGGAACATGTGATATATTATCTCAGTCGGACGTTGAATCCAACCGAGCTAAAGTACTCGCATGTGGAAAAGTTAGCACTAGCAGCCGTTCAAGCTGTCCAGCGATTTCGTCACTACATTCTTCTCCGTAAAACTACAGTGATTTCGGATTGCAACCCTATGATCTATATTCTGACTAAACAATTGCTAGGGGGCAAGTACTCCAAATGGATTGTTATCCTGCAGGAGTTCGATTTGGAGTTCGAGAAGTCCAAGTCTAAGAAATCCTTAGTCTTTGTAGAGTTAATGTGTGATTTCCCGCGTGCTGACACAGAAACAGTGGCAGAAGAGCCCATTGCGGATGAATCTTTGTTTCTTATCAGCACTTTAGATCCGTGGTATGGGGATATAATTGTCTATCTCCAGACCCAATCCTTTTGGCCTGAAATCTCAAACTCGGAGCGTCGGAAAATTCGATTCCAGCCCCAACAATACAAAATCATTGGAGATACTCTTTATCGTCGTGGGGCGGATTTGATTTTTCGACGTTGCTTAACTCATGAGGAAGCTGAGAGGGTTTTGAATGACTGTCACTCTGGAGCGTGTGGCGGTCATATGTCTGGGTATGCCACAACCCAAAAGATATTGCGCGCTGGCTATTTCTGGCCGTCCTTATTTAAAGACTGTATTATTGCGGTCCGAAAATTCCACAACTGCCAAGTGTTTGATCGTAAGATGTGCGCGCCACCTACTCCTCTCCACCCTATAATTGCCGTTGGTCCTTTCGCCAAATGGGGTATCGACTTTATTACTTGTAACCCTCACTCGGCCGGGGGGCATGCGTATATCATCCTTGCGGTTGATTATTTTACTAAGTGGGCCGAGGCGATGCCTACATTCGAGGCAGACGGCAAGACAACAACAATTTTCGTATTCAATCACATTATTGCTAGGTTTGGTGTCCCACAAGCGATAATCACTGACCATGGGCGCCATTTTCGAAACATTATGATGACAGAACTTACAAGCCAGCTTGGTTTACGTCATGATAGTTCTACTCCTTATTATCCCCAAGCGAATGGTCTGGTTGAGTCTATCAACAAAGTTCTAGTTATCATGATCCGACGGATCATTGGTATTCATCGGTCGAATTGGCACAACATGTTATTTTCAGCGCTTTGGGCATACCGAACCTCAGTGAAAACATCAACAGGGTTCACTCCTTTCCAACTAGTTTATGGTTTGGAAGCCGTGCTACCAATTGAATGCGAAATCCCGTCACTGCAAATGGCCATCGAATTACTCCCAGCTACTTCCGAGGAGGAGAAGCATCTGTTATACTTAGCTAAACTAGATGAGACTCGACGTGAAGCTGCTTTAGCAATCGAGACTCACGCGAAACGAATGAAAGCTCAATATGATCGGAATGTGACCCCTCGAAATTTTTCGGAAGGAGACCTAGTGTTGTTATATGATCAAGCTAATGATAAGTTAGGTGCTGGAAAATTCGTTCCTATGTGGCATGGGCCCTACATTGTCAAGCGCAAGCTAGCAAAAGGGGCCTATGAGCTGGTATACTTTGACGGGGACTCTTTGGGTAAACCCAGAAATGGACTTTACCTAAAGAGGTATTATGCTTAAATGATGGGTATGGAGATTTTAGTTAGGATAGGTTTTTCTTTCTAGCTGGTATGTTTGCTTAGTTTAGACAGTGTGCTTGGTTTAGACAAGTGTGCTTAGTTTAGAGAGTGTGTTTTTCGTCGTTATTCTGGCTTATCTTGGTTTTACTCTTGATATTGCAGATGTCGACACCTCTCCAAACGTACATTGGATTTGCTGATGGTGCTTGTCGTAGTACACGGAATATCTCTTCCGCAGCTTGGGTTATCTATTCGCCCTCTGACGAGTTAGTTTCTATGCATGGGGTGAGCCTCGGTCAAACAACAAACAACATTGCAGAATACAGTGCAGTGATTGAATTATTATTTGAATCTATTCCATTTGGGATTCGGAGTTTGATAGTGAGGTTAGATTCTGAACTCGTTGTATTACAGCTTAATAGAGTCTATGCCATTAGAAATCCAGTGTTATTAAGATTGTTTTTGAGGGTGCGTCTCTTGGAACGTGAATTTGATTACATTGAATATCAGCATATTCCAAGGTCTTTAAATACATTAGCAGATGCAATGGCATCTCGAATGTTAAATAGACATTTGTAACAATCATAAATGTAAATTTATAAACATTTCATCACACATGTTTAACAAAATAAGCCGGTAATAATGATATATATAGATAGGAGTGTGTCAAAAAATATACATCGTCTTCGATCATAGGTTGAAAAACACCTTATGATTGGCAAAAATGATAAGTACAAAAAACCAAAATGTCACATGTGTCTACAAATGACCATCCAATCACTGGTGGTGCTCTCTATACGACACCACTGCATGGGCTACTCTACACAAAGTAAAAGGTCCTGGGACTGCGACTATGTAGCGCTGAAGTCTGAGAGGAATATCATCTATAGTAGTCTCTGGTATACCCGCCGTCAGACACTCTAGATCCTGCTCCAACTCAGCTAGTGTCTCTGCAGCCGCGTCCTGTGGGGCCGGTGCCGGTGCAGCTGGATGTCTCCTCTCAAAAGCCCGGAGATTGGCCGGACGCCGTGGGCCTACATCTGTATTTTGTAAATTTTTGCTGTCAGTTTTGAGACGATATATAAAAAACAAAAAAAATAGATAATTTAAAAACTTGTGAAAAATGAAGTACCTCTGTCGTCCCATTGTTCTCCCTGTGGAAGAACCATGTCCGGATCATTGCGAAAATCCATTCCGGCATAAGGAAAATCCTGAATCGCAAAGACCTGGCTCTCCAACCAGTGAAAGTAACCTGCAGGAAATCGGACAACTCCCGCTCCCTCATCAGGATGCCGGGCCATTACCGAAACCCACTGCGTCAACTTAGGCTCCCGAGGAGGCCCAACTGGAACAGTAAGATGCTGGGGGATCAGCATTGGAACTCTCTCTAGGGCAAAGCTCACAACTAAAGGCCCATATCCAAAGGTCTTCAATTGTCCGTTCTTTGCCCTAGTCAGTTGGCCTTTCATATTGGCCAACACAGCATTGCACCAGTTGAAAATGGTGCCTCGGAAGCAATCTATAGCCATCCGCATTTGGGAACCAGTGGCTATGTGCAAAGCGGCAGCACCGCAAAGTCTGGTAACTGTAAAGGCAATTACCATAAGTTCAGGTCGGGATATGTATTTGATTTCTATCCCCTTCTCCTGGTTTTGATTGTTGCACCACTCTAGCCGGAGACTAGCAAGGGATTGGCCACCCGGCCTAGTCCCGAATAGAGACAGTTGCTCACCCCTGTTAGGCAAGCCAGTGAGAAAATATATGTCGGAGGGCTCTATCTCGAGCTGGTGTTCTCCGATGTAGAAACATTGATCTTGAATGTTCCACCTTTCAACCAGCCACTCTAAGAATGGCGCCTGGGCCCTCATGCCGGTATGGCCCAGTACTTGTAGAGACCGCATGCCTTTAAAGCATCAATGGAAGGTTGATGACCTATTGCGGCCAAATTGACATCTTCGTGTTCTCTTTCGCGCCAATCTAGCATGGTGGGTAATCTACACACCAAAAAACATTGATTAGAATTCTTTAAATCAAATTTTGTTGGTTAGGTTTTGAGTTTGGGTTTTGAAAATCCGCTTTGCGCGGAGTACGCACCCCGCGTTCAGAAAAAAGAGCATGGGTACGCAGCTGTTCTGAAGGTGGGCTGCGTACTCCGACCATTTTCCCATATACGAAAATGTCGGGGTACGCAGGTCACCCATGGGGCACCTGTGTACCCCGAAAAGCAGACACTAAAACCCCAAACCCTCCAAAAAATCAAACTAAAACTTAAAATGGAATTCTAAACGGATGAAATTGAAGAGGAGGATGTTGTGAAATACCTGAAAGAGACAGCGCTCGATTCCGACGGTCGGATTCTCCGCAAAATCCACGGGAAGTTTCTTGTCAAAAGCCCTTTTCTCACCCTCAACAGTAAAATGGTAAAAATGACATGGTAAAAAGTCTTTTTATAGGTTTTTTGGATAAATGAATGCTAAGTTTGTTTATTTTTCACCATGAAAGGATATTTTTCAATGTATTTTTGCCCATCTTAAACAGGTATGAGTAATGTGTTGTTTTTGTGCAGGACAAAAGGACTTTAGGGTAAAATCATCATTTTTCACGAACCAAGACATCAGAGTCATCTTTTAAGCCCTTTTCTGACTCCTAAAACATGAAAAGATCACCGAGCGTTTCTTTTACACTCGTTAAAATGGAATTAAAAGACGATCCCCTTATAGCTCTTTTCTGACCGTAAAAACAGGAAAAGATTGCCGGGTTTTTGTCGTTTCAAACTCGATATGGAAATAAAATGACGTGTCCTTGATCGCTTTTTACTTTTCAGGTCAGAGGCACTAATCATGAAAGTACTCCTTGGTCGCAAGACTAAGTGGTTCTCTCAAGTATTATTTTATACTTTTTCGGGCTTGGGAGACACAACTTTACGAAAAAGTTCAACCTGGAGTCTTCTTTAGTTTTTTCAGACTCTCTAAAATTGAAAAACGCCGAGTTTCTCCTATACTGGACTCGTTAAAATTTCACAGTAAAGGACCTGTTCGATTACAAACAGGAACGGACCACTCCTTCTTAGGGTCCGAATCTAAACTAAGTTGGACTCATCCGAAGGATGAGCTTATAATCAAGCATATGTTATCCTCCTCAAGCTTGTAAAAAATAAAGAGGTACTTGCCAGAAATGGTGGGGGAAAAGAGAGAAGAATGAACCTATTTGTTATCCTTTGTTACAGAAGAACCTTATCACCGCTCTTGAACACGACACTTTTCATTCACCTGGGTTGGGAAATCCTTTGCCTTAAAGCTGATAAAACCACTTTGAAAGTCTTCAACCGTTTCTGGGTATTAACTTTGGGTCAATCGTCGCCAAGCCATCTGTCGTGTCGTTATGTGTTCAAGAGGTCTCTGCAAATAAACCATTCATATGCAAAATACTTGTCATCCATTTTGACCATCCCTGAGTCAGTCCTTACAGCAACATTTCTTCAACTTGAACAATGATTTCGTGTTGTGGGCTTGCCTGCAACGGGTCGCTTTCTATCAACATCAACATATTATCTAGAAACATGACTTAGAAATCGTCAGTACCTTGAAGTTTGCATGCATCAATGGCAGGTTTCTCGCATTTGACGACAGTTTACATCATTGACTTTCGATCAAAGGATTCCGTGATGTGTTCGACATCAACCCATTCATTCACATTTCATGGATTGTACTGGGTACTTTAAGAACCATTGACATCACTGGTGGTCTCTCTCACACTTGTTAACAGTTTACATCATTGACTGGTAATCAAGTGGTTTCTACCATGTTCGACATCAACTCATTTATTCGCATGGATAGAATCGTACCAATTCAGGAAGTAGAGATGAAGACCCTGGATCTAGTTTCCACCATCCAGGCTGCGAGGAGTTTTGTATTCATTATATAGTAGACTAATCATAAACAGATGGCTGCGTCCATACTGTGTCTACAAAAGTCTATGATTGTGATGTACTGCAAAATCATTCTTGTATCAGAGCAGTAGTTAGATTGTGCGTTAAAGTTTTCAATCTGAGTATGGGAATGCCTACCTCAGCGATGATATCATCTTATATATGTATTTTGTGTTGAATATTTGTAGGTTCTGACCGGGCTCTCCGCAAGATACTCCTTGAAATGATAAAGTACTTCACCCTTCCTAGATCATATAAAACCCTAATCTACTACAGGCTTCGCACTTTAGGGGGCAATCTGTTACACTAAAAAATGTCACCATGACTATTTGCAGTTAGTATGGCTCCATCCACTGTCATACTATCCTCCTTGGCAAGTCTCATGCCTCTGCTCTCCATGTCAAACTTCAAGAAAGAGAGAAAAGTCATTTAAAGTCAATTATCTCTGGTACGCAGTTTCTCTTAGCCTTACCTGTGTGTACGCAACCCAAGTTCACAATACTTGCGTACTTGTACGCTCTGTATGTAAAGGGGTGGGTGCGTACCCCTGTAAAGGTCAAAAGGTGCGAGTTTCATCTTAAAAAAGTTACTTGTGGTCATTTCTAAAGCATTCTAGAAGCTTGTTTGACGTGTATGAAGCGCCTCCAGATGGTTCATGTATCCCTACCAAAGAGGAACTTATCCCATCAAGAGGGGGGCTATCCCATACAAAGAGGGGCTTATCCCATTGATGGTGGACCTGAATAACTTCCTCTAGAGCACTATAAATACAGGCATTGGGCCAAAGGGAGGGGAGGTTAAAAGCTGAACATTCCTAAGGGTAGATGCTGCTGGAATTAGGACTTCCTTGTAGAAGCTTGTGAGGAGAGATTACCATCTTTGCTTGTTTCATTTGGAAGTGGGTGAGCTGATCAGAGTAAAGGAGAACTCTTGTGGACCCTGGGAGGGACCTGCACAACACGAAGGCTCAGGTTGTAATGGTTCCTTTTGTTACCTTTTAATACAAATAAGTCCATTCTTCTCAACAATTTGTTATTTATGAGTTGTTTCATATACTCCTTGGTCTATATGTTAAATATGTTTTATTTTATGTGATATTCAGGTGCTATTTAATCATTTGATTGTTAGTGAATGCAGGTTTCGAAGAGAAGGAGGAGCTCATCCGGATCAACGAGGCTGGACTACTACAACAGTGTTGGGTTACAGGTAGGATCTAAACACTTGATTTCTCATATTGTAAATGCATATTTAGAGAAGGATTGCTCTTATTTGTCTTGTTTGTCACTAGAAAGTCTTAGGCTTCTAGGGAGGTCGGTTGTGTCCGCACTAACGACTCTTTCTGCATGACAGTATGCCTCTGATACTGAAGTGGCACCTCATCAATAGTATCATAATCTGGAACGCCTATAGTCAAGGCCTACAGATTGCGCTCCACCTCCACCATAGGATCAACTCCTTCGACATATGGTGCATCCTCGAGATGTCGTGCCACCCTCCTCGCTATCAGAGAAATTGTTGGAGGTCTCTCTGGAACCACATTTGCAAAATATCACAAGTCTCTATCTCAGTTCACATAATTAAAAAACATCAAAAAAATGGAAAAACTTAAAAAAAAGTTCTTTACCTGAGTCATTCCACTGCATCTGAGGTGGAAGTGGGAGATCGGGGATCTCCTCGGAAATTTGTCCCAGCATAGGACCAATCATCCACCATGATGAGATGCTAACGTAGCCATACCAAGAATGTAGGTGGAAAGGACATGTGTTTCCCACCTCCATGACAAGGCATAAACTCTCCCCACTGTAGTAAACGTGGATCCCAGGGTCCGGGAGCTTCTACCTCCACCCACTGATATCTGAAAAATGAAACACGATCTAGAAAGAATGTCACCAACATTGCTTCATAGGCCAAATTATTTGAGTTTACCTGTCTTACACTTGGTGTGTTGGTCTTTCATATTGTTCAGTAGTCCTTCACACCAGTGAACATGGTCGGACCAAGGCAAACCACTGCACACTGGAATGGGGATTTTATTACCTCATGTAGAGCTTGGAACCCAACCATTTTAACTATGGTGTTGAAAATTGTTCTTAATGGAAGACTTGTGATGGTTTTGATGCCTATCTTCCCGCTTTTTTTCTTGCGGGAACCATGGCAATGTCTAGCTATTAGCATGTCAATGATTTCTCCTCCAGTACAGGGACAAGAAAATTGAATTCGCTGTCCCTTTTTAGAAAAACCAGTGATGAAGCATATGTCTGCAACTTATATTTCAAGCTCTTGGTTCCCTATTATAAACATATTATGGTCTACATCCCACTGTCCAATCAAGTGTTGCAATAATTCCACTTAGGCTCTGATCCCAAGGGTACGGAAGAACTTAAGGAATCCACATGCCCAGAGAGCCCTTATGCAATTTGGATCCTATGATTCTTAATGGTATTCCACTTCATGACCTATTTCCTTCCACTCAATAGCCATTTTATCTAGCAAATAACCTGTAAAACATCGATCAACAAGGTTTTAATCCGATGCCACGGAGGAAAATTTTCAAAACAATCAGTATGTTTGGAGACATATTGAAACATTTTACTTCACGGTGCTAGTGCATTTGTCTATAATTGTTTCCGTGCTTCCAGAATGATGGGACCGTTAAGCTCAGGGAGGACAGCGCAGTCCCGATGGGTAAAAGTCACGTTGACCGCCATCAACCCAAAAAGTTTTCAAGCCCTCCTATCTACCTACTCTATGGGTTAAATTACTTAAAAATACATGTAAAATGCAAACAAAGGGTAAATCTAACTATGATGGATGGTTCATAGAATGGTGCCCTGGATCGATCACAGTCCTCACCTGAAGTTCGAGGGAGTTTAGGAAAAAATGTGCTCTCCAAATTACAAAATGGAAAATGGTAATTTTTTTTACTTTTGGAGTTTATATAAACCTTTTCAAGTATTTTACCATTTAGAGCATATTTTTACCTATGTATATTTTTCTCGAAATGGGTAACATTTTTTCACACGTGTAGCGACAGGTTATGGCTTATTGGAAACAGTGATTGATTTTGGATGAACTATTGAGTTTTATTTTATCACTTTTTTGGACTCCTAAAAATAAATGAAAAAGGAACCCCCCTATAGTCATCTTTCAGCTCTTTTCTGACTCGCTAATTATGAAAAGGTTGTCGAGTACTTGTCTGTTCAAACTCGTAAAAGTAAATGAAAAGACGTCTACTCAGTATAATTTTAACCCTTTTCCAAAATGAGATAGACTAAGTTACGAAAAGGGAATACCTTGGTCACACGTGGCTAAGAGGTTCTCTTGAGTATTACTTTCTACCTTTTCAGGCTTAAGAGACTATCTATGAAAAGGGACATCTGGAGTTTCCTTTTTGCCTATTTTTCAAACTCTCTAAATGTGAAAAAGACATCAATTTACCCCTCCATCAGACTCGTAAAACTGAAACGAAGAAGGACTTGTCACCATGACAAGACTAAGTTACTCCTCCTAGGGCTCATTAAAAATACTAGGATGGATTCATCTGAAGGATGAACTTATACGACAAGCATATGGTATCCTCTTCAAGCTTGAGATTAAAATTAATGAGGTACTCACAAGAAATAGTGGGGGAAAATGGAAGGAAACATATATCCTGTATTTTGTATAAAAGGAAACATGTCGCTCATGAACATGACACTTGTATGTATCTTGTGTTGGGTTTGGGTTATCCTCACTTCGTCACTTGCCTTAATAGGTTTTGGGAATCCATTTTCCTCTCATCTGATTATATCCTATTGTCATCATGACCTTTGATCCTATGTTGAGTCAAATGCTTCCAAATTCTAGGCTCTTGTCGTCGATATGTTCAAGAGAAGTCCCATCTACAATTCGAAACACTTATACCCTGTTTGACTTTTCTACAACAATCCCGAATCACTCTTTCCAACTCTGCAAATTTCTATGTTTCGTGTTGATGATGTGGGAAACATTATGGCCCTCCTTCGACAGATCACTTCCTGTCAACTCCAACTCATTATCCAGAAAGATGATCTTGAAATTCCCTTTTAGTACCTTGGAGCTTGCATGCCCCAATGGTAGGTTATTCGCATTCAACGATAGTTCCAAATCATTTGCCTTCGATCGAATTATTCTGTGAGTGTTTGAATTTATATTTATTGTTCACGCTCATGGATTGTGTTGTTGTACCTTGAGATCCATCGTCATCATTGGTGGTTTCTCTCATACCTATTAACTGTTTACATCATTGACTTGTAATCAGGTGGTTTCTACCATGTTCGACTCTGACACATTTATTCACGTGGTTAGATTTGTACTTTGGTTGGATCAAGACAGAGATGAAGAACCTGGGTTTCATCTAATAAATCCAGGCTATGTAGAGTTATTAAGTATTCATGATTGTACACATGAGCCATTATTTTCGGATGGTTGCATCCATACCGTGGATCCATGAACATAATCATTTCTATTCGGATCGTTGTGTCCATGCCGTGGATTCATGTATTGTTAGATTCCTACTTAGAGATGTATTATTAGGCATACTTACATTAGACATGTCATTTACATTGTCTTGTGTTTGATTTTTAGGTCTCATGACGATGTTTCTCTAAGTCCTTTCCTTGTCTTGTAAATCACTTCAACCATCACTTCCCATTCTACCTTCATGCTTTTGGGGGCATCTGTTATACAGTATTTTGTCACATTCCCCATATCGTATCCTAAAGTGTTGGAATTTGTGTCATTAACGTTGCAAATGTCGCAAAATGATGAAACTTGTTAGTGTATTCACCATGAAACATGTTTAGAAGCATCCCTAAATAAAAGAAGAAGACTTTCCTTGAAATAAATCTAAAGAAACTTATCAAAAACCTTGTTTTGTAGGATCACTGCATTTTGCATAACCATTGACCCATGTTGGTCACTTGTTGCATCATACTCTTCTAGCGTTGCAAGCGTGAATTTTATCAAGAAAACCCACTTTGATCATCTTCAAGCAATTTTTCCCAAAATGGAGGAGAAGCTTCTTTTACTATAATTCTTGAGAAAAATGAGTTGGTTATAGGTGAATGAGGATTGGAATGAAACCTCCCATTCCTGGTCCTTGATCCTACCTTCATGGATCTTTCACTTGAGATGTGGAACTTATCTCTCCTTTCATGGATCCTCAACTCCCTCTCCTTCCCTATAAATGAGATCCATACTATCCACTAATGGTTGGATTATGATTGGTTGTCTTCCTAGTGCTAAACTATGCCTAATTGCTGCCCATTTCGCTAAGGAGAAAGGAGTGCTTGATGGTTAAGTCTAGGGCTTGGAAACTTACCTAAAGGAGGCTTCCAACATCAAGGCTTAAGTGGTTGTATTGCTCCATTTACCATCTATTAATAATAGATTATATGTTTTCCTTCCATAAATGTGTCAATGATTGTTCATTTAGTGTAATCCTCCTTGACTTGTTACATGGTTTATATTCGAATGATTTTTTCTATGTATGCATTTGTTTTCTCCACATGATCTTCCTTGCAGGTATTCATCCATAATAGTGAAGAGGAGATTGAATTCTTAAGTGAAAGAATCAAGGATGACACCAACAGATGTTAACATCAGAGTGAGATAGGTCATCTATCCTCCTTTGTTTTTTCTCTTATAAACTAGGAAAGTTTACATATATTTGTCTTCATTTGTTGCTAGATCCTCCCATAGGACTAGAGGGATAGTTTTTGTTCACAAAAATGATTTTTTGCACAACATATACAAGTGAAATAAAGAAATGAAAAAATTCAAATGAGAAAATATATGTTTTCTGGTATAAACTACAAAAGTTTACAGATATTTGTCTTTGTTTGTTGCTAGATCCTCCCATAGGGATAGAGGGATCATTTATGTCTGCATAAAGGATTGCCTACTCAATAGATACAAGTCAAATAAAGAAATGAAACAATTCAAATGAGAAAATATCTTGGTAATCTGCCTATCCTAAGTTGCAAAAGGTAAATAACAATAAGAAAACACATTCTACTTTTGTTGGAAAGTACATGGTAGAAAGGAAACCTATTTTATTTGTAAAAATGTAAAAAAAAATGAAAACTAAGAAAATCTAATCTATCTTTCTGGAAAGGAAATGAAATTAAAGGAAATATATTCTATTTTGCAGGAAAGAAAGGTCCTATATTACTTTTGCAAGAAGGAAAACACTCTTTGCTTAAAGTAAATTGCGGAAAGGAAATCTAGACTAGTTGTAGAAATCAACATTCAAGAAGAAAGAAATGTAAGAGTTAAATGAAAACCTAACCAAGTATCAACTCAACCAAATTAGTCTCAGAGCATTCATAGTCTATAAATATACTTCTACCATGAATTTGGAGTGAATCTAGGCAAGAAACATCTCAAAAACAAACTGCTACATGATTACTACAAGATTGTTGTCTCTCGATATGGGGTAAAAACATTTATTAATTAATATTTCCAAGGAATCCATTCCAAGTGGAATCACTAAAAACTACCCTTGATAACATGTGCTAAAAAATAGCAGAAAATTACTACTCAAAATCATAAATTCTAGTATTAGTGAGCTATTTAACATACCAAATGCATTATCTCACCCAGTGAAAATGCTATGGGGTGAATTTTGTTATTAAGTATAATGTTTTTAGGACTCAGTCCAAGAGGGACCAACACAAAATAGCTTCATTCGCACGTGCTAAAATTAGCAGAAAAATTACCACTATTTTGCTAACGGGTACTTCCAGAATTCTAGAATTGTGAACTAGTAAACCAATCCAAGTAGATCAACGACGAATATGACTTTAAAAACCTGATATAAATATGCATTATACTTTTAGTTTTATAAATTACCTACAAAACCAATTATTTCAATAATTTAACCAATATAACGTACAACAAATGAAACATGAATATTAAGTGCAGAAATAGGAAACGAAAGAAGAAGAAAAGCAAGTGAATAAGAAGTGTAAAGAAGATAAAGAAATTGTACAACATGGCTCTGACGATCCTGGGATGGCCAATCCAAAGGATACTCAGATTCATATGAAGGAAACTGAGATTTAGAACCTAAAAATGGCTCAAAACTTCATTATTAGAGTCAATCCAAGTACATCCCTGCTAGAAATGAAAGTAGATTTGTTAAATGGAAAGTTTTCTTCACAAGAAGACTAATAAAATCATGCCCCTGGAAGAAATTTTGAATTGGTACTTATAAAAAATTATGGGGAAGCATCCTCCTCGAAAGGAGGCAACTTTTCCCTCCAAAATCCCTAAAAAGGTGGATATGGTTCCCAATAATAGGAATCTTCATTAAATGACAAGGAGCACATTCCTAGATTTTGTCAATCACTCGAGCTCCAGAATCTGTTCAATAATTTCATAATATCTTGTTCATTTATTATTCAATATTTTTCCATCTTGTATTAGGGAGCAAGTCCCTATATTATCTCATTCTGAATTTACTAAACATTCTCTCAATATTCTGCAAAAATAAATAATATTAGGCACATAATATGCAATTATCTCCAAACCTTCCTAATGAACACAATATAACTCAAAAAATTGTCATAAATGCAAAGAGAAAGGTTAAATATGCTGAAGGATGTTCAAATGGGCCTTAAATTGTATCTAATTTGGAGGCCCATCAAAATTTTGGGCATGCATTCTAGTTAAGCAAGACAATTTTGGCCTACTTCGCAAAAATGCACGCCCAACCTTCATTTCAAGGGAAAATTGGATGTCTAAACTTGGAGAATATTCTTTTACTAATAAATAACATTAAGACAATTGAAATATTCTAATTTAGTGATATGAAGGTCAAATTTAATGTAAATGAAAGTGTTGGAGCAATTGTAGTTCACAATGTCTCCCCAAAAGTATCAAGTGTTTGTGAACATCAAAAACTTTCTGGAAGAAAATCAGTGTGTAAAATTAGTAATTAAATAGTATAGAATTTGAAACAATCAAATTGGTCAAGAAATGAAGCATGGGTGTGCATTTTAGTGAAGCAAGGAAATTTTGGGTTGCTTCACAAAAATGCACGCCCAAACCTCATTTCAAGGCCAAATTGAATCATTCAACTTGTATAGGAACTTTTTACTCATAGGTAATGCTAATACAATTAAATTTTTTTTTTCACATATATATTTTTGTTGTTCAAGAATACTCCAAATTGCATGGATTTCATAGGGTAAAATTTAGGGTTTGTATGCCTCAAATAGATGCACAGCAAGAATGTTTGGGAACAAGGGGATGGACTAATAAAAATAAAATTTTAATTTTAATAGTTGAAACTTGTAGTTTGTTGGTTAAAACCCTATAAGGAAAGACGACCTTATTTTAGTAGTAATTTGGTTTAAATGTTTCCAAGGGATAGATAAAGAGATAACACCTAGGTTTGCAGGGTTTATTTGAGGGTTTTTCTATATTGTACATATTTTTTAGGGTTTTAAGTTTAAGATTAGGTCAAGTGACCTAGTTAGGTTTTGAATATAAATAGGTAAGGAGAATGGATAAAAATAGGATTAGTTCTTACTTTTTGTTTTACAATGAAGTCTAAGTATATCTAAGGTTTCAATGTCATTCATTGATTGGAAAAGTCCTAAAAAGGAATTCCCAACACACATGAAAATGGTGATTAGAATTCCAAGGTTTAGGAGAATGAAGGAACTTATGGGATTCAATATCAACTAGTGCCTTTCTACTAACATTCAGTATTTAACATCCACCTAGGTGCTAACTACTAACACTATAAAATCGTACACCTATTTGTACAATCCAAAAGACGCCCAAAGCGTCTAGTAGAATGCACAAGTGAATATTTTCCAGCTGAAGACATTATGAAGTTAAAAAAAAATAAAAAAATCTCCTAAGGTCCAATGTATATTGAATTAAAACTTGATGATTGTGTGACTGTCCCTTCGATAGCCACGTGACGTGCAACATTTCCTTTGAAAGTTGCGCAGTCAAAGAAATGGCTAGCTCAGCAAATTCGGGGCCACTTCCCACACTTGGAAGATGATTCCCTGATAGAATTGTAGTCAAGGAAAACCAAATTCAAGTCACCCTGAAGATATGAAACCCTCAAAGGAACCCTCTTGTCCTACTCATAAGTAATTTTCATTCATGAACCAAGAGCGGGAAGACAGATTGAAAAAATTATATATAAACAGGCCATGAGAGAACCAAAGAGAAGACAGTGTTATGCTGGCCAAATTTCTATCAGAGCAACCCTTCATTTCATTGTTGAAGCAGAAGAAGTAGAGCACTATTGTGTTGGCCGAATTGCTTCTTAGAAATCCATCACTCTAGTGTGGAGAGGATTTCACCATTGAGAAAGCTTTGATACTTATTGGATATGGAGGAGAAGCTTGCAAAGAGAGTGAAGAAAGTAACCTCCTTGTTGAGTATTTTTTAGCACCATACCTCAAATAATTATCATCAAGTTTTAAGTATTGTACTATTTGTATTAATCTACTACCACCAACAATCAATAAGGTGAGCCATTTTCCATAATTGTGTTGACTTTTTTTCTTCATTAAGCATTATTTGTGTGTTTATCTCTTTGTTTTAGTTTATGTTTGTATATGCATTGTTTTCACCATTTGCAATGCTTTGTTTCTTGACGCTTGCCCACTGAAAACAACCAAACTACTTGTTTTTCTTTCCAAGGAACAACCAACTGCTAAGAAGGTGTCTTCTGGTACCACATTGCTACAAAAACACTACAACAAGATTGGTGACTCCACTGTTGTCTTTTATTTACTCTAAATGGTTGTGTTTGCAAAACCTTCTCTCTATGTTATCACCTCACAAGTTGTGCATCATCTCTTTGGAATTTTTGCAGGACCTTTTGGACCTGTTGGTGGCCGAGAAACTTATCTATTTATAGTTTTTACCTTGACCATGCAGCTTTCTGACAGACAGACACGTAGTTGCGTCTGTGCATGGAAAACCCATGCAGTTTCTAGAAAGCAAAAAATTCCTTGTAATTTCACTTTTTTCAGGTGATTGGCAGCCTTTAGTGAATTGCCTTCACCTCTGCAATTTTTTCAGTCAGTTTAGATTACTTAATTTCTCTACTAATCATAATTAATAGGGTAATTATATTATATTTATTTTTATATGCAAATTTCATATAGCTTAATTAGGGGGGAAAGTATGCGGCTAGATTTCACATATATTTTTCAATCTATTTTGCTAGTTTTTTTCTGTAAATCACATAGCTTCATTAGTAAAGGAGTGAGTGGCCCATCATCGACAAATCTTGTTACTAAACAAAGAAAATTTTCATTTCATTAGTCTTGGGACTACGACCAAGTGTCATTACAAAAAGTAAGTAATTTATGCTTCCCTTGTGTCTTTTAGGTGAACCTGGGCTAGCATATGAAAGCTTTTTTAAAGTGATTGTGTTTTCCATCTCCCTTTAGGCATGCATATTGTAATAGGAGAAAGAGTGAGCAAACCATTATCCGCACATCATTTCTTTTTCATGCAAGGAACAACTGAAATCTAGTGTAATTAGGAGGATATTGTAATGGATCACTGAATATCCACATCTTATCACACTTTGCATGTTCACTTGCTCACTTGCACACAATTACACATCACACACTAAGCTTCTATAAGCTTTGTTTAAGAAGGAATCTAGTTTCCAGATCTTTTGTACTTAGCTTGTTTTGGCTTACACCACACATCCTAAGAAAAGAAAAACCCTTAAAAGAAACCATAACTTGAACCAACTAAATTCCCCACATGGGCCACAAAATAATTTATAGTTCAGTTTATGACCATTAGGGGTAGGCATCCCATAAGCCTCCATGGTCATGTTACATCTTTGAGACATAGTAGCTAGCTTTTAGGGAGCTTAAAATCCTTCAATCATCCGATGGAAAAGAATACCCAAGCATGGTAGAGGCCCGATTCAAAGGGGGTTCAGCTTAGGTCTAGTCTGTACGGTACTATTTGGGGCTACTCGGCCCATCGAATGCTCATGTGGGATGAAGGTACTTTAGTGGAAAAAATCTAGGGCATCCATACCTATAGGTGGGAGTGCAAGTAGCACCAAAGCCTCGACTGTTAACTTGGTTGATTCTTCGGCTGCCGGAAGGAGTCACTAGTTCTTTCGAGACATTGCCCCAGTACCCATCATAAGATATCTCTACAAGGCCCAGTTACTTTGAGAGCATCAGAGACGAATAGGTCTTTATAGGATCTTTTATCATACACAAAAAAATGAAAACCGATTTTTTTGTTTGATTGATCACATAGTCTAAGTTAAATGGGAAGTAGTCATTTTATTTTCACTTTGTTTTATGTATGTGATGTATTTTCATTGAGAATTATCTCCCTCCCTCAATCACACAAAGTATCACACACTCTACTCGACACCATAGGGTACCCCATGCCTCCCCATCGATCTAGACGTTTTCAAAAACTTCCTCCATTACCAGCAGGAGCACCAAGTCTCCCGTCATTTAGGCATGGAAGACACCACATAACTACCATTGAAGGATCTTCCTTTATTGATTCAACTTGTCTTGTAACTCCCCCTCGTTAAAGCACCCCATTCACTACCCCTCAAGGGAGTCCCCACAACTCCCCTCCCGGGAGTCCGCACGATGCTCACTAAGGTAACCATCCTCATTAGGGAACCCCCATACATATAGCTGTCCAAAATTGTTTCACGATGGCAGAAAACTTGCAAGTCCCATTTTTAGCGTCTTTAAACCTTCCTAATTTAAGCAAGCTAACTAATGACCCGATTGCACATGACTAGAATTGACAACCCATGCCCACCAAGCTCCCTTCAGACATTCCAAAATTCAAAGGGAAGTAGGGAGAAGACTGATAAAATCATGTCATCACCTTTCACCTGTGGTGTTCATCCAATAGTATCATAGACGATACTATTTGATTATAACTATTTCAACGCACCCTTATAGCACCCACAGTGAAATGGTATATTGACCAACCTTCTACATCACATGGGAGATTTAGTTCCCTAGACACAACATTGCTAACATTGTTCCAACTCTGGATTTGTTAGGAATCGGGCCTGGAACTCCTCACCCACTTCAAACAAACACCTTCTATAAACATATCGGATCACATCCACGAGTGGCGAAAACGTCGTAGCTTATGTAAAGCACATTTTGAAGACAAAATCCTCCTCAACCTATTTTTGAGATCTCTCACGTCAGAAATCTCAAAATATGTGGCGAATTCATTCCCACAAAATGAGGAAGAGGCCATTAGAAAATATCAACAATTAGAGCTTATATACACCTAGTCTGGATACCTCTACCATGTTCTTCCATACGCCCCACACCCACAGAATTTTAAACAAGAGACACCAAGCGCATCTAATGTTTCTGATGGATTGATTGGGACCATAGCCCAAAATCAATCCAACAACACCTTCCAATACCCTGGATACAATTATAGTGGCCAACCATTCGGTGCCATAACACACCACACCACACAGGGTGTTACCCTAGACAACTTATGCCTATTTAGAATCCTGCTATGCAAGTTAAATAATATCAACCTGTGTAGGGCATCCAATACTCTCCCACACAAGGTGGCCAATACCCCCTATAAATGTGGAACCAATTCCACCTTCCTAGAACTCATACACCAATCAGGGACAATGAAACCAGTATTTCTCATTCCCTGCACCTCAATAGAATAACCCACCAACACAAGATAATGCAGGGGTTAATCTAGTGTAGACTTCTCTTTCTCAAAAACAGTAATCGGTTGAGGGGGCAACAATTAGCAACAACCTCCGCGAGTACCGACTAGGGGCAACCCCAACCGAAACCAAAACTAGGGACCAACAAATAATAACCCACAAATGAAAAACAAGAACACGAGTCTACAAAGTAGTCATGCTTGTTCCATTTGTGGTGAATATAGTCATTACACCCATCATTTTCCTCAACTCCCTGAGTTGAAAAGGATGAAAGAAAATGGGGGAAAAAGGGGGAAAAACCAACAAATTACAGTGATGCAACATCTTTTCACCCATAAAGGAGTAGTAAATACCCAACAAGAACACTCCCAACAACACCAGAACCCTTCTTGAGGAAGTTCCTAAAGTTCCTCAAACTGTGACATTTACATGGCAGTGTTACAGGGAAAAGTGTCTATTTAGAACTGCTCTATCCCACTAAGGTGTGACAGCTGCCTTAGAAACAAACAGAGAAAAGCTACTTATGTTTTTCCTTTATGAATTATATATAGAGAGGAATATAAAGACCAACCTCTGTCTTGCGCTAATCCTTTGATTCGATCCCTCTCTTCTTTGATAGTCCCCAGCTACCTGCTCCCTTGCACGCCCAGCTTCACAAAGTACCTGTAAGATCACAGAAGCATAGCACTATACAAAGACATGGATCTATATTCATAAAAAACTTAGGATCATATTTAAATTGACCATACAAATGTAACAAGCATCAATGATACAAAAGCATGGAGGAAAACTCAAATAGCTTTTATTGATAAACAAGAAAAGATCCAAGAGGAGTTACAACCAGTTGTTCCGACCCAGCATCAACCTCCCAGCAAAGAAACCCCTCTTCACCTCAAACAAAGCTTAGATCACCCAACAATCTGATGTTTGTCTCTAGAAACCAACAACAATTCCTTACAATATGCAAAATTCCAGCCTCTAACCTCTGGATCTCTGGGATGAGAGATCTATATATAGATATTTGCAGAGGTGTGAGTCAGCTCTGGGTTTTTTGATTAGTGTCTTCTCTCTGATAGTTCTTGATGCCACTTGGAGATCTCATTGATCTCTTACTCATCCTTGGGCGATTCTGAGAGGCAAGTGTCCCAGGAGAAGTTTCTGGAAGATTCCATGATCATCCACCTCGCAAACTGTCTTCGCCACTTGTCTTTTCTCGTCCATCGCACCCCATAGAAGGGATTTTTGAAATGAAAAGCACTTCCTGTGTGTACAAGGTGCAATGCATCGCACTCTGGCCATGGAGCAAGTGCAATGATCCAGTTTTGACCAGTTCTGAGTAGTTTTTCATGGAGAACTTCTGGGAGAAGCTGTAATCTGTTGACCTTGTTCCTTTAGGGGTTAGAACAACACTTTTAGGGACTTAGGAGCCCTTGGTTTATGGACATTTCATGCTTGGGGTTGTAGGGCCCAAAAATGTCTATAACAGTTGCCCCCTAAAGCATGAGGCCGTTAATCTTTTGGTGTCGGGTGAAATGCTTTATTATGAGGATCCAAAGTTCTTTCAATGCTGGGAGGAGACCTGTAATAAGATACAATACAATACATTATCTTCATACTATTTTCATGATCTAGCTGAGGCGGGCATTCCCATGCTCAGCTTTATAAATTCATTCTCATGTACATAGGACAGACAATCGTCTGCGTGTAACTGATGATTCTGATAGAGCCATCATCCTTTTGAGTGGATGATTATCTGTGCAGCAATGATGTACATTTAATGTCTTTATTTCCCTGAATATATATATCGCAGCCCAGATGGATGAAACTAGATCTGGGGTCTTCAATCTCATCCGATCTTCACTCGAAGTACAAGTCAATCCATGTGAGAAATGTTCTGAAGTCGAACATGGAAAGACATCGCTTGATTACCAGTCAATTATGTAAACTATTAACAAGCGCGAGAGGAATCACCGATAATGATAATGACCCTCAAGGTACTGTAGTACAATTCACGTGGTGTGAATAAAGGACTTGGCATTGAACACCACGCAAAATCTTTCGGTCGAAGGCCATTGATGTAAACCTATCGCCGGAAGTGAGAAACTTGCCATTGAGGCATGCAAGCTTCAAAGTACTGAATGGGGTGTCCCTAGATCAACTTCTTGGATAATGAGTTGATGTCGACAAGAAGTGATCCGTCACAGGAGGGCCTTAATGAATCCCACATCAATGACACAGAATGGAGCAAATGATTTTAATGGAGGTGAAAACGATCTAGTGATATAAAGTTCAGGGCAGCAGTCATGAAAGAATGGAGTATAATGTATGGTAGTGGGTGAGACACGGGTGAATTCTCTGAATGACTTATCTTGAACATATCAGCGACACTGATGTGATGGATTGGTAGCATTAACCCCAAATGTGGATGGTATGGTGTGACCATGGTGATGTGACCTGTGAATGAAACAACCCAACCCGACTCGGACACGGAGTGGAAGTGTCATGTTCAAGAGCGACTTGCTACCAACAAAGTTTCTTTGAGTTTTCTTCCCAATTTTTCCCCAGTCCTTGCTGACCAGTACCTCTTTATTTTTGTCAAGCTTGAGGAGGATAACATATGCTTGTTCTATAATTTTCCCTTTGGGCAAACCCATCGCTATGTTTTAACGAGCCTAGCGATAGTGAGCCTCATTCTCGTCTATAGACAAGTTTGTCGCTATTAATCTTTTTAACGAGTTTAACGACAAAGATAACTCAGTCCTTTTCAATTTTAGAGAGTCTGAAAAGGAACGTAAAGGTAACTCCAAAATTCCTTTTTCGTCATCTAATCCCTTAAGTCCGAAAAAGTATAAAACAATACAGAAGGGATGAATTTTCGATACTTTTAACGAGCCGAACAAAACAAGCGCTCGATCTTTTTGTGTAATAATCCCTCAGGTCCAAAAAGATTAAAATCTAGAGGAGGGATAGCCCTTCCTGTCCCTTTAACAAGCTGGAGAGGCCAATGGCTCGACAATCTTTTCATATTTTACGAGTCAGTTGAAAAGAGCTTAAAGGAGACTCGTCTTTTGAGGAACGAGTGATAAAACGGGTACCAGCTGATTCTAGGTAAGGTTTGGAATTTTCCAATCACGGCAGTGTCACAAGGATGGCTAGTGAAATCACTCTTCGCAGCTGTTCCTCAAAATGGGTAAACAATCAAATGGAGGTGAACGATCGGGCAATGAAAAAGTGGAGGTGACGGTGCAAACACGACCAAGGCTTTAACGGCTGAAGTACTACATTCACAATGGTTATTTACTAGGGAATAGTTCATTTTTTAATGAGCTTAAACGCGGGAGGAAATATTTGCTCATGTCTTATGTTTATTTTTTAACGAGCTTGAACTATGTGCTAAAACTGCTCGAGGCGGGTTTATTTTTTAACGAGCTTGAACCCTGCGGTAACACTGCTCATGGCGGGTTTATTTTTTAATGAGCTTGAACCCTACAGTAACACTGCTCATCATAAGTTTGCATGCCCCCAGCATAATAACACAAATCGAGGTGCATGCCCCCCAAGCTTCATTGCATTCAACTCGGTGGTTGGAATGAAGGTTTACCTTTGAGATTTGGAAAGGGGATTTGTTTCATTTTTTAATGAGGTTGACACAGTAAAAGAACCATCCTCAAGACTCCTTGTTTCATTTTTTAACGAGGTCGACATGAGATAAGAACCATCCTCGAAATCCACCATATTTACAGTATTTGATAGAGAATCAAAAACTGAAGGATGATTAAGGTTGCTGGAATAATCTTCATGGTAATTTGGAAGACGGGAGCGATTGTGGTAATCTTCTCATGGTGCCTCCCCTATCATTGAATGAATGATTCCTTCGTCTGTTGAATGTACATGCGACGAAGGATTTGAAGAGGTGCCATATTCCTTAGACCTATCTATCCAAACACTCGATGAGCGTTGATTTGGGTTTGCCCCCCAGGCCAAGAAAATTGATTGCTACAATATTTCTAAAATGGCAATGATCCATGCTGACAAAATGTTTAGATATAGAAGATTTCATATTCCACTGTGGCCACTTCCGCCAGATTACTTGGAGGCGGTAGGGCAAAAGTACCCATTAAGGCAGGGTCTTTTAGGAGACCTACTCCAATATTTTGGAGCGAATGATTGCTTCCATGGATCATTGGAATGCTTCCCGTAACTTGTGAACTGTTGGGGAGAAATGTTTGTTGGTCGACGATTGTAATTCCTCCTTGGAAGGGAAACGCAATCTTCCTGAAGTAGGTCGACACAACTGCGGCCATGGCATATATCCAGGGCCTTCCCAGTAGGATGTTGTAATCAAGGTTTCCGTCGATTACTTCAACATCAATTTCTACTGTTTTACCCCCCAGTTCAACTTGCAAGTTACTTAAAATCCCGTATGGAGTGTATGATCGTCCATCAAATGCTTTTAACATTGTTGACGATCGCGACAAGGGTGGTGAGCCTAAATTTTTCCAGCAACTCATCAACATAATACATGTGGATGCCCCCTCATCAATAATTGTTCGATGAACAGTTTTGTTGAGGGCTTTCACTTGAATAAGGAAAGCTAGTTGAGCTGGTAACTGAGGGTCATATCCTTTATGATCAAAGGCCACAAGATTGGAATCCATTGGGTCAATCCCACCTATTTCTGATAATAAAGCTTGCTCTTGGGAGAGGCAATTTTGCGGTACCTCAAGTGTCGACATAGCGGACGGCGATTGGGCCAGGTCCTCTACTATATTATAATTATGTGCTACTTTTGCACGAGGATTAAATGTCGATTTGTGTACTACTCCCTTTGGCGACTTTATCATTGGTTCAGGAATGATGGGTGGCACAACTTCGGTCGAAGTTGTTGTCGAACTACTAGGTTGATCTTTATCCTTGTTGTTCGACAGCTGTGGATTCCCGTAATCTTTATTCCTTGTCGTTATCAAAGCATCATTTTGTTGTTTCGAAACCGACAACATAAGCACTTGGGATCGGGAAGTATTTTGATTAGCAACCAGTTTGGTTCCTGGGTTTGGAAACGGATCAGTCAATACCGCTGAGGTTTTTGAACTCTTAAAGAGTTTCTTAACTTCAGCTTTATGTGGACAATCTCTCGTCCGATGATCCTCATCGCATATGTGACACCCCGCAGGGGGTTTCCTTTGCCCAGAAAGGTTTGCAGAAGCTTTTTCAGGAGACGACTCATCCTGCTTCTTTTTTCTCCCTTTCTTTTTCTTCTTGCCCCCTGGTTGCTTCAGTTGTTTTCCCTTGTCGGTCGACACGGCATTTACTTGCGAGGCAAGAAGTTCCTCTTTTGCATTTTGACCGGAAATCTTACGGGCCTTTTTGGATGTAGCCTTTGTCGATTTCGTGTCTGTTGCGCCAATCACGCCATCGCCAGCATGAGAGTCATTGTTTGATTTAGGAGGAGGAGGAACTGAGAATTCCGGTCTAGGGGCGTCAGGTATTTTATCGTAGAGCGTGCCGGACTGAGTGTAAATCAAGTCCAAATATTGCGCACGAGCGATAACTTGCTCTTCTGTGACGACTCCCCCTTTTGCCACATCTTCCGTGATGGAAGGTAGTAATGACTTGATAAACCATTCAGCTAAGAGTTGATCGGGGACATACATTTTTACCATTCTACAACGACGTCGCCACTCATGTATATGATCAGATATGTGAGTGGCCGTTGTCTGTTTGAAGTTGGTAAGAAGTTCTGTTCCTGTTTCGTACCTTATTGGTAACTGAAAATGGGTTAAAAAAGTTGTGGCTAAGGTACTGAAGTTGTCGAATGAAGCTCTAGGCAATTCGATATACCATTTGGCTGCCGGACCAGTTAACGTCCTCTGAAAAAGGCGAAGCCTAATTGAATCATCATTTAGGGTGTTTGATGAACACCACAGATGAAATGTCATCACATGATTCGACGGGTCTTCACCCAGATTTCCATTAAATTTAGGAATATCTGATGGAAGTTTATGTGGAATCGCTGGACACCAAGGGGCATAAGCAATTGGATCATTCGTCAGCCGGTTTAGATCTGGTAATTCTAGAGTTGCTACAAAGGGCAACTGTTGATTCAGGTTAGGCGAAGCATACCCAGGATAAGATGGAATCACCTGAGCAGTGGGTCTTTGCATACCAGCATAATGTATTTGATGCTGGCAGCTTTGACAAGGTTGATGGGCATAACCATTATAGTATGGTTGTTGATAACCGCTTTGGAAATGCAGTTTCCCATTACTTACAAAGACTTGTTGCTCAGGTCCTTGATATGATTGCTGGAATTGTGGTTGTTGAGATTGAACCAGCCCTGGTTGTTGGACCATTTGCTGTTGTCCAATACTGGATGATTGACCAAGATGAGGAGTCATAGTACTTGTTTGAGCCTGAGTCGCTCTAGATAAGGAGGCACTAACCTGAGGTTGTGATTGAGTCGTTGAGACAAGAGGCTGTTGTATTGCAACCTGAGAAACTTGGGGTTGACATACAATAGGTAGTGCTTGTACTTGCGACGCAGTCACCATAGCAGGTATAGTGGGAATATTCGACACCGGGTGGACTGGTTGCATTGAATATACAACCCTTGGTTGCTGAGGCAGTATTGGTACCCAACCGTTGGATGTAATTCCAGTTTGACCTGAATTTTGTTGTAAACTCCCACATGGTTGTTCTCCGGGAGGGAACAATGAAAAGGCATACTGCCCTCCATATGGTGGTAATCCAGTACTTAAAGGGTATATTAGCCTTTGAAGACACATTGGATCGATTTGTTGAGTTTCAACATAAGAAATACCAGATGATAATCCGGATGAAGAAATAGGAACTGACCATGTCGTCGAAACAGTCCCTGATTAGACTCCGTCTTGTTGTTGATAACTTGCCGGGACAGATGATATACCATTGAACATCGTTGGAGTAGCAGCAGGAGACTCTACCGCTGCTGTGTCGGATGACACAGTCCTAGATGTCGACGGTTGTTCAGACATATCTAGTCTATCCAAAAGATTTTCTAGCGATTTTACAAGAACTTGCGATGAAAAGAGACTAACTTCGAAGACCAACGAGGGAATGGTGATGATTATTCCGTCTAAAATAAATTTTAGACGCTTTGACACAACTTGTTTTTTCAATTTTTAAGAGTCGAGAAAAAAACAAAAGATGACTCTAGTCTCCTTCGATTTTTAATGAGCCTGAAGTGACAAGTGCTCAGATGGACCTTTTCCGTTAAAGAGTCTGAAAAGGAATGAAAGGGACTGCTCTAGAAATCTAGGTAGAGGGATTACCAAACCAATCGCAAAACTGTAGAATACTTTTTACAGTACGGCAGTCAATCTTCCCGAATGCTGTGTTCAGTGCATTGCAATCGATAGGGCAGCAGACACGGCTTCCTATGGCTAAAGGATTAAGCCTATTTGGGTCTCCCAAAATATACTTGACGGTACGTGGGAGCACAAGTCCGTACTGGCACTTATCGTTTCAAAGTGGAGGAATCACCCAACCATCAGTGAGAACAACAGTTACCAGGCTTTACGACGCCGGAATACGTCTCTAGCCTAGACTTCTAAATGTTGTGCATTAAGTTCCAAAGCATTGTTAGATTCATTGAATTTATTTTAAGTTGATCTTGTTTATGAAGTTTGCCTTTCGAGTTCACCACGAGATGTAGATGTAATTCCTAAAATGCAGTCTAAGATGATAAACAAACTTTTTATCTCTTTTATGCAATGAAAATCCTAGCTACTAGGGAAAAGAAAGACAGAATCTTTTCACAAAGAGCAAAGAGCACACTCTAAATGCACTTTCCTAAATAAAGCCAAACAAACTGTCTATATGCAAATGCACATGCATGTATTTGTTTTCGACTTTCTTAGTATATGGATGCTAAAAAGAAAGTTGATGTACAAATCTGAATTTCTTTTCAAGCGACAAATATAAACAAGCTTTTTTTTCGAAATCAAAAATAGAGATGATTACGACACCTTACGATTTTGAAATGAACACTCGTTATTGACACTAGAAAATTACAAATTCAGACCAAAAGCAATAGTAACAGGATAATCGACCATCAACATCAATCAAACTTTTTCCTACGATCGAAATCGACACTTGCGACAGATTCAAATCAAAGGACGACAGTACGATTATGCTACTTTTGCAAAGGAGAACTGTAAATGACTCAACAAACACACAAAAACATCTACAATTCTTTTGTACAAAGGAGGCAAAATAACAACAAGGAAAAGGGGTTTCAAACAGACATATATTGATCACAGGCACCAAAATTCAGAAATAGAACTGGAAAGAATGAAGCACAGAAGCCACAGCTGCACAGAGCTAGTCTAATCAGCGCACCTGTAACATAGAGAATCTGAAATGCAGCACAGGTTGTCCACTCGGGAAGTGCGCTGAAATTCAGAATCTTTGAACAGTACCTGCGCTGGGCCAGAAACGAGACTCTGTTCGGGTTCCGGGTCACAGTTTGCAGTTCAATCCTTGGTTTTTGGCCGAGTAAAAAGCAATCAGTAATGCAACAATCAGGGGTAGATCTAAGGAGGATCTAAGAGCTATCACAAGGGCAATCAGATAGTTTTTGAATCAGCTGTTTAAATCATAAACAGATCCAGTGAATGGATTGAAGCAGCAGTTATCTACCTTGCATTTGTTATGGCAAATGTAGTTTGAATGCTACTTGTAAGTTTATGAAACAAACAACAAAGAATGATAAACAAACAAACTAATTAGCTCCCCAGCGGAGTCGCCATTTTGTTACAGGGAAAAGTGTCTATTTAGAACTGCTCTATCCCGCTAAGGTGTGACAGCTGCCTTAGAAACAAATAGAGAAAAGCTACTTATGTTTTTCCTTTATGAATTATAGATAGAGAGGAATAGAAAGACCAACCTCTGTCTTGCGCTAATCCTTTGATTCAATCCCTCTCTTCTTTGATAGTCCCCAGCTACCTGCTCCCTTGCACGCCCAACTTCACAAAGTACCTGTAAGATCACAAAAGCATAGCACTATACAAAGACATGGATCTATATTCATAAACAACTTAGGATCAGATTTAAATTGACCATATAAATGTAACAAGCATCAATGATACAAAAGCATGGAGGAAAACTCAAATAGCTTTTATTGATAAACAAGAAAAGATCCAGGAGGAGTTACAACTAGTTGTTCCGACCCAGCATCAACCTCCCAGCAAAGAAGCCCCTCTTCACCTCAAAAAAAGCTTAGATCACCCAACAATCTGATGTTTGTCTCTAGAAACCAACATCAATTCCTTACAATATGCAAAATTCCATCCTCTAACCTCTGGATCTCTGGGATGAGAGATCTATATATAGATATTTGCAGAGGTGTGAGTCAGCTCTGGGTTTTTTGATTAGTGTCTTCTCTCTGATAGTTCTTGATGCCACTTGGAGATCTCATTGATCTCTTACTCATCCTTGGGCGATTCTGAGAGGCAAGTGTCCCAGGAGAAGTTTCTGGAAGATTCCATGATCATCCACCTCACAAACTATCTCCGCCACTTGTCTTTTCTCATCCATCGCACCCCATAGAAGGGATTTTTTAAATGCAATGCACTTCCCGTGTGTACAAGGTGCAATGCATCACACTCTGGCCATGGAGCAAGTGTAATGATCTAGTTTTGACCAGTTCTAAGTAGTTTTTCATGGAGAACTTCTAGGAGAAGCTGTAATCTGTTGACCTTGTTCCTTTAGGGGTTAGAACAACACTTTTAGGGACTTAGGAGCCCTTGGTTTATGGACATTTCATGCTTGGGGTTGTAGGGCCCAAAAATGTCTATAACAGGCAGGGGAAAATGTTCTCCTATAGATGCGCAACCAAGAGTACAAAACTCCACCAGAAACTAACCCTTCTACCTTGATTACTACAAAACCTAAAACACCTTTAACGATCCCTCAATATGCCATAGAGCCCATCCAAAATATCGTTAAACATATTTTATGACGAGTTGAACAAAACTCAAAGGTTGCTCACAGCTATAGTATAGTCGATGACTTAGCCCAAACTCCTTCAACTATGTCAGCAATGGAAGTTTTGTAGTCATGCCCAACCCAACAGAAAGCCTTAATTTCCACATTAGGAGAAATCAATCATGTTGTTTCTCATTTAATGGTCCTTGAGTTAGATAAATCCACCCCACGTCTACCATTAGTCATCACTTCTGAAATTCCAATCTCAGTCCAAAATATCATCATCCACCATTGCATAGTCGACGAGGGGGCATCCACATGTATTATGTCCAAAACGGTTTGGAAAAAACTTGGATCCCCTGAACTCAAACCATATGACATCACTCTCATAGCATACAATGGGAACCCTTTTGTTCCTGTAGGCCTATATCAAGGCATTCCAATACGATTGGCTGGTAAAACCATACCCATAGACATCAAAGTATTGGATGCACATTTGGATTATAATATCCTTCTTCGTTGAAGTAATATGTATGAAATGTCGGCAGTAGCATCTTCCATATTCAGGATAATTATGTTCCCCCATGATAGGAAAATTATTACAATTGACCAACTCACATACTATGAGAAGAAGGCATTAACTGCACCTGATGGTGTTCTAACTTTCGTCGGATCTTCTCCTGACTTGGTCACTATTAGCACTCAATTTTCCCAAGGCTAAGAAAAGAAGCCAAGGAGGTAACCTCATACCAACTTTTGACTTGGTAGCTAGCCCTACCAAATGATCCAGGTGGATCTTCAGATACAATGGCATGGAAAAGCTTAGAATCAAAGTGCTCAAAATGAAATTGACCTAGGACTAGAGCATAGATCTCATCATCTTGATTCCAATGGTGTGAACGACACTTCAATCTGAGTCCAAATAATGAAGTTATCTTGAAGAGAAGGTTGTTATGTTCCTTAATAAAATGAGGCATTTTCCTTTAAAAATGGACTTTTAAGCTTAAAAGGCAAAATCACAATCGGCACATCCAAAAAGGTAAACTTAAAGAGAGGCAGCGGAACCCTCGATCAGCGATTGCTAAAATATCAGGTTGGAGGCATGTCGATGATATCGGAGTAGGCAGGGGACCGACTTGTGATGAAATCAGCGATAAAGTGATCGGCGGGATCGTTATTGGCGATCGGAGATTGGGACACTGGGCCATTATGTGAGCGGGATGCTGATGCGATCGGCCGACGCCGATATCGGCGATCAACAATCGGCCATCCCTGATTAACAAGACTTGCACTCTTGATATGCAGATTGCAATCTTGGGCTCGGACCCAATACAGAAAATATACCCGATTTAATAAAATTTGAAGTTTGGGGCTTGAAGATTTTGACAGTTTTTAGTTTTTTTTGGGATTTTGGGTATTTATTGTTACAACGATAATGAGGCCATTTTAAGGGGTTGGTTGTGCTGTCGATCTTTCTACTCCACCTACCTCTATTTTGAACCAGACAGCCTCGATTTAAGCGGCCTTTGTCATGAAGAAGGCACTATAAAGCCTGATAGTCGGAAAGAGCACGGGAAGAGGATTTTTGCAGCACGTTGTCTCATTTGGCAGGAGATCGATAGTTCATTTTTGTTTGTTGGGACAAGTTTTAGATGTTTTTAGCCCTTTTTAGCACCACGAATGCTTTGATGTTGCCCACTTCTCCATCTGAGGTCTCCATTTTACAGTCACTTGTCAGAATGGAAGTATAAGCCTCTAGTATGTAGTTGATGATTGTAATTCTCTTCTTTCATGCCATTTAATATAAAGGCCTCCCCATTGCTTGAGCTGGGCTCAAAGACATAGTCGTAATTGGATGAACTCTGTTATCAAGTCTTGGTGTCTTCTTTTTGTGCCTTTGTGTGCTTTCTTCTTCTTTTCTTGAGTGTACATTAAATTTCTGTGTTAAGCTACAATTTTGCATGTGATTCTTTTCATACATCTATAAGCAAAAGTATCCTAGATCAAGTGGTATCAGAGCAGGGATGTTTAGATGTGAATTTCATGTTTGCATGCTAACAAGGAACAGGCTTCAAATAGGTCAAGGGGAACTAGAACCTTTCGATCCAGAGGTAGGGCGTGCACCTCGAACAAGAAACATGGCTGAAGATGAAGCTCATATTGAAGAGGAACATAATTTCATAAAGACTTTCTATTCAATGGCAGAGAATATTAGTCAGCTAGTTTTAAGGTTGGAGAAAGCAGAAGAGAGGAACCCAAAAGGATAAGGTTTAGTACATGGGAATGGTGGAGAAGAACCCCCTCCTTCTCCTTTTGGGAGTGAAGGTTCTTCTTCCTCTCACCACCATAATCGTAGAAATTCAAAGGATGCATCTAAGAAACCCTTCTTTAAATTAGATGTTAAATTTGATCTTCCTATGTTTAATGGTGAAAGTAATGCAAAAAATCTTAATAATTGGATTAGGCATATTGAGGTCTACTGCAGGATTTAGCAGATCGTGGAGGACGAGGCAATGATCCAGCTGGCCTCTCTACGACTTGGTAGTGCCGCTCTCATTTGGTGGGAGAGAAAATTGCAGAGCAGTAAGAATGTGGGTAAGCTCTTTTCCTCATGGCCTGATTTCACTTCTGCGTTAAAGGAACAGTTTTATCCCCTAGGATACAAGCAAAAAGCCTTGATGAATTGGCAATATTTAAGGCAAGGCAAAGGGCAGGATGTTCAGAGTTTTACAGAAGAATTTAGGAAGCAAGCACTGAATCTGAGTATAGCACTTGATACACCTGAAGTTGTGACTAAGTATATAGGCTCATTGCATAGCTATATTAGGCATTCATTGTTGTTGTTTGAACCAACCACTATTGACGCAGCTAGTGTGAAGGAAATTCATATTGAGAACAGGGGCAAGAATGAAAGAGATGATCAGTCCAGAAAGCCACCATTCAAACCTCCCAATGGCAAATCCAAAGTGAAATGGAAAGGGAAGGAGAAGAAAATGGTAGCAGCCAAAGAAGATGAGTGGCCTTATTGCAATCACTACAACAAAGAAGGCCACAAAGACAATCATTATTGGAAGATGCACCCAGAAAAGCGTCCAAAGAAGTATGGAGGAAAATGGAAGCAGAAGACAGTGGAAATGGCCCAGCAAGACCTTAGATCAGATTTAGGAGATGAAGCACTGATCACAGTAGCAGGAACAAAAGGTACTCTTACACCTCCTGTTAATTCTAAATCGCATGAAGGCACCAATTCTGTAGATGATTCCCTTTCAAATGGCCGAAAAATAATTGAATTATTTCATATCAGAGTTGTTGTAAATCATACCAAAGTTGAAACTCTGTTTGATACGGGGTCCCAAGAAAACTTAATTGCAAAATCCCTAGTAAAGAAACTCGGCTTAGAGACAAAACCACACCCAAAACCTTACCCGCTGGGATGGATACATGATAAAGTGAAATTGAATGTAACCCAGCAGTGCAAGGTCAAATTTGTGATTGCATCTAAGCTAGTAGACGAAGTAGAATTGGATCATACCATTGGATATCTATGGCATGGTGTTAGGGAGCCCATACCTGTATGATAGAAAGGCAGTCTTCTTCCGTCATGAGAACAAATATCAAATCACCAAGGATGGGATAGAATGTATAGTGAGGGCCCATCAAAATAAAATTAATGCCAGCCTTGTAAGCGTTGGACAAATGAAAATACTGGTGAATTCCAGTAAAGGATGCATGCTTATGGTTGTAAGGGGAAAAGAGGCAGAATTCGTTGATGCATTCCAGGGCTGCGATCGGGAGCATAAATAGGAATTAACTGAATTGATTTATAATTATGATGAGTTGTTTCAGGAACCGAAGGGATTACCTCTAAAGAGGGAAATCCAACATGAAATCCATCTACAACATGATGCCCCTCTGCCAAATATTGGCATGTACAGGATGTCGGCTATCGAGATGGAGGAAATAAAGAGACAAGTGTAGGAATTGCTAGGCCAAGGTGTCATCAGGCTGAGCACCTCTTCGTGTGGTTCGCCGATTATTTTAGTGCCAAAGAAAGACAACACCTAGAGGATGTGCGTGGATTACCGCGCTCAACAAGATCATGGTGAAAAATCGCTATCCCCTTCCATGCATAGATGATTTGTTAAACCAATTAAATAGTGTTGTTTATTTCACAAAGTTGTATTTGTGCAGTGGCTATCACCAGGTCAGAATTGCGGAGCAGGATGTGTGGAAAACTGCTTTCAAGACCAAGCAAGGGCTATTCGAATGGATGGTGAGGCCATTCGGGATTTGCAATGCTCTAGCCACCTTTATGCGGGTTATGAATGATATATTTCATCCTTTCATTGATGATTTTGTTCTTGTATATTTAGATGATATACTTGTCTTTAGTAAGAGTTGGTCTAAACATGTGTGTCATGTAAAGAAAGTGCTTGATGTACTGAAAAAGGAAAAACTCTTTGTAAAATTGTCAAAGTGTGAGTTCGAGAAAACCTCTTTGGGTTACCTAGGTCATATTGTTGGTCATGGTCAGTTAAAAATTGATCCCTCTAAAGTTGAAGCAATTGTAAATTGGCCTAAGCCTACTAGTGTAACCAAGGACCGTAGATTTCTAGGTGCAGTCCAGTATTGGAGGAGATTTATTGCTAATTTCTCTATTATTGTAGCTCCTTTGCACACCTTGACAAGTGTGAAACAGGTATTCCAATGGAGAGGAAGACAACAGAAGTCCTTCGAAACATTGAAGGAAAAGATCAGCACCGCACCAGTCTTAGCCTTACCTGATCTCCAATAGCCATTTGAGATCGAAACCGATGCCAATGGTTATGCCATGGGAGTTGTACTGATGCAGCAAAAGAATCCAATTTGTTACCATTCTGAGAAGTTTTCTCAAGCTGTGATAAACTATCCCACCTATGACAAAGAACTTTATACCTTGGTGTAGAGTGTCAAAAAGTGGAAACACTACCTGATCAACAAGGAAACCATTATTCATACAGATCATTAGCCCTTGCAGTGCCTTCAGTCACAAACCAAGTTGCAACAATCTCGTCATTTCAGGTGGACGGGCTTTCTTCAACAGTTCCATCTGGTAATAAAGTATAAGAAGGGCACTAGCAATAAAGTGGTCGATATGCTATCTCACCCTCTTATTTCTGCTTTTGTTATTTTGCATAATGCTTCGTTATCTTTTGAGTGTTATGCTAAACAATATGCTAACGATGATGACTTTAAGGAGGTTTATGCAAAACTAACCCATGGTTCACAGGTGGACAACTATCACTTGCAGGGGAAATTGTTGTATCACCTTGGTAAATTGTGTATTCCCACAGGGGAAAGAGTACATGTAATTCAAGAGGCCCACACCTGTCTTGTGTCTAGACACTTTGGTGTTGAAAATACTTTATGTCATGTACAAATATTTTGTTTTTGGCCTCATATGAAAAACATTGTAACTCGCTATGTAAAGGGTTGTGTGATGTGTTCTGTTTCAAAGCCCTCTAAGAGAAAACTTGGGCTCTACACACCACTCCCTATTCCAAGTTGTCCATGGGAAAGTGTGTCAATGGACTTTGTAGGAGGTTTACCTTTGTCTAGGAAGAGTCACAACTATTTGTATGTCGTCGTTGACAATTTTAGCAATATGTGTATTCTTATGCCTTGTAAAAAGTAGATTACTGCAGAGCAGACTGCTTCTCTTTTCTTTCAGCATGTTTGGGTCCACTTTGGATTACCCACATCAATTGTGTCAAATCGAGACTCTCGCTTTCTTGGAGATTTTTGGACCAGCTTGTGGAAGATGATGGACACCAAATTGAAAAGAAGCACGGAATTTCACCCGCAGATTGACGGACAAACAAAGGTTATAAACCGTACCATGGTACACTTATTATGAGGCTATTGTGGGAAACATCCCAAGTTGTGGGATGAACATCTCCCATATGTACAACATTCCTACAACTGAGCAGTGCATTCATCTACGCAACGTTCACCATTTGAGACATGTTTTGGTTACCTACCAAAGAACCCTTTTGATATGGTCTTTGGAAGGGAAGATGGCTCCAATGGACATAATGATAGGGACAAATATCGGTAGTTCATTTAGTGAATCCAATTGATTCACCAAGTAGTGCAAGAGTAGTTGGAGAAAATTCAAACCCATTACAATGCTCGACATGATAAACACCAAGTCAACCATCAATTCCAAGTGGGCGACAAAGTGTGGTTCCACATCAGCAAAGACAGGATGAAGTCTTAGGCCCCTATACTACTAGTGTAACCCCTTATTGTTATTAGTACAGCCCCCTTATTATATTGTTGTACCAATGTAGTCCCCATATTGTTACTATTGTTCCCCATAGAAGCCCACTATTGTTATTATTGTGCCCTTACATTATTATTGTTATGTCGGCTCTGATTATATTATGACCACTTAGACTCCTATATATAGAAAGCAGGTCTTTTCATTTGTATCATCAAAGAATCATTCATTTTAGTAATGTAAAGGAGGTTGCCCCCTCGAAGAGGTTGAATTCTAAGGCATTGATCTATCTTTTCTATATTTTTGTGAGCTGGTTTCATAACATGAAGGGAGAAGGAAAGAAGTTGCGACCAATCCAGTATGGACCATTCACCATTTTGGAGAAGATTGGGAACAATTCCTTTCGTCTTGACTTGCCAGTATATATGCAGATGTACTAAGTAGTGAATGTACACTGATGAGGTGGGCACAGTTCCTACAGTCGATGATTTTGCACTAGAATATCTCGATGAGTTGCTTGAAGAAATCATCCTCGACAGAAGAACCAAGACTTCACGGCAAGGAGATGTAGAATACCTTCGAGTTGGTTTCAAGGGAATGTACCCCAGCAAGGCCGGGTGAATTGAGAAAGAGAAAGTGAGGGAACAATTCCCTCACTTGCCAATTGACTAATGAAAAACTTTTGGCGGTCCAAAAGCTCCTCAATGGGGAGGATTAATCCAAGTGGATATTCAGATACAATGGCATGGAAAAGCTCAGAATCAAAGTGCTGAGAATGAAATTGACCTAGGACTAGAGCGTATATCTCATCATCCTGATTCCAATGGCACAAACGGAACTTCAATCTAAGTCCAGATAATGAAGTTATCACGAAGAGAAGGTTGATATGTTCCTTAAGAAAATGAGGCATTTTCCTTTAAAAATGGACTTTTAAGCTTAAAAGGAAAAATCAAAATCGACCCACCCAAAAAGGCAGACTTAAAGAGAGGCAGAAGAACCCCCAATCATCGATTGCTAAAATATTGGGTCATAGGCATGTCGACGATATCGGAGCAGGCAGGGGGCCGACTTGCGATGTGATCAGCGATAAAGCGATTGACGGGGTCGTTATCAGCGATCAAAGACTGGGACACTGGGCCATTATGTGAGAAGGATGCCGATGTGATCAACGATCGGCCATCCCCGATTAGAAGGACTTGCACTCCTGATATGCCAATTGTGATCTCAAGCTCGGACCCGATATCAAAAATACGCCCGATTTAATAAAATTTGAAGTCCGGGGCTTGAAGATTTTGCTGGTTTTTAGTGTTTTTCGGGATTTTTGGTATTTATCGTTACAATAATAATGAGGCCATTTTAAGGGGTCGGTTGTGTTGCCGATCCTTCTACTCCACCTGCCTCTATTTTGAACCAGACAACCTTGATTTAAGCAGCCTTTGTCATGAAGAAGGCACTATAAAGCCCGATAGTTGGAAAGAGCATGGGGAGAGGATTTTTGCAGCACGCTGTCTCGTTTGGCAGGAGGCCGATAGTGCATTTTTGTCTGTTGGTAAAAGTTTTAGATGTTTTCAGCCCCTTTCAGCACCACGGATGCTTTGATACTGCCCACTTCTCCATCTGAGGTCTCCATTTCACAGTCACTTGTCAAAATGGAGGTATAAGCCTCTTGTATGCAGTTGATGATTGTAATTCTCTTCTTTCATGCCATTTAATATAAAGGCCTCCCCATTGCTTGAGTTGGGCCTGGAGACGTAGTCCGAATTGGACAAACTCTGTTATCAAGTCTTGGTGTCTTCTTTTTGTGCCTTTGTGTGCTTTCTTCTTCTTTTCTTGAGTGTACATTGAATTTATGTGTTAAGATGCAATTTTCCATGTGATTCTTTTCATACATCTATAAGCAAAAGAATCCTGGATCACCAAATCAGAGAGGGCTCTCTCATAAAACAACCTCACATTCAATGGAATTAACTGGAGAATATGTGGATTTTAGGCTAGGTATTTGGCACAATAGGATTTGATTTAGGTTTTGTTGGATAAAGAGCTCTAGATCTCATAACTAGGTCAAGTGATCCTAAAGGTCAGTTTTAGTCATAAGATGGGGCAAGGTAGGTGAAATAAATGGCACAAAGTGAATTTTTCATTGTAGTATGGTGAGGAGGAAAGAGGAACCAAAATCAACATAGAGGTATGAATTCATTTACTTAGAAGAGAAAAAAAAACACTTATATGAAAATCTTAGACAAAACATAGCATATGATCAAGAAATTTGATTTAGAACTTAAGAGATAATCACCAGAAGAGTATATATGGATGATGGAAATAATCAATCATAAAATGAATAAACAAAACTAGAGAAATACAGTGCCACAAACCAGATAACAAGAATCCCATAAAAATAGCTGCAATTGTCTGTTATATTTATGCAAAAATGTCTAGTACACTAGTCCAAGAGATGAGCTTCAAGAATACAACCCTCTATATGAGTTAATTTTGACTACATATATATTCAAATCAACATTCCCCCTCTCAGGATTCGAATCCTCCTTCCTATGAACTAATTACACAATTTTCTCTAACTGTTGCCAAAAACTAGGGAGGTTAGAAACTAATTCCCGTTTTACACTAACTGATTTGATATGACGTTGAAAGCTTTAATTACAAAGAAATAAACTCTAACAATCACTAGAATTATTAATTATATCATGTAAAATCAATGAGAGGCAAAGTACATCTACCAAGGTCAACTCTTGACCATCAAAATGCAGAAACGTGCCTCCTCCATAGAAGCACATCAAATGATTGCAGAAGCACATCGAACTTTGGCAAGATTTTTGATGACCATGAAGTGGTTTTGAACTTTGCTGATGACCTAGAAATATAGTTTAGGATGTCTACTACACCCTAGGACCTTTAAGTCACCAAAAATACCTCATTAAGACTCCTCAAAACTAATTTGAAAACAAGTACTCCAGAAGCGCAGCGAGTCCTCTGACACAGTGGGAGAAAGGAGGAAAATGGGCAATTTTTGGTGTTTTTCTAAGAATTTATGAACTATTAAGTTATCCCAAGTAATTTTACAGCATTTAAAATTCCATATCTATCTCCACATGCTTTCCATTCTTCATTTTGAGCCTCTGAGAAAAAATGCAGCGAGTACTCAATGTGTTTCTGTAGGGTCAAATTTCTGCATTTGTTTATAAAAATAGGGATCAAAGATGGAGTGATATCTCTTCAACCATAACAATTTTAAAAAAAATAGGAAATTTTTTTATATATAAGTTTTATTTTAATAAAAACCTCTCTCATTTTTTTGAAATTCATTCCCATCTGTTAAGAATACAAGTTTTAAATTGCTCGCTAAAATCACAGTGAATCTTGCAAAAACGCAGCAAAAGTGCAGCAGAAGTTTGGAGAGTGTTTTGAAGGCCTTCTCGGATGATTTTTTGACTGAAAAAGGTATGGTTTGAAATATTATTATGTATACTACACCATGGATTCATCAAGCACTGCAAATACCTGCTCCAAACCCTTTGAAAATTTCCTTGAAGTCAAACTGCCCCAAAAGCACAACGAGTGACCTGAAATAGTGGCAACATGGTGTAACCTTGATTAGGGATATTAGAGTTTGAATTTATGACATTTTCTGACACTAGTAATTCCATCCCTTATATGGTTATCTTGTTCCTCTTGAAATTAGTGGAAAATAGACTAGTCAGCTCACAATGGTAGCCCACCTCTTATACTTTCTCACAAAACCCTAGGCATCGTACTTGTTCAAATGACCTCTTGATGAAATCTAAAGAATTGATATATTTCATATGATTTGGATCATATATTGAGACATATCCCCCCTTGTTGTATTTCTTCTTTTCACTGGCCATGCTGTTGGATTTTCATAACTGAAAATCCTAGTTTGAGAGGAGAAAGGGTAGGGGTCTATGGCTGCAAAATAGGGGAAATGAAGCAGCTAGTTTAGGAGGGAAATGGAGGGGATAAGAGATAGAGAAAATGTTAGGGAAATTTTAAGGGGTAGGGGTATATGTTATGGATACTTTTGCAATGAAATTTCTTAGAATGTGTGAGGGAAGAAGGGGAAAAAATGAAAAACATAGTGAAAACCCATAAATAAAGCAAAAGCATGATGAGGGCTTGGGTTTTTGGGGGAAAATGTTTGGATGAGGGAAATAGGTATGGGAAATGGTTGGTTATGGTTTTATAATTGTATACAAGTGTATTTGGGTAGAAAACTAGGGAACTTCTCCTTGGAATGAAGCAAATACCATTAAAACTTTAAAATGCAGCAAAAACGCAGCAAAAACCCTAGGAGAGGGGATATAATCATTTTCAGAGGGAAAACACTGCATCAGAGGGTTGATGAAAGGTTTTCTTAATATTCCAAGAGTTTTCTAAGCTTGTAGAGTGATAAATGAGCCCTTTTTTTGCTCCCTTTGACCTTCAAATCAAAACCGTAGCAACCCTGTTAGAAACGTAGTAGAATGACAATCTGAGCAATTGGTGATGGAATTCGAACTTTTGATGGTTGTGATGAGGCAAAATGGTAGAGATGGGCTTTTGAAAGATGAAATGAAGTTTTTTAAATGCTTTATTTCTCCTTTATAACTCAAAAACTCAATTTTGGCTTGATGAAAACATGACATCATGTGTACTTTTGAGAAAATGACAATTGACTGATTTGACATGCATCATTATTTCTTCAAAAGGAAGTGTTACTTTGATTTATTTTTTTCCCTAATTGCTAACTCCCATGATGATGACCAAATGGATGACATGACTCCCTAAATATATATTCATGACTAATAATGATGACCATCAAATGTATATCCTAGATCATGACCTATATGATGACACATTAACTCTTTTAATGACCTAGGATAGGAAATGATGACATGAATATGATGAGTGATGGTGACCTTGAACAAGTGGAGGGAGTAGAAATGATCTAGACAGTAACCAATGACCATTTGATAACCAAGAGGTATCAAATTTTATTTGAAAATATAACAGTTTGATGTAATGACCCTATAAACCACATGTAAAGAGTACATTTGATCACTGGTGACTCATAGACACTAACATTGGCTCCAACTGGGGATGGCAGCTCCTTTAGGAGGTGTCAAGAAAATCATAGACCAAGTAGCCTTATCTGTTCGGAAATGGGGTCATATACAGAATACTTGACACTCAAATGATTGACTAACTAAAATGAGAAAAACAAAATCTGATTTGGCTTGACTTACATATGGTAGTAGATCGTCAGGATCTTAGGGCCTTCACCTCAAGCTTCAAATCCTAATGATAACCGCCCACCTGTTGAAGATATATATACAATCATGCAATATGATCCCTCCAGTGTAACCAATCCATCAAATGGCTACTTATTTGAATCATGCTTACACTTTCCTTGAGCTGGTAGAAAAAACAAAAGATAGGAAACTCCTAGTGTCCACTGAACATGTGCTCATGATCCATAAATACAAGAAAAATAATCTTCCCAGATGACTGTAGAAAATTGGCAATAGGGTCTTAAATAATACCCTTCATTTTCCAATGAAATTTTTTTGTCATGATGAAAGAAGAAAATATGTTCATCAAGTTTTCTATTCTCATCATGAGAAAGGGAAGTTTGTTCTTGAAAATCTGTGTTTGAGGCAGCCATATCATCAATGGTGAAAATGTGCACATCCATAGGATCCAAGACAAACTGCTCTTCTTCAACGGACCCTTCATTTTTTGAACCTGGAGGAAAATCATCATGTGGAAGAGGTTCTAAAACAACCTCTTCATTTTCACTACTCTCTTCTTCATAATCTGCTTACAATGTTCAATGATTATTTTCACCCATAATTACATTGTCTGAAACCTCCACACATGCCAATTCAAAATTATGATTTGAACGAATCTACCCTTTGTACATTTTAACCCCGTACAGAAATTACCTGCATACGAATTCTAAAACACAGAAAATAAACAATGCGAGAGCATAACAAATAAACCACATATACACATAGATTTTCCCCTGGATCCCAAAACTGGGACTACAAGATTGATTTTTCATTATGTTCCTTTAAATGTTACAATACATATTTATGCATGCCGAAGCATCCAATACCATGGACCGAAAACCATCGCATCCAAAACCATGGACCGAAAACCATCACGTCCAAAACCATGTGCAAAAATCATGCACAAAACCATAGGTAGGTCCGCCCAACCTAATACGTGGGCAAGAATAATACAACCCAACATTCTCCCACTTGTTTTTTTCTTTCCACAAGGGGCCACAAGAGAGATTAGTCATTTATCCTGCCCTACAATGCCCATTGTTTCTCTACACCAAGAGAACTTCTCAAAGCTCATAGATTTTGTCAATGCATCTGCAATATTCTTCAAAGTTTCCACCTTTACCAGCAACACCTTTTTGTCTTCTATCATATCCCTCACAAAGTGATACTGAACATCAAAGTGCTTTATCTTTGAATGGTAAGGAGGGTTCTTTGCCAAGAAAATTGCACTTTGGTTGTCACAGTCTATCCTTATATCTCTCTGTACTAACCCCATACTTGAACACAATCTTTGCAACGAAACTCCTTCCTTGCTTGCATGAGTGGCTGCCATGTATTCTGCCTCTGTAGTTGATAGTGCCACTACAAATTCTTTCTTACTCATCCAACTGACTGCACCTCCAAATAGGTTAAACACATACCCACTTGTAGATTTTCTCTGATCCAGATCTCCAGCCCAGTCCACGTCAACAAAGCCATGGATATCCAAAACTTTGTCCAATCCTGGTCTTCCTTGGTAGCACAAACCATAATCACTGCCAGGCAAATACCTGAAAACCCGCTTCACTGCTGCCCAATGCTCCTTCCCTGGTTTTGACATAAACCTCCTCAATACTCCCACTACATGTGCAATGTCTAGTCTAGTACAGACCATCGCATACATCAGGCTACCAACTACACTTGCATATGGAACACGGGACATATCCTCTTCCTCTTCTTGTGTCTTGGGACACTATTCAGCAGATAAATTTACACCTACAGGAATAGGAACCTTCACTGGTTTACTATCCTGCATATTAAACCTCTGCAATATTGTCTCGACATACTTCCTCTGGTTTAACCAAAGCTTCCTCTTTGCCTGATCTCTTTTAATTTCCATGCCCAAAATATATTTTGCAGCACCAAGATCTTTCATGTCGAATTTGGAGGACAATTGGGTCTTCAAATCCTGGATAATTTTTTTGCCATTTCCAACTAGCAACATATCATCCACATACAAGACCAGATAAATAACACGATCACCAATTAATTTAAAATACACGCAGTGATCTTCTTTTCTTCTGGTGAAGCCAAGTACCCATATAAATGTATCAAATTTCTAATACCACATCATTGGTGATTGTTTTAACCCATACAAAGACTTCTTTAACTTGCATACCAGTTCTTTCTTACCCTTCACCGCAAAGCCTTTAGGTTGCTTCATGTAGATCTCCTCTTCCACATCCCTGTGAAGAAATGTTGTCTTCACATCCATCTGTTCTACCTCAAAATAAAAAGCAGCAGCAACAGATAAAAGTAATCAAGTAGAAGCTACCTTGGCAACAGGAGAAAAAATATCACCAAAATCAATTCTTGGCACCTGGGAATAACCTTTTGCTACCAACCAAGCTTCGTATTTCTCCACCTTTCCTTTTGCATTTGTCTTCTTCTTGAACACCCATTTGCTGCCAATGGGTTTCCTTCTAGCTGGCAACTCCACCACATCCCAAGCCTCATTTTTGTGCAAAGATGCCATTTCATCAACCATGGCCTCTTTCCAGATTTTTCCATCCTCTGAATCTACTGCTTCCTTCACAGTTTTGGGATCATCATCAGTAATAGATAAAGCAAAATTTGAACAGAAAGTAGATGGACTATACCTTTATGGATGCCTTCTTTCTCGAGCTGATCTTCTCACAACTGGAGTTTGTGGCTCTTCATCTTCTGATTCCTCCTCGGCTATAGAGTCTGATTCTTCCTCCTTTAGCTCAAACTCTATCTTCTCAGGTTCCTTTGGTTGGACTTCATGTTTAATAACATCTTTCACCTTTTTTAGCACCACATCTCGGCTATACACAACCTTCCTTGTTACTGGGTTTCAAAGCTTATAACCCTTTAAACCATCCTTATACCCAATAAAGATGCACTTTTCAAATTTACTATCCAACTTCGTTCGTTTCGCCTTTGGAAGATGCACATATGCACCACACATCCAAATACCCTCAAATGTGAAAGAGAGGGTTTCTTACCAGTCCATACCTCTTGTGGAGTCTTATCCTCCAATGCTGATGAAGGTGATCTATTGACCAGGTAACATGTTGTCTCCACTGACTCTGCCCAGAATTCATGTCCTAACCCGGCACCACTAAGCATGCTTCTTGCCCTTTCCATCAACGTCTTGTTCATTCTTTCTGCAACTCAATTTTACTAAGGTGTACCTAGAGTAGTCTTCTGTCGTGCTATACCACACTTCTTATAGAATTCTTCAAATTCCTTACTACAAAACTCTCCACCATTATCTGTCCTCGGTACCTTTATCTTCTTCTCTATCTGGTTTTCCACCAGAGCCTTAAATTCTTTAAACCTGTCAAAGACTTCAGATTTATTCTTAAGGAAATATATCCACGTATTCCTTGAGAAGTCATCTATAAATGATACATAGTACACAGACTTACCCAATGATGGAACCTTCACAAGTCCAAACACATCACTTTGCACAAGCTCTAATATCTGTTTCGCCCTCTTACCACCAAAGGAGAAACTCACTCGATTTTGCTTCTCATATACACAATTTTCACAGAAATCAAAATCCAGAGAGCTATTACTCATACCTTATACCATACCTTTACCATGAAGTATTCGAAAGCCCTTCTCTCCAATATTTCAAGCCTTTGATGCCACAGCATGGTCTTTTCTCTAGAGACCACTAGATTTTCTGCTCCACTTTCAGGAACCACAGAATTGTTGTACCTATAAACAACAATGCTACCTTGCAGCTTGTACAGAGTTCCAATCCGAACTCCCCGCATCAATACCAATGTTCCCCAAACTATCTTGCAGGTATCCTTCTCAAACACTATTTTTACACCTGCATCATCCAGCTTACTTACAGAAATCAGATTTTCTAGTCAATGCAAGAATATGTAGAACACCCGGAAATTTTCTGACCCTTCCACCTTGCAATTTCAACTTTACTTTTCTGCGACCAATGATTCTAGCCTTCCTATCATCCCCTAAGAAGACATCACCACCATCGTATTTCTCATACTCGCATAACCACTCTCTATGGGGAGTGAAGTGAAAGGATGCACCTCAGTCAATCAACCATGCCTCATGATCTACATGTGTACTTGAAGAAGCCAAGTACACATCCCCACCTTCATCTGAGGTGGTTTTCACCTCTGCAGAAGTAGCATCATCAGATCCCTTTCCTTTGTCAGGAGCTTTAGATTTACAGTCCCTTTTGTAGTGCCCTTCCTTTCTGCATTTCCAACACACCACCTTTACATGTTTTCCTGGAGATTTAGATCTCCCTCTAGATTTAGATCTCCCACTCAATGACTTATTTTTGTTTCTGTTCTAGGACCATCCTCGTACAGACAAGGCATCACCATTCTGGATCTCCATATTTTTTCCTCTCATCTCCTCCGTCAGCAATGATGAGACTATTTCATCAAACTACAAGGTAGTTGCACTGCTACCTATTGCAATAACCAGACTATCCCACAAATCTAGTAGAGAACACAACAAACTAATGCACTTATCTTCATCTGAAATTTTGATATCAACAGATGATAACTGAATTACCACAATATTAAATGCATTGAGATGCTCTGTCACCAAGTCTCCATCTTTCATCCTCAGGTTATACAGTTTTTTCCGTAGGAACAATTTATTCACTAGAGACCTAGATTGGTACGAAGTCCCTAACTTGTCCCACAAAGCCTTCACCGTATCTTCCCCTGATACATTCAGCAATACTGAATCTAAGACACACAATCGTATTGTGCTCTTTGCCTTCTAATCCAACTTCTTCCATTCTTCATCAGATACTCCCGTTAGTTTAGTACCCAAATCTACCATGATCCACTGATCTTTATCCACCAACAAATCCTCCATCTTGGGTTTCCACAACTCAAAACTCTGACCATTAAATTTCCTGATCTCTATCTTTCCACTGCTCGCCATCTTCTTTCACCACCAAAATCGATCCCACAGATCTCCCACTAAACGGGGTCTACCATAGGCCCGAGTGAAACCCCTCACTAACAAAGGCGTCCCCTTGAAGCCAAAATAGCTCCGATACCAAATGTACATTTTAGCCCCGTACAAAAATTACCTGTATACGAATTCTAAAACACAAAAAATAAACAATGCGAGACCATAACACATAAAACACATATACATAGAGATTTTCCCCTGGATCCCAAAATCGGGACTACTAGCTTGATTTTTCATTATGTTCCTTTCAATGTTACAATACATATTTATACATGCCAAAGCATTCAATACCATGGAACGAAAACCATCGCGCCCAAAACCATGACCGAAAAACCATCGCGTCCAAAACCCTGTGTGGAAATCATGCACAAAACCATAGGTAGGTCCACCCAACCTAATATAGGGTCCAAAAAAAAATTCCCAAGGCGCTGCCCCGGATCTCGTAGAAGGGGACTACTTGCCCCCCTCCAAACCCCCTGTGACCCCCCCGCTGCGCAATCGGCACAACAAAGGGGGGGCTCCGCCCCCCCTCTAACCCCCCGGTTCACTACGTGGGCTAGTCGTGGAAAGAATAACACAACCCAACACCCTTGAAATATTGCTTCAAAAAATGGATGAGTTGGAGAGACATATGAGTGGTGAATGTCTAGAGATCCTTGTTCATGCATTTCATCATAAACCTCATCTTAGTCTTCACAAACCTAATCTTGAAATAAAAACCTAGAGAAAGAACAATCTGATTGACTATCCTCATCCTTTTCTTAGTGATTTGAAAACTGTTGAATATGTTCATCAATCTCAAGAGAACAAACCTATTGTACATTATTATTGAACTTAGAAGATGGAAAATGACTATCATCATTAAAATCCTGTTCAATTTCATTTTCAACCATAGAGGGAAAAAAGGCTTGTTGACAAGATAAGTTAGTTGACTGAATTGCTTGATTGTATGAAGTATAAGCAAGCAGTTTTATATCCTTATCTAAATAGGAAAAAAAAAAAACTTCAACAGGATGCTGATTTATTTCATTTACAGTCAAAGGATAAACATCTACTGGCTGGAAATTATCATAACTAATTTCTGACCTCTCATCTTGATGCAAAGATAACTCAAACAAAGCCTCTTCAATCTCATCAATCATTAGATCTTTATCATCAATGTTATCGGGAAATCTAGTGTCCACTCGGAGCTACTAGTCCCACTAAGATTGGTAGCTATCGTAGAAACAAACAAACTAAAACTACTTTCATTTTCCTTTATGAGAAATAGATGAGAGTGGAACGAAGGACACCAACCTCAGTCTTGCGCTTGGTTCCTTTCTCGGTTCCTCTCCCTTCTGACAGATCCTTGCCGCTTCTCCTTCGTCTACCCAGCTTCAAAGAGCACCTGCAGAATCAAAGCAGCATAATACTATCGAAGAATAGAGATCTACAATCACAAACAATATAGGACCAGATATATATTGACTACACAAATGCATATATCATCAAACATACAAGAATGTGGAGGAAAACTTGAATAGCTTTATTAATAATCAAGAATAGCAAAGAGGATTACAACCAATTGTTCTGACCCAGTGTCATCCTCTAGCATGAAAGCCCTTATTTCAACTCATGAAAAGCTTAGATCACCCAACACTATTATATTCCAGTGAGAAACCAACAACACTTCCTTACAAGATACAAAATACCAGCCTTTGGATCTCTAGGATGAGGGATCCATATATAGATGATTGCAGGGGGGTGAGTCAGCTTCTGTGATTTGATTAGTGTCCTCTCTCTGATAGTTCTTGATTCCACTTGGAGATTGATGATCTCTTACTCATCCCTGGGCGAATTCAGAGAGGCAAGTGTCACAGGAGAAGTTTCTGGAAGATTCCATGATCATCCACCTCGCAAACTGTCTTTGCCATTTGTCCACTCTCGCCCATCGCACCCCATAGAAGGGCTTTCCAGTATGCATTGCACCTCCCATGTGCATTAGGTGGGATGCATCGCACTTTGACCATGGAGCAGGTGAGATGGTCCAGTTTTGACTAGTTCTGAGTAGTTTTTCATGGAGAACTTCTGGGAGATGATGTAATCAGCTGACCTTGTTCTTTTAGGGGATGGAACAACACTTTTAGGGACTTAGGAGCCCTTGGTTTATGGACATGTTTTATTGGGGTTGCAGTGCCCAAAAATGTCTATAACAGTTTCCCCCTAAAGCATGAGGTCGTTAATCTTTTGATGTCGGGTGAAATGCTTTATCATGAGGATCCGAAGTTTTTTCGAGCTGGAAGGCGCCCTGTAATAAGATAAAATATAATACATTATCTTCATAATATTTTTCATGATCTAGCTGAGGCGGGCATTCCCATGCTCAGCTTTATAAATTCATTTCCATGTACATAAGACAGACAACCGTCTGTGCGAGAGACTGATGATTCTAATAGAGTCATCATCCTTTGATTCAAATGATCATCTGCGCAACAACAATGTACATTTGATGTCTTTATTTTCCTGAATATATCGCAGCCCGAATGGATGAAACTAGATCCAAGGTCTTCAAACTTGTTCAATCTTCACTCGGAGTACAAGTCGATCCATGTGAAAGATGTTCTGGAGTCGAACATGGACAGACATTGCCTGATTACCAGCCAATGATATAAGCTATTAACAGGCGCGAGAGGAATCACCGATAATGATGATGACCCTCAAGGTACTACAATACAATTCGCATGGTGTGAATAAAGGACTTGGCGTCGAACACCACGCAAAATCTTTCGGTTGAAGTCCATTGATGTAAACCTGTCACCAGAAGTGAGAAACTTGCCATTGAGGCATGCAAGCTTCAAATTACTGAAAGGGTTGTTCCTAAGTCGACTTCTTGGGTAATGAGCTGATGTTGACAAGAAGCGCCTCACCGTAGGAGGGCCTTAATGAATCCCAAATCTACGACACGGAATGGAGCAAATGATTTTGGAGGTGAAAATGATCTGATGATACAAGGTTGAGGGTGGCGGTCATGAAAGAATGGAGCGTGAATGTATTGCAGCGGATGAGACACAAGTGAATTCTCTGAGTGACTTCTCTTGAACATACTGGCGACACTGACATGATGGATTGGTAGCGTTAACCCCAAATGTGGATGGTGTGATGGACCAATGGTGATATGGCCAGTGAACGGAACAACCGAACCCGACTCGGATGCAGAGTGAAAGTGTCATGTTCAAGAGCGACTTGCTACCAATAAAGTTTCTTCAAGTTTTCTTCCCAATTTTTCCCCAATCATTGCTGACTAGTACCTCTTTATTTTTGTCAAGCTTGAGGAGGATAACATATGCTTGTTCTATAATTTTCCCTTCAGGAAAACCCATCGCTATATTTTAACGAGCCTAGCGACAGTGAAACTCGTTCTTGTCTGTATGGACAAGTTTATCGCTATTCGTTTTTAACGAGTTTAACGACAAAGATAACTCGGTCCTTTTCAATTTTAGAGAGTCTGAAAGGGACGTAAAGGAAACTCCAATAATCCTTTTTCGTCATATAATCCCTTAAGTCCGAAAAAGTATAAAATAATACGAAAGGGATGAATTTTTGGTAATTTTAACGAGCCGAACAAAACAAGCGCTCAATCTTTTAATAATCCCTTAGGTCCAAAAAGATTAAAATCTAGAGGAGAGATAGCACTTCCGGTTACTTTAACGAGCTAGAGAGGCCAATTGCTTGGCAATATTTTCATATTTTACGAGTCAGGTGAAAAGAGCTTAAAGGAGACTCGTTTTTGAGGAACGAGTGATAATTTCGGGTAGCAGCTGATTCCAGGTAAGGTTTGGAATCTTCCAATCACGACAGTGTCACAAGGATGGCTAACAAGATCACTCTTCGCAGATGTTCCTCAAAAGGGGTAAAAAATCAAATGGAAGTGAATGATCGGCTAAAACAGAGTGGAGGTGATGATGAGAACACGACCAAGGCTCAAAAGCTAATGATAATGCATTCACAATGGTTATTTACCGGAAATTGGTTCATTTTTTAATGAGATTAAACTCTGGGGGAACGTTTGCTCATTGCTTATGTTTAATTTTTAACAAGCTTGAACTCCACATAAAAACTGCTCGTGGCAGGTTTATTTTTTAATGAGCTTGAACCCTGCGGTAACACTGCTCGTGGCAGGTTTATTTTTTAACGAGCTTGAACCCTGTAGTAACACTGCTCGTGATAAGTTCGCATGCCCCCGGCATAATAACGCAAATCGAGGTGCATGCCCCCCAAGCTTCATTGCATTTAGCACAGTGCTTGGAATGAAGGTTTACCTTCGATATCTTTGAAAGACTCGATTTGGATTTTACGAGATCGTAATCAAAGACTCGGTTTGGAAAGGGAGTTGTTTCATTTTTTAATGAGGTTGACATAGGAAAAGAACTATCCTCAAAATCCACCATATTTACAGTATTTGATAGAAAATCAAAGACTAAGGGATGATGAAGGTCACTAGGAGTTTCTTCTTTGTAATCCAGAAGATGGGAATGATGGTGGTAATCTTCCCATGGTGTCCCGTCAATCATCATTGACTAAACGATTCCTTCGTCAGTATAATGTACTTGCAACCAAGGATCTGAAGGGGTACCATATTCCTTAGACCTATCTATCCAAAAGCTTGATGAGCGTTGATTTGGGTTTGCTTCCCATGCCGAAAACATTGATTGCTACAAGATTTCTATTGGGCTTGGAGGCAATACCTGCAGATGATCCATGTTAATATCGTTTTCAGAGATCTTTTGAATAGAAGATATCATATTGCAGGTTCCCACCGTTGCCACTTCCGCCAGATTGATTGGAGGTGGTAGGGAAAAAGTCCCCATTAATATAGGGTCTTTTAGTAGGCCTACTCCGATATTTTGAAGCAAATGAGGGCTCCCATGGATCATCAGAATGCTTCCCATAACTTGTGAACTATTGGGGAGGAATGTTTGTTGGTCGACGATTGTAATTCCTCCTTGAAAGGGAAATGCAATCTTTCTGAAATAGGTCGACACAATTGTTGCCATAGCATATATCCAGGGCCTTCCCAGTAGGATGTTGTAATCGAGGTTTCCGTCAATTACTTCAACATCTATTTCTACTGTTTTTCCCCCCAGTTTGACTTGCAAGTTACTTAATATCCCGTAAGGGGTGTATGTTCATCCATCAAATGCTTTTAATGTCGTCGAAGATCGCGACAAGGTTGGAGATCCTAAAGTTTTCTAGCAACTCATCGACATAATACATGTAGATGCCCCCTCATTAATAATCGTTCGATGAACAGTTTTGTTGAGGGCTTTCACTTGAATAAGGAAAGCTAATTGAGCTGGTAACTGAGGGTCATATCCTTTGTGATTAAAGGACACCAGATTGGAATCCATAGGGTCAATCCCACCTATTGCTGATAATAAAGCCTGCGTTTGGGAGGGGCAATTTTGCAGTACCTCAAGTGCCTACATAGTGGATGGCGATTGGGCCAAATCTTCCACTATATTATAATGCTATGTTGCTCTGGCACGAGGATTAAATGTCGATTTGTGTACTACTCCCTTTGGTGGCTTTATCATTAGTTCAGGAATGATGGGTGGCACAAATTCGGTCGAAGTTGTTGCCGAACTACTAGGTTGACCATTGGCCTTGTTGTCCGACAGCTATGGATTCCTGTAATCTTTATTCCTTGTCAATATCAAAGCATCATTTTGTTGCTTTGAAACTGACAACATTAGCACTTGGGACGGGGAAGCATTGTCACTAGCAACTAGACTTGTTCCTGGATTTGGAAATGGATCAGTCAATACTGCCAAGGTTTTTGAATTCTTGAATAATTTTCTAAGCTCAGCTTTATACGGACATTCTCTTGTCCAATGATCCTCATCACATATTAGCCATGGACGATTTGGTTTCCTTTCTCCAGAAGGGTTTGTAGAAGCCTTTTCAGGGGATGACTCTTCCTGTTTTTTCTTCTTCCCTTTCTTTTTCTTCTTTCCTCCTGGTTTCTTGGTTTCTTTGCCTTTGTCAATCGATACGGCATTTACTTTCGAGGTGAGAAGTTCTTCATTTTCATTTTGACCTGAAACCGTACGGGCTTTCTTTGACTTAGCCTTTGCGGTTTTCGTGCTGGTCGTTCCTATCACGCCGTCCCCTACATGAGAATCTTTGTTTGATTTAGGAGAGGGAGGAACGGAAAATTCTGGTCTAGGAGCATCAGGGATTTTATCGTAGAGCGTGCCATACTGAGTATAGATCAAGTCTAAATATTGCGCACGAGCAATTACTTGCTCTTCAGTGACGACTCCTCCCTTTGCCACATCTTCTGTAATAGAAGGTAACAACGACTTAATAAACCATTCAGCCAACAGCTAATCAGGAACATATGTTTTTACCATTCTACAACGACGTCACCACTCATGAATATGATCGGATATGTGAGTGGCCGTCGTTTCCTTGAAATTGGTAAGAAGCTCTGTTCCCATTTCGTACCTTATGGGTAACTGAAAATGGGTTTAAAAGGTTGTGGCTAGGGTACTAAAGTTATCAAACGAAGCTCTAGGCAATTCGATATACCATTTTGCTGCCGAACCAGTTAATGTTCGCTGAAAAAGGCGAAGCCTGATCGAATCATCATTTAGAGTGTTAGATGAACACCATAGATGAAAGGTCATCACATGATTCGACAGATCTTCACCCGGATTTCCATTAAATTTAGGAATATCTTATGGAAGTTTATGAGGAATCGCTGGCCACCAAGGGGCGTAAGCGATTGGATCATTTGTTAGCCGGTTTAGATCTGGTAACTCTAAAGTTGCCACGAAGGGCAACTGTTGATTCAGGTTTGGCAAAGCATACCCAGGATAAGATGGGATTGCCTGAGTAGTGGGTCTTTGCATACCAGCATAGTGCATTTGATGTTGATAACTTTGGTAAGGTTGTTGGGCATAACCATTGTGAAATGGTTGATATTGACCGTTTTGAATATACGGCTGCCCATTACTTGCAAAGACTTGGTGCTCAGATCCTTGGTAAACTTGTTGGAATTGTGGTTGTTGATATTGCACCAGCCATGGTTGTGAGACCATGTGTTGTTGTCCACTACTGGCTGTTTGACCAAGATGAGGTGTAATGGTACCCGTTTGAGACTGGGTCACTCCAGTTAAGTAGCCACTAATCAATGATTGTGGTGGCGTCGCTGGGACAAGGGGCTATTGGATTGCGACCTGAGAGACTTGAGGTTGGCATACAACAGGTAACTCTTGTACTTGCGACACCGTCACAATAGTCGGTGTAGTTGGGATATTTGACATAGGCATACTTTGTTGCATTGAGTATACAACTCTTGGTTGTTGAGGCAGTATTGGTATCCAACCACTAGATGTAATTCCAGCATAACCTGAATTCTGTTGCGAACTCTCGTATGTTTGACCTCCCGGAGGCGACAATGAAAGGGCATATTGCCCTCCATACGGTGGTAATCCAGTGCTTAAGGGAATTATTTGCCTTTGAGGACCGGACTGCCCAAATTGAAATTGCAAAGGATCAATTTGCTAAGACTCAACATAAGAGATTCCAGATATCATTCCAGATGAACAAACGGGAGCATACCATACTGTCGAAACAGCCTCTGGACGGATTCCATCCATCGATTGAGAGCTGGTTGTGACAGATGGTACGCCAGCAAACATTGTCGAAGTGGCAGCAGGAAGTTCTGTTGCTGCTGTGTCAGATGACACAGTCCTAGATGTTGACGGTTGTTCAGACATATCTAGTCTATCCAAAAGGCTTCCTAGCAATTCTACAGGAACTTCCGATAACAGTAGACTAATTTCTGATGAAGAAGGATATAGAGCGACCCCTACTCCAAATTGCGATGGAGTACTAGATGGTGGATCCTCCACAATCTCTTCTATAGCAATCAAACCAGGTGGAAGAGGTAGACCGTCAGGTCCGTAAAATATTTCCAGTGCCGAAGAAGGTATAGATTCTACAGCGACTGATGTTTTGGGAACAACACCTTCCGGATCAGCTATAGATTGAGCTAGTTCATGTACACAAGGATCAGTTCTACTGTCCTCTAGTGGCTACGGAACTTCTTCTGTAAAGGCAGGGGTACCAGAAAAATTTGGAGTAACCGGGGTCTCCGAGGGTGTCCAAACACTGGTTCCAACCCAACCAGGGGACTTTGAGCCGGTTAAACGAGTTCACTTTGTCCAGAATAGTTTTGATTCTGGAGACAAATACGGTTGACTCGTAAGCCTATGCGAACAACGGGGTTTCAATTGACTTTCTTCCACGATTGTGGATTACTTGATCAACTAAAAATAAAGGGGAAAATGTTTCCAAATTAGATGAATTTTAGACGCTTTGACACAACTTGTTTTTTCAATTTTTAAGAGTCGAGAAAAAACAAAAGATGACTCTAGTCGCCTTTGATTTTTAATGAGCCTGAAGTGACAAGTGCTCAGATGGACCTTTTCTTTTAAGGAGTCTGAAAAGGAACGAAAGAGACTACTTTGGAAATCTAGACAGAGGCATTACCAAACCAATCACAAAACTGCAGAATACTTTTTACGGTATGGCAGTCAATCTTCCCGAATGCTGTGTTCAGTGCATTGCAATCGATAGGGCGGCAGACATGGCTTCCTATGGATAAAGGATATAGCCTATTGTGGTCTCCCAATATATACTCGATGGTACGTGGGAGCACAAGTCCATACTGGCACTTGTCGTCTCAAAGAGGAGGAATCACCCAACCAACAGTGAAAGCGACAGTTACCAGGCTTTACGACGCCGGAATACATCTCTAGCATAGACTTCTAAATGTTGTGCGTTAGGTTCCAAAGCATTTTTAGGTTCATTAAATTTATTTTACAGTTGATCTTTCTTAAGAAATTTTCCTTTAAGGTTCACCGCGTGATGTAGATGTACGATTCCTAAAATGCAATCTAAGATGATAAACAATCGTTTAATCTTCTTTTTGCAATGAAAATCCTAGCTACTAAAGAAAGAGAGACGGTATTCTTTCAACATAGAGCAAAGAGCACACACTAGATGCACTGTCCTAAATCAAACCAACAAGCAGTCTAAATGCAAATGCACATGCATGTATTTGTTTTCAACTTTCTTAATGTGTGAATGACAAGAAGAATGCTAAGTACAAATCTGAATTATCTTTTCAAAGCGACAGTACTAACAGATTTCTCTTCAAAAATGAAAGGAAGATAATGACGACACTTTACTATTTTGAATTGAAAACTGTTTTTGACACTTGAAAAACTACTAATTCAAATCAAATACAAGAGTAACTGTATAATCGACCATCAAGAACAATAGAATTTTTTTCTTTGACTGAAAACAACACTTGCGACACTTTCAAATCAAAAGACGACAGTACGACTATGCTACTACTTTGCAAAAGAGAACTGAAAATGGCGGAAAATACATAAAAACTTTCACAGTTATTTGCACAATGGAGGTGGAATGATGGAAATAAAGGGAGTTTCCACAGTGGTATACTGATCACAGACAACAAAACTCTAGAATAGAGCTGTAAAGAGTGAAAAAAAACCAAGACCTGGAGGCAAAATTAGCCTTTTCTAATCATCGCACCTGTAACACAGGGAAACAGGGATGCACCCCACCTACTGCACATGGGAGGTGTGATGCATACTGGTTTCCTTGAAGAGAGGGTGCGATGGTACCAAGACGAGACTTTACTTGGATTTTGGTCAGAGTTTACAGCTCAGTTCAGGGATTTAGGCTGAGAAAATGATGTACAGTAAATAGAAATCACAGGGGCTGATATAATGAGGTTACTAGAGCCACCACTAGGGCAATTAGAAAGTTTGCAAATCGATTGTTCAGTTTATAAACAAAACTCGAAGATAGACTGAAGCAACATTGATCTACTTTGCACTTGCATAGTAAATGCAGTTCGAAGGCTAGCTGGCTTGACTTTAGGCTCCGTCTATAAGTTTATAAAATAAACAAATATAGACAAACAAACAATCTGTTTGCTCCCCAGTGGAGTTGCCATTTTGTTATCGGGAAATCTAGTGTCCACTCGGAGCTACTAGTCCCACTAAGACTGGTAGCTATCTTAGAAACAAACAAACTAAAACTACTTTCATTTTCCTTTATGAGAAATAGATGAGAGTGGAACGAAGGACACCAACCTCAGTCTTGCGCTTGGTTCCTTGATCGGTTCCTCTCCCTTCTGACAGATCCTTGTCGCTTCTCCTTTGTCTACCCAGCTTCAAAGAGCACCTGTGGAATCAAAGAAGCATAATACTATCGAAGAATAGAGATCTACAATCATAAACAATATAGGACCAGATATATATTGACCACACAAAAGCATATATCATCAAACATACAAGAATGTGGACTTAAACTTGAATAGCTTTATTAATAATCAAGAATAGCAAAGAGGATTACAACCAATTGTTCTGACCCAACGTCATCCTTTAGCATGAAATCCCTTCTTTCACCTCATGAAAAGCTTAGATCACCCAACACTATTATATTCCAATGAGAAACCAACAACACTTCCTTACAAGATACAAAATTCCAGCCTCTGGATCTCTGGGATGAGGGATCCATATATAGATGATTGCAGGGGGGTGAGTCAGCTTCTGGGATTTGATTAGTGTCCTCTCTCTAATAGTTCTTGATTCCACTTGGAGATTGATGATCTCTTACTCATCCCTCGGCGAATTCAGAGAGGCAAGTGTCACAGGAGAAGTTTCTGGAAGATTCCATGATCATCCACCTCACAAACTATCTCTGCCATTTGTCCACTCTCGCCCATTGCACCCCATAGAAGTGCTTTTCAGTATGCATCACACCTCCCGTGTGCATTAGGTGGGATGCATCACACTTTGACCATGGAGTAGGTGAGATGGTCTAGTTTTGACCAGTTCTGAGTAGTTTTTCATGGAGAACTTCTGGGAGATGATGTAATCAGCTAACCTTGTTCTTTTAGGGGATGGAACAACACTTTTAGGGACTTAGCAGCCCTTGGTTTATGGACATGTTTGATTGGGGTTACAGTGCCCAAAAATGTCTATAAAAATCAATATCAATCCCTATGAACTGAAAAAGGTCCTCAAACTTTCCACAAAAATTTTCTATCAGCAATAAAGAAGGGTAATGCAGCTTATAATTGTCACAAAATTCTATATGAAAATATTTAAGTGAATATAGACTGGCAGCAGGCAATCCCTCATACCATGACTTAGCATTATCCTCTAAGGTTTCCATGAACATCTTCATCAAACAATCCTTAGGAAACTGCAAGCCTAGCCTATGTATATGTATATGAAATTTAATCAAATGTATAGCAGCATTGTCATCTTTTACATCTTTGAACCTAGGCAGATTTGTTTGCCAATCTACTTTAGTGATCATATTTGTAAAACTAGGAACCTGAGCTCGATTCGTAGGGGCATACCTTATAGCAATTGAATCCATCTTGAGAACAATAAACGTACCAAGGCATCCTTTAGGCTACTGATTCTTCTGCCAGTGGAATCACCAATAAAACCTTGATTTCTGGATCTTGATGCCAGTGGAGTCTTTGAATCAGGTTGGAGTCATCAAGTGAATGATTTCATCCTTCCTGTGTTTGATCACTCTCCGCCATCAGAAATCAGATCTACAGTATGAACAATATTTCCCTGAGAATATTAACTTTCGATCGATCCTCAAAAACATCGCCAAAATGTTAGCACTCCTTAGTTTTCCCAAGGCTAAAAAAGGAAGCCAAGGAGGTAGCCTCAAACCAACTTTTGACTTGGTAGATAGTGCTACTAAATCAGAGAGGGCTCTCTCATAAAACAACCTTACAGTCAATGGAAGTGACTGGAGAATATGTGGATTTTATGCTAGGTATTTGGAACAGTAGGGTTTGATTTAGGGTTTGTTGGATAAAGAGCACTAGGTCTCAGAACTAGGTCAAGTGATCCTAAAGATCAGTTGCAGTCATAAATGGGGAAAGGTAGGTGAAATAAGTGGCCCAAAGTGAATTTTTCATTGTAGTATGGTGAGGAGGAAAGAGGAAGAAAAATGAGCATATAGGTATGAATTCATTTGCTTAGAAGAGGAAAAAAAACACTTATATGAAGATCTCAGACAAAATAGTGCATATGATCATGAAATTTACTTTAAAGCTTAAGAGATAATCACCAGAAGAGTATAGATGGATGATGTAAATACTTAATCATAAAATTCATAAAGAAAACTAGAGAAATACAGTGCCACAAACCACATCACAAGAATCCCATAAAAACAGCTGCAACTGTCTATTATATTTCTGCAAAAAAATCTAGTACACTAGTCCAAGAGATGAGATTCAAGAATCCAAACCTCTCTATGAGTTAATTCTAACTACATATAGATGAAAAACAACATTCCCCCTCTTAGTGGTCGAATCCTTCTTCCTAGGAACTAATTACACAATTTTCTCTAACCATTTCCAAAAACTAGGGAGGTTAGAAACCAATTCCCTTTTTACACTAAATGATTTGATTTGACTTTGAAAGCTTTAATTACAAAGAAATAAACTCTAACCATCACTATAATTCTTAATTACATCATGTAAAATCAATGTGGGACAAATTACATCTACCAAGGTCAACTTTTAACCATCAAAACACATAAACAGGCCTCCTCCACAGAAGCACAGTGAATGATTGCAGAAGCACAGTGAACTTTGGAAAGATGTTTTGATGACCTTGAAGTGGTTTTGAAATTTTCTAATGACCCAGGAAATTAGTTTAGGATGTATACTACACCCTAGTACCTTTAAGTCACCCAAAATCCTTCATTAAGACTCCTCGAAACGGATTTCAAAACAAGTACTCCATAAGTGCAGTGAGTCCTCTGAAACAGTGGCAAAAAGGAGGAAAATAGGCATTTTTTGGTGTTTTCTGAAAATTTATGAGCTATTAAGTGACCCCAAATATTTTCTAGCATGTAAAATTTGCAGATCTATCTCCACATGCTTTCCATTGTTCATTTTTAGCCTCTGAGAAAAAGCGTAGCGAGTACTTGTTGTGTTTTTGTAGGGTCAAATTTCTGCATTTTTTAATAAAAATAGGGATCAAAGATGGAGTGATATCCCTTCAAACATAAAAAATTTTACAAAAATGGGAGAGTTTTTTGTAGATAAGGTTCTTTTGAAGAAACATTGCTCTCATTTTTGTGAAATTCATTCCCATCTATTCATAATCCAAGTTTTAAATTGGTCACTAAAAACACAGCAAAAGTGCAACTGAAGTTTAGAGAGTGTTTTGGAGGCCTTCCCGGATGATGTTTTGGCTGCAAAGGGTATGGTTGGAAATCTTATGATGTATACTACACCATGGAGTCATCAAGTACTGCAAATACCTACTCCAAACCCTTTGAAAATTTCCTTGAAATCAAATTGTCCCAAAAGTGCAGCGAGTGGCCTAAAATAGTGGCAGCAAGGTGTAACCTTGATTAGGGATAGTAGTTGTTGAAGTTATGATCTCTGCTGACACTAGGAAGTCCATTCCTACTATGGTGGTATTTTTCCTCTTTAAATTAGTGGCAAATAGACTAGTCGTATAATAATGGTAACCCACCTCTTGTACTTTCTCACAAAACCCTAGGCAACCTACTTGTTCAAATGACCTCTTTATGAACTTTGAAGCATTCATATCTTGCATATGAGTTGGCTCATATATTGAGATATGTCCCTTATTGTTGTATTTATTATTTTCACTAGCCATGTTTTTGGCTTTTATTGACTTAAAATCCTATTTTGAGAGGAGAAAGGGTAGTGGTCTAGGGCTACAAAACAAGGGAAACAGAGCAACTAGTTTAGGGAGGGAAATGGAAGGGATAGGAGTTACGGAAAATTTGAGGGGTAGGTGTAGATTTCAGGGATACTTTGGAAGTGAAATTTCTTATAATGTGTGAGGGAAGAAGGGGAAAAAATGAAAAACATAGTGAAAACCCAAAAATGCAGCAAAAACGCAGTGATGGCTTGGGTTTTTGGGGAAAAATGATGGGATGAGGGAAATAGGTATGGGAACTGATTGGGGAGGGTTTAATAAGTGTATACAAGTGTATTTGGGTAGAAAAATATGGAACTTATCCTTGGAATGAAGCAAAGACCATTAAAACTTAAAAATGCAACAAAAACATAGCAGAAACCCTAAGAGAGGGGATTTAATCACTTTCAAAGGGAAAACATTGCATCAGAGGTTTGATGAAAGGTTTACTTACTTTTCCAAGAGTGTTTGAATCTTGTAGAGTTAGAAATGAGCCCTTTCTTTTCTCCCTTCAACCTTCAAAACAAAAACGCAGCAACCCTGCCAGAAATGCAACAGACTGACAAACTGAGGAATTGGTGATGGAATTCGAACTTCTGATGTTTGTGATGAGGCACAATGGTAGAGAGGAGCTCTTGGAGGAGGAAATGAAGTTTTTTAAATGCTTTATTTCTCCATTATAACTCAAAAATTCAATTTTAGCTTGATGAAAACATGACATCATGTGTACTTTTGAGAAAATGACAATTGACTGATTTGACATACATCATTATTTCTTCAAAAGGAAATGCCACTTTGATTTATTTTTTTCCATAATTTCTAACTCCCATTACGATGACCAAATGGATGACATGACTCCCTAAATATATATTCATGACTAATAATGATGACCATCAAATGTATATCCTAGACCATGACCTATATGATGACACATTAACTCTTTTGATGACCTAGGATAGGAAATGATGACATGATTATGATGAGTGATGGTGACCTTGAACAAGTGGAGAGAGTAGAAATGACCTAGACAGTAACCAATGACCATTTGATAATCAAGAGGTATCAAATTTTATTTGAAAATATAACAGTTTTACATAATGACCCATCAACCACATCGAAAGAGTACATTTGATCATTGGTGACTCACAGACACTAACAGTCACAAATTACATTGAATTTAGCCCTTGCCAATGTAATCCATCAACGCTCCTCGGGACATTCCCACGAGACCCACCTGTGATAGAGGATATCCCTCCAGCCACAGGAGCCCCAGTGTGCATGATGAGTTCATCAAACACCCATCAAGATTAGGAACCAGTTTCAGATACCAACAACAATGTTGTTCCTGATCCTGCATTCTCACCATATGTTATCAACCAAACACCCTTCTTATTCCCTCCACCTGGATTTATCTCACATAAGGTCATCGCAACACTCTCATTGCCCAATATGGCTCTGGTGATACTGGTATGGTATCTAACCCCTCAGACCATTTTGGCAAGCTCAGGTATCACCTATATGTGAATCATTCTTGTACCTCCTCCTCAGGATAACACCCCACAACAAGAAATTACTACCACGATACCAACTGGTGTCAGAAAATAGAATAAGTAAAAAGGAAAGAAGGTGGCAGCTTCAAAATATTCCTCCTCTATGGTACCTCCACCCTGTTCTTTGTGTGAAGTAGTTGGGCACCCCACCAATATGTGCGTTGAGTCAGACAAGCTAAAATTTGTCCTGCATGTCCTAAAAGCACTAACAAATCCTCCTCCCCCTGTTGGAAAAAATATCATGCCTACGTGTTATAAGGCATTATGTACCAATCATTCATGTGCCATGTGCGTGAAATACGGGCATTACTCTCATCATTGCCCTGAAATCCCTCAATATCCAGATATGTTAGGTGCACTCGCCCAAGCCAATATCGTGACCTCATAACTACCGAAATATGATGGGTCTAAAACCATTTTTATGTCACGAGGGAAGAAGCTTCTTGCTCATATCCCTCTTATGGTCCCTCAACCTCTAGCCATGCATGATGAAAACTAGAATCGGTGACACCCCAACATGCCTCCATGTGCGCTTTATGCAAAATATTAGACCATTTCTTAAACCAATGTCCTGAGTTACAGGAATTTAGGAGGTATTACCCTAACCTACACCCCAACCTGAGCAATAGAACCAAATGCAGACATTATAGCTATGGCATTTTTTCAGGGAACCATCTTACCCGGTGTTACCCGGACCTTGGCCTCAGGCAACTTTGTCAAAGTCACCCCAAACATGCACCCTATGAAATAAACCCAACCACTTGGTAGATCAACCTCGAGAATTGGGAAATATTACAATCGTCTTTCGCTTGTTGGTCCATATTTCACGACATAACCACGCTAGACATTCATGCCATCAATGTCACATCTTCTCTCAAGCACACCATACGCAGAACTATCAGTATCTTCCACATTTTCGAGTAGTGAGAGCATCACTGAGACAACCTCACATTGGGAACAGTCCTCATGTTGATACTAATATCCATATGTTTTTGACACCCAAGGTTTCCCCACCTCGTGACACCAACCAAGTGTCATTTTCTCACGCTATGGACGATATTGACACCCACACCATTTATAGTGTTAGCACTAATTTTGTGTGCAGTATTTGCACCAGTAACTCTCATAGTTCTGAGACATGTCATATGTTGCAAACATTTAGACAACTTAGGATTCAACACCAACCTCATCATGAGGAAGACATTTTACCCCTCCGACACCACCTAGGTTACAAGAACTTACTCTCACTCAATATCAACTTGCCATTATGGAAATTATACCACCACCTAATGCTGACGACATGTAGCATCACATACAATTCATTTCCTCATCTGTAGGAACCTTGATTCGTTTTGTTTGCTCATCATTTTTTGGTGTCGATACTTCTAAACCCACCACACCAATGGTACCATTACCAATAGTGCAGATCCATCCCATTTGCACATTGTCAACTTCGTTAGGTTCTACGACATCAACCACTGAATCATATTCTTACTTGTCAACCAGCACAGCTAGGCCTGAACTCCAACCTCAAGGCCCTGCATAACCCAATTCAACACTAGATAACATTTTCTCACTTAGATGAAGATATTATAGGAGCCATGACAGAACCCAAATGTCCATGGGATGCCATGCACCACCACTTGTACTTTCTACCTAAAAAATAATTTGTACCTACTGACTCACCTAGCCTTGATATTTGTGCCATAGAATCAAAATATTTCATGCCTTCACGACATGTAGATTGGTTTAAGAATCCCATCTTGACACTAGATGCATTCGAGGAAGGGAAAATGGAAAATATTTCACTTACCATTAATGTCAATATTTCATGAAAACTTGTCATAATTAAAGAGATCTCACTGGAGGTGGCTTTCTCTCAGGATGAGGTGGCCTCATACACTGCCCTGTTCCAAGAATATAGGTATATATTTGCATGGGCTTACTCTGAAATGCCAGGATTCAGCCCCACCATTATGGAACATCATATTGACACTTGGCCTAACACCCACCCTGTTAAGCAGAAACAATGTCAATTATACCCCTCTAAGGAAGAAGTGATCAAGTAGGAAATTGAGAAACTCCACAAAGTTGGTTTCATCTATCCTATCGCTTAGACATCTTGGTTTTTTAACCCTGTACCTATCATGAAAAAACAAGGAACCATACGAGTTTGAATTGATTTTGGAGAACTAAATAGAGCATGTCCCAAGGAAAATTACCCTACCCCATTCATCGACCAAGTTATCGATGCTTGTGTAGGTCATGAGGCCCTATCCTTCATGGACAGGTTCTTTGGGTATAATTAGATTCATATTTTCCAAACCGATCAGTATAAAACAACCTTCACAACTCCATGGGGAACATTTTCATATCGAGTGATGCCCTTTTGCCTTAAAAATGTTGGGGCCACATTCTAGTGAGCCATGAATTATATCTTCCATGATCTGGCTCATTTCATTCTCTCCTATTTGGACAACCTTACTGTATGATCCAAAAATCACGATGACCATTTGGAGGACCTTTATCTGTTGTTTTTCGACAATATAACCTACGCTTGAACCCTCTCAAGTGTGTCTTCTATGTTAACATAGGGTGACTACTAGGATTCATTATTTCCCAGCAAGGTATTAGAGTCAACCCTCGCAAAGTCCAATCCATCAAGGAAATTTCATCTTCAAAAATTTTAAAGCAACTCCAAAGCTTGCAGGGTAAGGACAACTTCTTACGTCACTTTGTTCCTGACTATGCCACCTGTGCATGCGAATTCTTGAGCCTACTTCATCAAGATATCCCTTTCCACTGGGATAAGGAGGCACATGACTCATTTGAAGCCCTAAAATACACATTGTCTCAGGCACCCTTGATTAGCCCTCCTAACCATAACAAGGACTACACTCTATACCTCTCACCATCTGAGGTAGCCATCGCTAGGGTACTGGTCCAAGAGAGTACATAATATATTACATCAGCAAGAACCCGTTTGGGCCTTCGTTGAAGTATGAGCCAGCCTAAAAAAAACCTTAGCCCTCATCAAATCTGTATAGAAGCTTCGACATTACATAATATTATGAACCACCATCGTAGTAGCAAATATGAACCCTGTGTGATACTTTCTCACTCATCGTATGATCAACCAAGAATACACTTGATGGGTCATTATTATGCAAGAATTTGATCTTCAGATTTCCTCCCCTAAGAGAAATAAGGCCCTTATCCTCATCGAGTTCATCACTGATCTCCCAACAGAGACCCAAGGATTCCCTGTTAATGATGCATTCCCCAACGAACATTTGTTCTTAATATCAACATATGACCCCTAGTATGGTGACATCCTCCTCTCTTTACAAACTTAGAAGTTCAAACCTTAGCTTACTCGTGGTGACAAGAAGTGCATATGCCACCAGGCCCCCCATAACCTCCTTATGGGGGGTTTCCTCTATTGACGACGCGTCGACACCATCCTCCACTGATTCCTCACTCACAAACAATTCGAGCATGTCTTAAATGATTGCTACAACAGGGATTTTGGCGACCACCTCTCAGGGATGGCCACCAGTTAGAAAGTTCTTTGTATCGGTTATTTCTGGCCCACCCTTTTCCATGACTATATCCAAGCAGTCAAGATATGTGAGAAGCTCCAAAGATACACTCATAAGGCATGAGCCCCACCATCTCCCCTACACCCGATCATTGTTGTCGACCCCTTCTACAAATGGGGCATAAACTTCATGACCTACAAACCCCATCCTCAGGAAACATAAGTACATTGTGGTTTTCATCGACTACTTCACCAAATGGGTTGAGGCCATGCCCATGTAAAATAACACTGCAAAAACTGTTGCACGTTTTTTCTTTAACCATGTCATAAGATGGTTTGGTTTTCCCAAGGATTCGGTATCCAATTAGGGAAAATATTTAGAGAACAAAATATTTCAAGAGTTATCCTAACACCTTGGTTTCTCCCACAGGTTTGCTTCCCCATACTACCCTCATTCCAATGGGCAAGTAGAATTTGTCAACAAAGTCCTCAAAAAAATGATGCAGCGTATGGTGAACAACCACAAAATCCGTTGGCACCATATGGTTTTTTCAGCCCTGCAGGTGTACCGCACGTCGATCAAAGCATCTACACATTTAACGCCCTTATAGTTAGTCTATGGGGTCGAAGTTGTCCTCCAAATTGAGTGAGATATCCCTACCTTGCACTTATACATCGAACTTCTCACCGACACTACACCTTTAGAACATAGGTTGGTACAACTAGAACATGTCGATGAAAGTCAACGAGAATCTCTCTAGCATAATGAAGCACACAAAAATTAGACGAAAACCACTTTTGACCACAATGTCACGCCCAGTCCTTTACTGGGGGGGAGTTAGTCCTTCGCTACGATGTTTCCAAAGAAGCGTTAAGACTAGGGAAATTCGAGACATTATGGAAGAGCCCTTACATTTTCAGACATCTCCTTCTCAAGGGGGCATACCTCTTAGCAAAGCCTGATGTGACTTCCCACAAAGATCCTGTCACTGGGCTCTATCTTAAAAAAATCCATCCATAACATTGCAATTAGCCCTAGAAAGAAAATTTATGCACCATGACTTATTTTTATGATGACCAATTCATTAGGGATACACTCAGAAACCTTTCTCTCATCGTGTGCCAAAGATGGATCATCTACTAACCAATCACCACGAGTTCATTGATGGTGCTTCTCTATGGTCGCAAAACCTTGCTACAACAACCTGGGCCATATACTCTCCTGACCACACACCATGTCTCACCAATGGACTGTGTATAGGGTTGGATACCAATAATAAAGCTAAGTATGACATCATCGTAGGCCTCTTGGTCGATGACTCCTGTCTAGGTATTAGTCACTAACATTTATTCCTTGATTCCCATCTTGTTGTATCACAGTTGAATAAAACCTTCAAAGTTCACGATCCATTCCTCTTTTGGAAATATCTACATGCACAAAGTTTTGCTCATGGTTTTTATCATATCACATTTATGCATATACCAAGAGATGAAAATCATATAGCTAACCACATAGCTAATTAAATCCTAGGCTGGAATTTATCACATATATATCTCCATCAAGAAACATGAAGCATCAACATAATATCCATCACATAAATGCAAGCATACATCACATGTATAGAAGCATGCACATCAAGACATATCATAAGAGCCGCAAAAAATAACATCTCGTATATGTATATATCAAAAAAATATATATGATTACAAAAAATATATACATCCATTGGATCAAGACCAAACAAAATAGGTCATAAAAATAGGGGAGCATCCTCATAATGGTTGTTTTCCTTGGTACATACAAAAACTCTATTTGGGGTTGTGCCCTTACACCCACTGCAAGAGGCCCCACTACTGCATCTGGTACTAGGAGGGGATGCGCAATCACTACCGCCATCACAAAGCGATGTCGGATGTCGTGCTCTATCACGTGCCAAAACAATCTCTAGGAGCTCCCTCCCCCCAACTAGCCAACCCCTCTTCATAAATCCCCCACAGTAGGGTGACTCCTCAACCCCATGCATTCTCTAAATCACTCAACTGAGCCTATGCCTAAGCCTCGATAGCCATTGCTCGAGCCTCTGCTACCTCGGCCTACTCCCGCAACTTTATTATCTCCGTTGAGGTAGATGAGCTACCTTCCTCTCTATAGGGACCACCAATATCTAGCTGACAGTGCTACGCCAGTCTCTCAAGCTCCTCCTGAACCTTGGCATCTCTTCGTCGCTATGGAACAGGAGTCGCACAACCAACACCCATGCGACGAGGATTGTTTCTTACCAAGTAGGCCAATGGTCATCCGCGAGATCCCACATCTAAAAGAAAACATACATGGTATTAACATCATCAAAAAATGCATCATATATATACATGTATAAAAGCACAATTGCAAAAATAACAAATCACATACCTACTGGCCCCCAAGAATCATGAGGAAGAAGCCCTATGTATCAATCACCCTAATGTCCACATCCCGATAGTGGTACTCTAGAATCATCTGAGGGTTGGATATGAACCAACCCTCAACAGTGGCATTCCAATAGCACCTCGTCGCACCACCACGAGCCTGCGACATCACTGGAGCCCACCGTCTAATCCGTGGATCTCTAGTAAGACCCGATGACACTGCTAAAATGGTCAGAGCATCACTACCCTCTCGTAAAAAATGCTGCACAAAATTCTCGCATAGCAGAAACTTTGTGTGACCTTGTCGCACCTATGTAATTTGGACAACCATACCCTTATACACAAGATCGGCCCAGTCAAAGAAGTGGTCAGCTTGTAGTCACTACAACACTGCAATCTGAGGCCTCGACACCTGGGGAGGGGCCACGGACCCAGCGACCCATACAATTGTTGGCAGGATCCCCCAAGGGCAATTTTGGGGCTTAGAGGACAGATTTTGGTCCAATTTTGTAATTCCAATATAAAGGCTCTGCATTTTGTGGGCATGGAGAACATAGTTGTTAAAGAGTCATAGGGTTGTCTGCCCTTATTTTGATAATGTAATGTCGAATGTAGAAGATCTACCCATGGTCCGCGGACCATGGGATTGTATAAATAGAGCGAAGCTCTAAGTAGAATGAATAATCGAAACATGGATTAAGATCAATGAAGATGTATGCGAGATAGCTCTTAAGTGTAAGTCTAAGTTTTTGGTCGTAGCATAGGTAGAAGCTTAGTAGCTCAGTGTGCAGAGGCCTAGTAGTCCGTAGCTAAGTGCGCAGGGTGAGTCGAGTCTGTAATAATCTGGAAGTATTAATAAAGAGAAGTATTCTATCATTTCTGCGTCTTTATTTCTTGTTTATGCATCTGTTATATTAGGTATGAATTTCACTTCTAATGCTTATATGATGCAAGAATGTGTATAACTATATTTTTAAGCGAATGCTAGTAAGAACATATGTTTTCGCGAGGCTAACTAAGATATATTAATAAGATAAGTAAGATACTTAGTGTAGTTTAGGAGATATCACAACTCACTGCCTCAGCAGTGCAAAAGGACTTCAGCCCTTGGTTAGGGTTGCGCAAAAGTCAATGGTAATACTTCACGAAGGTATTGAAGGATAGAGCAGAGAGCGAAGCAACCTGTGTGAAGGCAGGTATAGTTGGAATAAACCGACATCACAACCATATCAAGGGTGCGGAAACTTGGTTCCATCATCCCCCCATATTCCTTCGGGTGAGACTTCAGTCCACGCTCCGCGGGCTAATGCCGAAAGGGCCAGTAGTGTAGGGATTTGTTTGGCTAAGTAATGTTGAACCTGGGTCAGGCCCCTTCAAGCCAACAAATGGTTCCATTGCCGAGATCGGAATCTACATAAGAGATGTGTGATGTCGTATCATTGGAATCCAACTAAGAAAGAAATCGAAGGTTGGTTGGACAAAAGAATTCAAGAGTTCACGGTGCAGGAAAACAGAAACCCACGACTGTCAAAAGAATAGTGCTTAGATAGCTACCTATACATAAATATCCATGAAATATTTTTCGCGTCCTTCCCTACTGAGCTATACGAGTGGATCGCCAAGTTAGAAGATAGCCAAGGAAGGTGGAAACTTGACGGCCCTATTGTGTGGACCCCAAAGCTAGTGTGAATATTGGAAGCATCGGAGGATAAGATCGCACACTCCATCGATCATTGGCTCGATCATATTATAGGAGGATTTGTTATTGAGTTCACAGTCGAAACCTCAGTCAGCTACAGTGAGGCAGAGCGACGCTTTTTCAAAGGACCACGAGGTAAGTACATAAAATCTTTGAATACTTAGATTAAAATGTTGTTGTGTGAAAAGTGGGTTATACAGTTACCTTGATGTTCAAGTTTATGCGAAGCGGAAGAATTTATAGAAACGAAGGAAATAAGGGTCCAGAGAATAGCCCCTTTATTTCACCTCCGCGAGGGGACGAGGAAGGGATCACGAAGGTCTCTCCATGAAGTGCTATTCATTTGATAAGACAAGGAATTCCATGAATACCAGCTCCGCCCACACCACCACTAGCTTCACCTCCATCACCTCCAACTTCACCCGTACCACCGCGATTTAGTATGCCGAACATAGTGAAGTTTCCTTTGTTCAAAGGCTTGGGAAATGAGGATCTGGACCAATTCTGGTTCGTAGTGAAGGCTATATGGGAAGCTCAAGGTGTTATAGATGACCATATAAAGAAAGCAACACTGGTTAGTGCCCTACAGGATCGCGCGCTGACCTGGTATATTAATTACTCCAACAACAACCCGAATGCGAGAGTAGCGAACATCGAAGCAGCACTGAATAGGGAATTTAGCAGGCCTAAATATGAAGCGCAGTTGGTTGTCGGGTTCAAAGAGATCATGATGCTACCAGGTGATATGCCTTGGGAGTTAGATCAGAGGCTGAAATGTATGATCCGTGAAGCCAACATGAATTTGATAGATGGAAACCATTGCAAGTGGTTTGTGGCTTCGCTACTACCACATTTAAGAAGTGCGTTGTCACAACAGAAGATAAAAACTCGGGCAAAGGCCCTGAAGATTTCCATGAGACTACATGAGACCCTGATGCAAGATCCTAATCTAGGAGTTCAACAGATCGATGCGCAATGGAAGAATCTATGCCTTGAGATGCAAAGCTTGAAGCAGGATAGGATGGTTCGACCAGAAGTGCGCAAAGATGTATGGTGCGTGAAATGCAAGAGTCGAAGTCATGACAAAGACCATTGCCCGGCCTTTACAAATTACCTTGCAGGAGGAGAACCGATGCCTCTAAGGCCAGAATCTCAAGTAGGACCTAGCGCGGCACTTGCTTTGTGGTGCGTTATCTGCCAAGTAGCCAAAAAGCATGCCACGGATAACTGCCACTTGTTACAGAAATATACGCAAACTCCACAATAGTTGTTCTGCAACTTTTGTAGATTGGTGGGACATGACCAATGTACTTGTAGGAGTTATGAATTGATGATGGATATAACTCCCACCTACAGGGTTTAGGCTAAAATGCGGCCCCTTTACTAGAATGCAGGGATGGCACAGACAATATTTCAGGGGCGTGGACGAGGCCGAGGCAGAGGAGGACCTGGTAGAGGTCGCGAACAATTGATTTGATACAATTGCAGAGGACCAGGACATTATGCCTACGATTGCACTAATCCAATGCATTCGTCGTGCAAGTATTGCATCTATTTGATCATGAGACAGAAGATTGTCCTACGCTAATAGCTTGGATACGCAACAAAGGAGCACTACCACCTCCCCCAACTCAGAACCTATAGATGATGAGGTCTTAGCTGCACGAGGAAGATATGAATGTAAATACAGTGCTCCAAAGTGGAATCGCGATGGGAGAGGACAAGGGAAAACATCCAGAAGATAGTACCTGGGTTCGCAAAGCCCCAGCGAAAGAAGCTGAGTTCGATTTGGAGCGTGCTTGCGAAGCATTCATGGAATCTAAGAAGAGCTTCGCTGAGGCCTCTACTTCAAGAATCAAAGATAAACCAGAACCAAAGATGGACCCCTCTATGCTCACTACTTTCCTGGAAACTTGTATGAAGTTACTGTGTGACAGTAAGGCTATGAAAGGGTTACAACAAGTTATCAATAGATGTGTTGGGATCACGCCAGGTGAACTGTGCGTAGTCCGAAAGATAGGAAAGCATAAGCCAAGGATGGGGCGTGAAATGAGACTCACTGTGTAGATCAGAGAATACGAGATGGATCAAGCCATTCTGGATTTTGGATCAGATGCGAATGTTCTACCAAAACAGACATGGGATTGAATGGGAAGACCTGAGTTGCAATGGTCTTCTATTCAGCTGAGAATGGTGAACTAGTAGAAAATTATACCCATGAGGAGATTGCAGGGAGTAACCATGGATATTGAGGGAGCGAGCACGCTAGAACATTTTGAAGTAATAGAGATTGTTGATGACAGCAATCCCTACCCAGCGCTCCTGGGAATTGACTGGGCCACAGATATGAACAGGGTAATCAATCTGAAGAAGCGGAAGATGATATTTGAGAAGAAGTCACTACACGTAATAATACCCCTATATACTGCTGAGGGATCGTGCTATACAGAACCAGTCCGTGACTATGAGAGTGATGATGATCTGGACTGCATCTACAAGATAATATCATGAGACCAATACTGGGTGTATGTTGGGTCCCTATAATACTAGTGATTACCCCATTAGTATTGTAGTTATACCCCTTATTAATATTGTTGTGCCCCTATTGCCCCCATATTGTTATTACTGTGCCCCATAGAATCCCTCTATTGTTATTTTTGTGGCTTTATATTATTATTGTTAGGTCGGCTAGATTATATTGTGACTCCTTAGACTCCTATATATAGAAAGGAGGTTTTGTCATTTGTATCATCGAAGAATTGTTAATTTATGTAATGTAAAGGAGGTTTCCCCCTCGAAGAGGCTGAGTTCTAAGGCGTTGATCTATCTTTTCTATCTTTTCTTGAGCTGGTTTCATAACATTTGGTATCAGAGCTTTGGATTCTAGGGTTTCGTTGCTCCAAACAGGTCATCGTGGCATTTTCACTATAACTTTTTCCTGTGATGTTTCATAAGTTGCCAAAAAAACCCATTTGAGAAGAAATCGCGCTGAACCTTGGGCCAGAATTTCAGAACTTTTCGTGCTATATTTGTGGAGATATGATCTGAGGAAGTTCCATTATTTAAAAAAGGAGCAAAGAGGTGTAATTGCACAATTATGTTCGCTAGATGTTTCCACATCGGAATCATCTATTTCTCCAAATCTCCAAAAAGTCTTGGATAATCATTCCAAGGTATTTGAGACTCCCAAAGGTCTCCCACCTATGCGTGATCATGATCATGCTATTCATCTGATTCCAGGAAGTGTTCCTCCAAACATCAGGCCATACAGATATCCCTATGTCCAAAAGAGTGAAATTGAACGTATGGTTGCAGAAATGCTAGAGGCTGGTATAATTCAACCGAGTCAAAGTTCTTTCTCTTCTCCAATAGTATTGGTGCACAAGAAGGATGGATCATGGCGCATGTGTCCCGATTATAGGGAGCTCAACAAGCTCACTATTAAAGATAAGTTCCCCATTCCTGTCATTGATGAATTACTGGATGAATTGCATGGATCAATTTACTTCACCAAGTTGGATCTTCATTCAAGATATCATCAAATCAGAATGAAGACTGAAGACATTCTGAAAACAGCATTTAGAACTCATGAGGGTCATTATGAATTTTTGGTCATGCCTTTTGGCCTTACCAATGCACCTTCAACATTTCAAGGTTTGATGAATTCAATTTTCAAACCATTCCTTAGAAAATTTGTGTTAGTATTTTTTGATGATATACTAATCTACAGCAAGTCTTGGAAGGATCATGTTGAACATGTTGACAGGGTGCTACAACTATTGGAGGAGAAACAATTATATGCAAAAATATCCAAATGTTTCCTTGGAGTCCAGGAGGTGGAATATCTGGGTCATATTGTATCTCATGAAGGAGTTAAGGTAGACCCTAGAAAAATTAAAGCCATTAAGGAATGGAAAATCCCGACATCCATAAAGCATCTACAAGCATTTCTTGGGTTGACAGGGTATTATCGCAAGTTTGTTAAGAATTATGGGAGAATAGCAGCACCTCTAACAACATTATTGAAGAAAGATGCATTTTCATGTACTCCGGAAGCAACAAAGGCCTTTGAACATCTTAAAGAGGCAATGTGCCGAGCACCGGTCTTAGCTACACTGGACTTCACAAAAACCTTTATTGTGGAATGTGATGCTTCAGGAAATGGAATTGGTGCTGTTCTAATGCAAGATGAAAGACCCATTGCTTTTGAAAGTCGTCCAATCAAGGGAAAGTTTTTAAGCAAAGCTATTTATGAGAAGGAAATGTTGGCAATACTCCATGCACTTAAGAAATGGCGACCCTACCTAATGGGAAGACACTTCAAGGTAAAAACGGATCATGATAGCCTTAAATACTTTTTAGAACAAATATTATCCTCTGAAGAGCAACAAAAGTGGGTCACAAAGATGTTGGGTTATGACTTTGAAATCATCTACAAAAAAGGGAAGCAAAATGTGGTGGCAGATGCACTCTCAAGAAAGGATGAGGATGTGGAATCATTGTTGTGCGCCATTTCTATTATCCAACCAGATTGGATAAACGAAGCAAGGGAGGAATGGAAGAATGACGAAGAAGTGTGGGCACTTATTCGAAAGTTACAACAAGATTCCATTACGTCTGATACATTTAGCTGGCAAAATGATTCGTTATGGTACAAAGATCGCTTATACCTCTGTAAGAATTCCCAACTAAAACAAAATATTCTTATGGAATTGCACACTTCTCCCTTAGGAGGGCACTCAAGATTTTTAAAAACTTACCACAGGGTTAAGAAGGAATTTTCTTGGGATGGCCTTAAATCAGATATTCAAAAGTTTGTGGCAGAATGTTTGGTTTGCCAACAAAATAAAGTTGAAACAATTAAGACATCGGGTCTATTACAACCTTTATCCATTCCAAGCCAACGTTGGGAGGAGGTTTCAATGGATTTTATCACAGGTTTACCCAAGTCTGAGGGAAAAAGTGTCATCATGGTGGTAGTTGACAGACTTACCAAGTATGCACACTTTTGTGCATTATCACATCCATTTAAAGCCAGTACAGTTTCTACTGCATTTATGGAAACAATTCAAAAGCTACATGGAAACCCAAAGATTATTGTAAGTGACAGAGATCCCATTTTCACTGGAAATTTTTGGACAGAATAATATTCTTGTCTTGGTACTCAGTTAGCTCATAGCTCATCTTATCATCCTCAATCTGATGGGAAAACTGAGATAGTAAACAAATGTTTGGAAGGATATCTTCGTTGCTTTGTATCTGATAAACAGACATAATGGGTCAATGGTTGCCTCTGGCTGAATGGTGGTATAACACTTCCTTCCATACAGCAACAAAAATGACCCCATTTATGGCACTTTATGAGTATCAACCACCATCCATCACATCATATTTAAGAGAAAATTCTAAGGTTCAGGCAGTGGAACATCACATCAAATATCAACAACAAGTCCTCCAACTCTTAAAGGATAACCTCATGTTGGCACAGAATAGAATGAAACAATAGGCAGATCAACATCGCAGTGAAAGAAGTTTTGATGTAGGTGATTGGGTATTCCTACGGCTACAACCATATAAGCAAATGTCCCTAAAGCAAGCTAAGAAGGATAATAAATTATCACCAAAGTATTATGGTCCATACAAGGTGTTGCAAAAGATTGGTACTATGGCATACAAATTGGAGCTTCCTGCAGCTTCTCGATTGCACCCAGTTTTCCATGTTTCATGTTTAAAGAAGGTTATAGGCGACAAGCTCCCAGTTCAAACAATATTGCCAAAACTTGACGAGGAAGGAAAAATTATATTGGAACCGGAAGCAGTCACAGAAACAAGAACTCGACAGCTACGAAATCGATCAATTTCAGAGTATCTTATCAAGTGGAAGAACTTATCCGCTGAAGATTCCACATGGGAGGATGAGACTTTTATGCAGAAGTATCCAGAACTACTCAAGCGTTGAGGACAACACTTTTTTGAAGGAGAGGGGCATGTTGGGTCCCTATAATACTAGTGATTACCCCATTACTATTGTAGTTATACCCCTTATTAGTATTGTTGTGCCCCTATTGCCCCCATATTGTTATTACTGTGCCCCATAGAATCCCTCTATTTTTATTTTTGTGGCTTTATATTATTATTGTTAGGTCGGCTGGATTATATTGTGACTCCTTAGACTCCTATATATAGAAAGGAGGTTTTGTCATTTGTATCATCGAAGAATTGTTCATTTATGTAATGTAAAGGAGGTTTCCCCCTCGAAGAGGCTAAATTCTAAGGCGTTGATCTATCTTTTCTATCTTTTCTTGAGCTAGTTTCATAACAGTGTATCCCACCATGGATGGGAAGCTTACATGGGAGCGCGAGAGTTCCTGCACTTTGGATTCCTATGAAGAAGTAGAACGATGGTAGAATCAGTTACATGAAGTAACTACATTGAATTGTAATATGGTGACCCAATCACTATGCTACGTGTCATCAGAAGAAAGGAATCTTCCTACTTATGATGGACTAAACGATGTAGATACCTTTTTAAATGCATTTTAAAGGGAGGTGCCAGAAAAGCAATGCTTCCAAGCCTTGGACTGGGTACTACGTGCTACGCCCGCAAGATGGTGGTGTATGCACAAAGGAAGCTTTGATAATTGGCATGAATGTAAGAGAATGATGCGAGTATGATTTGGGAAGCCTAAGATGCAACTGATAGATAAGTATGATGGGCAAAATGATCTGTGCACCTAGATGCAGGTCTATGATGAAAATCACCAACCTAAGCAGATGCACATGTACTCCACGCTAAAATACCTGGACAATAAGCCTGTGTTGGGGGGGTGAATTTGAAAATGGATTTTATTGTTCCAAGAGTACGATTTTGAAGTTTTCATGAAGCCTGGATGATTGAACACGGGACCAGATCACTTGTCGCACATCAAGACAGGGGAGGAACCTACTAGTTTGGAGGAAGGATTACCTAACGCATAGCTCTTTGTTGTGCACGTAGCGGATGGACATTTCGAAGATATAATACACTTTCTAACAACTGGAACTGCGCCGGAAGGATACCCTATCCAGCAAAAGAAGGAATTAGTGGTGTGCGCGGCAGACTTCTCTGTCATTTTTGGGCATCTATGCAAGATGGGGAATGATGAACTACTGTGAAGGTATGTACCTAAGTTTGAACTAAGTAGCATCCTCGCGAACACTCATGGGGGCGTCGCGGGAGGACATTATGCAGGAAGAGCAACTACATAGAAGATTCTACGCACAGGGTTGTGGTGGATAAACCTTCATCATGATTCAAAAGCATATTGCAAGGCATGTGATGTATGTCAAAGAACAGGCAGGCCATCGCAGAGGGATGAAATTCCTTTGAATCCAAAAATTGCATTGAAACGTTTTGAAAAGTGGGCAATAGATTTTGTAGGACCCATTAAACCAAAAGGAAAGATAGGTGCGAGGTATATTATCACTACGACAGAGTATCTGACTCATTGGGCAGAAGCACAGCTGGTGAAGGATTGCACGGGTGCGACTATCACGAAGTTTCTATTTGAACATGTACTGACGTGATTTGGATGTTCGAAGATCTTGATGAGTGATTGTGGTACACACTTCCTGAACAAGACGATCAGCGCACTAATGGAGGAATTTCAGGTGTATCACCAGAAGAGCACAACTTATCACCCACATGCTAACAGGACAGTGGAGGCATTCAACAAAGTGCTTGAAAATGTGTTGACCAAGGTATGCAATGTGCAGCAAAGTGATTGGGACCTATGCATACCTGCAATGTTATGGGCTTATTAAACAACATGCAAGAAACTGACAAGATAGACACCTTTTAGGCTTATCTATGGAGTGGAATCCATGATGCCTATGGAATACATCGTGCCTAGTCTACGCATAGTAGCGCTCACAGGTATGATGGAGCCTGGAGCCCTAGAGGAGAGGCTCGCGCAGCTGGATGAGCTCGAAGAAGAACGATTTTGGGCTAGATTTCACCAGTAGGTCCAAAAACGGCGTGAAAAGGCATGGCACGACCAACACATCAAGCTGCGCACATTCAAGATAAATGATCTGGTGTTGTTTTATGATAGTAAGTTTGATAAATTTCGAGGGAAGTTCAGGATGCACTAGTTAGGGTTGTATATTATTAAGGAGATTTTCGACAGAGGCGCGGAACAACTGGTCAAGTTAAATGGAGAACCCTTCCCAGGAAAGGTGAATGGTATTCGCTTGAAGCCATACACCAGTGATCCGATGATGTGACTATATGGATGTAGCACAGTCTTAGCACTCCAGACAACTAAAAGGAGGTGTGGGACTATAAACTACTATGCCTGGGAACTGTACGATGTCAGGACTGTGCACAATAGTGAAGTGTCACAGGGTCTGCCACAGTGCGAAAATAGTTGCACCGGTGCACAGGTCTATCAAAAAGTGACCGTTAAATCACTATTCATGATTTGATGCTTGGTTTGAGGCCAAATGGAGCAGGCGACAAGCATTTAAGGTGAACTTTATGGGCTATATTCTTGAAAATATTCCGCCAATCTAGCATTAATGGACCGAATGTGGGGGGAACGGTCAAATTCAAATTCAAAAGGTGTTATAAATTACAAGTGGTTGTCTAACAAACAGCACTTGGAAATTTGAGAACTAAGTTGTTGCGCACTCAAGTATTCATGAACTAAGACTTATTCAAGACCTTGAAAGCGAATTCGTTGTTTGAGCAACTACCAGAGACACTGAAAGAACAGTGGAGTAGCGCTATTTCAACACCCAAAGAAGCCATGGACACAGGAGTAGTGACAGCTAAGGAAGCCGTGCAGGAAATTGCAGAAGTAGAATCCCCAGAGAGCACCGAAATGATAGTTGAGGTCCCTAAATCACCCTGCACACCGAGACCTAAGAAGGAAAAGCAATCTATGATCCCAGTGCACATCTCCCCAAGAAATCCACAGAGGACCAAGCTCACATTGTAGGAAAAGGGGAAGGTCATTAATCTAGAGGTCGATGAAGAGGAGTCTAAAGAAATCCTGGTGGATAAGGAGGGCGAGGATGTAGAGATGGAAGTTAAAACCCAGGGTACGAACCCTATTACCCGGTTACATGAATATGTTCCTCTGTGAAAGGGTAAAATTAAGGTGTCGAAGGATATAGATGAGAGCAAGAGCTCTCTACAAACTCTGCTACTCCCAGATGATATTGTTTTTGAGGGAGCGCACTTGGGGCAGGTTCTCGTGTTGAAGTTTGAATATTGGGACCTCATAGACCATGAGAAGTTCCCATATTTAATGACTGTGAAGCTAATTTGCCAAAAGATGGACACGATGGCTGGAATGATTGAATTGGAGCCACGCAAATGGCTCAGAGGTGTCAAAAAGGCAGGGTTTCTAAACCTGCTCTGGGTGTCGCATTACCACCGCACCCCAGTGACTGTTTTTGTCGTCAAGCAGATGCTCTGCTTGGTGCATGATGGGTGCTTGTGGTTGGAGGAGCCCATCCCCATCACAAACCATCTAATTCACCAGATTACATGGCCACCTTGATTAAGGGAGGATTCAGAGGTAAAAGGTGGCGAGTTGGCCCTCTCGGAGGCAATGAAAAAGAAGTTTAAGTTGGAGAAGAAGAAGCGAGGGTATGCCATATCCAGCATCAACAACCCTACAGTCAAGGTCAAGACACAAATATTGGTAGGGAAGGTGATGCGGAAGTGCCACGCAGATGAGGTGCCCGCACCAGTGGTTGCACTAGTGGTGCAATTCGCAAAAGGAATCCAGTTCAACTGGGAAAACTACCTATGTGGTGACTTCCTTGTGAACTATCGCAAGGCATAGGAGTAGTGCAAAAAATTTCATTATGCATGGCTCATGTTGTCGATTGTACTGGTGGCATGGGAGTTTCCCGAAGATAGCCGGTTCCCTTCAGTCACATCAGACCTTCCAGAGGCAGCGAAGTATGCTTCACTGTGGGTGACTAGGGATGCACATAGGATAAAGGAGAGCAAGATATTTTGGATACTAATGGAGATGAATATCTGAATGGGGATCAATCGCAAGCCGCAGATATTGACCATAGTCTACAAAAGTTTGCAGAGCTTTGGAGAGTTCAAATAATATTTCCACCATGTCTTCATCAAGGCATGGAAGGACCCTACGAAGATGTGGCATGATTTACTGTATTTGGTGACTTATGATGTGATATTTGCAGTCCTTGAGTCTTGGCCACCAGAGTGGCACGCTCCAGCTGGCTTCGCGGTGGAAAAAGAGAAATTCATCATGCAGCGCAAGAAGAAAGAGACAAAAATTCAAATGGCATAGCTAGCGGATAAGTGCAGGAAAGAAGAAGCAGTGGCTAAGGCCCAAGCAACGTGTGACGCTGCGAAGTTGGCGGAGTAGCAGAAAACAGCAGAAGAAGAGAGCAAAGGACAGAAGTCACCTTCGCCCAAACCAGAGATAGACACAGAACAAGGTGGCGCAGACCCATAAACAACATCCACCCAACTCAAGCGTCCACGACCACGAGAGCAGACAATGCGGCAAAAGAAGACAAAGGAATCAAAGACTTCTTTCGACCCAATCACCCTCACTGAGGGGGATTTGCATGATATCGGTGAAACGGTGAGGGATGTCACTGCAGAGGCCCTCCAGTAGTTTGAGGAACAACAAAAATTTGTATTGGGGGCTCTCAGGATAGAGTTATGGGAGTTGTAGTTACGCATTCCAAAGGCTAGCATAGTGTCCACCAGTCTTGCGATCGGCACTTTGGCTACCGAGGAAATGTTGCGCACAAGGGTGACCAACATGATAGTGCTACTAGATGGGGCACTTACTATAGAGAAGGAGGCCGGCAAGGCCACGGTCAATAGTTTGAAAGGGGTCAGATTAAATATGGTCGTGCTCCCTCTGGAGACACTCTACCTCTTACAGGATGGAGTCACCACAGAACTTCGAGCAAGGGAGAGTCATGCACTGCAGGTGATGAGAGAGCAGTGCATCAACATTGAATAGTTGGGCCTGTAGTGCAATGAGGTAGTCGAGAAGAATCAGTAGATTATGCAAGTGATAGACGAAGCTTGTCGAATGCTCTTGCAGTTGGACATTCAGGCAGAAGAACTGGTGGAGGCATGCATCTGCAAATTGGCCAACAAGGGTGCGCAACGCTAAAGAAGAGATGGCCAGGGTTTAGCTGCAGCTGAACTTGCATATCACGAACTGTAGTTGAAGGCTTAGCCTTCAACTCAATCGGAAATCAGGGAATAGCAAACCACTGCTATTACAGCAGCAACAGCGGCTGTTAACAGCACAGTGGCAAACTGCATTCAGTGGTTTGAGCAGTCATTCGAGGTCCTAACCACCCTGTAGGAGGACCTGAATGTAGAGCGCCTAGAGATAGAGGTGCACAAGCTACAACAAAAGTATGACGAAGTAAAGGGACCGCACAAATAGTTTCCTTTACATAGAGGCTTGCAAGGATGCAGCAGGAAAAGGCGCTCAAGGAACAGGTGGATGCCGCTCGGCATAAGGAAGCAGTCTTAAAATCACACCTACATCCATGGATTAATGAAGCTTATACAATTACATCCTCCATTGAAGAAAATCTCACACAACTGCAAGCAACTCAGTAGAGGATTTAGGGGAGCAGTTCAATAGCAGCAATCACCGACCAGTGTGTGGAAGAAGTCCAGCAGGCAGCCGCTCAGTGTGCTACTGAAGTTGCAGGGATTCAAACAGAGTTGGGAGGTCTTCGCGCTAAGATCTCCACACCTACAGAGTGACACGAGGGTAAGTCACGATGTTTTTGTTTGGGGCCTATTGGGCGCGGGATCCCCTAAGGGCAGTTTTGGGGTTTAGAACCCAGATTTTGGTCCAATTTTGTAATTCCAATGTAAAGACTCCACATTTGTGCATGCGGAGCGCATAGTTGTTAAAGAGTCATAGGGTTGTGCGCCCTTATTTTTGATAATGTAATGTTGGCTGTAGAAGATCTACCCATGGTCTGCAGTCGACTGTAGAAGATCTACCCATGGTCTACAGTCGGTTGTAGAAGATCTACCCATGGTCCGCAAACCATGGGATTGTATAAATAGAGCTAAGCTCTAAGTAGAAGGAATAATCAAACATGGATTAAGATCAATGAAGATGTATGCGAGATAGATTTTAAGTGTAAGTCTAAGTTTTGGGTCGTAGCATAGGTAGAGGCTCTGCAGCTGAGTGCGCAGAGGCCTAACAGTCCGCAACTGAGTGTGCGGACCCCTGCAGCTGAGTGCGCAAGGTGAGTTGAGTCTGTAATCATCTGGAAGTATTAATAAAGAGAATTATTCTATCATTTCTGCATCTTTATTTCCTTTTTATGCATCTGTTATATTGGGTATGACTTCCACTTCTAATGCTTATATGATGAGCGAATGGGTATAACTGTATTGGTTTAGCGAACACCAGTAATAACATTTGTTTTGGCGAGGCTAACTAAGATCTGTTAATAAGATAAGTAAGATACTTAGCGTAGTTTAGGGGATATTGCAGCTCACTACCTTAGCAGCGTGAAAGGACTTCAGCCCCTGGTTAGGTTTGCGCAAAAGCCAATGGTAACACTTCGCGAAGGTACTGAAGGATAGAGTAGAGAGCGAAGAAACCTGCGTGAAGGTAGGTATAGTTGGAATAAACCGACATCACAACCATCTCAAGGTCGTGGAAACTTGGTTCCAGCATCCCCCCATACTGCTTCGAGTGAGACTTCAATCCGCACTCCTCGGGCTGATGTCGAAAGGTCCAGTAGTGTATGGATTTTTTTGGATAACTAACGTTGAACCTAGGTCAGTCCCCCTCAATCCAACAACAAACATCGCCAGCATAGCTTACTCGATGAGATCTATGATGGAAGCATCGCGGATACACCCCTCATCAATAGGGTTGGGACCACAGTGGCCCTCTTCCCACACATGAATGTTTACCTTCCCACTTGGCAGGGGAACCTGTAAGGCCTCCCCACAAGGCACCAACCCAATAACAAATTATGCATATACCTTAGCAAAAATAGGTAGATTAGCTCATCTCATGATGAATATCTAATGATCCACATCCCAACATCGGATCAGGAACCGCAAGAATGCATCATGCAACCTTAGAATAGGGTTCTGAAGAAACTTTAGCAACCCCCAACCTGCTAAATTCCTACTAACAACAGCATCCCCTGCAATCACTATGAATAGAGGCTCTCAGTCGTGCTCTCTCCATAGCATGCCCATCCTGCCATCAAGGATGTCAAAAGTTATTAAAAAAAAAAAAAACTGCCTCACAAGCTGCCAAAAATCACTTTCACACATTCGTGCATTTATACCACTAATCGGCACGTGGGTTTCATGTGTGTTTCTCGAACAGACATGTGGACCACGAGTCTATCAAACCATTAGTTGCAACGACACTAGATATCGAGTTGTGCATCTTCTCATTGAGTAGGTGTTCCATCTCCATGCCTGCTTTAATTACATGCACGCATAAAACATGACCTTAGATGCCTTGGCCACGGGGTTGTCCAACCAAAGACCCCACATATTTTGTCCCCTAAGCCACATTGTCATCACGGCTAACCATTCGACACTTGTGGAGGATCCATGGGTATCCCTAAGAAACCCGCAAAGACCACATGACTCAAACTCAATCACCCACATGGTAAAAAAAATTACCCTAAAAAAGGTCATACATGTCACCCCTATAAATCCTACCTAATCTAATCTACCAAAATGATAAATTTAGGTTTTTGTGTCCTAACCTATCTATCATTTTGCACTACTGGAGTACACAGACTGACCGCAATGGCAAAAAATAGGTCTTGGAACAGCTCTTACCTCCCAAAATAACAAGTACAAATGAGGTGGCATATGGCCCACTTTTCCCTATATATATCCCTCTTTGTCATCTTTAGAAGCCTAGTACAAGAGCTCATGACCTCCATTTTCAAAACCATGAGAGACACAAGGATCAATACCAAATCATCTTCATCGTGGCACCCTTCATTCTATTTCAACCTGTTGAAGGTGCTAGAAATATGTCAACCAATGCGTATCCCTAATGTGAAGTCCTAATTAGACCTCACACCATTTGGAATAGGAGCCCCATCCAGAGTATTGGCCTAGTTCCCATGTATTCATATATATTTACCTTGGATATAATTATCAACAAGAGATAGGAGTGCAAATGTGCCTTCGAAAAGCAAGGGGGTGTGCCTGGTGAGTGCTCGGTCGTATGTGTGTAAAAGTTCTTTTACTACAAAGGGGGAAGAGAAGTGAGCCTTTAAGAGAGAGCTAACAATACCACCCTAGTAGAAACACACATAAATAAGAATAATCTGCTCAATGATCATTACAACCAATACAACAAGAAATGTATGTCTAATATCCAGCGGAATAGTCCATGAGAATGCAAAAACAATAATAACCATTACAACACATTCTCAATATGATAAGTACCAAAATAACCTAAACAGTTCAACTACTTTAGCATAGATGAAAGCAAACATTCATAGAAAAGTCCTACAAATATTGATAATCCATGCATGAAGAACATGTTTTCCATAAGGCTTATGATATTAAGTAAATGTTCCAAGACACATGTATACAATGAACACCACTAACTCCAATAGTGGAGCATTGGAGCCACTCCTTGCTCCTCAAAAGAACTAGATGGTATCACTAATGCATTGTGGGAGGAGCCAAGGTGAAAAAGTCCTTTGCTCATACAATGAGGGTGTATATATAACCAATGAGGTGATGCTTCACCTTCCTTGTGACTTTTCAACTTTTACATGACTCTTCATATTCTGAATGTTTCCTTTGGAATTTTTATTTTTATGGAAAAACCTGTGAACAGTTTAGAAACCAATGTTTCGGACTAGCTTAGTGAGTCCATCATCAGGGCAATGATATTTGTATTTTGAAAATTAGTGGAATATGTGTTTAAATTGGAATTCCAATTTACAATACATTTTGAACAGATAATTACATGATCCACAATAATGATGTGGCATATGACAACTCGTGACCAGACATGATGTGACATTGATGACATGGATTGCATGATGATATGGCAGTGCCAAGTTGTCCTTTTTCTTCTTCTTCCTATCCATGTTCAATAAGACATGTATAAAATGCTTCATCTCCATGAGAGATATGATGTGTTCTTCATATCTACCATCCAAAGGGATGTGAATCAGATGGAGTCTTCATGCAGTCCTGATCTTTGGTCTTCTATTGTAATCTGATGTTTCATCATCTTCTTGTTTGATAATCATCTTATATTTTCAGCTCCATATGTTTCTTATAGCATGCACTCCTTCTCCATCTCCTTCTTCATCATATTTCCATAGCATGATATAGTTCCTCCATCTAAAATCCACTCATGGCAACACAACATTAGTCTGATAAACCCATATCTAGGATGATGCATGATGATCCACTGACTGATCTAGAACCAAGTGGAAAGTTGAGGGAGAGGCTCAGTGACTGCGTAATTACACAGCTCAGGAAGTCAAGGACCAGGCTTGAGCCTTGAGGATGCGTAATGTGCAGTTTAGGCTTGGACTGAGAAAAAATATTGCATAGTTGGGGAGCTCAAGGATCCAGGCTAAGGTCTTGAACACTGATTTTCCCATTGCATAGTTCTATAAGACAGAGGAACCCAGGTGATTATGAAATTGCACAGTTCAAGAGCTGGCTGAGGCTTGAGCCTTGAGACTACACAATGTGTAGTTCAGGATGGGTTGTGCAGGCAGATTACACAGTTTTTAGGCTCAGTGAGTCAGAGTGTAGGGTTTTGCACTGATTTAGTCAACTACGCATTTTTGGGAGGCAAAGAAGACTTGGTGATTATGCAGTTCAAGAGCTCAAAGTTCTGGCTTGAGCTCAAATACTGCGCAATGCGCAGTTAAGGCCAGGTTAGAGGGATAGATTGCACAATTCTAGGGGCCAAGGTCTAAGCTTGAGCACTGGAACTACACAGTGCATAGTCCTGGGATTCAAGAACTATGCATTGCGCAATGTTAAGGGATAGGACTGCAGCTTGAGGGTTGGAACTGCGCAGTGTGCATTTGAGGAAGGATGGATGAGGCTAAGTTGTAGGGAAGTTTCCAAAAAATGGCTAAGTGTGGGATCAATGAGACTGATGTGAACAATGATATGACTTGACTGTAATCACATACTTAGAAAACTTGACATCATAACAACATATATCATCCAGAACAAGTTAACAACATATTTTCCGCAATGCGACAACTTTGCAATGACTTTACAACAAGTGCAACACTAAAGATACACTTTGCAATGACCATGACGACACTTGTGCGACAGTACTTAAAACTTTGAAAATTAGTGGAATATGTGTTTACATGGTAAGAGCAACTCATTTTCGTGAAGATAAACCCTTGAAACCACCAAAATGAGCTTATACATAGTGTGTGACAGCTAACATGCGTAAAGATGACATTTACTATATCAAGAGAAAAGGGAGAATGACACTTATGATATGTGAATGATATTAAAAGCGACACATCCCATAGCAAAGGTAACATGAAAATGACACTAATTAAATTTAAATCAAGTAAGATTGATATTCGAAAGCATGAAAATGACACTCACAAAAACAAAGGTGCGCAAAAGCGGCAGTTTGAAAAAAACTCACCAAAATAGAAGTACAAACACAACCAAAATTGAGGGACTATCAATGACAATATGCAATGACTGTCGACATGGGTTGAACATTGCATAGACATTGTATTGACAAATTGTCCTTATGCTTGTTCAAGTTTGTGTAGAAGAATGCATTCATGAACTCATTGCAAATTGAGCATGCATGAGCAAGTGACTTCGATCGATTAAGAAGTGACCACGGAACACCGAATCACAATATCCACAGTAGGCTCAAAAATCCAAGTATAGGAAAAATTTTGTAGTGTGTTTTTTACAATGAAAACACAACCCCAAACTCATTTTTTGGCCCAATGCATGCTCGGAGTACCACTTCAAGTGCGCCTTCTCTTGTTTTTCAATTCATCTTGTTTAGCCCATTTCAGCTTACATATGTTTTTATCAAGGTGTTTTCACTTGGGATATTGGTCGTTGAGGTTGCAGGTATATCAACAACTTCTCGAAAGAACCAGCACCCTGGTGGATGTCAACAGGGAAGGTATCACTCATCACTCAACATGATAGTCTTACTACAAAGCTTATCATACCCTGACATCATTTGTCCGAAATTTACCATAGGGTACATCATCTCGACCATGTTTACCACAACCTCCCCTTGCACGTGGTAAACGTCCACGTTGGTCGATAGAGCCACCCCACTCAATCACCTCATGTTATAGACCCCCAAATTTCATTTGGAATCCATGACCATATACTTTAGCCTAGGAACCATCTCACTTGCATTTTTTAAATATTAGCCTCATTCTTCTCTTCTTCACTTAATTCTAACAAACCTTACTTCTGAGCCACCTTATTCATTTATGATAGATAAAGAAGAATGCTCTTCTACATTCTACATTAGGCATATCATCCCTCCATACAACATAAGCTTATTTGTGTCACTTCATCCACCTCATCAACCCAGCACCAAGACCAACAAATGGAGCCCATGCCCTTTGCAAAATACACGTTACCTCCATCATCATGCATGTTACTGTTTTCATGGGGAACCTATCTCTGTGCATGTACATCCCAAACCACCTTTACATTATTTTGGCAAGTGTACAAATTTTTTTTAGGAAAATGGCTCCCACCCATATTTTCATGGCTTCTACCCAGCGGAAGTCCTTACTCACCCTTGGTTGAAGTTCACGCATCATCCACATTCATTCACCCTCTTCACGTCAGTCAGAACATACTCACACCTACCCTAGATATCATATCAACTCCAAGGACACTCCCCTTAGAAGAACTTTTTTTACTGTCGCCACTCGTATTATAGCTCTAAACTCGGCAAGTTGTCCATATCCATTCATATTGTCATCTTTGATTATCATGCCTTGTTGACCCACCTTATTACAATTTGTTTCACTACACATCTTGATTTCTCGAATCCACATTTCAAGTGGTTGATGCCTCTTTCCCATCGAATTCAACACCCATCTTCCAGGATTGAGGCAGTACCTTGGGTGTTCGCCCCCTTCAAGTACATCCTCAGGTGGCACAATGGGAATCAATATTTCCCATTGATTTCATCGGTCCCTCTGAAATTTGAAACCAACATAATCTCTCATGTCAAGGTGGTATTATACTTCATGGTAATGTCAGTTCTCTCATTTAGTCAAAGACCCACACATCACTTAACACCTCACTCAACAATGCTTACATCTTTATGCGTGGGAGGTACCCACAGTCGAAGACCCATGCATCCACAAGCACCTCACTCCAGCAGTGCTTCACCTTTTCTTGATGTGTGGGGGTACTTGACTTTGTCTATGTGTCAGAAGCACCCTTGAGGGCATCAACAGTTATTATCATTGTCTATCATCATGTCAACCATTCCAACACTAACTTCACATGACTATTTCCTGTCTGATTGTAATAAATAGTCACTAGTCATCATAATGATAATGGGACATGCCCACCTCATATAAGCACGTTTTTCAAAGCATGGCTATCTTTTATCCTCAGTTAAGGTGTTTTTATACTCATCTCTGTATCAAGTTATTCTCTATATCCAGAAGTTGATCAGACTCTCGGTTAGGAAAAAGAATGTGATGTATTTCAGCTATACATTTTCTCATAACCTCATACATCAGGGGGAAACTATTAACACCAGAAAATTGTACACATATTTATACAATCCAAAAGACTTCCAAAGTCGTCCAGCAGAATGAAAAAGTGAATATTTTCCAACATAATACATTATGAAGTTCAAAAAAATTAATTTCTCCTAAGGTCCAATGTACATTGAATTAAAAATTCATGATTGTGCGACTTTCCCTTCGATAGCCGCACAACATGACACATTTACTTCGAAAGTTGCACAGTCAAAGAAATAGCCAACTTGGAAAATTCATCACCACTTCCCACACTTGGAAGATGATTCCCTGATAGAGTTTCAGTCAAGGATAGTCGAATTTGAGTCACCTTGAAGATATGAATGCCTCAAAGGAATCCTTTTGTCCTACTCATAATTCATTTTCATTCATGAACCAAGGGATAGAAGAGAGATTCAAAAAAATCTATATAAACAGGCCATGGGAGAACAAAAGAGAAGACAATGTTATGTTGGAAAAATTTCTATTAGAGAAACCCTTCATTTCATTGTTGAAGCAGAAGAAGTAGAGCATTATTGTTTTGGCATAATTTCTTCTTAGCAATCCATAAATTTAATGTCGAGAGGGTTTCACCATTGAGAGAGCCTTGATACTTCTTGGATAAAAAGGAGAAGCTTGCAAAGAGAGTGAAGAAAGGAATATCCTTGCTGAGGATTTTTTAGCACCATAGCTCAAAGAATTCTCTTCAAGTGTTTAGTATTCTACTATTTGTGTTCATCTTCTACCACCACCAGCCAATAAAGGGATCCATTTTCCATAATTGTGTTGACTTGTTTGCTTCATTAAGCATTATTTGTGTGTTTATCTCTTTGTTTTAGTTTATATTTGTATATGCATTGTTTTCACCATTTGACATGTTTTGTTTCTTCGTGCTTGTCCACTGACAACAACTAAACTGCTTGTTTTTCTTTACAGGTTACAACCAATTGCTAAGAAGGTGTATTTTGGTACCCCATTACTACAAAAACACTACAACACTAACATGACATGATAATACCTCAATAAAATACATAACATTTCAATGTTAAAAAAATATTAAAAGATGAAAACTTAAAACCAATCTCAGAAAAAACCTCCTAAACCAGCAAATTTCATGATCATGAGCATCAATTCCACAACAGTGCTACTCTTCCTCAATAGTAGTAGAATTCCAAACAATAAAAATAAAAAGGTAAAATATAGTGAATTTCTTCCTCTTGTCACCAATGTGTTATGACTTACAAATTAAAAGTATCTTCCTATTTATATATGACCTAAGAGACCTTTGAAATGTGTGGGGAACATGTCTCCCAACATAGCATGAATTACGTTGTCATTAAATTTTGGTGGACAATAACTCATCCTCATTAAATGTATTTTGTGCATCAATACTCCAAATCATATTGATTTTATAGGGTAAAAGGCAGGGATTGTGTGCCTCAAATAAATGCACACCGGGACCTGTAATTAATTAGCAGTTCAATAATGATCATTCCATCCTAAATATACAAACATTTTATATAACATATCATACTCATTATCCTAAAATAAATCTTACTCACTAAAATCCAAGTTTTCCAATGTAGCAATTCATCATATTTTTCAATGTTCAAGTCGGAACAAATGTGCACTCCCGGGCCAAACCAATTGCACTCTTGGTAATGAAATTTGAAATGTCACATGATTGGACAACACCTAACCTTAGGATATAACTGTGCATCATGTATGACAAATATCCTGCACAACTATGTCTCCCACTTATACACAACTTTCACATAAGGCAAGTCGAAGCAAAACTTAGAATGTTGTATGAAATGTGAAGTATAAGTATTTAAGCTCAAAGTAAATATATAACAATTTAAAAGTGTGTAAAATCATTAAATAAACAAACCACAATTTGAATCAATCAAATTGGCCAATAAATGAAACCTAGGCATGCATTTTAGTGAAGCAAGGCAATTTTAGCTTGTCTCACAAAAATGCATGTCCAACCTTCATTTCAAGACAAAATTAAATGCTTCAACTTGGAGAGTATTTTTTTACTCATAAGTAACATTAATACAATTAAAATTTTCTAATTTAGTGATCTAAAGGTCAAAGTTAATGTAAATGAAAGTGTTGCAGCAATCGTAGTTCACGGTGTCACCCTAAAAGTGTCAACAGTTTGTGAAAAACATAAACTTACTGGAAGCAAATTAATGTGTAAATTTAGTAATTAAATAGTATATAATTTGAATCAATCATATTCACCAATAAACTAATCCTGGGTGTGCATTTTACTGAAGCAAGGCAATTTTGGCCTGCTTCACAAAAATGCATGCCCAACCTTTATTTCAAGGCCATATTGAATGATTCAACTTGGAGAGTAATTTTTTACTCATAGGTGACATTAATACAATTAAATACTTTTAATTTTTCACATATATATTTATTTTGTTAAAGAATACTCCAAATTGCATGGATTTCATAGGGTAAAAGGCAAGTTTTGTGCCTCAAATAAATGCAAACTAGGAATGTTTGGGAACAAGGAGATGGAATAAGAAAAATCAAACTTGAATTTTAATAGTTGAAACTTGTAGTTTCTTGGTTAAAACCCTATAAGTAAGGATGGATGACCTTATTGTAGTAGTAATTAGATTTAAATGAAATTTTTAATGGCAATAGGTAATTTGTATTGACACAAATAATACTGAAGCATTTCAAATTTTTGGCCATAAAAATCATCATTTTTTAAACATGGATTACAAATAATTTTGAAAATAGAAGTCTTTCTCATTAAAATTATCGTTTGCAACAATGTCATCCAATGGATCATTTTCAATGTTCATATGCTCTTTCAAGTATTTAATATTATGATCATCCTCATCTTGACCTGTACCACCTTCATCATCATTGAAATTTCACTATATAACATCTATATTGTTACCAGATGTATTTGGATCATCATTTTCTATACCATCCATATTGTTGTCTTCTATAACATCATCTAACTCTGGATTATTGTCTTCTTGCGTCTAATTTTTTATCGAAAAAAAAAACTTGATGACGTTAGATTAGGTGCAGTTTGCACCAAATTTTGTGCCTCAACTAGATCACGTTATGAGACCCGAGTCAACGCTAAAGTAGACAATCGACTAAACAAAAAACAAAACAAAAAGTGGACTAAATTTGTTATCTAGATGGAGAATGATGTATCAATTTTTTACTTTCATTCAGTTAGCTGAATATTGTTGTGTTTATATTTCAATTTGCATTTCTTGCAACATAGAGTAGAGGCAACATACCCATGTTTTCCATATTTAGCCAATGAAAATCGTTGTACATTCTAATTGTAAAATTGGTTGGAAGATGACTAGAAAATTATAGAATAAATGGCATCCTCCTAGGGTAATATATTGGTGGAATGTTTCCCACCATACCTTGCATTAAATAACTAGGGTCCTTGAATTCTTTACCCTTCCAACTCTTCATTCTTCTTCATTTGGGATTCCATCTAGGTACTAATGTAGACCATGGCCTTATGTAGGCCTTCCAATTGACTGGCTAGGTGTCTCATCTCCTTCCTTATCTCATGCATATTGTCACTATAACACCCTCTAGGAGGAGGATAGCTAGCCATGGCATGATTGTATCTAGGAATTTCCAAAATCCAAGACTCCAAGTATTTCCAGAATTAAGACTACCACCACACAGGAAAAATAAAACAACAAGAGGATTGGAGGGACAAAGCCTTTTTGAGTATTTGACAAGACCAATCAACTCAACAATCACTTTAAAATCCAAATAGAAACAAAAAACTAAAATTACAAACATATCCATATTTTCAACAAGGAAAATAGGTTCATTACCATCCATAGGTGACCTATAATTTTGCCTCTCTCCCCACATAGATGTTTAATTTTATGGACCAGATTTGACAACCATATAATTTATTGCATTTTTCAACATTTACTCAAGCATATTCATCATTAACCATTAACTGGTATAGTACTAACGCTGTTAGTTTTCTCAGGACTAGAAGTCTATGTTGTAGATAATTTCGTTTTAAAACATTTTCAACATATTCAAATTGCATTCACCCCGTATTATCATAAGAAATTATGTAAAAAGGAAATTAGAAATAACAATGTAGCAGAACAATCATAGGTATGTCATAATTCTGTCATGATATCTTTGTCAATAGGGCTCAACATATCTCCTTCATATCTTTGTCATAATATTTTCTCATATCACAGATAAGGAGGCCCAAAGAGGTCATTGTCATACCCAAGTGTTGAGCGATAAAAGGTGCCTGCTTAACTCCTAATTATCTTCACATTAATTATCAATCGGGGAAGGTCTTTCTATTTCAAGAGTGTACACAGAAGTGGCTATTTAAATCAGAGAGTAATGTTTCTAAATTGTAATATAGATCTTCCAAATACAAGAGTAAACGGATGCAATAAGTAAATTTTAATTGCAATTAAAAGAAAACTCAATCCTTTAATGAAATCAAATCCTACATCAATCCAGGTAATAGCAATATGCAATTCAGTAACAGTAGTATCAGTTAAGAGTACAGCGGTGTTAACTCTTCTCTTAGAAACTGATTGAATTTAAATCAAACACACTAGTCTGTAAAACAACGATGGAATCAATCTGAGAGCCTAACAACAGTAGTTAATTCTCATTACAGTTGATTACATTGAATGAGATATTCATCTAGGAAACTCAATCCAAAGCGAAAGGAAACTAATTAAACAACACTGCTGTAAATGATATAAAACAAAGCTATTCTGTCAGCGTGAAGAAATAAGGAACAGCAACGAAATAATAATAACATAAAGCAATAAACTATCAATTGTTGCACTTGCAACAATCAGAAATATATGACACAGGTGAAGAAGTGAATTCCACCAGAAGCCAGGCCCTTAGCCGCTAGCATACATTGTTGGTTACTTCAGATAAATGGAAAGGAACAACAACTCCTCTTATATAGTAATCATGAAAGAATATTACAACGGATTTGCATTCTTCGCTACAACGAAAGTCTGTAATTGAGAATTACAATAATAATAACAATCGTCGTCCCCCTTCTGCTTACAATCGTTGCTTTTTATAATGAGAAAGGGGTAAAAAGATAGATAGTAAAAGCGATCCCCCAGGATCTCTCGATCCTGAGGGATTCGTGCAATTTTCTAAGTTTAGACATCTTTCCCTCCTTGCGTTGGTCATGCTGATTTGCTTTTGGACGTATCTGCAACCACCGCATCCTTCCTTAGCTTGTGGCTTTTTCTTTGTCCCTTAGTTAGGGAAAAATAGTTGTCCCTTTTTGTACTTTCCTGCATAAAGAAGGATAATAATTAGCAAAATCATAACTGTAAATAATTTATGTATTTATTACCGTAATTTCTTAATAGATAAGCGCATTGAGATATAGAAAGTATGAGAATAACCGAAAAAGATAATAAGTTAATAGTAAATTCATACCTTTTCCATCACCCAACATACTCCTCTGCTTACCCTTTTTCATGCCCTCATGAAAATCATGTAGTTCATATGCAGAGCATTCAAGGAATAAGCTGCAGAAGGGAGATCGTATAACACTTTGAAACCATGATTTTTGGCCAAGATTTCAAAAATGTGCCCTGTCTGTCCTTCAGGTAGCTCATATATAGCCTTGTACCCCCCATCTGGATACTAAATAATAGGGCTGTGGAACCGACAGCCTAGCCAATAAGGGTCTGCCCTTAAGATGAGATACTATAGATGACAAAGCGTTCTGCAACCAGTTTAAAGTTTTTTGTAATTAAATGGCTCTCTATTCTGTACATTGTTATTGGAAATTGTCCATCTGAACTTTGTTGCGGCCAAGGAGCTTTCCTGAATGGAAAGGAAATACTCGACTCCTTTTCGGACAATTTCTTTCTGAATAGGCCCCAGAGTTTGGATTACTCCTACCCTCTTCATCAAACTTTTGTGGTTGGCCAGCATTTGTAATGGGTGTTTTGGTTCACCTCTAACCTAAAGGTCTAGTCCATTTTCCTGCCTCTGGAACGTGTTGTAAGCCTTGAACCATGTCAGCTAGTTAATGACGAATGAAATAAAAGCTTGAAATTGTACATCCCCTACAAAAGGACTAGGGTTCTTTTCAATTTCTTCTTCTAATACAAAATTGTGTAAATAAAATTCACACAGCAGCCTCTGTTGTTCCTTTCTAAGCTTTTTAATTTTGTTTTTTTTCTTTTTAGGAGGAACAACTATTCCACTAATCGTTTCTCCTCTTAGCGAGCTCGGTTGCTCATCTAGGTTTTGTTCTACAAGCGCTTTGTCCTTACCCTGGCTTGTTTATATTCTCCTGTTGGGCCCACACCCTTTGTATTTAAACTGACCCGACTGGATTCTCCTAGAGGTGTATTACTAAATTGGTTCACCCCTTCTTGGGTGGGTTCTACTCCACCACTTATGTTTTCTGATATAGTTCTATCATGGCCAGAGATCTCTGCAGATTGTGTTGCCCTAATGTTCAAATTGAGGGGACTTTCAGGATGTATAAATTCATTCATATTGGCTAAACAATATCATGTAGTAAGTCTCGTGGTGGACTTGTGTTTGGCATTGAGGGAAGTTATGTTTCATTTCTTTCCTCTTCACTAGAGTGCTATGTTTCCTCCTCAAGTTCTGACTCCCAGTCATTCCGTCCTTCCAACTGTAACTATTGCTCATTTTCTGGACTAGCTAGTTCTATGGGCTGGCTGCTGCAACCCTAGGTATTTTTAGTTGTTCCCAAGTTTGTCCCTATTCTGGCAGAGTGTCTGTGTTTTTGGGGAATGTTGGTGGTATGGGTAGTCCATTTCCTTTTCGAAATAGGATTAGGAGCAAGTAAAGCTAAACCCCCTTCAACGACAAATACTAATTCCTCCCAACTTGACTATTTTTGGACGAGGCTATAACTTACTATCATCCTAATCAAGCAATGGTGGCTTATGAAAGTCTCTGTATGCTGGGATTTTTTATGCTTTGAGCAGTGTCATGTAATAAGAAATTCAAATATGCAGGCAAGTTTTCTGTTTCAGAACTGCTAATAATTTAAGGTGACGTGGCCTTACCACATATTTTCTCCCGTCGCATGTGATATAGCTATGAACAACTCTGGCCAGTTCTGACCATAGTTCTCTAAGGGATGAAGGTCGAACTCCTTTGCCTTTGACAATCAGGTCCTGTCCCTCATCCTGAAAGACTGCAATAGCGTCCTGCAACCTCAATTTTTTATGAGTCCATATGGGTCCGACTACTGGTAATCCGGACACTTTAGCTATTACTGCATCTGTCATTGTAATTCGCCTTCCTCTTATCTTAGAATGTTTGTTCTATAAATTTTGTAAGAATTCGATAGAAATTGGTTCATTGGGTTGCTGCAGTCGTGTGAAATATGCTACCCATCTGGACTAGAATTTCTCTGGCGGCCTCAGAAATAGCCAATATCAGCGGCTCCCTACGCACAATTCTTCCTCCCATATTGTATGAATTATACACACTGCAAGTTAGCACAGGTAACACAGCAATAGACAGAGCTAGTGATGGAACAGCAAGTTGTTATGATTGTTATATGGGATGATATTTCAACATAAATACTGTTGACTTGCTATTATGGAATGTCACATAGTTCGGCATCACCAAATAAAGGATTGACACGCATGCATAAGTACTTTGGGAGTCGCCCTCGCCCCCCTTTGAATGATAGTTTTCCCTCGACCGATTAAATGAAGGAATGATGTACTAGCGGCGATGTACAGGAGTGGTAAAAATGGCAAGGTATACATATTTATGATAGGATCACAAAAGATATCGGGGTGCTAGAATTAATGCATAGAATAAGAATTATGAATAAATGTGGAGATGTCTTGGAGTGATTCGAAAAGGGAGAAAGGACATCTAACATGGAAAAGATGCTTTGTGGTCATTATTCCACTTAAACCACTATGATTGACTTTTTAAAAGATATCTCATGCATAAACGTTCAAAAATAAATTAGGAACATAATCTCTCTGTAGTAAAAATAAAGAATAAGAAAATGGAGTTATAATAACTATTGATGTTGAAAATATGACTTCAATACCATCAGCAGAGCTTCTGTTGCCGATAGGTGTTTATAACCTTGCCAAAGTTGCTTTTTCACCCTTTGGAACCATGATATTTTATGTATAATTAGGAAAGTGCGTTATGATGTCAGAATGGAGGCCATTGTGCTGGCTTGGTGACCAGATGAACACAATGCCATTCACTGGGGAGGAGCGAAAGGTGGGTAGGTCTGCTTGTGATGAGACCTCCTGTTCCAAGGACTTTATTTTTCTGATGCATCCATTGGATCATATCCCTGATTTGGTGGCCATAGTGGGAATGCAACTTTGCTGCTTCCTTATGATCATCGTAGGCTGGCTCATGATGAGACCCCCTATCCTCCATCTAACAAATCATAGAATTGTTAGTAAACATATGTATATTTGTTTCTTTCTTTCCTTTTCTTCTTCCTTTTTTTTATTTTTAGACAACACTTCCTATTTATATATAGAGGGTGGATCAACACTCCTTAAGAGTAGGGATGGTGGAATAATTCTAAACATACCAATAGAAAAAGAAAATATGCCCTTAATCTTATTCAATGATAATGATCAGAGAGAATTATAGGGGTTAGGGAAGAACCAGCATGGTACAAATAATCAATCATTTTGATTTATAGTGAAGATAAGGACAGCAAAGTGATATAGATGGTTGTGTCCTTCCCTTTTTAATCAATACAAAGCAATCTCATTAAAGATGATAATATTTGATTTGTGTGTTCTAGTAACCTTCAAATTTTGTATCCTTACATATATGTTTGTATTCTTACCCCATACAGGATCATAGAGAGAGATAATATTCACAAGGTGCTTATTTCCTAAAGAAAACCTCACACAAAGAGTGTTGTTTCTTAAAGGGAATAGCAAGAAAAGACACACAAAAAGGTGTTGTTCCTTGAAGGGGACAACAGTTGTTCCCTGTAAGGAACAATGAATGAAAAATATAGGCAGATGGTGCTATTCCGTTTCGGGAACAACAAAATGATGTATACATGACAGTTTTGTTCCTTATAGGGAACAGCAGCTGTTCCTTAGAAGGAAAAGCAGGAAGAAAAATTGCACACTGAGACTGCTATTCCTTAGAGGGAATGGTAGTTGTTCCTTGGAGGGAACAACAGTTGTTCCTTATAAGGAACAGCGAAAGGAGAAAATAATTGGACGCGAAATTGTTGTTCCTTAGAGGGAACAGTAGTTATTCCTTGGATATAACAGCGAAAAAACAAATACATACAAGATTGTTGTTCCTTAAAGGGAATAGCAGTTGTTCCTTAAAGGGAACAACAGTTGTTCCTTAGAGGGAACAGCAACTGTTCCTTAGAGGGAACAGCAACTGTTCCTTAGAGGGAACAGCAAGAAAACAAATCCAGACGAATCTAATGTTCCTTAGAGGGAACAACAGTTGTTCCTTAGAGGGAGCAGTAGATGTTCCTTAGAGGGAACAGCGAGAAAACAAACACACGAGAAGTTATTGTTCCTTAGAGGGAACAACAACTATTCCTTAAAGGGAACAGCAAAAAAAAAAATACATAGGAAACCATTGTTCCTTAGAGAGAACAGCAGTTGTTCCTTAGAGAGAACATCAATTGTTCCTTAGAGGGAACAGCAACTGTTCCTTAAAGGGGACAGAAAAAAACAAATACACGCGAAACTACTGTTCCTTAGAGGGAACAGTAGTTGTTCCTTAAAGGGAACATCAATTGTTCCTTAAAAGGAATAGCAAAAAAATAAATGCACACGAAATTGTTGTTCCTTAGAGGGAACAACGGCTGCTCCTTAGAGGGAACAGCAACTGTTCCTTAAAGGGAGCAACAAATATACAAATATACAAGAAACTGTTGTTCCTTAGAGGGAAAGGCAGTTGTTCCTTAGAGGGAATAGCAATTGTTCCTTAAAGGGAACAACACGGAAATCAAATATACAGGGAACTGTTGTTCCTTAGAGGGAATGACAGTTGTTCCTTAGAGGGAACAACAGTTGTTCCTTAGAGAGAACAACAATTGTTCCTTAAAGGGAACAGCATGGAAATCAAATATACAGGGAACTGTTCTTCCTTAGAGGGAACGGAAACTATTCCTTAGAAGGAACAGCAACTGTTCCTTAAAGGGAACAGCACAAAAAATATGTACAAAAAATTGTTGTTCCTTAGAGGGAACAGCAAAAGAAAAGTAGAAAAAAGATAATTTATATACAATTTATACAAGCAAATTCAATCAAACAGAAAAGAAAAAAAAAAATATATATATATATATATATATATATATATATATATGTATGTACAAATTTAAAAAACAAATGAATTATTCACTGGGTTGATGCTAAGGGCGGGTTGCCCTCCTCAGTAAGAATTTGTATGCTGTAATCTTCCCATAATTGTTTGCAAAAGGACTCCCTGGTAAGCGGTTTGTGATAGAGTCATACTCGATGTCCATTCGCTTTAAAAGAGTAACCAGACCCATCGATGATGGCTAATGTGAGAGTGCCATTATCATGCACCTTTTTAATCTCATAAGGTCCTAACCATCTGGTCTGGAGTTTTCTCGAGAAATCCTGGAACCTAGAATCATACAGGAGTGCCCAATCTCCTTCGTGGAAGATTTTCTTTTTAATAAGGGCATCATGCCATTTCTCTCTTTGTTGTTGAATCAGTGCAGTTTGTTGAAGAGTTGATAGCCGGATTTCATCCAATTCATTGATTTGATGTAGCCTATTAATCTGTGCTTCGCTTAAGTCCAAGCCTACCTCCTGAGCTATCCTCAATGTCTGGATTTCAAATTCAATTGGGAAGATAGGTTCTTTGCCAAACACTAGTTGATATGGATGTTGGGTTGTGTTATATTATTTCCACGTAGTTAATAGGGGGTTTGAAGGGCACCGGTAACCCCACTTTATGGGGTCCGGAGCAGTGCCCCGGAAAATTTTGGTTTTGGACCATATGTTAGGTTGGGCGGACCCACCTATGGTTTTGTGCATGATTTTCACACATGTTTTTTGGACGCTATGGTTTTCGGTCCATGGTATTGGATGCTTCGGCATGTATAAATATGTATTGTAACATTGAAAGGAACATAATGAAAAATCAAGCTGGTAGTCCCGGTTTTGGGATCCAGGGAAAAATCTCTGTGCATATGTGTTTTATGGGTTATGCTCTCGCATTGTTTATTTTCTTTGTTTAAGAATTCGTATGCAGGTAATTTTTGTACAGGGTTAAAACCTACATTTGGTATCAGAGCTATTTTGGCTTCAAGGGGATGCCTTTGTTGCTGAGGGGTTTCGCTCGGGCCTGTGGTAGACCCTGTTCAGTGGGAGATCTGCGAGATCGATTCTGGTGGTGAAAGAAGATGGCGAGCAGTGGAAAGATAGAGATTGAGAAGTTCAATGGTCAGAATTTTGAGTTGTGGAAACTCAAGATGGAGGATCTGTTGGTGGATAAAGATCAGTGGATCGCGGTAGATCCGGGTACTAAACCATCAGGAGTGACCGATGAAGAATGGAAGAAGTTGGATCGGAAGGAAAAGAGCACAATACGATTGTGTGTCTCGGATTCAGTATTGCTGAATGTATCAGGGGAAGCTATGGCAAAGGCTTTGTGGGTCAAGTTAGGGACTTTGTACCAATATAAGTCTCTGGTGAATAAACTATTCCTGCGGAAAAAGCTGTATAACCTGAGGATGAAAGATGGAGACTCGGTGACAGAGCATCTAAATGCGTTTAATACTGTGGTAAGTCAGTTATTATCTGTTGATATTAAAATTTCAGATGAAGATAAGTGCATCAGTCTATTGTGTTCTCTACCAGATTCGTGGGATAGTCTGGTTATTGCAATAGGTAGCAATGCAACTACTTTGCAGTTTGATGAAATAGTCTCAGCCTTGCTGACGAAGGAGATGAGACGGAAAAATATGGACAACCAGAATGGTGATGCCTTGTCTGTACGAGGACGGTCCCAGAACAGAAACAAAAATAAGTCATTGAGTGGGAGATCTAAATCTAGAGGGAGATCTAAATCTCCAGGAAAACCTACAAAGGTGGTGTGCTGGAAATGTGGAAAGGAAGGGCACTTCAGAAGGGATTGTAAATCTAAAGCTCCTGATAAAGGAAAGGGATCTGATGATGCTCCTTCTGCAGAGGTGAAAACCACCTCAGATGAAGGTGGGGATGTGTACTTGGCTTCTTCAAGTACACATGTAGATCATGAGGCATGGTTGATTGACTCAGGTGCATCCTTTCACTTCACTCCCCATAGAGAGTGGTTCTGCGAGTATGAGAAATACGATGGTGGTGATGTCTTCTTAGGAGATGATAGGAAGGCTAGAATCATTGGTTGGGGAAAAGTAAAGTTGAAGTTGCAAGGTGGAAGGGTTAGAACACTTTCGGGTGTTCTACATATTCCTACATTGGCCAGAAATCTGATTTCTGTAAGCAAGTTGGATGATGCAGGTGTAAAGATGGTGTTCGAGAAAGATACCTGCAAGATGGTTCGAGGAGCACTGATATTAATGCGGGGAGTTTGGATTGGAACTCTGTACAAGCTGCAAGGTAGCACTGTTGTTGATGGGTGCAATAGTTCTATGGTTCCTGAAAATGGAGTAGAGAATCTAGTGGTCTCTGGAGAGAAGACCATGTTGTGGCATCAAAGGCTTGGACATATTGGAGAGAAGGGCCTTCGAATACTTCATGGTAAAGGTATGGTAGAAGGTATGAATAATAGCTCTCTGGATTTTGATTTCTGTGAAAATTGTGTATATGGGAAGCAGAATCGGGTGAGTTTTCCCTCTGGTGGTAAGAGGACGAAACAGATATTAGAGCTTGTGCACAGTGATGTGTTTGGACCTGTGAAGGTTCCATCACTGGGTAAGTCTGTGTACTATGTATCATTCATAGATGACTTCTCAAGGAATACATGGATATATTTTCTTAAGAAGAAATCTGAAGTATTTGACAAGTTTAAAGAATTTAAGGCTCTGGTGGAAAATCAGACAGAGAAGAAGATAAAGGTGCTGAGGACAAATAATGGTGGAGAATTTTGCAGCAAGGAATTTGAAGAATTTTGTAAGAAGTGTGGTATAGCACGGCAGAAGACTACTCCATATACACCTCAGCAAAATGGAGTCGCAGAAAGAATGAACAAGACGTTGATGGAAAGGGCAAGAAGCATGCTCAGTGGTGTCGGGTTAGGACAGGAATTCTGGGCAGAGGCGGTGGATACTGCATGTTACCTGATCAACAGATCACCTTCATCAGCGTTGGAGGATAAGACTCCACAAGAAGTATGGACTGGTAAGAAACCCTCTCTTTCACATCTAAGGGTATTTGGATGTGATGCATATGTACATGTTCGAAAGGAGAAACGAACCAAGTTGGATAGTAAATCTGAAAAGTGCATCTTTATTGGGTATAAGGATGGTTTAAAGGGTTATAAGCTTTGGAACCCAGTCACACGGAAGGTTTTGTACAGCCGAGATGTGTTTTTCAGAGAGGTAAAAGATGTTATTCAACATGAAGTCCAACCAAAGGAACCTGAGAAGATAGAGTTTGAGCCAAAGGAGGAAGAATCAGACTCTGCAGCAGAGGAGGAATCAGAAGATGAAGAGCCACAAACTCCGGCTGTGAGAAGATCAGTTCGAGAAAGAAGGCAGCCAAAAAGGTATAGTCCATCTGCTTTCAGTTCAAATTTTGCTTTGTCTGTTACTGATAATGATCCTAGAACTGTGAAGGAGGCAGTGGATTCAGAGGATGGAAAACTCTGGAAAGAGGCCATGGTCGATGAAATGGCATCTTTGCACAAAAATGAGGCTTGGGATCTGGTGGAGTTGTCGGCTGGAAGGAAACCCATTGGCAGCAAATGGGTGTTCAAGAAGAAGACAAATGCAGAAGGAAAGGTGGAGAAATACAAAGCTCGGTTGGTAGCAAAAGGTTATTCCCAGGTGCCGGGAATTGATTTTGGTGATATTTTTTTCTCCTGTTGCCAAGGTAACTTCTATTAGATTACTTTTATCTGTTGTTGTTGCTTTTGATTTTGAGGTAGAACAGATGGATGTGAAGATAGCATTTCTTCACGGGGATTTGGAAGAGGAAATCTACATGAAGCAACCTGAAGGCTTTGCGGTGAAGGGTAAGAAAGAACTAGTATGAAAGTTAAAGAAGTCTTTGTATGGGTTAAAACAGTCACCAAGGATGTGGTATCAAAAATTTGATACATTTATACGAGGACTTGGCTTCACCAGAAGCAAAGCAGATCATTGTGTGTATTTTAAATTAATTGGTGACCGTATTATTTATCTGGTCTTGTATGTGGATGATATGTTGCTGGTTGGAAATGACAAAGAAATTATCCAGGTTTTGAAGACCCAATTGTCCTCCAAATTCGACATGAAAGATATTGGTGCTGCAAAATATATTTTGGGCATGGAAATTAAAAGAGATCGGTCAAAGAGGAAGCTCTGGTTAAACCAGAGGAAGTATGTCGAGACAATACTCCAGAGGTTTAATATGCAGGATAGTAAACCGGTGAAGGTTCCTATTCCTGTAGGTGTGAGGTTATCTGCTGAACAGTGTCCCAAGACACAAGAAGAGGAAGAGGACATGTCCCGTGTTCCATATGCAAGTGCAGTGGGTAGCCTGATGTATGCAATGGTCTGTACTAGAGCAGACATTGCACATGCAGTGGGAGTATTGAGCAGGTTTATGTCAAAACCTGGGAAGGAGCACTGGACAGCAGTGAAGCGGGTTTTCAGGTATTTGCGTGGCACTAGTGATTATGGTTTGTGCTACCAAGGAAGACCAGGATTGGACAGAGTGTTGGATATTCATGGCTTTGTTGATGCAGACTGGGCTAGAGATCTGGATCAGAGAAGATCTACAAGTGGGTATGTGTTTAACCTATTTGGAGGTGCAGTCAGTTGGATGAGTAAGAAACAATCTGTAGTGGCACTATCAACTACAGAGGTAGAATACATGGCAGCCACTCATGCAAGCAAGGAAGCAGTTTGGTTGCAGAGATTGTGTTCAAGTATGGGGTTAGTACAAGGAGCTATAAGAATAGACTGTGACAGCCAAAGTGAAATTTTCTTGGCAAAGAACCCTGCTTATCATTCAAAGACAAAGCACATTGATGTTCAGTATCACTTTGTGAGGGATATGATAGAAGACAGAAAGGTGTTGCTGGTAAAGGTGGACACTTTGAAGAATACTGCAGATGCATTGACAAAATCTGTGAGCTCTGAGAAGTTCTCTTGGTGTAGAGAAGCAATGGGAATCTCAGGGTTGAAAAAATGACTAAACTCTCCTGTGGCCCCCTGTGGAAAGAAAACAACAAGTGGGAGATTGTTGGGTTGTGTTATATTCTTTCCACGTAGTTAATAGGGGGTTTGAAGGGCACCCTAACCCCACTTTATGGGGTCCGGGGCAGCGCCCCAGAAAATTTTGGTTTTGGACCATATGTTAGGTTGGGCGGACCCACCTATGGTTTTGTGCATGATTTTCACACATGTTTTTTGGACGCGATGGTTTTCGGTCCATGGTATTGGATGCTTCGGCATGTATAAATATGTATTGTAACATTGAAAGGAACATAATGAAAAATCAAGCTGGTAGTCCCGGTTTTGGGATCCAGGGAAAAATCTCTGTGCATATGTGTTTTATGGGTTATGCTCTCGCATTGTTTATTTTCTTTGTTTAAGAATTCGTATGCAGGTAATTTCTGTACAGGGTTAAAACCTACAATGGAGAATATCCCGTGGTATTTCTCCATGTCGTGCGGTATGCCCATAGTGCTTTGGGCAATCAAGTAGCCCAGTCACGTCTATGTGATGCAACTGTCTTTGTGAGTATTGCCTCGATTACCTTATTGGTGCTTTCTACCTAGCCATTTTCCTATGGGTGGTACGGGGTCGTGATTCTGTGCCTGATATGATGGTTCTTTAATGTTGCAATGATCTTATGGCCTATGAATTGTAGTCCTCCATCGGTAATTACCTCTCTAGGCAAGCCATATCGCACGAATATTTGGGAAAGAAAATGGATTACCGAGTCCTCTGTTGCTCTTGGTAGTGCCTCTGCCTCCACCCATTTAGTCAAATACTATGTTGCAACTAATATATATGTCTTTTGATTAGATGATGGGTTTATTGGACCGATGAAATCTAACGCCCATCGCTCAAAAGGTTCAATGACTATATGTAGGTGCAAAGGCATCTCATCAGACTGCCCAGGGCATCCCATTCTTTGGCAATTGTCACATGCCTGGACAAACTTCTTGGCATCCTTAAAAATGGTGGGCCAATAATAGCCCATCTGTAATACCTTGTGACCAATCTGTTGATTTGCAAAATTTCTGCCACAAGGCCCCTCATGGCAAGCTTTTAGGATGTTGAAGATCTCATCTTCCCTGGCGCATCTTATAATGTGCATATCGGCCCCTGTATGAAATAAATAGCCTCTGATCCAAGAGAATCGCATGCTTCGATGTACTATTTTTTTTCTTTCGTCAGGCATCAGGTGCTTGGGTAACTTGCCTACTTCCAAGTAATTTGTGACATCCGCGTACCATGGTGTTTTCACGGTTACAGCAAATAAATGTTCATCAGGAAATTGGTCTTCTACTGCTACGAAGTCATCTGTCTTTGGCATACGTGAAAGGAAATCTGCTACTGGATTTTCTTTTCCTGGTCGATCTTTGATAGTGATATCGAATTCTTGCAAAAGAATCAACCATCTTTTCACTCTCCCATTTGTAACAAGTTTATTAGCTAGATATTTAATAGCAGAGTGATCAGTGTATAAAACCACAGGGTATCCTGTTATATAATGTCTAAAGTTCTTGATAGCATAGATTACAGCTAAAAATTATTTTTCAGTAACAGTATAATTTAATTCAGCAAGAGATAGATTTTTGCTGATATAGTATATTTCATATGGCTTTTTATCTTCCTCCTAGCCGAGAACTGCTCCAATGGCTGTGTCTGAAGCGTCGGATGAAATCTAGAATGGAAAATCCCAGTTTTGGCCCCTTAATATTGGGGTTGTTGATAAAAGCTGCTTTAAATCTTTAAAAGCACTGTCACATTTATCAGTCCAAATGAAATCAATATTTCTTGTTAATGCATATAGTGGTGCAACAATTTGAGAAAAGTTCTTTATAAATCTTCTATAATAGTGAGAAAATCCCAAGAAACTGCACAGCTCAGTTTGTGTGGAAGGGGTAGGTATTAAAAGAATTATCTGAATTTTTGTTGGATCTACCTGGATTCCAGCTACTAAGATATAGTGACCCAAGATGAGGCCCTCAGTCATCATCATGTGGCATTTTTCATGGCTTAAACAGAGTCAGGTGGCAATGCATCATTGCAGAACTTTCTCTAATGTTTGTAATGCTGGCTCGAAGTCATCCCTGTAAGGTGTAAAGTCATACATGTACACCTCAAGCCCTTCATTTATCAGATCTGAGAAAATGCTGAGTATAGCCCTCTGAAATGTGGTAGGTGCATTTCACAGCCCAAAAGATAAGACCCTGTAAGCAAATGTTCCCAAATGGCAGGTAAAGGTAGTCTTATCCTGATCTTTAGGGGCAATATGAATTTTATTGTATCCATTGAAGCCATGTAGGAAAGAAAATAATTTCTTTCCTGCCAATGTGTCCAAGACCTGGTCGATGAATGGAAGGGGAAAATGGTCTTTTTGGGTTTCTTTATTAAGCTCTCTATAGTGAACACATACACGCCACTTTCCATTCTTTTTCGGCACCACTACTAATGGAGAGACCCATTTGCTGTCAGATATGGGGTAGATGAAGTTTACATCTAACAATTTTTGTAGTTCGGCTTTAACAATATCTTTAAGATGAGGATTTAACCTCCGTTGAGGTTGTCGAATGGGTCGGGCATCTTTCTCTGTATAAATGTGGTACATGCATAATTGGGGATCAATCCCTTTCATGTCCGGGTAATCCCATGCAAAGGCCTCTTTATATTTTCTTAGGAGTTTAACAAGCTTCTTCTCTTGGTCAGCAATCAGATTTTTGTTAATATTCAAATTTTTTCATGGCTCAATTTCTATGATTTTGTTGTTATAAATAGAAGTTGTTGGTATTGATTGATCGTTAATATTTTTTAAGGGATCTTCTTCTATTTCGTTATCGAGGGCTGCTTCAATCATATGACATTTTAGATGGGATACAGCATCTGGTTGGTTAATGTGAGTGTTAATGATGTCATCTTTTGTTTGATCCTTAAATTCGAGAGCACCTTGTATGGTTAGCAGTGATCTAATGTTTTCAGTTAGATATGATACAAGTTGTTTTCTGGTTTTGATTATTGTTAAACTTGGCTGAGATGGAGGATATAAGGCTAAATTCTTCACATTGCTTCCTCTTGCTATAGTCATGTTGCCTGTTCGACAGCTTATGTAAGCATCTGCGATTGCTAGCCAAGGTCTGCCTAAAATTAGGGGATGTCCATCGAGTTAGTTTCTAGGATTGATGATCAGAAAGTCTGCAGGGTATTCCCAGGAGTCTACTGACACCATTACATCATGTAATGTGCCTTCTAGTTTGACTACCAATCGATCAGCCAGTTCCAACAAGGTCGTGGTTGGGTCCAAGGATGTAATGCCAATCTTTTGACAAGTTGTGGTTGTAAGAATATTGATTTTTGCTCCTAAATCAACTAATGCATTGGGGAAGGAGCGTCCATTTATTTACGCAGTGACTATAGGATTTCCTAGGTCCTCATATTTTACAGGTATTTCTCTGCCTGATAGTAAATCAGATAAGGTACCGACTACATGGATAGTTGGGGTTGTTTTTATTTTTCATACACAATTCCTTAATACTTTTTGCATAAATCGAAATGTCCTGAATAACCTGGAGGAGCGGTATTTTTATACACAAATTTTTCAAATCTCCCAGAAGATCAAAATCGGGGTATTCTATTGGGCAGAGTATGGTTGATCTTTCTGGGAATGGTGGAGAAGATGTGATTGTTTGGTCGTGAGTTTTCTATTTAACCATGTTCTCCACTTGTGGTGCTTGTTCTGCTAAATGATCTTCTATTTGTTTATTTTTATCCCCCTCTGATTCTATTATCCGCGCAAATATTAATTGAAGCTCATTGCAGTCCCTTAACTCAGTTTCTAGCTCTGGTCCTTCAATAATTTGCATAGATTGAACTGGTCTGTTGTTAGGGTTTGGGTTGGGTTGGCCTGGGAGCTGTGGTCGCAGGTTGGTTTGAGGGTTTTGTTGTAATGTGTAGGGTGCTGGCAGTGTGGATTGAGGTAGGGTGATTGTTCTCACTGGCTGATTTGTAGGTCTTTGCCAGCTTGACTGTTAGTTCTGGTTCTGTGAAGTCGAGGGTGGCCATTGGGATTGATATGCATTATTCTGCCAAAACAGTGGGAAGTAAGAGGAATTTGGCCAATTTTTATTTTGGTTTAATTGGTTGGGCCAGGGTGGCATAGGGAATGGTTGTTGTGACCAATTGGAAAAAGGTGGTTGATTCTGCCACATGGCTCCTGGGTATTGTTGTGAATTATATTGCGAAGTTTGAAAGAAAGAGGATGGATCAGTTGGTGTACCTATTTGTCATGGTTTCCATTGGCGACACTGATTTAGCAGGTACACTGGTTTTGTTTCTTCCTCTGCCTCCTTATAAACGACTTTCAATCCTGGTACCGATGGGCAGCTTTCTATAGCATGATCTTTCATACATATGGCATAGGTTTGTACCATATCTAGCGGACACTCTTTGTGACTATGCTTCTTCTTGCATCTCGGGCAAAATATCACAAGGTTCTGTTCTGCTTCAGCCCATTTTTTCTTGGCCTACATGATGTCTAATTGCGTGGTCAGAGTTCCCAAGATATCTGTTTTAAAATCTTCTAGCAGATTGTTGATTTCTGTACAAGTGATAGTGTCGCCAGAGATTTTGTTGTCCTTGGTGGGCATGTCGTGTTCTGCTAGTTTCAATCTCGTACTACCTCTTGAGCACTTGATACACAATTTAATAATATCAACATAATCTTCTTGATATATGTCACCTTTACCCATAATATTTAATGTTTCTATCCATTTTTCTTTCATCCCTTTAATCAGTGTAGTTTTCAGCACATTATCAGGTAAAGGCAGACTTGCATAGGGAGATCTTTGGAGATTATATTGGAAGCGTTCTACATACTCTTCCAATGTTTCACTGGGTCTTGCTATCATTTGAAATATTTCATCTTTCAATTCCCTATATCTATAATAGTCCTGATATTTTTTTAGGAAAGCATTTTTCATTTGATCCCAATCATTTATTATTCCCCCACCTAATCCCATAAACCATTGCAAAGCTGCTCCTTTCAATGTGGAAGGAAACAGTTTCAGTTTTTGGGGGTCGGTGGTATAGTCATAACCCCGACATAATACATCAAATTCAAACAAAAATGCATCTGGATCCTCTAATGTTAATCCATGAAAAGTAGGAATATTTTGGAGAGGAATAGCTTTCATGGGTGTGTTGACAGCTGTGTCAACGATGGGATATTGCAATGTAGAGGTCTGAGGTGCTTTTGGGTTGTTGGCCATTTGATCAAATATGTGCCAATACCCTTCCGGGATCTCTAGAGAGTTATTCCTAGGATGATTGGAAGGGGTGGGAATGATCTTAACAGCACTCCCTCGATCTGGGATACTAGGTGTTACTTGTTGAATTACTACCTGAGGGGATCTTGGTTCCTCTGTTTCCCCTGTTTCTCCTCCTCCTTCATGAATATTACAAGAATTTCCTTCTTGTGAGGAAATTGGGTGTGAATTTTCAATCTCATGAAAACTCTGCTCAGTTCCCACTGTTTTGTTGTGGACCTCAGCGTAGGCTACAGATGGTGAGCCTGTGGCCCGAAGGGAGACAGTAGGTTCTCTGGAAGCAATGTTTCTAGGACCTACTGATGGCTGAGATTTGGCTTTCTTTAAGATGTCGTCTATGAACGTTGATCTTCCAAGGGTCACCGATCCCTTAGATCTGTCTGGCTTGGATAGTGGAATTGGATTATTTTCGGGTTTTTTCTTCTTAGTCATGCAAAGCGGGCGAGGGAGCAGGCATTTTACATGATCCATATGCAGGTTCTTACCTTTCATTTTTAATGCCCAGTTCTCTCCTAACAGATAAGCAGTAAATAACTACTTTAAATTTCTATAATTGTGCTGAAAAGCGAGCAGAGGAGCTAACACTTTACTTGCTCGTTATGTAGGTTCTTACCTTCCATTTTCAAAACCCAATTCTTTTTCAACAACAATCATCAAATGTACATTACTCCTTAGAAATGGCTACACTCTCCCCGGTAGCGGCGCCAAAATGTTGAGCGATAAAAGGTTCTTGTTTAACTCCTAATTATCTTCACATTAATTATCAATCCGGGCAGGTCTTTCTATTTCAAGAGTGTACATAGTATGTGGCGGCTATTTAACTTAGAGAGTAACGTTTCTAAATTGCAATATAGATCTTCCAAATACAAGAGTAAATGGATGCAATAAGTAAATTCTAATTGCAATTAAAAGAAAACTCAATCCTTTAACAAAATCAAATCCTACATCAATCCGGGTAACAACAATATGCAATTCAAGTAACAGTAGTATCAGTTAAGAGTAAAACGGTGATAACTCTTCTCTTAGAAACTGATTGAATTTAAATAAAACACACTAGTCTGTAAAAAAACGATGGCATCAATCTAAGAGCCTAACAACAGTAGTTAATTCTCGTTACAGTTGATTACATCGAACGAGATATTCATCTAGGAAACTCAATCCAAAGCGAAAGGAAACTAATTAAACAACACTACTGTAAATGATATAAAACAAAGCTATTCTGTCAGCGCGAAGAAATAAGGAACAGCAACGAAATAATAATAACAGAAAGGAATAAACTATCAATTGTCGCACTTGAAAGAATCAGAAATATATGACACAGGTGAAGCAGTGAATTCCACCAGAAGACAGGCCCTCAACCGCCAACGTACACTGCTGGTTACTTCAGATAAATGGAAAGGAACAGCAACTCCTCTTATATATTAATCATGAAAGAATATTACAACGGATTTGCGTTCTTCGCTACAACGAAAGTCTGTAATTAAGAATTACAATAATAATAACAATCATCGTCCCCCTTCTGCTTACAATCTTTGCTTTTTATAATGAGAAAGGGGTAAAAATATAGATAGTAAAAGTGATCCCCTAGGATCTCTCGATCCTGAGGGATTCGCGCAATTTTCTAAGTTTAGACATCTTTCCCTCCTTGCGTTGATCTTTTTGATTTGCTTTTGTACGTATCTGCAACTGCCACGTCCTTCCTTAACTTGCAGATTTTTCGTTGTCCCTTAGTTAAGGAACAACAATTGTCCCTTTTCATACTTTCCTGCATAAAGAATGATAATGATTAGCAAAAGCATAACTATAAGTAATTTCTGTATTTATTATAGTAATTCCTTAATAGATTAGCACATTGAGATATAGAAAGGATGAGAATAAGGGAAAAGGATAATAAGTTAATAGTAAATGCATACCTTTTCCATGGCCCAACACCAAGGACTAAGGCCCATTAGGGCGTTGTTACACCACAAGGCTGAGGCCCATTCAGGAACCATTACACCACAATATTGAGGTACAATTTCAGAGACCCATAGGATGGATGATCATTATATATTTTCCAATTAATTACAAGTACTTTTGTGCATATATTTGAGGCACACAAAACCTGCCTTTTACCCTATGAATCATTCAAATGAAGGCTGGGCGTGCATTTTTGTGAAGCAGGTTAAAATTACCTTGCTTCGCTAAAATGCATGCCCAAGCTTCATTTCTTGGCCAATATGATTGATTCAAATAATATACTATTTAATTAGTAATTACTGGTCTTGGTGTGCATTTATTTGTGGCACACAATCCCTACCTTTTACCCTATAAAATCAATCCAATTTGGAGTATTCATGCACAACAAAAATTTAATGAGGATGAGTTATTGTCCACCCAAATTTAATGAGGATGTACTTCATGCTATGTGAGAAGGTGTGTTCCCCACACATTTCAAAGTTATCTTATGTCATGTATAAATAGGAAGAGAATTCTAATTAATTTGTAAATCGTAACACATTTGTCTCAAGAGGTGTTAGTGCCTAAATCTACCTCAGGTTGAACGAAGGCAAGTCTAGGGTAACATCAAACCACGCTTAACCTGGTAGCTAGCCCTACCAGGTTGGGAGAGGGCTCTCTCCTTGTCAATCTCAAAGAGAATATGGAAACTAAGGCTTGAGATGACTGAAAATTAATGCTGATTTTAGGCTAATTATATTTACTCAGAGGATTTTGTTTGATTTTAATGGTTGGTTGCTGGATCGGATGAGGAAAACAGTTTTGGGTCTGGGAAATCAACTCAGATTTGCAGAGGTTTCTGTGGGGCGAGGTAGGAAAGTGTTTTAGCACTTTGAAATGAATGTGATGGTGATTCTAAATACTAGTGAGGAGTTGGAGAGGGCATGCAAGGCTCATGAGTCCTCTTCAAATAGTGGAAAACATTAAAAACTAAATGTATCCTCTAAGCAGAGCACTGAATATCAATGGATTCTACCTAATTCTCTTGATTCATTTACTTATGAAGAAATAAATAGATGCTGGAACACATACACATAATAGAAACTAAATTACAGAAGAGAAAACAATTCCATGACACATTACCACGAGAATCCCACAAAATGCTGCAAAACCCTCGTTCATTTCCTTGCTAAACTGCAGAAGTGATTTACAATAATGCTCAATGCATCCACAAGAGTGCAACCTTGACAAATGACTAATAAAGTACCAGATATAGGCATCAAACCCCCTATGCTAGCCATCAGGGGTCGAATCCATGAGTCAAGGAGTTGTTTCAACAACATCTAAACTAGGAACTACAAAATAGGTAGTGGAACAGCTTGCCTCTAAAATTATGGAAATTGATTCATTCATCCTCCAACCAATTCTAACTGATGTATCTACCCCCTCAAGTCATTTTTCATCATATTTACATCATATTACATCATATCACATCATATTACATCATTAATTTACCAAAGAGAGAAGAAAAAGTCAACTGACAGCTAAACTAGGCGAAATTCTGAACAAACAGGCAAAACTGGCAAAATTTCTCCTATGTGCAGCGCCACTGATCCTATGCATAACGCTTTTTCAAGGCCACTTTTGGAAGGCTTCCCGAAGTCCAAACCAGGTGCAGATAGCTCGTTGGAAATCCTGGCGAGTCTACTTTCTGGAACAACTTGAATTTCTGAATTTAGAGTCCATTTGCCTCTCCAAAAATTGATTCTACCAAGACTGCTTCTTGTGTGGCAAAAAAGTGGTAGAAATGGCACTTTTTGGGTGTTTTTTGCCCTTTTAGAAACCCAGAACTTGTCCAAAAATCTCAGCCATTCCTGAGCATGCATATTTTTCATGCTGATTCCAAAAATTCAAACCTTTTTGCAAATGGATGCCACCAACAAAATCGTAGCACCACCTACTGAAAAAGCCTGTGTTGAAAATTTCTATGCGTAGTGCCGTTTTCAGATCGAGTTTTGGAGGCCTTACCAGTGTCAAAATTGGGTGCAGGATAGCTCATTGGAAATATTATTGTGTCTAATTTCTAGAACATCTTGAATTTTCCAATTTGGATGTCATTTTCCCTGTCAAAAATCAAATCTCCCAAGACTGGTAAAAATGTGAAAAATGAGGCTACCTAAATGCAGAGTGTTGTTGCAGTCAACTTTTGAATGTCTTCCTGAACTCAAAATTGAGCTCATGATATCTCATTCCAAACATATTTGTGTCTATACCATCCAAATCATCAAGCAAGTCATTTTTTCAAAAATGCTAGGAGAAATCTTGATTTTCCCAAGGTCACTCCAGAAATGCATCAATATTCCTTAAGCCAATCATGTTTTCGACATTTCTCCCAAACCATGAAAGCTATGTAAAAACTGAAAGAGGCTTTTCTTATTGGGTCACTAAGGGAAAAAAACTTCTCTCATGTTTTCCAAATTCATCTTTTCTAGCTCAGAAACATAGTTTTAGTAAAACCTATCCCGATGTGTGGAACAGGGGATTTGTCGAAATGAAGTGAAATGAATGGGATAAGGGGCTTCTAAATTCTTGAGAAAATTTTGGGAAGTAGGGAGGGATGTTAGGAAGCAGGGGAAAGTGGAAATTCAAATATTGAGTGAGGGGAAAGGGTCCAAAAGGGAAAAACATAGGCCTAGCCTAGAAAATTGTCAAATTGTAGCAAGAAACTATGGTTTGTGGAAAAATGAGGAATTTGAGGGATATCAGTGATGGAAAGTGTTTAATAATGTAAATTAAGGATAGGGGAAGGTGTATGAACATCAGGATACAATTTTTGTTGATGATTTGACCATCCAAGAGAAATTACCTTCAAAACCCTAGGAGAGGGAAATGAGCCTTACCCAAGTACAACTGAAACACGAACAAGATGTAAAATGACCCATTGGAACCCGAAATGATGATGACAGCTCTCTGAATGATGGTACACTCAGCTGAATGGTGACATGGATCGACACTTGAAAACTTTGGAAGGAGTGAAAACAAACCCTAGACCTAATACCTAGTGACCAAATTTTACTTGAAAACTCACTGAAATGACAAAATTTGACTTTGACACTCTGAGACCTCTTTGTAAGAGCATATTTCATCACTGGTGGAAGGTTTCAAAGATCAACACTAACATTGGCTCCAATGGGGATGGTAGCTCCTTGGAGGTGACAAGAACCGCAAATCTTTGGGAGAGCTGACCAGTGCCTTATCCATTGGGCAATATGGAATCAATATCTTGGCAACAAAAACATCAAAACTCAAGACTCAAGAACAAGACTCATAACTGAAATGAAACTGACGCAATACTAAAACACAACTGACAAACTGGAAAATATGCTCAAAATGGAGCTTATTCAATAAAGCCTAATCTAACTGTTCCATTCATCACCTGATCAAGTGAAGTGAAATAACCAATGCAACCAAGTAAGCATTTGGCTGTTGTTTACATTCTCCACAAGTGCTTGCTTATGAACAACAAGAGAGAACTACTGAAATGCAACTCCCATGAAAACTTGTAAATAGATCTGTTGAATAATATGGATTCTCTATCCGCCTCCAAAAACACTGGATAAGGATCTTGAAATTCATGCACACTGGGACTTAGCTCATCCAATGGATTACTTTTCTTCTCCTCATACCATGAATTCAAAATTTCATCTAAGCTTTGTGACGAGACTCCTGCTGAAAATGACAAAGAAACCGGCTGTCGGATCAAGTTTGTATCAATACCTTTTTCAAGCTCAAAGTTAGTCAATGGAGAAGGACTTCAACTGTAGACATCATCCAACACATCAGCTATTGGATCGTGAAAAACTTGAAAATACTACTGCAACCCATTTTCTGTTGATTCTAATGAGATTGCATGATTTCCTACAGGCTACTCATTTGAAGATATACTATGAAATTTTCCCTTCAAAAACTGAAATGATTCAAAACAAAATGGTACGAAATCATCTTACATCATTTGATCATATATGCCAGCTTCCAAGTCTTCATTTGCAAATTGATAATCAATGGCATTCGGGAGCTACAAATCTAGATATGAGAAGTCTTGAACAAGGATTTCATTGCCCTCATGATGGTTCAGATCAAGACTTGTCAACAATTGATTTCTGATAGCATGAAAGTTGTCTCTGATGAACTGAAATGAAGCAAAACAAAAAGGCAAAGATCCTTCACTTACTTCAAAATTTATTGCAATTTCCTCCTCACTTCCATAGCTGATATGCATCAGCTGATCACTATACTCGAGCTATTGAAAGTGAACTTCCTTCTTCTACAAACTAGATGCTGGTTTGTATGCAAGACTAGCTTCTGTTTGGAGAACATAATCATCATCATACTAATAAAACTGAGGCAAATCATCAGTATAAAACACATCATCAAGCATACATGTCATATCAACATATCTCTCTTCTCCAAGATGATCTATAAAACTATCATTATCTGATCTGTGACAACTGGGATAAGAAAGAAAATGTTTTGGATCAGCAACTTGTTCTTCTTCAAATAGCGAGCCATGGTCTTAAACATCATACTCACTTCTTGTAGTGATCTTTTGCATCATCTCTTCCACTGTAGTTACCAAAACGTCGAGCTTTACCTCTAAAGATGTCGATTCCTCTGGGTCTATATTCTTCATCTCTTCTTCCTTCAACTTTGCCCTTTTGATTAGCAAAGTAGCCTCTACATCTACTACATTGTTCTGCATCTCTTCAAGTGTTGCAAGGTTCCTTTCCCTCAGCTGAAACTCCATTTCTGGATCAAAGGCTTTCAGGTAGTGCAAGAGAGAGGATCCAGGAGGAGGTCTTGTATTAACCAGCATCGAAAAATAGACTTGGTTAAACCTGGTAGAAAATTTTTGTACTGTCTCCCCTAGAAATCTTTTCAGTTGGTTATACTCTTCTATAATCAAGAAAGGGTTTTGTCTGACCACCCACTTGTCGAGGAAAACTTTGATGAACTACTGTAAATCTGAGATGCTCGCATTAGGCAGGGTTTTGAACCAACTCTTGACTTTTCCTTGCAAAGAAAGAGCAAAAATCCTAATACTGACATCTTCTTCATCAACCTCAAAAAGATCAAGAAAAGTCTCAAAATTCAATACATGTCTCTCAGCAGTGATGTTGTCACGTTCACCATCAAATCTTGGTAGATATAGGTCATGATTTTTAGGGAAAGCATGGGATATAGGAGGTAAAATTAGAGGCTTGTATCGATCTGGAATTTTACAAGGTATAGGGGTATGTACAGAAGGTGTAGAATCAATCTTGGTCTCTTGAGGCTCATCAATTTCGAGACGGTCATCACAAGCTTCAGGAGAAGGATTCTGATCAAGATCAGAGGCATACGAATATTTCGCAATCTTCAAAGGGAAAGAATCAAATGTAGGCCGAGGATATTTTCTCAAATACAATATACTTTGCAAAACCTTCTTGACATTCTCAAGAAAAGAGAAGAAATAATTTATAACAAAGAACATAATGTCTTGGATGAAATTCCAACTTGAATACCTGATGTCTCCATATTGTCCTTTCATTTTTCTACTGGTCAAGTTCATCCTCCAGTGGAGTCCTTGGATCTGATATCAAAACTGATTTAGAGTCGCCAGGTGAATGATTTCAGCCTTCCGATGTCTGATCGTTGTCCACCATCAATAATCAGATCTGAACTTGATTACATTTTGCTGAGGAACATAAAACTATGTTCCCCAGTACGCTCGCCACTATGTTAGTGCCTAAATCTACCTCAGGCTGAAGGAAGGCAGGTGTAGGGTAACTTCAAACCATGCTTAACCTGGTAGCTAGCCCTACCAGGTCGGGAGAGGGCTCTCTCCTTATCAATATCAAAGAGAATATGGCAAATAAGGCTTGAGATGATGGAAATTAATGTTGATTTTAGGCTAAGTATATTTACTCAGAGGATTTTGTTTGATTTTAATGGTTGGTTTCTAGATTGGATGAGGAAAGCAGTTTTGGGTCTGGGAAATCAACTCAGATTTGCAGAGATTTCTGTGGGGCGAGGTAGGCAAGCGTTTTAGCACTTTGAAATGAATTTGATGGTGAGTCTAAATACTAGTGAGGAGTTGGAGAGGGCATGCAAGGCTCATGAGTCCTCTTCAAACAGTGGAAAACATTAAAAACTAAATGTATCCTCTAGGCAGAGCACTGAATATCAATGGATTCTACCTAATTCTCTTGATTCATTTAGTTATGAAGAAAGAAATAGATGTTATAACACATAAAATAAGAGAAACTAAATTACAGAAGAGAAAAAAATGCCAAGACACATTACCACAAGAATCCCACAAAATGCTGCAAAACCCTCGTTCATTTCCTTGCCAAACTGCAAAAGTGATTTATAATAATGTTCAATGCATCCACAAGAGTCCAACCTTGACAAATGACTAAGAAAGTACAAGATATAGGCATCAAACCACCTATGCTAGCCATCAAGGGTCGAATCCATGAGTCAAGGAGTTGTTTCAACAACATCTAAACTAGGAACTACAAAATAGGCAGTGGAACAACTTGCCTCTAAAATTATGGAAACTGATTCATTCATCCTCCAACCAATTCTAACTGATGTATTTACCCCATATAGTCATTTTTTATCATATTTACATCATATCACATCATACTAAATCATTAATTTACCAAAGAGAGAAGAAAAAGTCAACTGACAGCTAAACTGGGTGAAATTTTGAACAAACAGGAAAAACTGGCAAAATTTCTCCTATGCGCAGCGCCACTGATCCTATGCATAGCGATTTTTCAAGGCCACTTTTGGAAGGCTTCCTGAAGTCCAAATTAGGTGAAGGATAGCTTTTTGGAAAGCTTGGCGAGTCTACTTTCTGGAACAACTTGAATTTCTGAACTTGGAGTCCATTTTCCCCTCCAAAAATTGATTCTCCCAAGACTGCTTCCTGTGTGGCAAAAAAGTGGCAGAAAGAGCACTTTTTGGGTGTTTTTTGCCCTTTTGGAGACCCATAACTTGTCCAAAAATCTCAGCCATTCCTAAGCATGCATATTTTTTCATGCTGATTCCAAAAATGCAAACCTTTTTTCAAATGGATGCCCCCAACAAAAGCGTAGCGCCGGTGGTGCTACGCACCTGCGGAAAAAGCCTGTGTTGAAAATTTCTATGCGCAGCGCCACTGATTCTATACACAGTGCCATTTTAAGATCGATTTTTGGAGGCCTTCTTGATGTCAAAATTGGGTACAGGATAGCTCGTTGGAAATATTATTGAGTCTACTTTCCATAACATCTTGAATTTTCCAATTGGGAGGTCATTTTCCCTGTCAAAAGTAAAACCGCCCAAGACTGGTCAAAATGTGCAAAATGAGGCTGCCTAAATCCAGAGTGTTGTTACAGTCAACTTTTGAATGTCTTCCTCAACTCCAAATTAAGCTCATGATATCTCATTGGAAATATCTTTGTTTCTAATTACCATTTAAATCATCAACTAAGTCATTTGGTCAACCAGGCTATGAGAAATCTTGATTTTCCCAAGGTCACTCCAGAAGTGTATCAATCCTCCTCAGGCCAATGATGTTTTCAACATTTCTCCCAAACCATGAAATTTGTGTAAAAATTGAAAGAGGCTTTTCTTCTTGCATCACTGAGGGATAAAAGCCTCTCTCACCTTTTCCAAATTCATCTTTTCTTGCTCATAAACGCAGTTTTAATAAAACCTATCCCAATGTGTGGAACAGGGGATTTGTCAAAATGAAGTGAAATGAAGGGGATAAGGGGCTTCTAAATTCTTGAGAAAATTTTTGGAACTAGGGAGGCATGTTGGGAAGTAGGGGAAAGTGGAAATTCAAATATTGAGTGAGGGGAAGGGGTCCAAAATGGAAAAACATAGGCCTAGCCTAGAAAATTGTCAAATTGTAGCAAGAAACTAGGGTTTGTTGAAAAATGAGGAATTTGAGGGATATCAGTGATGGGAAGTGTTTAATAAGGTAAATTAAGGATAGGGGAAGGTGTATGAACATCAAGATACAAGTTTTGTTGATGATTTGACCATCCAAGAGAAATTACCTTCAAAACCCTAGGACCCATTGGAACCCGAAATGATGATGATAGCTCTTTGAATGATGGAACACTCAGCTGAATGGTGACATGGACCGACACTTGAAAACTTTGGAAGGAGTGAAAACAATCCCTAGACCTAATACCTAGTGACCAAATTTTACTTGAAAACTCACTGAAAAGACAAAATTTGAGTTTAACACTCTAAGACCACTTTGTAAGAGCATATTTGATCATTGGTGGAAGGTTTCAAAGACTGACACTAACAAGAGGAAGGGGCTCATTATCTTTTACCTTTGCTTTTTCTTGTTTGGAATTCTAATACTATTGAGGAAGAGTAGCATTGTTGTGGAATTGATGCTCATTATGATGAAATTTGTTGGTTTATGAGGTACTATGTGTTTTTTTAAATTTATTTTAAGTTTTCATATTTTAATATTTGTTTAACATTGGAACATTATGTATTTTATTGAGTTATTATCATGGCATGATAGCACCCAAGTGGATCTTAAATACTGAATGCTAATAGAAAGACCCTAGTTCATAGTGAATCCCATAAGTTCATTCTCTTAAACCCCGAAAATATTTAATCCTTAGGTAGTTCTTGAATGCCTTGGTCATCAAACTTTAAGGACTTAAGCCTCATCTTTTGACATACTCTATTTTAGACCAGATTAAAATAGATTTTAGTTTACTTTAAAATTTTGGTTGGATAATTTCCTTAAGAAATATTAAGTTTAACTCATAGGTTTTCCTTTTCAATGGTTAACTTAGGATGGTTTTATGTACTTCTAATACTTAACATTGACATAAGATTAGGTTTATGATATATTTCAACTGACACATATTATGTTAATGCCTTGAAGCCTATGAGCCCCCTGGAAAGATAATTGGAGTAAGTGCTAGTTGTTTTTAAGACATATAAAGTGCCCATCATTAACTTTAACTCATAGTTTGTTGGATACTTGGAATTTCCTGGATGGTTAGTGGAATCAAGTGTGTTGGCATTGATGTCAACATTCATGCTAAGATATGTGTTGGATGGTTGGCATTGTTAGCAAGTGTGTTGGCATTGTTGTCTACTAGACTAGCATTGAAGTTGATGGCAACAGATGTTGGCATTGGTTTCCATGGTGTGTTAATATCAGGGGGAGTCTCAGGATTTGAAGGCATTTATGCATTAGGATATTTTCTTAGATTCTCCTTGAAATGGCATAGTTGGATAGGGATTTGAAAAATCTTTCCAACGGTATGTGGAAGTTTGCAAATGGCCCTCTGGCTAAAAAGTTATTGATTAGTCAAGGCCATTCATAGTTGCAGTTCCTGGATGAGCCTGAAGTCTTATTTAAAAGAAACATGGGATAACAGTGAGATAGGGTTGCAGGGATGGTGCCAAGAAGCCCATAGGTTCAAAAGGTCAAAAACCCAGAAGGCCCAGAAAGTGGAAGCTCGGAGGCTTACGTAAAAGAAAAATAGGATAGTAGTGAGTCGGGGTTGTGGGGACTATTCCCAGAAGCTTGGAAGGTTAGAATCCTAGAGGGTCAGAAGCCTGGAGGGTCAGAATCTTGGAAGGTCAGAATCCCACAACTTTTTATCAAATGAATTTCTTAAAATCATCAGGATTGAGGGCTTCTAGAATTAGTTTGGTAATAGGTCACTTTGGGCATAGAACCAATTACAAAGGAAATCACTTGCAAAACCAAGGATCGAGGGACACTTTCTCTCTCCTCCGACAGGACAGGTGGAAGCATATTATCGATCGAAGATGACATCAACATGACATAATGTTGGACACGCAGCAAGTAGTTTTGGTGTTTCCGGGTACCCAAAAGGACCATATATGGGTGACACATGGACCTCTCATCAATTGACACATGGCATGGATGACATCAGCATGATGTCACCCTAGTAGTGGTCATACTCCGGAGGTCAGAAACCCAATATCTATTTGTTAATTGAATTTCCTAAAGGTTGCAGGTGTCAAAAATTGTAACTAGGTTTGGTCTTCATAATGACATGTGTAATTATGATTTTATGTAATTGATGAAAAGAAGAAAAATAAAATTATTTTGTACTGCTCGAGTAATGGGTTTCATGCTCAAGGAGTTTTATTTTTAGTAGAATCTCCCATTGAGAGCTATTAGGATTAGTTATCAAGTCATAAAGGCTATTGAGTCAATGTCATGTAATGAAGACCCATTTGGAAAAATTGTAAAAGAGAAGTCAAACTCTCCAAGACCTTGTCACAAGATATCCCTTAAAGTTGACCTACAAGAAAGAATAATATGATTCCAAGAAAGGAAAGTCGGCCTATATCTCATGGACAACCCACTATATATAGGAAACTTAGCCTCACTTGGGACAGATTTTAATCAAGCAATCTGAAGCAAGAAGAAGGTGCGAAGATCACAAGAAGATCCATCTCATCCAACAAAGAAAGGAGGAAAGAAATCCGAGTTATTTTTGGGTCTGTTTAGGGCTATATATCTCCACAAGTGCGAAGCAAAGGAGTTCCATATGCTGCAGAAAAGGTTGAAGGTATCACTACTATCCAAGAGGACGAATCAAGGAGAAAAATAAGCAAGTTCACAAGTCGAATTACAGAATGAAGTCTCTCCATCCAAGAGAAGGGAAAAAAGGGAAAAAATTTGATTAAGATCCATCTCACATGCTACAACTAGGGTTTCTGAAGAGGCTGATGGATGCAAGTATGATCCAAGAAGTCAAAATATGAAGGATAGTCAAGAAGGAGGGAGAAGTAATTAGATTGATCATCATTGACTCTAGGAAGAAGAGGTTAAACTAGGAAGGATTGTGACCTGGTATTGGAGAGGTTGTTATGTCAAGCATATTGGTCATGGTCTTGATATTCGTCAATTAAGGTCTCTATAAGAAGAAGAATTTGTTTTGGTTTTCCTCTCAAGATGGAGAGGTTTTGGCCTTCATTGATCACCTACATTCTGTGTCTCTTGCCTCTTTATTGTTTATGCATTGGTAGTTGTTTTATGAAGAAAAACATTATACTAATCTAAGAAAAGATAATATCTTAATCTAAAGAAGTAAAAAAAAACCACAAGTATTTATCATTATATATAAATCTCCTAATACTATTGCCCTATATTTCTCAACATGGTATCAGAGCTAAGGTGAAAAATCAAGGAAAAGGCATCTAATCAAGTGACACATAAACACTCAAGGATCAAATCTTGAAGGATATCAAAGAAAAAGTGAAGATCTACAAATAAGTATCAAACCCTAGATCGAAGAAGAAGTCTACACCAGAAGAAGTCTTGGGATCCTAAAAAGACCACAAAATACCCTACTTAAATTGAAGAGACCTACAAATAAAATAATCTTGAAGGTTATTCATCCAAGAGAAGCAATATCAAGGACATTGTCATCATATTCTAAAATTTATAAGGAAATATCTCTCTCATTGAAGCAAGGTTCTTACCATTGAAGAAGATCATCCAAGAAGCATCAAGACATCATCAATAACTCATTGATCATCATAACAATGACATCATCATCAAAGGATCTAAAGTGATCTCCCTCTTTGTGGATTCAAGGATCATTCTTGAAGAGAACTATCTTCATCAAGCAGAAGCTCTCTATTCTCTATATCATTATCAAATTCAAGAAGGAAGAATGTGGAAGAAGCATCTTCATAAGAATATTTATGTCTACATCTGAATCTGTCAAAATGTATTTTTGCAAGGAAAGAAACAAATTGGTTTGGGCTTCAAACTATCTTGCATGGAAGAAGTGGAAAAATCTGAATCTCATTGAAAATGAGGTCATGGAACATGTCAAAAGCTCAATCACCAAACCATCGAAATAATATGACCAAGCACTTGAAAATTTTATGAAATGGGAAGTAAGGACTCAAAGGATTCTTATACAATCCATCAAGGATTCCCTCATTCCATATGTATCTAAACTTGACACTTCAAAAGAAATATATGACAAATTGTTAGAGTTGTTTTCTGTAAGCACTACAGGAGAAGTTATCTATCTAAGGCAAGAACTCTACAAGCTAAATATATCAAAAGAGTAAGGGATGGCCTCATACTTCACGAGGATATCTGAAATAAGGGATCAACTTCAAGATCTGGGTGAAATAATGTCTGACAAGGAGATGACCATTGTAGTACTAAATGCACTACCATAGGAATGGGGTAACTTTACTTCAAGCATTTATGGGAACAAAGAAGTTACTCCATTCCAGGATCTATAGTCACTATGCAAGATTGAAGAAACCAGGTTGAAGGCCAAAACTGGTGTAGGATCAAGTGAGAAAAATTAAGCATATGTTGCTATGGCAAATCGGAAGAGAAAATTTTGGGAAATTTGGTACTCAGAAAAAGAAGAACAACATGGCCAAGATTCAATGTTGTGGATGTCAAGAATATGGGAATTACAAAAGAGATTATCCTAATATCAAGAAGGACAATAAAAAAGAGGTATAGAAGAAGCCCATATCACCGAAGAAGTGGAAGAAGCTGAAAAGAAGAAGTCCAAGAAAGAGGAAGTAAAAGATCTCTACTATGATTGAGATAGTCTTCCTCACCTAGTTCTTTTCAAGTTTTCTATTTTAAGATATGGCTATCATGAATCACTAAAGAAAATGATATGATGCATCATGGCATCATAGAAGCATTAAAATAAATAACTCGTGATCATAGAGAAAAATAGCTAAAATATAAGTCTATGGTAGTCACCTATGGAAGGATATAAATCTTAGTAACCTCATTAGAAGCATAAGTGGCACTTATGGGAAAAATAAGAAAAAATTCATCTAGCACAAAGCTCATCATACATCACTCAAAAGGGAACATTTGTTGGATGAGGATACTCAAGTCCTCTATTGGAATTTTCATCGGAAGGTTCACTAATTAAAAGGAAGCAAGGGTTTCATCGAGAATACCATCTTGTGGGCATTCATGGGATGATGGTATGATGACAAAAGAAGTGAAGAAAATCAAGGAATTGAAATTATTTCAGTCAAGGAAGTTGTTGAAGGAAGTCTAGATAACTTAAAAGAAAAATGAGGTATGTATGGTTGTATTTGATAAATTAGAGTCATGTCATATGGTTGCAGGTAACATGGAAAAAATATATATCTCAAGAGCATGAACAAAAGAAAGGATCTCCTCCTTTGAAATGTTACAGAAAGACATGGGTCACACATTAACTATATGAAATCAACATAATATGTCCCCATATGAAATATGAGGTGGTTGACAATAATTGGAGGAACTCTAATTGGAAGTTCCTGGGAAGAAAAATGTGTGAAGAAAGAAGGAAAGAAGTCATGAAATGTGCAAATATGAAGAAGGAAATCAACATCCAAGGACTGAGAGATTTGATTATGATATCTCCATGAAAGATGTGAAGACCTTGATGAAGTTTGAAAAAGAAAGAGACCCTTGACAGTTATATATTTTGGAGATGTATCAATGTGTATAAAGATGTTGATGCAAATTGGTAGATGTCATGATGAAAGAAAATCACAAAGGTAATTTTGACTTAATGATTCATTTCTGAATAATATCTGGATGGGATTATACAAGGATGCCAAGTGAAGATCTATGGATATCTTCCACCATTGATGACCATGTAGTTGGATGAAAGATCCTTAAGGAAACATGACATGAAGAAGGCAACACGGCATGAAGGAAGGCCATATATGAATTGATGGATCACTTTCCAATGAAAGGAATAACAACATCACTAACTCATGGATGAAAGTGATAGACAGTTTGTGCCCTATGAAGAATTCCCAAAAGATGTAGACTTTATGACAAAGGAGAAATTCATGACATCAATGGAAAGAGTTCTACAAGCAGCTAGTTTTCCCATGATCTCCACCTGAAGAGATGTTGGAAGAAAGTCCTTAGTCAAGAGGGAGCTTGGTCAAATCCCTAGTTAAGAGAGAGCTTGGGTACATTCCTTTATAGTAATGTGTATATTCCTTCATTGGAATGGATATGTCCTCCCTAAGTTGAGAGGGAGAGATAGACACATCATTTTTTTCTTCACCTGGGAGGACATAATGGAGGATTGGGTAAACATGTGGCATCTAATACTCTTTGAGGATGAGTTAGGGCATCCAAGATAAGAGTAGTGATAGAGGACTGATATTCTTTGAGTACTGGGAATCCAAGATAAGAATAGTCCTGGTGGAACACACTCTGAGAACTCGGGTAGGGTATGTTCTGAGAGAGACAATGATGAGGGTGTTTATCATTGTTCTTGTGCTCTGACCTTGTGGAGAGATAGATTTGTTAGTCAAGGTCTTGATATGTGACAATGTTGGTTGATATGATGTTATACAGATGGGTTAACAATCCGACTCTTCTTATGATAATTCTTCAGATTAAGAATGTCCAAGTACCTTGTGTAGATTATGAATACCTCCCTAGTTAAGAGGGAGTGTTGAAAAGTGTAGCTAGGTTTGGTCTTCATAATGACGTGTAATTATGATTTTATGTAATTAATGAAAAGAAGAAAAATAAAATTATTTTGTAATGCTTGAGTCATGGGTTTCATGCTCAAGGAATTTTACTTTTAATAGAAGCTCCCATTGAGAGAAATTAGGATTGGTCATGAAGTCATAAAGGCTATTGAGTCAATGTCATGTAATGAAGACCCATTTTGGAAAATTGTAAAAGAGAATTCAAACTCTCCAAGACCTTGTCACAAGAGCTCCCTTGAAGTTGGCTTATAAGAAAGAACAAGATGCTTCCAAAAAAGACAAGTCAGCCTAAGCACTAGGACAAGTCGGCCTATATCTCATGGTAAAACAACTATATATAGGCAAATCGACCTCACTTAGGACATATTTTGATCAAGAAATATGAAGCAAGAATAAGGTGCAAAGATCACAAGAAGATCCATCTCATCCAACAAAGAAAGGAGGAAATAAATCCGATTTATTTTTGGGTCTTTTTAGGGCTATATATCTCCACACGTGCAAAGCAAAGGAGTTCCATTTGTTGCAGAAAAGGTCGAAGGTATCACTGTTATCCAAGAGGTTGAATCAAGGAGAAAAATAAGCAAGTTCACAAGCCGAATTGCACAAGGAAGTCTCTCCATCCAAGTCAAGGGAAAAAAGGGGAAAATTTTGATTAAGATCCATCTCACATGTTGTAACTATGGTTTTTGAAGTGGTCGAGGGATGCAGGTATGATCCAAGAAGTCGAAATCTAAAGGATAATTGAGAAGGAGGAGAAGTAATCAGGTTGACCATTGTTGACTCTATGAAGAAGAGATTACACTAAGAAGGTTTTTGACTTGGTCTTAGAAAGATTGTTGCATCAAGGGTCTTGATCATGGTCTTGGTATTCGTCAATTAAAGTCTCTATAAGAAGAAGAATTCCTTGGGGTTTTCCTCTCAAGTTGGAGAGGTTTTGGCCCTGGATGATCGCATACATATTGTGTCCCTTGTCTCTTTATTGTTTATGCATTAGTAGTTGTTTGATGAAGAAGAACACTATAATAATCTAATTAAAGATAATATTCTAATCTAAAGAAGTAAAATGCATTAGCAAGCAGTTACCATTATAGAGAAATATCCTAATACCATTTCCCTATATTTCTCAATAGCGGACGCTGAGAATTGTTAGTTGTAATAATGTGTTGATGGTGTTGGACCTGCCAACATGTCAAGGGATCTCCCCGGTAAGAAGTCCCAATTAGACCTCAGATCATTTGGTGTAGGAGTCCCAGTAGTGGGTCATACAGTATCGCCTTGACCGCGGTTTCGCACAGAGGCAAGTAATATGTCCCTGTTGGTAGCAAGGGTGTGACATATGCAATAAATCAAGGAAAGTGCATGAGCGGTTCTAAGACACGGAGGGTGAGGTGAGTGCACCCCTTGGAAACCTATGAAATCACATAGTTAAGAAGGGACACATGAGAAAAGATGCATCACAACATGGAAGGCAAGTAAGCTAGAAATCCAAAGTGATGGTTAAACCAACAGCACATTTCAGTAAGATTCATACATACATATACAGAAAATAGCTACACATGCATGCATAAGAAAACATATACATATATCATTTAGAGTAAACAAGATAGATGAAATACAATATGACATATGCATGAAACATGTTAGCTATGTTATATTAATAAGTGTAAGTTCCAATCATGCAAGACATCCATGACCAACCACTAGTTCCGACAGCAGAACATTACAGTCATTGTCGGCTACTCCTCCAAAGAGATATAATAGCTCTGCACAGTGGAAAAGCGAAGGTTCATTACAATATTGTCCAAGCTTTCTCTAAGATACTCCTATCGAAAGTTTGGCTGAACAAAAGCCTTTACAATGAGTTATGAGGGACTATATATAGCAAAGGGTGGGGTGGCCCTTGACATTCCCCTTTGTGATAGTTCATCTACCCTCATGACTCTTCATCTACTCTATGACTGTTACATCCAACTATCAACACTTGAACTTCCACTTGACAAGATGTTACATACAATCTACACATGTACCCATGTGAGACAAAATGGCTTGAGCAAGCCGTGCAAGACATCACTAACACTCGGACCATTGTGGTGAGACCAACTCTTTGACATCCTTGTGATGGTCGATGGTGGCGAACTGACGCCAAGCTTGGTCATCCATGATGGTTTCCGTGCGCTCAATGGAGACATCTTGTTGAAAGAGAACTCTTGCCTCTGTTGCATCTAGGTCCACCCACATGGCCCCTCTGTCCAACTCTTTTGATAGCATCCACATCATCGTCTTGAGTGTGGCTGGACCAACAAAATATTGATGCATAGTTTCTGTTCTGATCTCCAAGTGTTTGTTGGTGACCATGCACATCGACTTATCAAAGTACATGTTTAGATCCAGTCGGACTTGCTTCTTGTCTTCACCTTGGTGAGTGTTCCAAATGGGTGGGATTGCATGCGCGCGCACATTGACATGCATGTTGTTGAATTCCCTTGCATGTGATCAACAACATTTCTCACCTTGTTTGCTTCATACCAGCTACTGGGATGGATCTATAACTTGTGTGGGAATAGTTTCATCCGTTTGTGCATGTTGCGCCCCCTATTGTACCTGTTCCTATTGCAAATTATTCTCTCGTCTGTGCAGCTCATGTTCTTCCTTGTGTTGTCACTTCAGCACATGCAAATCCTTCTCTGTTTCTCTCTCTGCCTTTGCAATATCTTCATGTCGCGTCGTCACCTCATAGCCTCAGTCTCCAAGTTTCTTTCATCACAAGTGGATCTATTTGAGCTTGCAACTTTTTTCGCCTCTATGTTGTCAACAACCTTCTTCTTGCATTTGTTGCATGCAGATGTGTTGTTGTTGATGGTGCTTCTTGCTGTGATGATGCTGCCATATTATCTTGACGTTCTAGTCTACGAAAAACTTGATCTCTTCATAGGTAGGCAAGCTCATAGCCACTTGCTTGGCTGCAACCCCCGTTGTGCTCTCAATGGTGTCCTTTGACTCTGCACTCCTGAAGGCCATTGTACTTGTGCTGGTGAGAGATAGATGAACACTCGCGATACCTGGAGACATAGAAACACTCATGGAAAGCAATCTATCAGTAGAAAACCAAAACCAACTTGACGATTTACTTGCAATATATCTGTGTGACTGATCGTGAAGGTTGCGCAATTTCTGCCGGGAGGTTGGGAGATTGCCTGCCAAAACTACGCAAGGCATAGTCTGGGTTGTCAGGAGGCTAACTGACTACTAGAACTGTGCAATGCACAATCCAGCCTGGCCTATTCAGGACTAAAACTCTGCAATGCGCAAGTTCAGTCAGCAGTGACATGCAACCAGCAAACTGCATTGCGCAGTTTCTGGGGCCAACAGGACACTACCTCCAATAATTGTGCAATGAAGGCTTGGAGTTCAGTGATGGGCTAGACTTGTGCAATTTCTAGAGGGAAGGCAGAGCCTTCGCTTCCCAAAATGCGTAGTGCTTGCCGAGCAAGGCACGGTCCGGGCCAAGGCAGCCCAAGTCAATCGACGGGCGACTGAAAACATGAGAAGTTTGAATGCATGATGAGATGAGTGCAAACAAGAATGAATGATCATACATGCAAACAACAAGTGTAGGATTCAGAAAATGAGAAAGCATGCATGTGTGTGAAGCGATTCACCGCAACGGGGACCGTTCGTGCAAAAACAGTGTCATGCATGTGACAACAGTGAGATGCAAATGAAAACTAAAACAGTGCTTCTACAAGCTAATATACATCAAAACGATAGCAAGCACTCACTGAAATCAAGAAGATAGCACTCACATGAAGAAAAACACAAAAATCAATAGAAACACAGTGCGAGACATGAAAAGCAGGCTTACCCCAAAACAGCTGAGCTGAATGTGCCGACGACTCCTAGATGCAATGTGGGATGTCAGAGCTGCAAGGTCAATGTGAGGAATGAGTTCTGTAGCATCTAGTTTATGAGTTTTGATAGAATCGAGGTTGTGACGCGCATGCCACAAATCTAGGAAAAGCGATACTTGGCGGGAGGTTTCTGAAATGATCCTTGCATGTAACCTCCAGCTGCTAAAAATAGATCCTTGAATCAAGGGATGCCTTTTCATGCTACCTTGGGAGAAGCAGTCCATGCATGCAAATCAGTTTGCCTAGTCCCAGAGGGAACCGGTCAACCTGAAGGCACATGCATTGATCTACGATCCTAGGATGAAAATTTGTGCAGCTTCTGGGCTAAGCAAAGATGGCTATCCCATAGGGATTGTGCAATGTTTGGGAGGAACAAGTCACTGTCTCCCAGGATTGCGCAATTTCTCGGCTAAGAAGCTGTCCTAGTTCAGTCATTACAATTTTCTCAAGGAAGCCTGTATGACTGAATTATGCAATTTATGAGCCCAATAGGCTACCTGGCTAGATTTGCGCAATTTCTTATGGTTGTTGGGTTGGATGTCCCAGAGGGATTGCGCAATTTCAGGGAGCCACAAGTGACTTCTGCCCAGAATTAAGCAATTTCTGGGCTAAGTAGTTGTCCTGGGATGAATTGCACAATTTTTTATAGGAAGACTGACAAGAAGAATTGCACAATTCTAGAGCCCAGTTGGGTGTCCAGCTGGGTTTGTGCAATCTTTTGAGGGAAGGTTGGTTCCCCTCCAGAATTGTGCAATTCCCAGAGGGAGATGCTTAACTAGAAACTGACACTAAGTCTGAAAATTAGCCTGTGAAGGAGGTGGAACAAACTTGCATTTACAGGCCGACAAGACTCTATGAAATAGTTGAAGCTGATGTGCTTGACAGTACAAGACATGCTATTGAGGATGGTTAGTAGGGAGGCTCCAAAACAAAGCTACGAAAAAAATTTGGAGGGTGGTTGTAGCCGCTACAACACTTGGCAACACACTGGTAGAACTCCAGCTCTCTGAAGGGACCTTGTTCGTGAAAAGCAAGTCTAACACCTCCAGAAGTATGTTTAGTTCTTTGTTCGTCTTAGTTTCCACACTTGCTTTATTGTAAGAATTAGCATATGCCAAGCATTTGGTTGGTCGACACACATTCCAATCCAAGCCAACAGAGTTGTTTCAATTGGGAATGAGGGGTATATTGGTGCAAAAGAAGTATAGTCATCAGAGTCTTAGTTTCATCTCTAGTGTTGCTCCGCTTGCAGCAGGCCTGGAAAGTACATTGGCGGAGTCACGCGGGAACACAAGCATCACTCCGCTGCCAGCGAGCTTGGTCAATACCCCGGTGGAGTCACTTGCATCACCTCTCTGCGCAGGAAGCCTTTCTCTTCTTTCGCCTTATTCATTTTTCATTTTTCAATTTTTTTTATTTTTTTCATAACTGTGCATAACACTTATTCATTTCAAAAGAAGAATATGGATCCTGACTTATTGAGAGAAGAAGAGGTTGTTCCTTCAGAGAAGTAGTTTATTATATACCTCTAACGTGCCTGTTAAGGTTTTCCCCCTCACCTTACTCTACTTGACTGTGTTGCCAAGGGTTAACCCAAAAACAACTAACTAGAGTAGGTGACACCAGTTAGCGCGCAAATGTTGTGTTTTCACCAAGGTTCACTTCGAACAGTACATATTTTCCATTGGCATATAATGGACTAAATATAACAAGTTCTTCATACAGAGGCAGGACGACAGATAACCAAGTAATGATAGCTGCACAATTCCTATTGTACTTTACCCAGATTGTTTCAAGAATCGCGCACAGTCTCATGTGAAACTAACCTACGAGCACAAAACAAGCAAACAAACACAAAACAAATCAAAAGCAGAAGTAACTATGAAATCAAAGTGGAGAGAAAACAAGAAAGCAGACAAACAAACATGTAAATCAAGTAAGCAACAAGCGTGCAAGAAAACAACCAAAATCAAAAACTACTCCTACTCCTAAGATAATGGTGCATGGGTTTGATCACGTGAAGTGATACTTCCAATGCAGCCACCGACACATTGGTTGACCCATGTTGGTGGAGGGATGGTTCGCAAACATCACAGCTATGTGAACCAGCAAACATGAAAGATATAGCAATGAAGAAAAACACACTCCAAGTTAAAAAGTGTCCACGGGACATAGGTGAGTGCAAGTGCATGACATACAATCCATGGACTTGTCAAGGTGTTGTGTGACACTATGTTAAGCTATGAGGCATACGCATACTCGTGATTGTGACATGAAAGCAAACGAAAGAAACAAAGACAACTTGTGTCATGCATGTGTGCTTACAATGTAAGATTCCTCCAATGCATGAGCGATGGGATTGTGTAAGTGGAGTGGAGGAAGTATGATATGTGTGTGAGATTGATCTTCGATGCATAGAGATTGGTGATGAGGAGCCTTGGGTGTTTCAAAAAATTCCTGATTGGAAGTGGAACCAACCTCAGGATAGTGAGGGCCTGACATAACCATCAGCTTGAGCTGAAGTGCCTCAACAGTCTGGGGGGTTTCGACTTCGTTGATAGATAGATCATCATAAATAGGTGGCTTCAAAAAATCAACTGTGATAGAATCATCATCATGATCGAATACGGGAGTAAATATATCACGATAGCTACAATTAGAAAATTCAATGATTTCATCAGCATCCTCTTGATTTGGTGAATCAAACAGAGGGATAGATGAGAAGAAGACAAATTCACCCTCTGTGTTTCCGGAAAATGAAGATGAAAAGTCAAGTGGATTTTCAATGAATAGTTTATCCTCTCCATTTTTGGATAATGGACTGACATCCGGTGTGCCCTGTGAATGATCAACAATGGGTGCATCCATAGACAGAGATACACATCTGAAACCATGGATGGCACGTTCACCAAAGATGTCAAGAAAGAATGGAGGAGACTCAGATAGAAAGGAGTCAACCTTCGCCGAGGGTTGATGCTCAAGGTCCCAGTCATACTCTTCATGAATGACAACACATGTTGGTTATGAAACACCAACTCCGTCAATGGATTGATCCTCATTCACAACAAGTGTAGTGTCCGGAATGGAAGAACACAAGATAGTGTCATCCAGAGGATCATATGAGTACAAAGACAAAGGCTGAGGTATAAAAAGCATGTGACGGCTCATTGGACTCACAACCAAATCTGCGCTAAAATTAAGCGAAGTGATGTTGGGAGGATTTGATGGTTGGACAGATGTGTGTGCCTATTCTCCCACATCACTTTGTAGTGGTGGTGCTATTTGATGAGGGGACGATGGACAGTCACTTGTGACAGTGACCGTGTCCATCTGTGATTGCACAACTCCATCACTGAAGTATGTTGAGCGGGGCTTGGGCTCAAACTTCTTCTTGGGATGGAGTGATTTGTTAAGACAACATTCGAATCTATCCCAAAGATATGGAAATTTCATCTTGATTTTCGGATCTTGAAACTACAAAACACGGAAGCGCTACCAAAAATCCATAGGCGATTCATGCGGGACCTTCCGTTGTTGTAACAGTTTTTAGTCAAGATGTTCTAGATCAAAATGATGGAAAGTATCTTTAATGAGGTCACATAAATGCTCGAGTGAGTGCACGTTGTCATCCAGTAGGCTGCAACACCACCGTAGTGGGGTTTCGTGAAGTGTGTATGCAAGTAGGAGACTGGCCTATTTGTCATAACATCCATCTTCCTCGTCAAGAATGGCAAGGAAGCCTTGTAAGAACACATGCCAGGCCACTTTACCTTCACCATCATACGTGAATTCAGACAAGAGATCAAAAAACTCCCTTGTGATGTTGAGAGGTTCAGCATGCGAAAAACATCATGGAGGGGTGAGTGTAACAGAATCCATGATAGATGTGCAAAGGTTCAAAACAGGATGAGAGGACACAGCTTGTGATCTAGCCATCCTTCTAGCGCTAGAAATGTTGACGGTGCTGGACTCGCCAACATGTTAGGGGATCTCCCCGATAAGAAGTCCCAATTAGACCACAAACCGTTTGGCAGTGGGTCGTATAGTATCGCCTTGACCGCGGTTTTGCACAGAGGAAAGTAATATGTCCTTGTTGGTAGCAAGGGTGTGACATATGCAATAAGTTAAGGAAGGTGCATGAGCGGTTCTAACACACGAAGGGTGAGGTGAGTGCGCCCCCTGGAAACCTGTGAAAGAACATAGTTAAGAAGGGAACACACGAGCAAAGATGCATCACAACATGGAAAGCAAGTAAGCATTAAATCCAAAGTGATGGTTAAACCAATAACAAATTTCAATAAGATTCATACACACATATACAGAAAATAGCTACACATTCATGCGTAAGCAAACAAATACATATATAATTTAGAGTAAACAAGATAGATGAAATACAATACGACATATGCATGAAACGTGTTGGCTCTGTTATATTAAGAAGTGTAAGTTCCATTCATGCAATACATCCATGACCAACCACTAATTCCGACAGCGGACCGTTACAGTCACTTCTGCCTGCTCCTCCAAAGAGATATACTAGCTTTGCATAGTGGCAAAGCCAAGGTTCGTTACAATATTGTCCAAGCTTTCTCTAAGATACTCCTATCAGAAGCTTGGCTGACCAAAAGCCTTTAAAATGAGTTTTGAAGGACTATATATAGCAAAGGTTGGGGTGTCCCTTGACATTCCCCTTTGTGACAGTTCATTGACCCTCATGACTCTTCATCTACTATATGATTGTTACATCCAACTATCGACACTTGAACTTCCACTTGACAAGATGTTACATACAATCTACACATGTACCCATGTGAGACAAAATGGCTTGAGCAAGCCATGTAAGACATCACTAACACTTGTACCATTGTGGTGAAACCAACTCTTTGACATCCTTGTGATGATCGATGGTGGCGAAATGACGCCAAGCTTGGTCGTTTGTGATGGTGTCTGTGCCCTCAATGGTGACATCCTGTTGAAAGCGAACTCTTGCCTCCGTTGCATCCGGGTACACTAATATGGTTTCTCTATCCAACTCATTTGATAGCATGTGCATCATCATCTTGAGTGTGGTTGGACCAGCAACATACTAATGCATAGTGTCTATGTTGATCTCCAAGTGTGTGTTGGTGACCATGCGCATCAACTTGTTGAAGTACATGTTCAACTCCGGTCGGACTTTCTTCCTGTCTTCACCTCGGTGAGTGTGCCAAATTGGTGGGATCACATGTGCGTGCACAATGACATGCATGCTATTGAATTTCCTTGCATGCAGTCAATAGCACTGCTCACCTTTTATGCTCTATGCCAGCTGCTAGGATGGATCTATAACTCGTGTTGGCGCAGTTTCATCCATTTTTGCATGTTGTGGCCCCTGATGTACATGTTCCTGCTGCAACTCATTCTCTCATCTGTGCAGCTCCTGTTATTCCTTGAGTTGCTGCTTCAGCACATGCAACTCCTTCTCTTTCTCTCTCTACCTTTATGTGATCTTCATGTCGCATCGTCACCTCATAGCCTTATTCTCCAAAGTTTTTTGGTGATAACCAATATTGCAGCAATAATGTTGCAACTCTTGGGCTTCCTACTTTACTTTTATCAGCCCAGCAGTTCGTAACAAACTTGGAAGCGACGGTGCAGTATGCACAAGTACTAGTTCTTACTGCAGGCTATCACTTGGTCAGCTGGTGCAATATCACTAGGAGCTCAAGCCAACTTCTATGGATTCCAGAAGAAGCTCTATAGGTGATGAAAGAAAGGAAAGCTTATTCTACAGAGGCTACTCTACTTGTAGAAAGGAAAAGAAGACTGAAATGTAAAGTAAACCTAGCAAATCCTACTTTTGCAGAAAGAGAGATGAGAAACCATGAAATGAATGCCATTACCTACTTAGGAAGTACACAACATCCACTCAAGCTATTTCTAGAAGTAAATGAGCAAAAAAAATCTTTTTGGATTTTTATGTATTTTTATGTGAAATTGTTATGCATGTAATTTATTTGATTGTGAATGTGGCAGCGATTAGGTGGCAGTGGAGGGTGACTTTGGGATTTGCAAAGGTGTAGGATGGTGTGGATGGGTCCTAGGAGGGTGTAGGTGGCCTTCTGGAGGCTTTTCCTGTAATCGGACTTCAAAAATAAGCCTACAAGAAAATCTATAGGACGTTGCAGGGGATCTACAGGAGGTCTACAGGAGGATACCGACAACAGTTTTGGAGGTTTTGAAGGTAGGAAAGCGGGTGGAAAGGGTAGCTGAAGGCTAGGGTGATTTGTTAAGGTGTATAGGGTCCATCAAGAATAATTAGGAGAGAGAAATATGGTCGGATTTGTTCAAGGAAAGAGAGGAAAGTCTATGGAAAAGTGAAGAAAACTAAGGCAAATTTGTGAGGAACTTTGGGCGACCTGTGGAACGTAGATCAAAGAGAGATGGTGATGGATGATTGGCTGACTTGTTGTGAGGATAGATTTGCTGCAAGAGAACTGAAAATCAAACAATGAGATTAAGCAAGCAAAGAAACTAAGTACATCCAAAAAACAAAATTTTGCATCAAGCTAGTCTAAACTCTGATCTAGGAAAGTAAATGCTGAAAAATGATATAATGAGAAAAAGCATCGAAGGAAAATTATTGCAAGACAGAAATGAGCATGGTGAAATAGATCTAAAGCAAAGCATTAACATTGTAACAAACTGCGACACTAGAAATCCTATGGAAAAGAAAATGTGTGTTTTTTGTGGCAACAAGAGGGTCTTGGCCTCAGTTCATGGTCCCAAAGGGAGCAAAGGAGGCCAAGGCTCTGTTGATGGCATTTTTGTATCTTTTTCCTATCAATTTTCAAACTGCTACAAAAAACTAAAATGAAAACAACCTTCTAAATCACCAAAAGCAACCTATTCTTAAGAAAGAAATTTATCTAATAGCAACTAATTCATAAACTGAAACAAAGCATAGAAATACAAACAAGAGGAGCTTGGTTGTTTGGATTGGACCCTAACCCAAGAGCTTCAGCCCTCTGAGGTAACTCAGTGCTAGCTCAAAAAGGATCTCATCTTGATTATCAAAATAATAATAGGATTACATGAAACTGTCAACAAAAGTGAGCTCGAAGTTGAGTAGAGCAAAGCTGCAACAAAAATTCGAAAATTTGACTAACTTCCTAATGAGGCCCTAGGCCTCTCTACTTATAAAACTGAAGCTCCCAACAGCTTCCTTAAAATTACGACGCTTGGCTCCCAAAACTTGAGTTAAACAGAAGTTATCCTCCACTTTCTCGGCTGCCTCCTAGTGCATTGATGTGGCTGTTTGTGCTCCAAGATGCATCATAGAGAATTCAAAGTGGGGGTCATAAATGATGGGGATACCCTCCTATAAATCCTCTCCCTTGTCTACTTCGAATTATTGATGCCAATTGTCCATTAAATCTTTGAATTTATCTCCAAAATTGAACAAAAAACTGCATTAAACACATATTAGACTCCATGGCATAATGGCCAACCCAACTCAATCCATAAGCATAAATATAATCAAAAAAACATGCAATAAGCTAAGAGAATGGTTGATTAAACTATGTTAGGAGGAAAAATGAGCCCATATAATTACCCATTTATGGGGCTCATCATCAACCCCCTACTGAAGGTGTTGCTCATCCTCTGAGCAACTTAATCCATCTCCTCATCTTTGATGGCCCTAATGGCCTCCCCGAAATCCCATGTTTCTGATGTGAGGTCCTCTTCTTTGTCATGGAATCCTACCTTTCTGTCCACCTCTTCCCACTACTGGTTCTCTTCTTCCTCTTTTCTGCCTTCTAGCAGGCCTAGCAGTAGTGGGGGGCTCAATTTGAGGCCAATCCAATTGACCTTCAAATTCTGCATAGTGTGCTTGTACAGTGGCACTCTCCTTAATGCTTCTTTCATCCTTGTTGGGGAGTGATACTCTTTGATCTACAAACTGTGTGGTAGTGTGTTCCACCTCCTCATACAAGCATGAATATAGTCATCCCCAAGAAATATTTCCATATCCTCAAAATGTGCAATGGCCTGAGCCTGATCATTGATATACTTAGGGGAAATTTGAGGATTATTTGCAAGCAGCTGGTGTGTGCTGATGAGAGCCATGGGATCTGATGGCTCATCTCTGATCATTAAGGGCTCATTATGCTCCTTTATCATCAACTTCCTTATCTCTGCTACCCTTAATGCCTCATGATTCATCCATGATGCCATGGCCATTAGTCACAAGTCCCCTAGCCTAGCATTGGGGTCCCACACATTCATGTCTTTGAGGGCCATGTTATGCAAATAGAACTCTGCTATTTTTGCCTTGTCTTTCTTAAGAGCTTTGGTAACATAGGTCCATGAATTTCTGTAATCTTGAAAAGGCATTGTGCCTCTCTATGCCAAAGCCTTGATCTAAAACTATAGCCATTGTTCCTTGAGGTATAATCCATATGATTTTGCTGGTGTTCTGCACTGTAGTTCCTCCATAGGCCAGCTGACCATGCATGCCAATTGTGTCTCTTTTTCTTGCAGCTGTCTTCTTAGCAACTCATTTTCTGTTTCAAAGTGAGTTCTTTTGATTGTCTCTCTATGTCTTACAGCACTTAACTCCCTTCCCATTTCTCTAAGCTTGTTCTCCATGTGGCCAATATCCTCTACCCCCTTGGATTTGGCGATTTGCATCCATCTATGGCTCCTTATTCTTTCTTTCTCCAACTCAAAGAAAAGTGGGATTGCAAATTTCTATGGAATGATTCTTCCCCCCTCAAGAAGATTGTAGTAAGAGCCCAAACTAGGCTGGGGGTCAGGTTCTTGTGGCTTTGTAGCTTCCTCCTTCCCCTTTGGTTGTTCTTCTACCCTTTTCTCAAGTTTTTCGGTCTCCTATAGCTTTGTCAGGGTCTCCTATAGAACAGTTTGTGCCTCCTATAGAACTATTTTTGAGTCCTGTAGTTGCACTCTCTCCTTCCAGGTGGATGATCTGGGAATCCCTCTTTCATATGTGATAGGGGTTTTAGAGGGAGATTCTTCCCCTTTGATAATGGGTGAATCTTTAATTACAATGGGCACTTTAGAAGAAGGCTGTGGTTTTCCTGTTTTTATCCTTGTGATTTTCCGAGCCCTTAAATACATTGATGTCTGCCTCTTCCTCTTTTGTTTTGGTTTAATTGGGGTGTTGAGGGCAGTGAGGGCAACTGCTACCTCTCTCTCTAGGGTCTCAAGAGATACTTCTTTCTTTTTCTCTGTCTCTGTTGTTTTGTTTCTTTTTGTTCTTTTTTTGTTTCTTCCTCCTCTATTTTGGTTTCCTCCTTTTCTGCCTTGGTTTCCTCCTTCTCCCCTTCTTGTTCTTCAGTTTCCTCCCCTTCTCCCCCTTGCTTCTCTTCCTCCTCACTATTAGAAGGACTGAGATCTTATGTGAGGGCCTTTATATCATTTTCTTCTGCCATGTTTCTAAAAATTTCCCATGCTATGGGGATTGTGAAGGTATGCAGGGCTTCTTCCACTAACAGTTTAATTAACCCATGGTAAGCCAACTGATCTAGACCTCCTTATTTCAACTTAATGCTGGATTCTATGAGGGACTGCAAGAGAAAATAGGGGATGCTGAGTTTCTAGGGTATTGGAGTGTCCATGCCATAGCTCAACTCATGGAGAAGTCTAAAATGGTAGCCATAAACTATGCTATACCTCCCTTCATAGGAAATATATTTGATAATTTGGTAACTAACCTCATCCCAAGGGTAAGGTATGCTTGTCCTTGTAATTCCATTTTTGTCTTCTACAAGATGTTCATTGGGTTGGAAGAAGTTTTTCTTAGCAGGCTGTCCAATTGTCTTTTCATCTTTGCTCCAAGGTAATCCAAGAGGAAGGGTGGTAACGCTACTAATAAATTTTGGGGTGATTTCCATGGAGAGACCTCTCAAAGTAACAGTGGCATGGGTCCTTGAGTGAGGGACTAAAGAAAGGGAAAACTCCTGGGCCACTTCTTCATCAAACCCTTGGAATTTCTCAAAAAAAGGCATCCAATTTGCTCTGGTGAAAATGGCTACTACTTCGGGATGTCATGGAGCCTGGATGAATTTGTGGGCTCCTTCCTCATGAATTCCCCTATCATTGTGTTTATACCCCTTTTGAACACCCAAGGGAGAGATGGAGACAAGAATTTTGAAGAAACTAGGAAACAGAGAAAAACTGTGTTTTTTTAAAGAAAATAGGCAGAAAATTTTTATGGAATTCCTCTTCTCCTATGGACTCAATTCCTCCTGAAAATTATACCATTCCTTGCACATATTAATAATCAAGGTGGGTATGCACAGGACCTACCTCTTCAAGCCATAAATCTAGCAAAAATCCTATGTTTTCTCTTTAAAAACTGCTTACTATCCCTCCTATAGAATTGGTTGTAGGTGCTCCTATAGAACTTGTTACTGTTCCTGTAGAACGCCGATAGCAGGAGGATGGATGAAAGTGATGTAGAATGATGGTTTCAAGGCTATGGTGGTGACAGGAAGCTTGCTGCAACTAAGTGGACGAGGATGAAATGAAAGAAAAGGTGGTGAAGGAGTTTTGAGGAGGGATACTTATTTCTTCTTTTAGATATTTCCGGTGATGGGGTGAGCTGGCAAAAATGTGCGTTGCCATATTTGGACTGTTGGTCCCTATTGCCTTGTCATCATGGATCTTTCTCACAATCACTTCCCATCATTGCATCGGAGTTTTCATACCCTCCACTACCTGTCCTTTAGATTTTTCTGTGAGTTGACTAGGCACACGTGTGGTGGCATCTCCAGATGAGTGTAATCAACTGGATGAGGGTGGCCAATTAACTGGCCACCTTTTCTCGTTCAAACCTAACCATCTCATTTGCTTATGCATATTTTCCAATTACACAGATTCAACAGAGGAGAGGGTTAGTCACTTACCTATGGGTCGATTGTACGTGATGTGAGGCATGTTGGTTCCTTTTGCTGATGCATGCTGGTATTTCAGTTACTACATGCATGTATTTCCTTTATTGCATGCTCTCTGCTTTCTGATGTGTGGCTTGTTTTCTTTGTGCAGGTATCCTCTGACTGGATCTAGGTTCATATTCCCCCTTCAATCCCATGGTTTTACTTCTTTTGCTGCTGTGGCTTGATTTTAAGGGGATCAGCTGGTACATGAATTCCTATAGGAGCTCTTCTAGCTGCTTCTCCCTTTCAAAATTTTTAGTTGATTTTTGTGTTGGGATTTGTGAGGATGAAACCAGAGATGCTCACGGAGATGGAGAGGTACTTGGTAATCTGCATGTGAGATTTGGAGGTGTTGCTCCCTCTATTTTTTGTTTTTTTTCTAAAAAAACTGGTTTTTGTGTTTTTCGACAGGAAGCAAGGAAATCGATGATGATGAGGTGGTGCAGGTGTGGGATGGATGGAAAGGAGGGTGGATAACTGTAGGATGGTCTACATGCTATTCATGAAATCTCCCAACCCCTCAATATGCTCTTTGGAACCATTTCTGCCTCTTTGTGATTTCTATAGGAGCCTCTTGTAGAACACACAGGACCTCCTGTAGAATACCCAGTTTTCAGAAAAAAACACAGTGGGGTGGAAGAAAGGTCAGACATGATGGAAAAGAGTGCGGAGAAGATGAAATAGGATTTGTGGCATCTTCCCCTACTCCATGTGGTCCACCTGTAACCTGCAATACCTATTAAAAGTCAATTTTCTTTTCCTTCTTTTCTCTGTTTTTTTCTTCTCTCTTTTTTTATTTTTTCTTCTCTCTCTCTTTTTTTTTTTTTTTGAAAGACAACTAGGGTGCCTCAAGGAGGTTTTCACCCTAATCACCTACCCTAGGCGCCTCCAAGGGAGGTTTTCACCAAGGGATCTTATTCTTTTTCTTTCTTTTTTTTGTCATCATTGGGCCGCCTCAAAAAAGGTTTTCAACCCAATGATGGGACTCAAGCGCCTCATGGAAGTTTTCACCTGAGTCCTTATTATTTTTTCTTCTTTTTTTTTTTGCTTCTTCAGTGAGTGGGTGAAGTGGAGGCTAAGACCTGTTCCACTACCATCACTATATTATTCATATCTTCAGTGAACTTTCGCTTGGAGAGGGGCTTCTTGTAAATTTTCAACCTATGTCCATTGACAAGCATGGGGATGGCTTCCTCATCAATGGTTCTGATCAGAACTGAACCATTGTCATTGCATTTTTCCAGAGTGTAGGGTCCAAGCCATCTTGTCCTCAGCTTGCCTTTGAAGGCTTTATACCTTGAGTCATAGATCAGTGCCCAATCTCCCTCTTGTAATTGCTTCTCCTTTATTTTTGTCATGCCATATCTTCCTCTAAAGCTGAACTACCTCTATGTGGAGAAGGGCCTGCAATCTTTGTTCATCCAATCCATTGCGCTGGAGTAGTCTTTCCCTCTATGCATGGGTGAGCTCTAGGTCCAGCTGAGCTGCCATTCTTAGTGTATTGCACTCAAATTCTATTGACAGCAAAGCCTTCTTCCCATAGACCAATTCATAGGGTGTGAACCCTGTGGTGGTCTTCCATGTTGTGTTGTAGGCCCTAGTGGCCTCAACTAGTCTATCCGCCCAATATTTTCTGCTGCTGCTCACTACCTTGGTCAGAATTCCTTCCAAAGCTCTGTTAGTGACTTCTACCTGCCCATTGGCTTGTGGATGGTAAGGGGTGGAGGTCCTGTGCTTGATTTTATGATATGTGAGCAGGTATTCAATCAAATTGGAAGTGAACTGACTACCTTGATCCGTGATCAGTTCTCTTGGATACCCAAACTTATAGAATATGTTTTCTCTTAAAAACTCAGCTACTTTCTCCTCTGTTGCTACTTTGATTTCTTTTGTTTCTACCCATTTTGTCAGATAGTCAGTGCACACAATGATGTATTGCTTATGTTTTGAAGGAGGGTTGATAGGACCCACAAAATCCATGCCCCACTTCTAAAATGGCTCAAAGGTCACTTGAGGTTGCATGGTCATCTCATCCTTTGGAGTAGGTTTTCCCATCCTTTGACACCGATCACATTGGCTGGTATACCTCCTCACATGTTGATGAAGAGTGGGCCAATAGTAGCCTGCTTGCAATATTTTGAAGGTAGTCCTCTTTGCTGCAAAATGGCCTCCACAAGGCCCATCATGACAGGTCAGGAGAATCTCAAAAACTTCCTCCTCCCTGACACATCTTCTCAAGATCTGATCTAGGCCAAGTTTGAAGAGATTTCCCCCAATCCAAGTGAAAGGGACGCTTTTCCTCACGATCTTGCTCTTCTCCTTTAAGGACAGGTGTGGTAGGAATTGTACTGAAACCAAGTAATTTGCCATATCAGCAAACCATGGAGAGAGTACTAAGATAGAAAATAGGTGTTCATCTGGCATTTGATCAGCCACCATTCCTTCTTCTCCTGCAAGCAAATTTACTCTAGACAAAAAGTTAGCAACAACATTTTCTTTACCAGGCTTATCAACAATGGTCAAATCAAACTGCTGCAGTAAAAGCAACCATCTAATAATGCGAGCATTTACATCTGGTTTGTTCATTAAATATCTAATGGCAGCATGATCAGTGTGTACAAAGGTTTGATAGCCCATGATGTAATGTCTGACTTTGCTTAAGAAATGCACTATAGCTAGGAGTTCCTTCCCGGTTACCGTGTAGTTTAACTCAGCCTTTGACAAATTTTTACTTATAAAGTATATGGCATAAGGTAACTTTTCATCAATTTGTCCTAAGGCTGCTCCTATTGCTTTATTCGAGGCATCTGTGTGAATGTGGAAAGGTAGGGCCCAGTTTGGGCCTCTCAAAATTGGGGAAATCATAAGTTTTCTTTTCAAGGTATCTAAGGCTTCTTGATAGTTTTCAATCCATATGAACTCGACACCTTTTCCTAAAATACCAAACAACGGAGAGGCTAACTTACTGAAATCTTTAATGAATCTTATGTAATATCCAGCTAAGCCTAGGAAACTTCGGACATCTCTCACCTTTTGAGGAGGTGTGACCCTTTGGATGATGGCAACTTTGTTGGGGTCCACCTACAATCCTTGTTGAGATATTGCATGACCTAGCGCGGTCCCTTCAATCATCAAAAATTCACATTTTTCCGAACTGAGGGACAGGTTCATTTCAATACACTTGTCCAAGACTTTTCCTACGTTAGATAAAGCTTCCTGAAAGTTAGAACCATAAGGAGTAAAATCATCCATATATATTTCCACTGCATCATGAACCAAGTCAGAAAATATACTCAATACTGCTCTCTAGAAAGTGGTTGGAGCGTTACACAACCCAAAAGGAAGGACCTGATATGCAAAGGTACCCCAAGGACAAGTGAAAGTGGTCTTATTTTGGTCCTCCAAGCTGATTTGAATCTGATTGTACCCGCTAAACCCATCTAGGAAGGAGAAAAACTTTTTCCCCGCCAGACCATCTAACACTTAATCTATGAAAGGCAAAGGAAAATGGTCCTTTTTAGTGGCTTTGTTCAGTTCCCGATAATTGACATAGATTCTCCACTTACCATTTTTCTTTGGCACTAGCACCCGAGGAGAGACCCATTCACTGTCAAAGATGGGGTAAATGAATCCTGCATCAAGTAATTTTTGCAATTCTTCCTTAACAATGTCTTTAAGGGTTGGATTCATCCTCCTTTGAGGCTGCCTGACTGGTTTGCAATCTTCCTTAATATATATATGATGAGTACATACTGAAGGGTGCACTCCCTTCATCTCCTTATAACTCCAGGCAAAGGCATCTAAATGTTTTCTCAATAAGCTACACAGATCCTTCTCCTGGGAAGTGGATCGGGATGAATTGATTTTCAAGGTTCTTTCTGGGCCGAACTCTATATTCTTAACACGGAGAGAGGTTGGGTCAACTACACAGAGATCAGCTAAGGTATTGTTTTTGGGTTTCTTTCACTATGTCCTCTAATGGCAAGGTATTGGGGGCTGGATTCTAAATTAAATTTTCAATTATATCATCCTCATTTTGCAGTTTTCCCCCCATGACAGTTTCTAATGCACAAAGCGGTGCAGAATAGACTTCATCCTCATCCTCCTCCTCCAACCAGAGAGGTAGATCATGTTCTAACAAGGGTTGGTCAGGAGGGTATAGGACTAATTGTTTGGACATATGCCCATTCTTGATGGGCATGTTCCCAGCTCAACAACTAATGTAGGCATCGGTAGTAGCCAACCAAGGTCTCCCCAAGATGAGAGGATACCCAATGAGCTTTGCCTTTTGCTGGAGAACTAGGAAATAAGCAAGGTACTCCCAAGAATCAATGAAGACCATCACATCTTTCACAATCCCTTCAGGGGTCACGGTGGAGCGGTCTGCTCGATGCAGTACTATCGTGGTCTTCCTCAAGGAGCCCTGGAGGTTAAGTTTGAGCATGGTGTCCTTTGTCATCACATTAATGGCAGATCCCAGATAAATCAAGGTGTGTGGGATCATGGTGCCATTGATGTGGACATCAACTACTGGGCTTCTAGGGTCCAAATATTTCAGATAGATTACCTGCCCCAATATCAAGTCGGACAGTTGTCCTATGACATTGATGGTTGGGGCATCTCTCTTGCAACTGCCTGGATGCCTAAAGCACTTCTCTTTAATCATCCTATTGTATATAGGCACATCTTTGATGGCTTGGAGAAGTGGTATATTTATACATAACTATTTCAATTCTCCCAGAAGTTCAGTTTCTTCTGGGGTGGGCTGTGTTGTCCCAGATAGTCTCTCAGGAAAGGGTGGAATTGCTTTAGGTTCACTTTCCTCTTTATCTTCTTCAACCTCCTTAGGGGGAGGCTAGATATTTGGGAGGACCTTCCTAGATCGCAGGTTAATCTCCTAATCTCCATAGCATAAGTTGGGCATGATGGTTCCCCACTAAATACTTGCTGAGCTTGTCTATTGTTTGGGTTCGGGTTCAGCTAGGCAGGCATTTGGGGTTGCCTTGGTGGAGCAGGAGGCAATGGTTGTGGTTGAGTAGGTGGTGGAGGCAAAAGAGCGGGAGGAGATTTGTACTGGGGCCTCCACCCCTGATGAGTTTCATTCCACTGAGGTTGTGATTGAGCATAGGATTGAAATGAATGAGCGGCTGGTTGGGCATGATACTGAGATGGATAGGACCAAAGAGGAGGCGTTGACCAGGAAGGATGAGCAGGAGGGCCCCAAGAAGGTATGGGAGTGACTTAGTTAGGGTTGTAGTATGCCTGGGATGTCCCTTGCATCCCCTGCTGGTATGGTCTAGGTCCATGCGGTCTCCTCTGGTTCATGAAATAGAGTGGTTCAGTGGCTCCTTCGACTCTGTGGTATACAGCTTTAAGTCTGGGCAAGGAAGGGCACTTGTTTGTAGAATGATATTCTTCACAGACTGAACAAACCTCTATAGAGTTCAATGGGCATTCGTTCCTAGGATTCCGCCTGGTACACCTAGGACAAAAAATGGCCAAAGCTTTCTCTGCTTTCTCTTGTTTCCTTTTGATATGCAAGGTATCCATTTGCATGGCAAGAGTCTACAGATTCTCACTCTTAAAGTCTTCCAACATGTTTCCAAGTTCACCTTTGATGGATGAATTGGATGAGGAGGTACTGGCTATGGGTCGACTTCCCCTACCTCTCTTTCTTGCTGCTCTAGAATGATTTCTAAAGACGGTCTTTATGTCCTCATAAGGTAGTTGGTAGATGTCTCCCCCAGCCAGTAAATGGAGGGTGTCTAGAAGGTCTTCCAGAATTCCCCTGAGTAGGACCAACTTCAGAGATTCAGGGTCAAGTGTAGACCTGGCCCTTTTGTAACTGAGCTGGAACCTCTCTTCATAATCTTCCAATGATTCATCACTTCCCGTGGTCATTCGAAAGATTTCTTCCTTGGTATATTTTGACCTACAATAGTCTCGGTATTTGTTGTTAAAGGCCTGCTGCATCTGAGCCCAAGTTGTGTTGCTATTTCCAGGTAACCCCATGAACCAGCGCAATGCTACATCATTGAGAGTAGAAGGAAATAGTTTCAACTTTTGCTCATCTTCTGCATAGTCATAGGTTCGATAGATGATAGCAAACTCAAACAAGAAGGTGTCAAGATCTTCTGTGGTCAAACCATGGAAGTGGGGTAGGGCTGAAGGGCTTATGTTCTTCATTTTGGTGTCCCCATTGGTCTCTTGAATGGGAAAGGTACCCTCTACTCTTGCTCCATTCCCCCTAGCATTTCTGTTTTCAGCCATTGTCTCAGGAGGGATGTCTTCTTCTTCTTCTTCCCCTATAGGTTCTTCAAATATCTTTGGTTGTTCACCTAAAGGTTCTTCTTGATCACTGCCACCAAAGAAGAGAGAAAGGCATCTATGTGATGTAGTGGGGGTGTTAGGCAAGAATTTTCATGAATTATCTCTATTCCTACGAGGCATGAAAGAAAATATTTTTGGTTGGTTTTTGTTTTTTTCCACTGGTTGTACCTGCAAAACTGAAATTGATTGAAAAAACAAATTGCAACTAACTGAAATGAACTTGCTGAAATAAAATTGCAGAACTGAAAAAGGAAGCAAATGAAATTCAGAATTGAAAGTAAGGAAATGACTAATCTAATTTCGCTGAAATGAAGTTGCTGAAATGAAATTGCAGAACTGAAAAGGAAAGTAAAGAAATGCAGAAACTAAAGGAAACAACTACTCTACTTTTGCTGAAATAAACTACTTAGCATAATGTTGCAATAGAGAAATAGAAGAAAGCAGTAATCACAAGAGGCTGAGCAATCTCAATAGAGAGGATGGCTGGAAAATCAGTAGGTGCTGGATCCCAGCTATCTCTTCTTAGCCGTTTTTTCTACCCCCTCCTCGTTTTTTTTTTTTTTGGCTCTTATTATTTCTTTATATATACATTTTTTTTGTACTGAATATTATTTTCTCGTCTCTTGTTTTTATTTTTATTTATTTTTTTATTTTTTTTATTTTTTAATATTTTTATTTATTTATTTATTTTATTAATTAATTTTTTATTTTTTTTTCTTGTCACTTATTATTTTTATTTTTATTTATTTAATTAATTAATTAATTTTTTTTGTCACTTATTATTTTTATTTTTATTTATTTATTTATTTTATTAATTAATTAATTAATTTTTTATTTTTTTATTTTTTTTTTAGGTTTTTAATGTTAACTTAATTTTATTTTCTCGTTCTCTTTTATTTATTATTTCTAACTAACTTTCATCTTAACAACCCATTAATTTATTTATATACATGTAATTTAGTCTTATAATATCAGGAAAGGTCCTACTTTCCTTTTGATTACTAAATAACTTATAATTTTAATTATTAAATAATATCTTTTAACTAACTATTAATACCAATTATAATTACTTTATATATATATATATATATATATATATATATATATATATATATATATATATATATATATATATATATATATATATATATATATATATATACACCCAATATAACTAATTTTGACCATGGTCCTTAAGTCAATTTTAGCCATTGGTCAATTTAACCGTTGGTGGCTCTGCTCTAACTATTTAACATGCTAAGCTGGATCTGTTTCTTCAACTTGCCCTGACGATGAACCACACTGGTTGGTTCGAAACGCGTCGACAAATGGTTTCTCATGTGATTTTCACCGAAACATCTCTCGCAAAATCACAAAATACTCTGACACTTCCCCAATAGCGGTGCCAAAAAGATGGTGAGCACCAGTATTGTAGCAATAATGCTGCAACTCCTGGGTTTCCTACTTTACTATTATCAACCCGGCAGTTCGTAACAAACTTGGAAGCGACAGTGCTGTATGCACAAGTACTAGTTCTTACTGCATGCTATCACTTGGTCAACTGGCGCAAGATCACTAGGAGCTCAAGCCAACTTCTATGGATTCCAGAAGAAGCTCTATAGGTGATGAAAGAAAGGAAAGCTTATTCTACAAAGGTTGCTCTACTTGTAGAAAGGAAAAGAAGACTGAAATGTAAAGTAAACCTAGCAAATCCTACTTTTGCAGAAAGAGAGATGAGAAACCATGAAATGAATGCCATTACCTACTTAGGAAGTAAAAAACATCCACTCAAGCTATTTCTAGATGTAAATGAGCAAAAAACATTTTTTTGGATTTTTATGTATTTTTATGTGAAATTGTCATGCATGTAATTTATTTAATTGTGAATGTGGCAGCGTTTAGGTGGTGGTGGAGGGCGATTTTTGGATTTGCAGAGGTGTAGGATGGTGTGGATGGGTCCTATGAGGTCTCAGGTGGCCTTCTGGAGGCTTTTCCTGCAATCATACTTCAAAAAGAAGCCTACATGAAAATCTACAGGACGTTGCAGGGGATCTATAGGAGGTCTACAAGAGGATTCCAAGAGAAGCTTTGGAGGTTTTGAAGGTAGGAAAGTGTGTGGAAAGGGTAGCTGAAGGCTAGGATGATTTTTTAAGGAGTATAGGGTCCATCAAGAATGATTAGGAGAGAGAAACATGGTCGGATTTGTTCAAGGAAAGAGAGGAAAGTCTATGGAAAAGTGAAGAAAACTAAGGCAGATTTGTGAGGAACTTTGGGTGACCTGTGGAACGTAGATCAAAGAGAGATGGTGATGGCTGATTGGCTGACTTGTTGTTAGGAGAGATTTGCTGCAAGAGAATTGAAAATCAAACAATGAGATTAAGCAAGTAAAGAAACTAAGTACATCAAAAAAACAGAATTTTGCATCAAGCTAGTCTAAACTCTGATCTAGGAAAGTAAATGCTGAAAAATGATATAATGAGAGAAAGCATGGAAGGAAACTTATTACAAGACAGAAATGAACATGGTGAAATAGATCTAAAGCAAAGCATTAACCTTCTAACAAACTGCAACACTAGAAATCCTATGGAAAAGGAAATTTTGTGTTTTTTGTGGCAGCAAGAGGGTCTTGGCCTCAGTTCATGGTCCCAAAGGGAGGAAAGGAGGCCAAGGATCTATTGATGGAATTTTTGTATCTTTTTCCTATCACTGTTGAACCTGCTACAAAAAACTAAAATGAAAACAACCTTCTAAATCACCAAAAGCAACCTATTCTTTAGAAAGAAATTTATCTAACAACAACTAATTCATAAACTAAAAGAAAACATAGAAATACAAACAAGAGGAGCTTGGCTGCTTGGATTGGGCCCTAACCCAAGAGCTTCATCCCTCTGAGGTAACTCAGTGCTAGCTCAAAAAGGATATCATCTTGATTATCAAAATAATAATAGGATTATATGAAACTGTCAACAAAAGTGAACTCGAAGTTGAGCAAAGCAAAGCTGCAACAAAACTTTGAAAATTTGGCTAACTTCCTAATGAGGCCCTAGGCATCTCTACTTATACAACTGAAGCTCCTAACAGCTTCCTTAAAATTAGGGAGGCTTGGCTCCCAAAACTTGAGTTAAATAGAATTTATCCTCCACTTGCTCGGTTGCCTCCTAGTGCATTGATGTGGCTGTTTGTGCTCCGAGCTGCATGATGGATAATTCGAAGTGGGGAGTCATAAATGAGGGGGATACCCTCCTATAAATCCTCTCCCTTGTCTACTTCAAATTATTGCTACCAATTTTCCATTAAATCTTTGACTTTATCTCCAAAATTGAACAAAAATCTGCATTAAACACATATTAGACTCCATGGCATAATGACCAACCCAACTCACTCCATAAGCATAAATATAATCAAAAAAACATGCAATAAGCTAAGAGAATGGTTGATTAAACTATGTTAGGAGGAAAAATGAGCCCATATAATTACCCATTTATGGGGCTCATCATTGTTTTCATCACAAGTGGATCTGCTTGAGCTTGCAACTTTTTTCTGCCTCTATGTTGTCAACAACCTTCCTCTTGCATTCGTTTCATGCAGGTGTGCCGCCTTCTGTTGTTTTTTATGGTGTTGCTTGATGTGATGTTGTTTCCATATTATCTTGATGTCCTGGTCTATGAACAACTTGATGTCTTCATAGGTAGGCAAGCTCATACACACTTGCTTGACTGCAACCCCTGTTGTGCTCTCAACGGTGTCCTTTGACTCTGCTCTCCTGAAGATCATTGTACTTGTGCTGCTAAGAGACATATGAACACATGTGATGCCTGGAGACATAGCAACACTCATGGAAAGCAATCTGTCAGTTGAAAACCAAAACAAACTTGAGGACTGACTTGCAATATACCTGTGTGACTGATCGTGAAGGTTGCGCAATTTCCGCCGGGAGGTCGGGAGACTGACTGCCAAAACTGCGTAAGGCATAGTCCAGGCTGTCATAATGCTGACAGATTACTGGAACTATGCAATGCACAGTCTAGCCTAGCCTGCTGAGGACTGAAACTACGCAATGCGCAATTTCAGTCAGCAGTGACATGCAACCAGCAAACTGCATTGTGCAGTTTCTGGGGCCAGCAGGACACTGCCTCCAAGAATTGTGCAATGCAAGCCTCGAAGTCAGTGTTGGTCCAGACTTGTGAAATTTCTATAGGGAAGATAAAGCCTTCGATTCCGAAAATATGCAGTGCTAGCCGAGAAAGCCACAGTCTGGGCCAAGGCAGCCCAGGCCAGCCAACAGGCAACTGAAAACATGAGAAGTTTGAATGCATGATGAGATGAGTGCAAACAAGAATGAATGATCATACATGCAAATGGAAAGTGTAGGATTCAGAAAACGGAAAGCATGCATGTGTGTGAAGCGAGTCGCCGCAACGGCGACTGTTCGTGCAAAAGCAGTGTCATGCATACGACAGCAGTGAGATGTGAACAAAAACTAAAATAATGCTTCTACAAGATAACATACATCAAAACAATAGCAAGCGCTCACTGAAATCAATAAGACAAAACTCACTCAAAGCAAAACACAAAAAGCAACAGAAACATAGTGCAAGACATGAAAAGCAAGCTTACCCTGAAACAGAGGAGCTTAATGTGCCGACGACTCCTAGATGCAATGTGGGATGTAAAAGTTGCAAGTTCGATGTGAGGAATGAGCTCTGCAGTGTCCGGTTGATGAGTTTTGATAGAATCGAGGTTGTGACGCGTATTCCACAAATCTAGGAAAAGTGACACTTGGCGGGAGGTTTCTGAAATGATCCTTGCATGTAACCTCCAGCTGCTAAAAATAGATCCCTGAATCAAGGGATGCCTTTGCATGTTGCCTTGGGAGAAGCAGTCCATGCATGAAAATTAGTTTGTCGGTCCCAGAGGGAACTGGTAAACGTGAAGTCATATGCGTTGGTCTGCGAGCCTGGGATGAAAATCTATGTAGCTTCTGGGCTGAGCAGAGATGGTTGTCCTAGAGGGATTGCGCAATTTCTCAGAGGAATAGGTGACTGTCCACTAGGATTGTGCAATTTTTGGGTTGAGCAATTGTCCTGGGTCAGACCTCGCAAGTTTCTCAAGGAAGAATATCTGAATGTATTTCACAATTTCTGGGAGGAACAGGTGACTGTCTTCCAAGATTGTGCAATTTCTGGGCTGAGTAGTTGTCATGGGACAGACCTCGCAATTTTCTCAAGGAAGCATGTCTGACTGAATTGTGTAATTTTTGAGTCCAGCAAGCTGCCTAGCTAGATTTGTGCAATTTTTTATGGTTGTTGGGCTGGTTGTCCCAGAGCGATTGTGCAATTTCTGGGAGCAGCAGGTGACTGCTTCCAAGAATTGCACAATTTTTGGGCTGAGAAGCTGTCTTGGGATGTATTGCACAATTTTTTAGAGGAATACCGATAGGAAGAATTGTACAATTATGGAGCCCAGCTGGGTGTCCAACTGGGTTTGCACAATTTCTGGAGGGAAGGCTAGTTCCCCTCCAAAATTATGCAATTCCCAGAGGGAGTTGCTCAACCAACAACTGACACTAAGTCTGGAAATCAGCCTATGAAGGAGGTGGAACAAACTTGCATGTACAGGCTGATAAGACTCTATGAAATATTTGAAGCTGATGTGATTGATAGTGCAAGACATGTTTTTAAGGATGGTCATTAAGGAGGCTCCAAAACGAAGCTAAGGAAAAAATTTGGAGGGTGGTTGTAGTCACTACAACATAATGACAAATGAAAAATAGGGAATGTTACTAACGTGTCGTAGTGATGCACACAAGTTGGTTGGCCCAGTGTGGTGACATTGAGTGTTAACATGGAGTTTGTGGGCCATACCAGAAAGCTTGGAAGCTCGTAAGACTTATGGAATTCCATTCAAAAAGGGTTACAAGCATGCAGGCATTGAGGCTCTCACTTTGAAGTAGTATGTATATGCATATATGAAGTGGGGCCCTGTGAGTGTGTTCTACAATGTTTTGCAGTGGTTTGGTGACCAAGGACCATGTGCGAATAATAAAAGGAATTGAGCTCCCGTATATCGACAAAGAGGCTTAGCACCTAGAGGCCTAGCTTGAGGTCACAACAACTAAGTCCTATGGCATTGGGAATATGTTTAGTGGCTAGAACAAGATAGCTTCTCTTTGGATCTATGCACTAGATTTGGCCTATGTGCCACCTTTGGCAATACACCACTGGCATGGATGACTTGGCAGCTAGGTAAATGTGTATAGAGAGGTTGATGTCACTAGAGTAATGGTGACTATAAATAAACATCAAGTTAAGACAACAAGGACCATGACATTCAGATGTAAATAATGGAGTCTGCCTTGAGCAGAAGTAAGGCATATTTGATCTTGCTTACAGAAGTAAGGAATTAAATGAAGAACAGAGCCTCAGGGACAAGATATTTGATGACAAAATAACATAGCCATATTGGAGTACATTCTAAGAACTACGATCAAATTAATAAGCATGGGGAGCCGTGTTGGAGTCTGTAGGGTGACTAAGATTTAATTCTCAGTATGAGAGGCACCCAAGTGCCCATCCTCATGTTTAATGTGGCTGCAAAATTCAAGCAATGAGACACAACAATAGGATGGAGTGCCATGTTGAATTACACACCCAGGAAGTAGAAAGGACAACATATACAACATTGTTCACTACAAAGAAGAGATAGCAGGATGAAAATAGATATTGCATCGACCATTGTGCAATAGATGAACAAAACCAGGATTGCAGTTGTGCAAATGAGGGAAAAGAACATTGTTGCCAGAGAGTTTTGTTGAGATCTCTCTATGTGTCTACTGCTAAAAAAGGGCAAGTATTCCTATGCTGTAGTGATAGAGGCTAAGAGGGTCTATGCTAAAGATAGAAGGCCAAGTGTGCTTGGACTACTAAAAGGAGACCAAGAGTTGAAATCTCTTCGTGATAATGTATAATGTTGCAGTGTGGACATAGTGTGGTGGGCTTGTGTATGAGTGATTGTTGTTGAGTAGAACAAAGGGCCAAATGTTGAAGGCTGCAGAGCATATCAGAGTTCATATGAGGCAGAGAGGCTACCATATACAGTGAAAGTTAGTTCCTTATTTTGTGTGGGTTGGAGCCTTCATACAAGAATTTGTTGCTTCCATCTTAGTGGGTGTCTAAAGAAAGCTTGGGGGTTGGTTCCCCCTGCAAGTTGGTGCTTGCATAAATCCAAGGAGCTACAAGTCATTGCTTGCAAGAAATACATGAATTTGATGCTTCACAAGGTACTTCTAGTAAGTTGATCAGATATCCACAAAAGGAGGAAGTTGGTGCTTCTTGCTAGTGGGTGCTACTAAACAATCAAAAGGAGTTGGTGCTTCCTGTGAGTCGTGGCTCACAAACAAAATTTGATGTAATAAAGTAGGTTCTCTTATTATTACATGAATAACAAAACAAGATTTGGTGGTTTCTCTACCGGAAGGGTTTCCACATTAAACCTTTGTGTCATTTGTGTGTTGCTCATAATTTGTGTGCTTGTGTTGATTCATATGGTTGTTGTTATGGTTTGTTAATGGTTACTCTCATATAATGGATGCCAAGTTTGAATGAGTAAGGATACATTGGCATAAAATTTTAAATTAGCCTTAATATTGATTAACACCCTCCCCTCTTAGTATTAACATTGTTTCCAACAATTGGTATCAGAACGTAGTTCCTTCAGGAACAGCTTAATTGCTTGAAGGTGATCAAAAGGAAACAATGAGTAATCAAACTTGGCTTACATTAGAAGGAGTTCCATTTTTAAATGGATCATAGTATGTACTTTGGAAGGTTAGAATGGAAGCCTAGTTAATGGCTTTGGATGTTGATGTATGGTGCTCCATATTGAATGGATAAAAGAGTAAGAAAAATGGAGAAGCCAAGGAAATCATCATGAAAGGGTTATCTAATCCAGATGCTGAAAAAGTAAGACATTGTGAGACAACAAAGGAAATGTTGGACAGATTGAAATGTCTACATGTAGGAGAAAGCGACACAACTCAAGAGGAGGTCAAAGAACCTTGCTTCTCAAGTAGTGAACCTGAATCAATGAAGGTTGTTTATAATGCTAAATAAGAGAAGGAAGAAGAAGAAGAAGGCATCATAGAGGAGATATTTTCAAAGGATTGAAGATCCTTCTTCCAGTGCGCAAGTTGTTGCTCATCACTCTTGAGAGGATGGTCAAGAAGAAGACCTAGATGAGAGGACATGCAGCTTAGAAGGAATGTTATTGCTTTATAATAAATGTAAAGAAATATGTCAATGCCATCTATATGTTCATGTGAATCACTTGAATATAGAGATAGACATGCATCTAGTATTAGTAATGAATATAGACCTACTTTAGTAGCAATAGAAAATGAGCGATCCTTTGAATAAGAAGAGAGTACATCTCAAGCATAGAATAGGAGTATCCCTGAAAGTGATGAAGATGGAATACTCCTTCAACCTATGGAAGATTCAACAGACACAGAGAGGAATTTAGACCTCTATGGTAGTTCAACTAGCACCTCAGATAGTGAAGATAAGGATCTTGATGAAAGGATAATTTTTATAAAGAATTTGATCTCTGGTCTAAAAGAGATCAAGGAGCTATCAGAAGAAAATCTCAAGCAGAAGGAATAGTTGAAAATTTATGAGCTTGAGAATGAAAAGTTGAGTAAAACAATAGTTGATATAAATGCTCAACAAGAAGAGGCTAGAAGATTGAATGGGAGGCTAACCATTCAACTAGGTGAAAGAGAAGCTTGTTGTGAGAGACTAAAAGCTGAAGTAGTCTCATTGAGACATGATCTAGAAAAGAAAAATAAAGAACTGTCTCAATATCAAAAGCTTGGAGAAAGCAAGAAAGCCTTGGATGACATGCTTTCCAAACATAGATCCCCTAGAAAAGAAAAATAAAGAACTGACTCAATATCAGAAGCTTGGGGAAAGTAAGAAAGCCTTGGGTGAGATGCTTTCCAAACATAGATCCCCTCTCATCAGGGTTCGTTTGGGTTTCAAATAAGAACCAAGCTCCAAGAAGAAAATTTTTGAAAGGTCAACCACCCATGTCAGGGTAGTTGAAAATTGCAACAACAACAAAGGAAAAGAAGTTGTTGGACAATAGCAACAGCATAGAATTTCTTGAGGTAGAAAATCAAACAACCATGGAAGGAACATGAAGGACCATCAAAATTCCTTTCCTTCTGTTGTGGCCACCAACAACCCCCCTCTTTGTTTAGTATTAGCAATAACACTAAGCAAATGGGGACCCTTAATAAAAAATTCAAAAAAACATTTTATAAAACTTTTTGTATTCTACTCCTTGAAATTATGTCGCATCGCGTGGAGAAGATAAGCATCCCCTTATGAGCATAATAAAAACTGCGAAGAAGCGACGTGAAATTCATCGCATCGCACACATTAAGAAGCGCTCTTAGATGAAAATCTTAAGAAATCTCCGACGGTCGATGTGCGACGTTGCATATCGCAATATCGCATAAGCAGCACACAATGATTTAATGACTCATGCGATCCGCGATGCTGCGATCTTGCGATATCTGCGATCTGCGATAAACGCGATCTGCGATAATCCGATCTGAAAAAATTTGCGATGACATATCTAGGTAATGCGATGACGCGATGCTGCCATCACCCATCGCAAATTTCCTCGGCTCAACATTCAAGAAAAGCTGTCTATAGACCAAAATTAGGCATGCGCCTTAAAAGAAATTAATGAACATATGCCAAAGTGTTAATGAAGGACGGTTTTGTGTTTTTCGAAGAGTCAGTTCATGATGGGTGTCATGATTTTATACATTCATAGAGGTTAGAGCTTTCGTATCAGTATTTATTATCATTACTCTTTTCCTTTGCGTGAATTGCATGAATGAAAAACAGGAAACAATACGAAGCAATGAGCAGGAAACAGCTAAGGAAAAGGGGAAAGCGTCAATGCTCAGAGAATAGAGAAGAGATGCCTTCATGAATAGATGCCGCATGCAATAGAACCATAGATTCCAGAGTATCACTCAACAGATGCTGAGGTCAATAGGTGATTCAACATTCAGGGTCAGAAAGCTCACAAAAGCAGCGTGTTTACCAAAAATCCTGAAACTTCTACCCGGTAAAGGAAAAAGGCGCTAAAGAAGGAAAACGCACCAGAAAAGCCCGGAATAAAGAACAGAGGCAGTTTTCGATGCGCGATTAGCGCCTAGCGCTAATCGCGCATCGCTAAGAAAATTGTCCAGAAAGCAAAGTCCCTAAATTGCTTAGTCATTCGCAAGTCCAGAAACCGAAATAGCAAAAGCAAAAGTAGTTTGAGAGAAATTTGGGTTGTTGCCAAGTACATACGCAGTAAATTCACCCAACCAGAAGATAATTCTCAAAAATATCTTCTAGTGTACTAAAAAGTGGTGCCAGCGCTTGCCATTCTGTTTGCATAACTCAAACAAAAGCAGAAGGAAACCAGCCGACTCTTCCCAGGCGAATGTTGAATGCTCGCAACATTTAAGGAGCAAATGCAAAAATAGTTATGAATTAGATTCAGTTTTTAGAAATAGTTTTGCTTTAGAAGAAGGGCGGTCATTTAAACTGTATCCTAAATTTATGTAATTAAGTTATTTAGTTAGCAGTATTTAAACCCTTCTCATGCATTTGGAGAAGGGTCCAGAAATTTGTCAAAAACTTGTCCTCAGAACATGCACTTTTGCACCCTCGGAGGGGGTTTTGATGAATGGATGGATCAAGGTTTATTAATGTTTGCATTTGATATCTGCTACTGATGTTGCACTTATGTACTCTTAGTAGATGTTGGAGCAAGGAGAGATAAATCATTGTTGCTTGAAGCTTATGAGTAGGATCAGTCATAAATGGTACTTTTATCTCTTGGCCATTTCTGCTTATATTCTTAAAGTGATATACAGTTTTAGTTGTTTATATGTTATTGCATGAATGTGTGAGTTACCATTTGGCACTTTTGTACGGTGGAGCCATTTATTTATGTCTGATATATGAATAACTTATTATGCGATATGTTGTTCACAACTGTTTTGCCTAACTTTTTATGCAAAGTAGTTCATCTTAATTGATTTCTATTCTTATGATAGCTGAATGATCTTTATTACCAGTTATTGTTTGAAATCTCTTTAGATCGCATAATAGAAGAAATACACCTCGGGTTAGCATAGATTAGATGTGTTGTTTTTCATTAGATTACAATAGCATAGATTTAGTTTAAAAGTTTGAATTAGATTAGCTTTAAGTATTCTTAGATCAGCAACATCCAACTCTGCACACACACACACACCCTTAGATTGGGAAACTAGTCCCATTATCCCCAGTCGGACCCGCTATACCAAACGGATAAGGAGCTGCCAACCAAGGTCCAGACCGGGTGGGTATCCCCCTTGTTGTCGACCCGATTTTCGGGGCTTCAACATATTTGGCGCTAGAAGGAGGGCCCGAACTATGAATGGCACCTAAATCAAAATCTAAATACCATTCTGAGAGTAAATCACCCTCATCAACTCCCCCAACTTCCCCAGTACGCTTAAATCCAGAGTCAGAAGTCGCTCGAGTATCAACCGCTGCTACACAACCTAATATTTCAAACCAATCTACCATTGAACCCCCTGAAGTTCAAACTCTGATTCACAAACTCCAGGGATTTTACATTTCTACTCAGAGGTCTGATAAATCTCAAATCAGCATGACTTCGCAGTACAATCCTGCTCATCCCCTGACCAGATTAAAGAGTGAAAAATTTGGCATCCAGCCAACTAAATTGCCTCTCCCCACCAGGAAAAGAGCGAGGAAAACACCACAAGAGTCTGACAGTGAGACTCTTTCATCTACATCCTCCATTTCAACTCCCTCACCGCGAAGTCAGCCACCCACATCTTCATTCCAAACCATCATCCATCCACTTACTGGAACTCCCACAACCCCTCTTCAATCATCTACGATCATAGTGTCCTCATCTTCCCAGCCATAGGGATCATCTTCTGCACTTTCATTCACTAGCAACTCAATGATGGCCCAGTCCCCATGGAATAACCCTGGGGCAGTTTTAATGCCTCCACCCTTGAGTCAAATACCGGCCCATCCTGAGAAATGGCTACCAAAATTCAATCCAGAAGCAGGCATGCTAGCTGAAGAACACATAAACAATTTCATGCTTTCTGTCAATCTCAACGGAGTTACTAACGAAGATGCTGTTGTTCGGCTTTTTCCCTATACAATGCAAGGAACAGCCGGGTCATGGTACTTTTCATTACCCTCCGGGTCTATCACAAGTTGGGACATTTTCCAAAGTCAATTCCTTACCAAGTTTGGTGATGACAGATCAACGGCAACGTTAATCAATGACCTATCTAATCTTAAAGCCGAGGCTAGAGAACCCATCAAAGATTTCAATTTACGGTTCAATAAGATCCTCAACAAAATTCCCACTGCTTCCCAACCCAGCGAAGAAGTACGATGTGAATGGTATATTACGGCCTTACCATCAAACTTAGCAATCTTCGTGGATAGGGCAAATAAAACAACCTTAGTTGAAAACTTGACAGAGGCGATAGCAGTAGAGAAATGCGTAATAGCCCTGGAAAAGAGATCTGCGATAGAGGAACGCAAGTCTAAAAAAGTCACCTTCAAGGAAGACTCCAAGAAGAAACAAACGAAAGACCCTTTCGATTTGGAAGGATTGCAAAAAGTATTAAAAACCATGTCCAATGAGATGATTGACATAAAAAAACAAGTAGCAGAAACTTCTTCGAAAAAGCCATACAGATCTTTTAAAAGAGGTCCTTCAATGGATGTAAAACCACCCAATGCTATTTCAAATGTCGAATCCGAAGAAGAGGAAGAAGAAGAAAGTACCACCGAAGGGCAGACCGATGACGAAGAAGTTGTGGAATTACAAGGAATGTGGGATTTCATCCTCCCACAAGAAGATGATCAAGAAGCATTTCTGGTTAGCACTCGAAGCAAAAGTCAACTTGATCCTCCCCAAACTACCCCTAAGCAGAAGAGCACAAGCTCTGCAATAAAAGATAAAGTCCCAACAAAAAAAACAACCACTAAAGCGACTCAACCTAGCCCGGTCCAATCAGATCAGACAACTCCATCAAAAACACTAATAGTGTCGGATGAAATGGAATACAATATTATTAACGACATGAAAAAGACTAGGGCTAATATTACCCTTTACGAATTGAGCAAATTGAAACATCAACAGAAGATAATGATGAAAGAATTACATGTTGTGCCTATCACATCTTTGCCTACAGCTGTAGCTTCCCACAACATGGGAAGACCTCCAACCAACACGATCAATAAGATTGATCCAAATGACATCGCCTTGATTGGAGGGAGATCAAGGTCTCACACTCCCCCTTTCCTTCTCACTTATGAAATTTTCAATAAAAACGTGCACAATTGTTTGGTAGATTCTGGTGCTTCAACAAATATTTTACCCAGATCAATATGTGCCAAGTTAAATGTTCAACCACAAAAATCCGCAGTGCGCATAGTTCAGCTTGATCGATCTCAAGTCGAAGTGATTGGTGAACTTAATCAAGTAACCATAAGATTGTCATCCAACCCAAAGGTATGTCAGGTTATTGACATTCTAGTGGCTGATATCCCAGAATTCTATGGCTTGATTCTTAGTAGGGATTGGTCCGAGAAACTCCATGGATACTTTTCAACCGACTGGTCACACATGTGGTTACCCTACAATGGTAAACCGAATCAAATAAAGGTTGAACGAGAATTACACCAGAAGTACATAGTAACGGAATTGGAGGGAGAGAATGAAGCAGTAGCGTATAACAGCAGTATCATAGGCAATTACTCGATAGATTCTTTTCTCGGCAATTTCAATGCTCATACATCACCTTACTTAGAAAATTCAGTTTTGTCCCAAGTCGAAAAATTTTCCCAAACTGATAATTCAAAGTGTGTTAATTTTGTAGATAAACCTATAAATACATCTTTTTTTTGGAAATTATATTTTGATGGCTCTAAATCTAACGAAGGAGCAGGAGCAGGATGCGTTCTGATTAGTCCAGAAGGAAATAAGACCATGCTTACATGCAGACTCGAATTCGATTGCACAAACAATACAGGAGAATATGAAGCCTTGGTGCAAGGCCTATACAAAGCAATCGGGTTGAATGTCAAGTATCTTCAAGTCTTCGAAGACTCTGAGATCGTCGTCAAACAAGTATGTAATACTATTCATTGCCTATCAAGTCATTTAAAACACTATCAATATTTAGTACAAGATCTGACTGAGCATTTCATAGCATTCAATATTTCGTCAATTCCGAGACTCCAAAACGCAAGCGTAGACCTTTTGGCTAATGTAGCCTCTAGGCTTATTCCCTCCGAAGAGTTTAGTCCAGATAGATTCTCAATAGAATTAATCTTCAGACCATCAATCCCTGACAACATTACAAATTGGAGAGTATTCAATGACGATCCCGATATTGTAAATTTTCTCACTTCCGAAGGATCCTACTCCAATCAGATAATTGACGAAGACCATCACGATCGACAAATACAACAAAATGGCACTGATAATGCTATACCTAAATCGGTGGTTAAGTTAGAAGACTTATACGATTTGAAAAATCGGTTTAAAAGGTCTGCCAATTCAAAGCTCTGCAGTTCAACTCTGAACTACGAATTAGTAAACCTAGGAACCGATGATAAACCACAAAACATTAATCTAGGCATCGGCTTAGCCCCTGAAGAAAAACTAGCGTATATTCATCTTTTAAGACAGTATAAAAATGATTTTGCCTAGAATTACGATGAGCTGAAGACGTACGACACTTCTATCATTCAGCACACTATTCCTATGATTGACAACGAAAAACCTGTCCAACAAAAACTGAGAAAGATCCACCCCAATTTAGAAAATCAAATAAAAATCGAGCTAAATAAGTTGTTAAAATCCAGAATAATTTTCCCCGTCAGACATTCCAAATGGGTCTCCAATATGGTACCCGTTAGAAAGAAAAACGGAGATATTAGAATCTGCATCGATTTTCGGAATCTCAACAAAGCCTGTTGTTACACAAAAATATCGTCACTATGATTATTTACAGTGAGTATTGGTCTATCATCACTTGTACTGTCCTCCTAAGCAAGTCTAAGACCTCAGCTCTTCAAATCAAGCTTTGGAAATGGGAGAAAGACATTAAAAATCAATGTAACTCTGGTTCCGGACTTTCTCTCATGGTCACCTGCGGTCCCGCAATTTCTATGTACAAAAGCTGCGTACCTACCCGCTCTGTCCCTAACGGTGTAGGTGCGGACCCCTGTGAAAGTCAAAAGGCGCAAGTTTTATCTTAAAAAACTCACTTTGGGTTAATTCTAGAGTTTTCTAGAAGGAATTTTGACGTGGATTGTTTGCTCTGAGGTGGTTCATGCATCCCAAAAGAGAAGGAGCTAATCCCTTGACTAAAGGAGCTATCCCTTTGAAGGAGGGCTTTATCCCTTTGAAGGAGGACCTAGTAACTTCCCTCCATTGCACTATAAATACAGGCATTGGGGTGAGGACTAGGGAGGTTATAAGCTGAGGGTAAATGCTGGTTAAATTAAGACTCTTTGGTTGAGCTTGAGAGGAGAGATCACATAACTCTTGGTTCCATTGGAGAGTGAGTGAAACTTGTCAAAGTAGAGGAGACATCTTGTTGGACCCTGGGAGGAGCTTGTACAGCGTCAAGGCAAAGGTTGTAAGGTTCTTCTTCTTTTGAATTAATACAATCAAACTCATTTTTCTCAACAAGTATCTTATGTTATTTGTTTCATGGACTCCTTGACTTTCATGTTAAATATGTTTTATGCAATTGGCTTTTCAGGTGCTATTTAATTTGTTTGCCTTGTTTGTGTTTGCAGATTCGCAAAAAGGAGCTCATTTGGATCAAAGGAGCGAGGGCATCCACAAGCTTGCGTTGGACCAAAGGTAGGCCCTAAAAACACTTGTTTGCTATTGTTTATTGAAGCATATTTAGAGAAAGATAGTGTCTGGTTGGTTTGCTTGTCGTTAGGTCTTCTTTAGATTCTAGGAAGGTCTATCTTGTCCGCAAGATCGACTCATTCCGTGCGACAAAATGGCGACCATACTGGGGACTTGATTGTTTTCCTTGTTTATACTTTGACCTGAGAAACTGTATTTTCTGTTTCTGTTTTTTACTTGATGATTGTGGGATTGGGTGAATTTAGTTAATTTTGAGTTAGTTTTATTTTTCATAGTTTTGGGAGAGGTACGCACCCTCTGAGTTAAGCACAGTGCGTACCTGTACGCACTTTTCCTTTGTGCACAAAGCGTGGACACACCTGTGTAAACAGGTTGCCTGCGTACCCTGTCAAAAATTTGAAAAATTTTAAATTTTTCTCTTTTTTATCAGTTTAGAATTTGTTTATAGGTTTTAGCCATTGCCCAGACCTGCTTGTTCCTTGTCAAAAACTTTCCTTGGTTTAATTTCATTAGTGTTAGGGTTTTAGGTGAAATTCCTAGGAATTTTGCTTGTTAGGTTTGTTTTTCGTTTTTGGTTGTGTAGTGGCTGTAAGCTTAGAAGCCGTAGGGACCTCAGATTACCTTGGTGTCTACCAGTCTTCTTATGAGTCTGACCATTTATGAAATCTCCCCTTGTTGAGGAATCCATTTTGTCTTTTCTCATTTCAAAATTTCGAAAAACTTGTATTTGAAAGTTGGAATTTTCATTTTTTAAAAAGAAAAACGAAAGATTGGTTGTTTTTTGACTAATTGTGATTCTACATAAATTAGTCCTTAGCTCACGTTTAGCTAAGTAAAACATCCTCAAAAAGACGCTTTAGTAAGCTTTGACTTAAAATAGGGTTTTTATAGTTTGTAGATCTCAAGATTAGTCATTTGCTTAGTTTTGAGTGTTTTATGCAAAATATAAAAAAAATCTCTTTTGAAAAAGTTTGTTTTTGTAGTGATTGAGTGCTTTGAAAAGAAAAGGGAAATTTTTTGTGAAATAACTAGATGTCTCGTTTTGAGTGCTTTGGAAAGGAAAAAGCTCTTCTTTAAATTTGTTTAATTGAGAAAGATTTGTGTTTACAAAATATTTGCATTCTCAAACTCTTTCTTAGTGTAGAAGTTCATCGAAGAGAAAAGATTGTTTAAATCATCTTAGGTGCATCTTTTTAGTCATTTCGAGTCGAGTATTTACACCACGAGTTTCATCTCCGCCACCTCTTGACTTAAACAACAACCACTAAAATTAATGCTTAAAGTAAAATTCACCTAGTAACATTTTATTTCTAGGGCTCTGATACACTAACTTAGCTTAGGCTAGTGTCTTGGAGTAGGAGAGTAATTAACTCTCCAAGACAGTAAAAACAAACAAGTAGTTGTATCTTGTGGTAGGAAGAAATCCAATTGTTGCATTTATGCTCTGGGAAATCTCCTCTTAAAGGAGAAGCACGAGATCGTGTCCGAACCAGTGTGGGAATCAATCCTTCCTCATTGGGAACAACGCCAGATATTCACGTATTAAAAACGGTAAACCTCGGATTAACCATTGTCGAGGAGCCTGGGGTCACTTGTTGGTAAACCTTGGATTATGTCAAGGAGCCTTCAAGGGGATTGAGCTTGCTACTCTGCCCTTGCGTGCGTATCGGATCGTAGACTGTTCCCCCAGGTGTATTTGTCTCAGTTGGTAACCTTAGTGGCTAGATTCTTTAGGATTCTTCCTAAGGTGACAGTGGTGGGAAGATCCCACTGTACCTGGAGCAGACATCGGCTAGACTCACTTGGATTTTCTGGGGGCTTCACTTCACTCGAGACGGTTAAGTGGAGGAACTTGGTCCAGTCTATTCATTAAGCAGGTTGCCGGGGTAACTGTTCCAACCGCCATTTCTGTACTGAATTCTGCGACGTTGGATTTCATCACCAACTAGTGTTTTCGGTCCGGAAAGTTACTGTTTGTATGTGTTTGACCTCTAGATTCTTTAGGCGTGTGATTCAAATTTGCTTGGTTCTTTAGAGGCTTTAGGTGGTTTTCGTTGAGATTTTACTTTGTTTGCGTGTGAAGTAGTTAAAAGTTTTTAACTGTGGCTGAATTACCAAGACAGTCCCGTAGATTTCGGGGCCAGTCTCCTGAGTTTGTAACCATGGCTGATTTATTGAGGAAGTCCTGTAGACTTCGGGGCCAACCTCCTGAAGAAGTCTTGAGCCATCTTGAAGGCTTGAAAGTCCTCGTAACTCCTAGTGGTAGTAAAGTTGGGTCACCTAAAGAAGGAGAGTCTTCATTGGTTGTACATCCTGATTACCAAACTCTAGTAACAGGTTATAATCATGAATCTATTTCGGTTTCCGAACTTGCTGGTAGCTTTTCATTTACTAGTGATATAGGTGAAGAACCTGAGATATCTGAACTTGTTACTCCAACATCGGGGTTTGTCTCTCCAACTTCTAGTGCTCCTAATTCACCTAGGGTAGAAAGAGTAATCACCAAAAATCTTCCTTTTGGTTTGATAACTATTGAAGAACTTGCTCCGGAAGAAGAAGTAGGCATCCCTATCCCTGAAAATCAACCTGTTATTGATCTAAGGGAGCGTGAATCAATTTTTTACAGTCCACCTAGAAGTACTACTTGGTATCTTTCTTTGACTAATTATTTGGAAAACCCAGGGTTAAGTTTTTTGTCACCTCGTACTCCTTATCATCCTAGAGGATTTTATACTCCTGTAAATATGTCAGGTCAGTCGTCCATGTTTACTCAATCGCCTGAATCTTTTTTGTACGACGGTCCTTCTGTTCCCTCTGGGTATCAGTCACTTTCTGGTACTTTTTCGGGAGCATCTCCTCAACCCATTGAACAAGGGTTATTCACTGGAAGCAATGGTGCAAAGCCGTTGAGCGTAGAAGACATTCTTATGATGTCAGGTTCTATTCCCAATTCTCAACCTCAAGGTAGCCAGTTACCGCCTGGGGGGCAGCCTCAATTAACGCCTGGGGGGCAACCTCAAGGTACACAATTTGCATCTAGGGGGCAACCTCAAGGACAGTACGTACCTACGGTACAATACGTTCCTCAAGGTCAACCCCAGATTCAATATGTACCCCAAGGTCAACCCCAGTATCAATTTATACCTCAAGGTCAACCCCAGTATCAGTACGTGCCTCAGGGGTATCTACCCCAAGGTCAGTACTCGAACCAAGGTTTCCAACCACCCCAAGGTCAATCTTATGTTCAAGGAACGGGAAATGTACCTTTCAATTATCAATCCTACCCTCAACCCGGTTATGGTCCTCAATATTCTCAGCCTGTTATGGGTCAGTACCCCGGAATGAACACAGTGTGGGATCCATCACAAACTCAACAGGTATTGCAGCCAAGTGTACAGTTGTCATCTCAAACTGGACAACCCTTAGTTTCTGGTTCACCCCAGCAACCAGTCCAGTCTAACATTCAAACTTCTGTACCTTCGGTAGTTTCTCAGTCTAGGCCTACTGTGCCTAGTACTCCATCTCAAACGACCACTGCAACTGCCGCAACATCTGTTCAATCTACCCCACCTACTTTTGGAGTATCAACAGCTCCAGTTTCTACTGTTCCTGTATCTACTCCTCAGACATCTTTACCACTGTCTGGATCCACGATTCAAACTACGGTTCAGATGCCTGTAGGACAACCTGGTTTAAGTACGGTTGTCACAAGTCAACCTCAATTCACTTATCAACCATACCAGGGATAGTACCAATTTGGTCCTGCTGTCCAGCAGCCAGTTTATCAGTATCAACCGTATCCTGGGTACACTTATCAACAACCTCAACAACCCCAGTACGGTCCAGTTAATCCTGGTTTTCCGGGAGGATACAATATCCCGAACGCGATTCCTATTCCTAGTTATCCCGGATATCCTCCTCCTGGGGCTGGTCTCATGACCCAGAGTTTTAGGGATCCTAACCCCCAGTTACCGTTTATCGCAACTTTGGACTTGCCTGACTTGTCGCGCCTAACAAACGATCCGATTAATTATCTTCCGTTTTGGCCGCCAATGCCGAATAAGTTGCCCAGTGACATTCCCAAGTTCGAAGGTAAATCAGGAGAGGACCCGTCGAACCATGTGATGACTTACCACCTCTGGTGTGCGTCTAACTCCATCACAGATGATTCGATCCGTCCTAGACTTTTCTAGCGCACCCTAATTGGTCTCGCGGCCAAGTGGTACATTGAGTTACCATGAGGCACTTTTTATAATTTTAGTCAGTTAGCCACCTCGTTTTTAACTCATTTCCAGTTGCCAGTCCGATATGACAATGGCACGGAATTGTTAACTTCGCTAAAACAGTCAACATCCATGTACATTTCAGATCATATTCATGAGTGGAGACGTCGACGATGTTTAGTGAAGGTATTTATTCCGGATCAAATCTTGGCTGAGTGGTTTGTAAAATCTTTGTTGCCAAGGATCACTGAAGATGTTGCTAAAGCCGGAGTTGTTACTGAGGAGCAAGTGATTTCTCAAGCACAGTACCTTGACTTGGTCTATACTCAGTCAGGTACGTTACATGAAAAGATCCTCGATCTTCCCAAGTCAAATCAAATCACTGCAGCTCCTTCGGGATCTCATGCCGCTGACGGTATGATTGGTATGGTTAACACTAAAAGTAAGAAGAAGTCTTCCAAGAATTCTTCTCCTATCATAACCTTGCCTGATTCCCCGACAGGAGATTCTTCTGCAGAGGTTTTCGCTGATATTCATGTTGTAGAGTCATCTACGGCTAAATCAAAATCCGGTGGGAAGAAGAAAGGAGAGAAGAAGAATAAAACGGACAAAAGTTCAAAGGAGAAACCTGAAAAGGTGGAATCCAATGATGAAAAGTGCAAACCTCGTTATCCTTGTCTCATTTGTGACGAAGAACATTTTACAAGAGACTGCCCTCATCGTGCAGAGGTTGCGAAGATTGTCAAAGGTTCCCAAACTCCTGTTGTCTTGAAGGATCCATTTCCAAGTCAAGACAGTAAGATGATAGGTTCTTCCTCGAGTGCCAATGAAGAACCCATATTGATGATGTCCCATGTTAGGATTGCGACTCGATCGCAAGATTATGGTAGTAAAAGTCCTGTTGATGGTAAAGAAGCAAAATCTTCTCATTCTAGCCCATCGACCTCAGCTCTCGGTTCCGATCCACTACAGATCGAGAAACCTAACCCGGACTTAGTAATTAAACCGCCCGCCAAGGGTATACTTCGAAAGTTTGCTTTCAATCCACATGCGAGAGCGGCCTAGAATTATAACATTGTTGAGGATTTAGTTGTTTCACCCTCAGCAATGTCGGCTTTGGAAGTGCTGCAATCATGCCCAGCACAGCGTAAATTACTTTTGTCGGCTATAGGAGCTGTTGATGCTCAGGACCCGAATCTAATAATCTTCGATCTAGAAAATAGTACACCGCGTTTGCCTCATCAAATGGCTTTCCAGATTCCAGTGATAGTAAAAAACAGGCCTATTCATCGGACTATAATTGATGAGGGAGCCTCAATGTGTATTATGTCGATACAGTGTTGGAGATCGCTTGGTTCTCCTTCACTAAATCAATCCCCGACAATTCTTAAGGCCTTTGATGGTCGTGGGTTTCATCCTTTTGGCATTATACAGGATTTGCCTATAGGGGTTGAAGGAAAAACTGTTAGTCTAGATGCGGAGGTGGTTGATGCCCCTCGAGATTACAACCTTCTCTTGAGTCGAAGTTGATCTTACGCTATGACAGCGGTCGTTTCATCGGTCTTTCGAGTAATAAAGTTTCCACATAATGGAAAGATCGTAACAATAGATCAGCTGGCTTACTTTTCATCTGACCCAGCCTCTTCAGAGAGTATTCAGCATGTTGGTAAAACAACTATCCCATATAAGGATGTTGGAGTAGGATTAGTTAAAGATGCCGGTTTACTGGGCACTTTTCCTTTTCCTCCAATCAACGCATCATCTTCATTTGCAACCATTCATATGATTACATTAGACACCATTTTTTATGACGATCCTTGGATCGTTCCTTCTGAATCTGAAATAGACTCATTTGGTAATTCCATGCCTTTGAGTCCATATGAAATTGCCTATGAAGCCGTGCAGTCTTTTGCCAACCCGTGTTCAACTGAAAATGACTTAATGAATGTGGTCCGTGAGGAATCACTTTTTACATCAACCTCAGGTTTAATCACATTTCCTGAACTTGTTCACTCTGACGAGCAAATTCGCGAAATCCTATGTGTAGATGATTTACCATGGGAAGATCTCCATCACAGATCTTCGTTTTTACCTAAGGATGATCGTTTTGAAAATGATTTCTCATCAATTTTTACAACTGAATATGTCAAGGAACCTCAGAATCCAATGAAACATCCTGATTCCGAGTTGAATTTGGGAAATATCTCTCGAACTATTCCTATTGACATTTCGGTTAAGCCCGGAATTGTTGAAAACATTCATATAGGTGCCTCGTGTACAGATGAGGAAATTCATTTATATAAGGCCCTATTTCAAGAATTCCGCGACGTGTTTGCCTGGTCCTATGAGGAAATGCCAGGAATTGATCCCGCGATTGTTGTTCATGAGATCAAGACTTACCCGGACGCTAAACCTGTCCGGCAACGTTTGCGTCAGATTCACCCATGAAAAGCTGCTGCAATTAAAGCAGAAGTTGAGAAACTGTTGAAAGCAGGTTTCATTTATCCGATCCTGTTAACGGATTGGGTATCGAATATTTTTCCGGTTAACAAAAAACAGGGAACAATGAGAATATGCATCGATTACAGGGACATTAATCGAGCCTGTCCAAAGGACAATTACCCACCCCCCTATATCGATCAAATCATTGATGATTGTGCCGGCAGCGAAATATTTTCCTTTATGGACAGTTTTTTCGAATACAATCAAATCAACATTCTACCTGCCGATCAACCAAAAACGGCTTTCATTTGTCCATGGGGGACATTTTCTTATTGCAAATTGCCTTTTGGGCTTAAGAATGCTGGAGAAACTTTTCAAAGGGCGATGTCTTATGTGTTTCATGACATCAAACACATTGGGCAACCGTATCTCGATGATTTGCCTGCTCATTCATTACATCGAGCTGATCACCTCGTCCATTTATGAGCAATCTTTATGAGGTGTAGGCATTATCTTATTCGGTTGAATCCACACAAATGTGTCTTCTGTACAGAAACGGGTCGATTGCTGGGATTTGTAGTTTCGAAAACCAGCATTCGCGTTGATCCCTCAAAGGTCAAAGCTATCATCAAATTGCCTCCTCCTTCGAGTCTTCGCCAACTCCAAAGTTTGCAGGGGAAAGCAAACTTTTTACGACGATTCATTCCTAACTACGCCGAGGTTACAAAGGGTTTTACCTGATTGTTGAAACAAAATACTCAATTCTTTTGGGATGAGATAGCTCAGAAATCTTTTGATGCACTCAAACAAGCGTTGACCCATGCACCGTTGTTGCATCCTCCCAACTACAACCAGGATTACTTCTTGTATCTCGCCGCCTCCCATTCCACCATTGGAATGGTCTTAGTTTAGGAAGATGAATTCGGAACGGAACATGTGATATATTACCTTAGTCGAACGTTAAATCCAACTGAGCTAAAATAATCACATGTGGAGAAATTGGCATTGGCAGCCGTTCAAGCTGTCCAACGTTTTCATCACTACATTTTACTACGTAAAACTACAGTAATTTCGGATTGCAACCCTATGATCTACATTTTGACCAAACAATTGCTAGGAGGTAAGTACTCTAAATGGATCGTTATCCTGCAGGAGTTCGACTTGGAATTTGAGAAATCTAATTCTAAGAAATCTTTAGTTTTTGCAGAGTTAATGTGTGACTTCCCGCGTGCTGACACAGAAACTGTGGCAGAGGAGCCCATTGTGGACGAATCTTTGTTTCTAATCAGCACTTTAGATACGTGGTATGGGGATATCATCGTCTATCTCCAGACCCAATCCTTTCGGCCAGAAAATTCAAGGTCGAAACGTCGGAAAATTCGATTCCAGTCCCAACAATTCAAAATTATTGGAGATACTCTTTATCACCGTGGGGCGGACTCTATTTTTCGACGTTGCTTAACTCACGAAGAGGCTGAAAGGGTTCTAAATGACTGTCACTCTGGAGCATGTGGCGGTCATATGTCTGGATATGCCACTGCCCAAAAGATATTGCGCGCTGGCTATTTCTGGACGTCCTTGTTTAAAGATTGTATTACGGCGGTTCGAAAATGCCACAACTGCCAGATTTTTTATCGTAAGATGTGCGCTCCACCTGCTCCTCTCCACCCTATAATTGTCGTTGGTCTTTTTGCCAAATGGGGTATCGATTTTATTACATGTAACCCTCACTCGGCTGGGGGGCATGCGTATATCATCCTTGCGGTAGATTATTTTACTAAGTGGGCCGAGGCGATGCCTACATTCGAGGCAGACGGCAAAACAGCTGCAATTTTCGTGTTCAATCATATAATTTCTAGGTTTGGTGCCCCACGAGCGATAATCACTGATCATGGGCATCATTTTCGAAACGTTATGATGACCGAACTTACAGGCCAGCTTGGTTTACGTCACGATAGTTCAACTCCTTATTATCCACAAGCGAATGGTCTGGTTGAATCCATCAACAAAGTTTTAGTTATCATGATCGACGAATCATTGGGATTCATCGGTCGAATTGGCACAACATGCTATTTTCAGCACTTTGGGCATACCGAACTTCAGTAAAAACATCAATAGGTTTCACTCCTTTCCAATTAGTCTATGGTTTGGAAGCCGTGTTACCCATTGAATGCGAAATCCCGTCACTGCAAATGGCCATCGAGTTACTTCCAGCCACTTCCGAAGAGGAAAAGCATTTGTTATACTTGGCTCAATTAGATGAGAATCGACGTGATGTTGCATTGGCGATCAAGACTCATGCAAAACGAATGAAATCTCAGTATGATCGAAATGTGACCCCTCGAAATTTTTCGGAAGGGGATCTAGTCTTAGTTTATGATCAAGCTAATGATAAATTAGGCGCTGGAAAATTCGTTCCTATGTGGCATGGTCCCTATGTTGTCAAGCGAAAGCTAGCCAAAGGGGCTTATGAATTGGTAGACTTTGATGGGGACTCTTTGGGTAAACCCAGAAATGGCCTTTACTTGAAGAGGTATTACGCTTAAAACAATGGGGTATGGAGATTTTTAGTTAGGATAGTTTTTCTTTCTAGCTTGTGTGTTTTAGTTTAAAAAGTGTGCTTAGCTTGGAGAGTGTTTTTCCCTTCATTATTCCTGCTTATCTTGGTTTTACTCTTGATATTGCAGATGTCGATGCCTCTCCAAACATACATTGGATTTGCTGATGGTGCTTTTCGTAATACACGGAACATATCTTCCGCAGCTTGGGTTATCTATTCGCCCTTTGACGAGTTAGTTTCTATGCATGGGGTAAGCCTCGGTCAAACAACAAACAACATTGCAGAGTATAGTGCAGTGATTGAGTTATTGTCTGAATCTATTTCATTTGGGATTCGGAGTTTGATAGTGAGGTTAGATTCTGAACTCGTTGTATTACAGCTTAATAGAGTGTATGCCATTAGAAATCCAGTGTTATTAAGATTATTTTTGAGAGTGCGTCTCTTGGAACGTGAGTTTGATTACATTGAATATCAGTGTATTCCAAGGTCTTTAAATACATTAGCAGATGCAATTGCTTCTCGAATGTTAAATAGACATTTGCAATAATCACACATGTAAATTTAAAAACATTCCATAACATGATTTACAAGATAAGCCGGTAATAGTGATATATATATAGGAGTGTGTCAAAAAATACATCGTCTTCGATCATAGGTTGAAAAACACCTTATGATCGGCAAAAATGATAAGTACAAAAAACAAAAATGTCACATGTGCCCACAATAGGCGATCATCCTATCACTGGTGATGATCTCTATAAGAAACCACTGCTCAGGCCACCTTGCAAAGGAACCTCCTAAAAGGTCCCGGGACTCCAATCACATAGCGCTGAAGTCGACGAGGAATGTCGTCTATAGTGGTCTCAGGAATATCTCCTGTCAAGCGCTCAAGATGACCCTCCAACTTGGCCAAAACCTCTGCCGATTGGTCCTGTGGGGCTGGCGCGGGTGCAACTGGTTGCCTCCTCTCGAAAGGCCGGAGAGCGGCTAGTCGCTGTGGACCCACATCTGCATTTGAAATTTTTACTATCAGTTTTGAGACGATGGAAAAATAAAAAATAAAAAATTTAAAATAGGAAAAGTTGAAAAGGATTTTACCTGACTCGTCCCACTGCTCTCCTGTTGGAAGAGCCATGTCTGGGTCACCACGAAAATCTATCCCAGCGTAAGGGAAGTCCTGTATGGAAAAGACTTGGTTTTCCAACCATTGGAAATACTCAGGTTTGAACCGAGCAACCTCTGTCCTCTCGTCCGGGTGATGGGCCATGACTGCGACCCATCGCATCAGTTTGGGCTCTCGAGGAAGCCCAGCTCCAACAGTAAGGTGCTGTGGGATCAGCATAGGAACCCTCTCCAGGCCAAAACTCACGACCAAAGCCCCATAACCAAAGGTCTTTAGTCATCCACTCTTGGCCCTGGTCAGTTGGCCTTTCACATTGGCCAGCATAGCATTGCACCAGTTGAAGATGGTGCCTCAAAAGCAATCAACTGCCATACGCATCTGGGATCCGATGGCAATATGTAATGCAGCAGCTCCGCAAAGTCTGGTGACAGTAAACGCAATCACCATGAGCTTAGGATGGGATATGGTCTTTATGTCTATCCCTTTGTCTCTAGCCTGGCTGTTGCAGTACTCTAACCGGAGGCTATCGACAGACTGGCCACCTGGCCTAGTCCCGTGCAGAGTCAAGTCTTCGCCTCTCTTAGGCAAACCAATCAAGAAATAAATGTCCGCCGACTCGATTTCGAGCTGGTGGCCGCCAATGAAAAAGCACTGGTCCTGTATGCTCCATCTGTCAACCAGCCACTGTAAGAAATCCACCTGAGCCCTCATGTCAGGAATGGTCCAGAATTTGTATAGTCTGCACACCCTCAAAGCATCAAGTGAAGGCTGATGATTCCATGCGGCAGCATCCACGTCCTCATGCTCTCGTTCATGCCAATCTAGCATGATGTACTCTCTGCATCAAGTATAAAGATTAATTAAATTGCTAGAAAACATTTTGATTGGTCCATTTTTTAGAATTTTTGGGTTCAAAACCCTTGCGGCGGGGTACGCACCCTCCAAGTTAGACACAGTGCGTGGGTCTGCACTTTGTCTACATGGGGGGTGCGGACCTCGAGCTTTTTCCCAATGGAGAAAAAGTCGGGGTCCGCGGGTCCGTAATGGTAAACCTGTGGACCCCCGCGTGCGGGTTTTCCGCCTAAAAACCATCCCAAAAAATGAAATGAAGGACTAAATCAAAAAACTAAATGGTTGAAAATGAAGAGTAGGATGATGTGGATTACCTGGAGAAGACGGCGCTCGATTCCGACGGTTGGATTTTCCGCAATCTTCACGGGAAGTTTTTTTAGCAAAAGCACTATTTTCTCACCCAAACTCAAACAGTAAAAATGAATTGTCAAAACCCCTTTTTATAAGTTTTTTGAGTAAATGAATTGCAAATTTGTTTATGTTTCACTTTGAAAAGGTATTTTACGACATTTTTATCTATTTCAAACAGGTATGAGTAATGTTTGTGTTTTTGTGCAGAATAACGGATTATTCAGGTGAAATCTACCATTTTCAACGGAAAAACAAGTAGAGTCATCTTTAAGCCCTTTTCTGACTCCTAAAATATGAAAAGATTGCCGAGCGTTTCTTTTACACTCGTTAAAATGGAATTAAAAGATGGTCCACTTATAGCTCTTTTCCGACCGTAAAAATATGAAAAGATTGCCGGATTTTTGTCGTTTCAAATTCGATATTGGTTATAAAACGACGTGTCGTTGATCGCTTTTTTACTTTTTCGGATCAGTGACACTAATGACGAAAAGTACTCCTTGGTCGTAAGATCAAGCGGTTCTCTCAAGTATTATTTTATACTTTTTCGGGCTTGGGAGACACAAATTTATGAAAAATGTCAACCCTGGAGTCTTCTTAAGTTTTTTCAGACTCTATAAAATTGAAAATCGTCGCGTTTCTCCTATACTGGACTCGCTAAAATTTCACAGTAAAGGACCTGTTCAATTACAAACAGGCTTAGGGTTTGAATCTAAATTAAGTTGGACTCATCCGAAGGATGAGCTTATAATCAAGAAAATGTTATCCTCCTCAAGCTTGTCAAAAATAAAGAGGTACTTGCCAGAAATGGTGGGGGAAAAGAGAGAAAAATGAGTCTGTTTGTCATACTTTGTAACCACTCTTGAACACGACACTTTTATTCACCTGGGTTGGGAAATCCTTTGCCTAACAGTTGATCAAACCACATTGAAAGTCTTCAGCCGGTTTCTGGGTATTAACTTTGGGTCAATTGTCACCAAGCCATATGTCGTGTCGTTATGTGTTCAAGAGGTCACTGCCAATAAGCCATTCATCTGCAAAATATCTGTCATCCATCTTGACCATCCCTGAGTCAGTCCTTGCAACTAAATTTCTTCAACTTGATCTATGATTTCGTGTTCTGGGCTTGCCTGCGACGGATCGCTTTCTATCGACATCAGCACATTATCTAGAAAGATGATCTAAGAATCGTCAGTACCTTGAGATCTGCATGCCTCAATGGCAGGTTTCTCGCCTTTGACAACAGTTTACATCATTGACTTTCGATCGAAGGATTCCGTGATATGTTCGACATTAACACATTTATTCACATCTCATGGATTGTACTGGGTACTTTGAGAGCCATTGACATCACTGGTGGTTTCTCTCACACTTGTTAACAGTTTACATCATTGACTGGTAATCAAGTGGTTTCTACCATGTTCGACATCAATACATTTATTCGCATGGATAGAATCGTACTATTTCGGGAAGTAGAAATGAATACCCTGGATCTAGTTTCCACCATCCAGGCTGCGAGGAATTTTGTATTCATTATATTGTGGACTATTCATAAACAGATGGCTGCGTCCATACTGTGTTCACATGAGTCTATACTTGTGATGTTTTACAAGATCATTCATATATCAGAGCAGTAGATAGTTTTCTAGTTAGTTTTGATCTGAGTATGGGAATGCCTACCTCAGCGATGATATGATCTCATATATATATATATATATATATATATATATATATTGCATTGAATGTTTTTACAGGTTCCGACCGGGCTCTCCGCAAGATGATCCTCGAAATGATAAAGTACTTCACTCTTCATATATGATAAATGAAATCCTCATCTACTACAGACTTCGCACTTTAGGGGGAAATCTGTTACACAAAAATATTGTCACTATGATTATTTACAGTCAGTATGGGTCTATCATCACTTGTACTGTCCTCCTAAGCAAGTCTAAGACCTCAGCTCTTCAAATCAAGCTTTGGAAATGGGAGAAATACATTAAAAATCAATGTAACTCTAGTTCCGCACTTTCTCTCATGGTCACCTGCGGTCCCGCACTTTCTGTGTACAAAAGCTGCGTACCTACCCGCTCTGTCCCTAACGGTGTAGGTGCAGACCCCTGTGAAAGTCAAAAGGCGCAAGTTTTATCTTAAAAAACTCACTTTGGGTTAATTCTAGAGTTTTCTAGAAGGAATTTTGACGTGGATTGTTCGCTCTGAGGTGGTTCATGCATCCCAAAAGAGAAGGAGCTAATCCCTTGACTAAAGGAGTTATCCCTTTGAAGGAGGGCTTTATCCCTTTGAAGGAGGACCTAGTAACTTCCCTCCATTGCACTATAAATACAGGCATTGGGGTGAGGACTAGGGAGGTTAGAAGCTGAACATTTTGAGGGTAAATGTTGGTGAAATTAAGACTCTTTGGTTGAGCTTGAGAGGAGAGATCACATACCTCTTGGTTCCATTGGAGAGTGAGTGAAACTTGTCAAAGTAGAGGAGACATCTTGTTGGACCCTGGGAGGAGCTTGTACAGCGTCAAGGCAAAGGTTGTAAGGTTCTTCTTCTTTTGAATTAATACAATCAAACTCATTTTTCTCAACAAGTATCTTATGTTATTTGTTTCATGGACTCCTTGACTTTCATGTTAAATATGTTTTATGCAATTGGCTTTTCAGGTGCTATTTAATTTGTTTGCCTTGTTTGTGTTTGCAGATTCGCGAAAAGGAGCTCATTTGGATCAAAGGAGCGAGGGCATCCACAAGCTTGCGTTGGACCAAAGGTAGACCCTAAAAACACTTGTTTGCTATTGTTTATTGAAGCATATTTAGAGAAAGATAGTGACTGGTTGGTTTGCTTGTCGTTAGGTCTTCTTTAGATTCTAGGAAGGTCTATCTTGTCCGCAAGATCGACTCATTCCGTGCGACACCTGTCAAAAAGACAATTTTCCTCTCCCACCTATGGAGCAGATATTACAGGCAGTAGCAGTCTCAGAACTGATGTCTTTCTTGGATGGATTTTCAGGATATAATCAACTGCTGGTACATCCCGATGATCAGTTGAAAACCACATTCAGAACTAAATGGGGCACATACACATATCGGAAGATGCCATTTGGTTTGATCAATGTTGGTGCTACATTTCAGAGAGCCATGGACATCGCATTCAAGGGTTTAGTCAATAAATCTGTAGTAATTTATTTGGATGATATAACAGTGTACTCCAAGAAGCGAAGCGACCATCTCAAAGACTTAAAACAGATCTTTCAACGATGTTTAAGGTATGGGATTTCACTTAACCCAAAGAAATCTTTTTTCGCACTAAGTGAAGGGAAACTTCTAGGATTCATAGTGTCAAAATCTGGTATTCACATCGAGCCTGACAGAATCAAAAAAAATTCTGAAATATCCCTACCTCATAATAAAAAAGTCATGCAATCTTTCCTTGGTCAAATCAATTTTGTAAAGAGATTTGTCCCAGATTTTTCACTAATTGTGTCTCCTTTGCAAACCATGATTAAAAAGAATTCAAATTTTAAATGGGGTCAAGATGAACATGAAGCATTCAACCTGATCAAACAAGCTATCATTAATGCTCCATCTTTAGCAACCCCGAATTTTTCAGAATCTTTTATCTTATACACACTTGCCTCAGAGAAATCATATGCTGCGATTCTAACTCAAGCAAATCAAGAAAAAGCGGAAGCTCCAATCGCATTTTTTAGCTCGAATTACAAGGTGCTGAACTCAACTATTCAGATGTGGAGAAACAGGCATATGTTGTTTTCAAAGCAGTTAAATATTTCAGACCTTTCTTACTTAAAACCCATACTAAGATCATAGTACCGTTTCCAGCGGTAAGAAATCTTCTAGTACAGAAGGATGTGGGTGAGAAAAGAGCAAATTGGATCACTGCTTTACAGGAATACGACCTTGAGATCAAGCCAGCAAACATTGTAAGAGGTCAAGGCTTCTGCAAAATGTTGGCCGGAGCATCGCAGATTTCTGAAAATTCATCTGAACAGGTACAACTGTATGAGGTAAGCCTAAACGATGCAGAATCATTATATGCTGACATCATTTATTATCTTAAGAACGGATATGCTCCATCACACCTAGATCACACTAAGAAAAGAGCTCTGAGATTGAAAGCTAAACAATATCAGCTCATAAATGATGTTCTTTTTAGAAAGAATTATGATTTTGTTCTTCTTAGATGTCTTGAGAAAATTGAAGCTGAAAAAGTTTTGCAGGAACTCCACGACGGACCAGCAGGCGGACACTATGCTGGAGATGCTACTGCACATAAGATCTTACGTGCAGGATACTACTGGCCTAAGCTATTCAAAGACTCACACAGTTACGTAAGGAAATGTCAAGTCTGCCAAACAACTATTGAAAGACAAAAGAAGCTGTCCCTGCCACTACAGCCGGTAAACATTGAGCAACCATTCAGTCAGTGGGGCTTGGACATAATAGGTGAGATCGTTCCTCACTCTTCTAAGCAACATAGATACATCCTCACGGCAACAGATTATTTTACTAAATGGGTAGAAGCAGTTCCTCTCAAGACAGCTAATTCTGAAAATATTATTGAATTCATAGATCAATTTATAATCACTAGGTTTGGATTTCCAACGGCTTTAATGTTTGATAATGCATCATACTTTTCTGGAAATGCAATGACTGAGTTTGCACTTAAAAGAGAATTCAAACTAAAATATTCAGCCAACTACTATCCGCAAGGTAATGGGTTAGCTGAGTCAACAAATAAAAACCTAACCAGGATTATTAAAATAACAGTTGACCAGAACCAAAAGAATTGGTACAAAGCTTTGGTAAATGCTTTATGGGCAGATAGAATAACGAAGAAAGCTTCAATCGGCACTTCTCCCTTTAATTTAGTTTATGGGAAAGAAGTGGTTCTTCCAACTCACTTAGTCATTCCCTCTTTGTCTTTAGTACAATACATCGATGAAGTATCTACTTCCTCCCTACAACTAAGACAAATGGAAATAATTAAATTAGAAGAACAACGAGAACAAGCTAAGAAAACCCATGCTCATCACCAAGCGCTAATAAAATCCTCTTTTGATTCTAGCATAATGACCAGAAAAAGTTTTCAGATGGGAGATTTAGTTTTGAAATGGGATAAGGCTCATGAAGAAAAGGGCAAACATACGAAATTTCAAAAGATGTGGCTTGGTCCTTTTCAGATTGTTGAAGTCATAGGTCCATCAACGTTTGTGTTGCAGGATTTAGCAGGTAGAAGGGATTCTTTGCCTGTTAATGGACAAATCCTTAAAATATATTTTCCATAGAAGATTATTCTTCTATTTTTTAGAATAGTTTTTCTTTTCTTTTTCATAATAAAACCAGTTGTAAGTGGTTACTACAAGTATTCACGAAAAAGACACCAATTCTCTTTCAGATTTTGAGCTTTCGATTGTATAAGTAGCAAAAAATTTTGAAAATCTGACTTTTATTATTGACAGATACAGTTAAAAAAAAAAAAAACTTTAGCCTAGATATGATACTAGTTTCAACTTCAAAAATTTGATGAAAGCAACCTTTAGCGAAGGAATTGTTTTATATCAGCACAATGAAACGTATCAATAGCAAAATAAGGCTTCTCTGTAAAACTGTTGTTTTCAAACTCTATTATTGTCGTCTAGAGCTTTCTTAAGGAAAAAACAATGACTTCCTCCCCGCTAAAGAAAATCGCAGCATTCAGAGGAACAATCCGAGAAACACTATATCTCAAAGAATAAGAGGTCTCATCACGAGCCGGCTTATCATGATCACAGATATTATAACTTGCTAACTTTGCCAATACTGTCCACCAAAACAGGGCAACGACTCAAGATTGTTGCAATCAAAAGACAAGGGGTCTCATCACGAGCTAGCTTGTTCAGCAAAAGTGTAAATCAAGTGAATGACTGTGTCATAATTTTGGCTACCAAACCAAGACATTGTTCTTTGAGAATAAAAAAGGAAAAAGTGTCGATGTGGATTTTTCTTCGAAGGTTGTAGATAGCCTTAAGCAGGATAAAGGATCATTGCTGGGTAACAAGTAACCCTGTCGAGGCTATGGACGCCTGCTCGCAGCAAAGGCTCTACCTACGACAAATGAGCATATTTTAAAGCCAGCACACAGAGAAGGCTTTATTTTATCTTTAAAAAGACCAAGTAGTGGCTGATATAAGTACAAGGACAAGCCTGAGGAAGCAAATAATTAGAATAGAAAGAGGTTGAAATAAAATATCATTGATAGGATAAGGCATAATGTACTCTATCTGTCCATAACAAAATTTAGACTTATGAAAATTTTTCTGTTTTGGAAGTTAAGATTCAATAGAAAAGCAGAGATAATTGATTCTTCCCAGTGAATCGCCATTGTTGTGGCCACCAATAACCCCCCTCTTTGTTTAGTATTAGCAATAACACTAAGAAAATGGGGACCCTTAATAAAAAATTCAAAAAAACATTTTATAAAACATTTTGTATTCTACTCCTTGAAATTATGTCGCATCGCATGGAGAAGATAAGCATCCCCTTATGAGCATAATAAAAACTGCGAAGAAGCGACGCGAAATTCATCACATTGCACACATTAAGAAGCGCTCTTAGATGAAAATCTTAAGAAATCTCCGACGGCCGATGTGCGACGTCGCATATCGCAATATCGCATAAGTAGCACACAATGATTTAATGACTCATGCGATCCGCGATGCTGCGATCTTGCGATATCTGCGATCTGCGATAAATGTAATCTGCGATCTGCGATAATCCGATCTGAAAAAATTTGCGATGACATATCTAGGTAATGCGATGACACGATGCTGCCATCGCCCATCGCAAATTTCCTCGGATCAACATTCAAGAAAAGTTGTCTATAGACCAAAATTAGGCACATGCCTTAAAAGAAATTAATGAACATATGCCAAAGTGTTAATGAAGGACGGTTTTGTGTTTTTTGAAGAGTCAGTTCACGATGGGTGTCATGATTTTATACATTCATAGAGGTTAGAGCTTTCGTATCAGTATTTATTATCATTACCCTTTTCCTTTGCGTGAACTGCAGGAATGAAAAACAGGAAACAATACGAAGCAATGAGCAGGAAACAGCTAAGGAAAAGGGGAAAGCGTCAATGCTCGAAGAATAGAGAAGAGATGCCTTCATGAACAGATGCCGCATGCAACAGAACCATAGATTCCAGAGTATCACTCAACAGATGCTGAGGTCGATAGGTGATTCAACATTCAGGGTCAGAAAGCTCACAAAAGCAGTGTGTTTACCAAAAATCCTGAAACTTTTACCCGGTAAAGGAAAAAGGCGCTAAAGAAGGAAAACGCACCAGAAAAGCTCGGAATAAAGAACAGAGGCAGTTTTCGATGCGCGATTAGCGCCTAGCGCTAATCGCGCATCGCTAAGAAAATTGTCCAGAAAGCAAAGTCCCTAAATTGCTTAGTCATTCGCAAGTCCGGAAACTGAAATAGCAAAAGCAGAAGCAGTTTGAGAGAAATTTGGGTTGTTGCCAAGTACATACGCAGTAAATTCGCCCAACCAGAAGATAATTCTCAAAAATATCTTCTAGTGTACTAAAAAGTGGTGCCAGCGCTTGCCATTCTATTTGCGTAACTCAAACAAAAGTAGAAGGCAACCAGCGGACTCTTCCCAGGCAAATGTTGAATGCTCGCAACATTTAAGGAGCAAATGCAGAAATAGTTATGAATTAGATTCAGTTTTTAGAAATAGTTTTGCTTTAGAAGAAGGGCGGTCATTTAAACCGTATCCTAAATTTATGTAATTAAGTTATTTAGTTAGCAGTATTTAAACCCTTCTCATGCATTTGGAGAAGGGTCCAGAAATTTGTCAAAAACTTGTCCTCAGAACATGCACTTTTGCACCCTCGGAGGGGGTTTTGATGAATGGATGGATCAAGGTTTATTAATGTTTGCATTTGATATCTGCTACTGATGTTGCACTTCTGTACTCTTAGTAGATGTTGGAGCAAGGAGAGATAAATCATTGTTGCTTGAAGCTTATGAGTAGGATCAGTCATAAATGGTACTTTTATCTCTTGGCCATTTCTGCTTATATTCTTAAAGTGATATACAGTTTTAGTTGTTTATATGTTATTGCATGAATGTGTGAGTTACCATTTGGCACTTTTGTACGGTGGAGCCATTTATTTATGTCTGATATATGAATAACTTATTATGTGATATGTTGTTCACAACTGTTTTGCCTAACTTTTTATGCAAAGTAGTTCATCTTAATTGATTTCTATTCTTATGATAGTTGAATGATCTTTATTACCAGTTATTGTTTGAAATCTCTTTAGATCGCATAATAGAAGAAATACACCTCGGGTTAGCATAGATTAGATGTGTTGCTTTTCATTAGATTACAATAGCATAGATTTAGTTTAAAAGTTTGAATTAGATTAGCTTTAAGTATTCTTAGATCAGCAACATCCAACTCTGCACACACACACACCCTTAGATTGGGAAACTGGTCCCATTATCCCCAGTCGGACCCGCTATACCAAACGGATAAGGAGCTGCCAACCAAGGTCCAGACCGGGTGGGTATCCCCCTTGTTGTCGACCCGATTTTCGGGGCTTCAACACCTTCCCAAGGACAAAACCTTCAAAGAAAATGTATCTTTCATTATCAAAATATTTTTCATGGTGTTGTGGCCAGCAACAACCCCCCTTCTTATTTAGTGTTATTACTAATACTAAATAAGTGGGGACCCTTAGTCAAAATTTTAAAAATCAATTAGTGCTTGTATTTCCTTTTTCAATAAAACCTATCGTCAAAAACTTAGGAGAATACCCTTGAAAAATAAAAAAAGCCTAAGTTTTATGATAAAGTAGGATTATTCCTTAGGAAATATCACATCGCAAAAAGATCATGGATACCTCCTTGAAAGTTGAATTCCAAGATTGCGAGATCGCGATACGGAACTACAAACATATATCGCATCGCATGCATCAAAAACCACTTACGTTGAAAAACTTTAAACTGCCGATATACGATGGCGCATATCACAAATCGCAATTCGCAGGAAACATATTAACAAAAATTGTCATATGCCACGCTCCTACGATATTGCAATATTGTGATATTGTGATATTGCGATATTGTGATAGATCGATTATGCAATAGAGCGGCAATGCGATAGAGAGATTATGCGTTAATGTGATATTGTGAATTTGCGATATAGCGAGCAAGCGATGTCGTGATTCTGCGATGTTGCGATCTGCGATATTGTGAAGCAAATCGCAAAATCGCTTCATCGCAGATCTTTCAGACTCGTCGTTCAAAAAAGTATTTTCCATAAACCGAGACCTAGATATGCACTTTAATAATAATTAATGAGTTAGTTGCCAGTCATTAATGGAATAGGGTTTTGTGCTTATCGAAAAGTCATTTCATGTAAGGTGGTGCATTTTATATGTCTTCAGCATTTAAAACTTTCCCGTCACCTTTCCTTATCATTATTCTCACTTCACTTGTAAATTGCAAGAACAGAGAGTAGAGAACGATACAAAGCCGTACGCAGGATACTATGGGAAAGAAAGGCAAAGCCCCAAGATCTGAAGAGAAAGAAATGGCACCCTTGCATACAGACACCGCCTGCAACCGAGACGCTGGTATTTCTACTTGGGAAGGCATGTATAATCTACATGAAGAAGAGAACCCCAGAGTAATGGAGGTTGAGGCCACCGCAAGCTCACATGGTTCTACTGAGGCATCCATTATAGAGCTAGCTTGTTCGTTCTTGCACAAGATAGCGGTGAGACCCAAAATTCTTCCATACACAGATATAGTTAAATGGATACTGGACAATGTTGATATCAGGAATAGATAGTTTAAGACTCAGGGTCAAGAGCTTACGGAATCATTATTTTCACAAATTTTGAGCTTTATATCCGCTAAAAGAAAAAGCGCAAAAGGAGAAAAATGCACCAAGGAAGCCCGGATCAAGAAACAGAGGCAGTTTCCGATGCGCGATTAGCGCCTAGCGCTAGTCGCGCATCGCTGAGCAAAACTTCTTGAAAAGGAAAGCTTCTAATTGCTCAGTCACCTGTAAGCCCAAAAATTTGTAAGAAAGCAACAATAGAGGTAAAAAGTAAGACTTGAATCCTAAAACCAGTGGTATTTGTCAGAAATATCTTCAAAATGGTATGTACATATGTACAGCAACTACAAACAAACTGGAGACAGAAGGCTCAAGAAAAGGCAGAATCAATCCAAAGGTTAACCAAGTTGAATTGGGATTCTTACTGGATGTACTTGGTAAAACCACACAGCCATTGCATGACTCTCAAGTGTATCATCAATTCTGCCGAGAAGATGGCGCCAGCTCTTGCCAATTCTATTTTCTCAACACAGCTAAAATTGGAAGTCGGCCAACCGACTCTTCTCAAACAGATGCTGAACGCGTGCGATTTCAAGGAGCAGATGCAGAAATAGTTAGTTAGTAATTTTAATTTTAGATTCAGTTTTAGTTTTAATTTTGTTTTATTTTTGCCTCAAATGAGGACGGTCATTTAAACCGTATCCTACATTTTTGTAATAATTTATTTTTAGATTTAGTTAGTAGTATTTAAACCCTTCTCATGCATTTAGAGAATGGTCCTGAAATTTGTCAAAAACTTATCCCCAGAACATGCACTTCTGTACCCTCTGAGGAGGTTTTGATGAATGAATGGAACAGGATTTATTGATATCTGCATTTAATATCTGCTACTGATGTTGCACTTTTGTACTCTTAGTGGATGTTGGATGAAGAAGAGATAAATCGTTATCACTTGAAGCTCATGAGTAGGACTAGTTATAAATGGTACTTCTATCTCTTAACTATTTCTGCCTTTGTGTTAAAAGTGATATTCATGTTTAGTTGTTTATATATTGATGCGTGAATGCTTGAGTTATCATTTGGCACTTTTGTACGGTGATAGCTATTTATTTATGCTTAATGTATGAATAGCTTATTATGCGATATGTTTTTCACAACTGTTTCGTCTAATTTTTTATACGAAGTGGTTCATCTCTATTGAATTCTTTTCTCATAATAGTTGAATGATCTTTATTACCAATTGTTATTTGAAATTATTTTAGATCGCATAACAGAAGGATTACACCCCGAGTTAGTGTAGAATTAGATGTTTCTGTTTATTAGAATAAAATTTGCATGTTATTAGATTAGAGTTAGAATTAGAGCATGACACTTGGGAACTTTTAGAAGGGAAATATCAATTCTTCACACACACACAAATAAATTGGGAAACTGGTCCCATATCCCCAGTCAGACCCACTATACCAAACGGAAAAGGAGCTGCCAACCAAGGTCCAGACCGGGTGGGTATCCCCCTTGTTATAGACCCGATTTTCGGGGCTTCAACATATTTGGCACTAGAAGGAGGGCCTTGAACTATGAATGGCAAGAAAGTCTAAATCTAAATACCATTCTGAGATTAAATCGCCCTCACCATCTCCCCCGAATTCTCCATTGCATTTAGAATCTTTAAATCCAGAATCAGAAGTCGCAAGAGCAACATCCACTGCTACAAACCCTGACATTTCAGAACAATCTACTATTGAACCTCCTAAAGTTGAATCTTTGATTCACAAACTTCAGCGATTTTCTATATCTCCTCAAAGATCTAATAAATCTCAAGGCAGCGTGACTTCGCAATATAACCCTGCTCATCCTCTTACCAGATTAAAAAGTGAAAAGTTTGGTGTTCATCCAACTGAGTTACCTCTACCTACAAGGAAGAGAGCAAGGAAATCTCCTAAAGGGTCCGATAGCGAGACTCTTTCATCATCATCATCCATCTCAACCTCTCCACCGCGAAGTCAACCATCCACTCCTCCACTTCAGATCATTGTCCATCAGTCCACTGGAACTACCACATCTTCTTCTCAATCATCTGGAGTCGTAATATCCTCATCTTCTCAACCGCAGGGAACATCTTCTGCACTTTCCTCTATTAGTAGTTCAGCGATGACCCAATCTCCATGGAATAACCCAGGGGCAGTCTTAATGCCTACACCCTTGAGACAATTACCGGCCCATCCTGAAAAATGGCTGCCTAAGTTTAATCCTAAGGCAGGCATGCTAGCGGAAGAACATATAAATAACTTTATGCTATCCTTAAATCTCAACGGAGTTACCAACAAAGACGTTATTGTTCGACTATTTCCTTATACTCTGCAAGGAACAACCGGATCATGGTATTTCTCATTACCATCTGGATCTATCACTAGTTGGAATATCTTCCAAGAACAATTCCTTATTAAGTTTGGTGATGATAAGTCTACGGCGACATTGATCAACGACCTGTCTAACCTTAGGGCCGAGTCAAAAGAACCCATCAAAGATTTCAATTTACATTTCAATAAAATCTTAAACAAAATTCCTACTGCTTCCCAGCCTAGCGAAGAAGTGAGAAGTGAATGGTACATCACTGCTTTACCATCAAACATAGCAATATTTGTTGATAGGGCTAACAAAACAACTTTAGTTGAAAATATGAAAGAAGCAATAGCAGTAGAGAAACGTATTATAGCCCTAGAAAAGAAAAACGCGATAAAAGAATGAAAATCTAAGAAGGTTACTTTCAAGGAAGATCCCAAGAAAAAACAATCGAAAGATCCATTCAATTTAGAAGGATTGCAAAAAGTTTTGAAGACCATGTCTAACGAGATGGTCGACATTAAGAAACAAGTGGCAGAAACTTCTTCTAAAAATCCGTACAGACCTTTTAAAAGAAACCCTTCGACCAATTCCAAACCCCCTAACGCTATTACAAGTGTTGAATCCAAAGAAGAAGAAGAGGAAATCGCTACTGAGGAACATACCGATGAAGAAGAAGTTGTAGAATTACAAGGTATGTGGGATTTCATCCTCCCAGAGGAAGAGGATGAAGAGGCATCCCCGGTTAGTACTCGCAGTAGAAATCAACTTGATCCTCCTCAACCTACACCTAAGCCAAAGAGCACAAGCTCGATGACTAAGGATAAAGTCGCAGCCAAGAAAACGACACCTAAAGCGACTCAAACCAGCCCGGTCCAGACAAACCAATCAACTCCATCTAAAACCCTGATTGTTTCGGACGAAATGGAGTATAATATCATAGAAGACATGAAAAAGACTAGGGCCAATATCACTCTTTACGAATTGAGCAAGTTAAAACACCAGCAAAAGGTACTTTTGAAAGAATTACATGTTGTACCAGTTGCACCTTTGCCCGCTGCTGTAATTTCTCAAGCTTCCCATGACATGGGAAGACCTCCAACTAATGTGATTAATAAAGTTGATCCAAACGATATCACCTTAATTGGAGGAAGATCGAGATCTCATACTCCCCCATTTCTTCTTACTTATGAAATTTTCAATAAAAATTTGCATAATTGCTTAGTGGATTCTGGAGCTTCATTGAATATTTTACCAAACTCAATATGTACAAAATTGAACGTTCAACCACAAAAATCAGCTATACGCATAGTTCAATTAGATCGATCGCAATTCGAAGTGATTGGCGAATTAAATCAGGTTACCATAAGGCTGTCATCCAATCCAAAGATATGTCAAGTAAACGAAATTTTAATTGCTGATATTCCGGAATTTTATGGCTTAATTCTTAGCAGATATTGGTCAGAAAAACTTCATGGATACTTTGCAACTGACTGGTCACACATGTGGCTCCCTTACAATGGTAAACCAAATCAAACAAAAGTTGAGCGGGAAAGACATCAGATATACATAGTAACAGAACTGGAGGGAGAAAATGAATCAGTAGCATACAGCAATAACATCATTGGCAACTACTCAGTAGATTCTTTCCTAGGAAATTTTAATGCTCATACCTCCCCTTACTTAGAACATTTTGTTTTATCTCAAGTAGAAAATTTCTCTCAAACAGATAGTTCTAGATGTATTAATTTTCTAGATAGTCCTGTAAATAAATCTTTATTTTGGAAATTATTTTTTGATGGTTCTAAGTCTAACGAAGGAGCAGGAGCAGGATGCATGTTAATAAGTCTAGAGGGAGATAAAATTATGCTAACTTGTAGACTCGAATTTGATTGCACCAACAATACCGCAGAATACGAGGCTTTAGTACAAGGGTTGTACAAAGCAATCAAATTAGACGTCAAATACCTTCAAGTTTTCGGAGATTCTGAAATTGTAATCAGACAGGTACGTAATACTATACATTGTTTATTAGGTCATTTAAAACATTACCAATCTTTAGTTCAAGATCTGACTGAACACTTTATAGCATTTAATATTTCATCAATTCCCAGACTCCAGAATGCTAGTGCATACCTCTTAGCTAACGTAGCTTCCAAGCTCATTCCTTCAGAAGATTTTAGCCCTGATCGATTTTCAATTGAATTAATTTTTAGACCATCTATTCCTGATAACATTACCAATTGGAGGATTTTCAACGACAATCCTAATATCGTGAGTTTCCTCACATCTGAAGGATCCTACACCAATCAAATAATTGATGAGGACCAACATGACTGACAATTGCAACAAGATAGCACTAACAATGCCATACCTAAGTCAGTAGTCAAGTTAGAAGACCTTTATGATTTGAAAGATCGGTTTAAAAGATCTACCAATTCAAAACTCCAAAGTTCAACTTTGAATTATGAATTAGTAAATCTAGGAACTGATACCAAACCACAGAATATCAATCTAGGCCTTGGTCTAGCTCCTGAAGAAAAATTAGCGTATATTCGTCTCTTGAGACAATACAAAAGTGTCTTTGCTTGGAATTACGATGAACTCAAAACATACGACACCTCCATCATCCAACATACTATTCCAATGATAAACGATGAAAAACCTGTCCAACAAAAGTTGAGAAAGATCCATCCCAATCTAGAAAACCAGATCAAATATGAACTCAATAAGTTATTGAAAGCCAAAATAATTTTTCCCGTTCGACATTCCAAATGGGTTTCCAATATGGTCCTTGTTAGAAAGAAAAACGGAGACATTAGAATCTGCATTGACTTTCAAAATCTTAACAAAGCCTACCAAAAGGATAATTTTCCTTTGCCTCCCATGGAACAAATACTTCAGGCAGTCACGAGGTCAGAATTAATGTCATTCTTGGATGGATTCTCAAGATACAATCAAGTGTTGGTACATCCTGATGATCAATTAAAAACCACATTCAGAACTAAATGGGGCACATACGCATATCAAAAGATGCCATTTGGTCTGATTAATGCCGGTGCCACATTTCAGAGAGCCATGGACATCGCATTCAAGGGGTTGGTTAATATATCAGTGGTAATCTATTTGGATGATATAACTGTATATTCCAAGAAACAAAACAATCATCATAGAGATTTAAAACAAATCTTCCAACGATGTCAAATGTATGGAATTTCACTCAACCCGAAAAAAATCCTTTTTCACATTAAGTGAAGGAAAACTTCTCGGATTCATAGTGTCAAAATCTGGAATTCACATTGATTCTGACAAAATCAAGGAGATTTCCGCAGTACCCCTACCTCACAACAAGAAAGCCATGCAATCTTTTCTTGGCCAGATTAACTTTGTAAAGAGATTTGTTCCAGATTTTTCAAGAATCGTGTCTCCTTTACAAGCAATGATTAAAAAGAACTCAAACTTTAAATGGGGTCAAGATGAACATGAGGCATTCAATTTGATCAAACAAGCAATTGTTAATGCTCCATCTTTAGCAATTCCAAATTTTTCCAATCCTTTTGTTTTATATACATTTGCCTCTCATAGATCATATGCTGCGATACTCACTCAAGCAAATCAAGAAAAGGCAGAAGCCCCAATTGCTTTTTTCAGTTCCAATTTACAAGGGGCTGAGTTGAACTATTCAGATGTGGAGAAACAAGCTTATGTTGTTTTCAAAGCAATTAAATATTTCAGACCTTTTTTACTCAAAACACATACTAAAATCATAGTACCGTTTCCGGAGGTAAGAAATCTTCTAGTACAGAAAGATGTGGGTGAGAAAAGAGCCAATTGGGTCACTGCCTTACAGGAATATGACGTAGAAATCAAACCAGCAAATATTGTAAAAGGTCAAGGCTTTTTCAAAATGCTGGCCGAAGCATCGCTTATGTCCGAAATTCCATCTGCAGAGACACAAATGTACGAGGTAAGCCTAAACGATGTTGAGTCATTATACGCTGATATCATTTATTATTTAAAGAATGGATACACTCCTTCAAACCTCGATCATACCAAGAAAAGAGCTCTATGGTTGAAAGCCAAACAATATCAACTTGTGAACAATGTCCTTTTTAGAATAAATTATGATTCTATTCTCCTTAGATGTCTTGAGAAATCTGAAGCTGAAAAAGTTTTGTAGGAACTCCACGATGGGCCAGCGGGCGGACACTATGCTGGAGATGCTACTGCTCATAAAATCTTACACGCAGGCTATTACTGGCCCACATTATTCAAAGACTCACATAACTACGTAAGGAAATGTCAAGTCTGTCAAACCGCTACTGGGAGACAAAAGAAACCATCCTTGCCACTACAACCAGTTAACATTGATCAACCTTTCGATCAGTGGGGACTCAACATAATAGGTGAGATCATTCCTCACTCTTCTAAACAGCATAGATATATCCTTACAGCAACAGATTACTTTACTAAATGGGTAGAAGTAGTTCCACTCAAGACTGCTAATGCTGAAAATATCATCGAGTTCATAGATCAGTTCATAATCACCAAGTTTGGGTTACCTTCTGCTTTAATGTTTGATAATGCATCATATTTTTCTGGTAATGCAATGACTGAATCTGCACTCAAAAGAGGTTTCAAGCTTAAATACTCTGCCAATTATTACCCACAAGGTAATGGGTTAGCTGAATCTACAAATAAAAACTTAATCGGAATTATTAAGCGAACCATTGACCAAAATCATAAAAATTGGCATAAGTCTTTAATATATGCTTTATGGGCAGATCGAATAACGCACAAAGCCTCCATTGGCACTTCTCCCTTTAACTTAGTTTATGGGAAAGAAGTGGTTCTTCCAACTCATTTAGCAATCCCCTCTTTGGCCTTGGTTCAATATATTGATGAAGCACCAACTTCTTCCTTACAACTAAGGCAACTGGAAATAATTAAGTTAGAAGAATAACGAGAACAAGCCAAAATAACTCACACTCATCATCAAGCATTAGTAAAAGCCTCTTTTGATTCCAACATGATATCCAAAAAAGATTTTTAGATGGGAGATCTAGTTTTAAAATGGGACAAGGCTCATGAGGAAAAAGGGAAACATACAAAATTTCAACGAATGTGGCTTGGCCCTTTTCAAATCATAGAAGTCATAGGTCCATCTACATTTATATTACAGGATTTAACAGGAAAAATAGATTCTTTACCTGTTAACGGTCAGATCCTCAAAAAATATTTTCCATAGGAGATCATTCTTCTAATTTGTAGAGTAGTTGTTTTAGTTTCATAATAAAACCGGTTGTAAATGGTTACATTCGGAATTCACAAAAAAGACATAAATTCTCTTTTAGATTTTGTTTTTTCACTTGTATAAATAGAATTCTTTTAGAAAATTGATCATTATTATTGAAAGATACAGTTAAAGACTCTAGGCCTAGAAATGATACTAGTTTCAACTATATAAACATTGACAAAAAACAACTTTTAGTAAGAAATTGTTTTGTATCAGTCTAATGAAAGATATCAATAACAAAAATGAAGATCCTCTATAGAAAATCTCTTTCCAAAAACTCTATCACTGTCTTCCAGAGTTGTCTTAAGGAAACAATGACTTCCTCCCCACCTAGGAAACTACAATGTTCAGAGAATGATCCAAAGATACACTTTAACTTAAAGAGTAAGAGGTCTCATCACAAGTCGACTTATCATGATCATAGATATTATAGCTTGTTTACTTTGCCAATACTGCATACCACAACAAGGCAATGACTCAAGATTGTTGCAATCAGAAGACAAGGGGTCTCATCACGAGCTAGCTTGTTCAGCAAAGCTATAAATCAAGTGAATGATTGTGTCATAAATTGGCTATCAAACGAAGACATTGTTCTTTAAGTATAAAAAGAAAAAGAAAGCAATAAGTGTGGATATGGATTTCTCTTTGAAATTTGTAAATTTATCTAAGTAGGATACAAGATCATTGTTGGGTAACAGGTAACCCTGTCGAGGCTATAAACGCCTGCTGGAAGCAGAGGCTCTACCTACGACAAATGAGCATATTCAAAACTGATTTACAGAGAAGGCTTTGTTTTCATCTTTATAAACCAGGTAATGACTGATGTAGATACAAGGACTAGCTTGAGGGAGAAAATAATCAAAGTTAAAAATAGAAGAAACAAAATATCATTGATAGGTAAAAGCATAATGTACTTTGTCTTTCTATAATAAAGTTTAATTTCCTAGAAAATTTTATGTTTTGGAAGTTTAGAAAATTCAAAAGAAAAGTAGAGATAACTGGTTCTTCCAAGTGAATCACCAATTGTTGTGGCCAGCAACAACCCCCCTTCTTATTTAGTGTTATTACTAATACTAAATAAGTGGGGACCCTTAGTCAAAATTTTAAAAATCAATTAGTGCTTGTATTTCCTTTTTCAATAAAACTTACCGTCAAAAACTTAGGAGAATACCCTTGAAAAATCAAAAAAGCCTAAGTTTTATGATAAAGTAGGATTATTCCTTAGGAAATATTGCATCGCAAAAAGATCATGGATACCTCCTTGAAAGCCGAATTCCAAGATTGCGAGATCGCGATATGGAACTACAAACATATATTGCATCGCATGCATCAAACACCACTTACGTTGAAAAAGTTTAAACTACCGATATAAGATGGCGCATATCATAAATCACATTTCGCATGAAACAGATTAAAGAAAATTGTCATATGCCACACTCCTGCGATATTGCGATATTGCGATAGAGCGGCAATGCGATAGAGAGATTATGCGATAATGCGATATTGTGAATTTGCGATATAGAGAGTAAGCGATGTCGTGATTCTACGATGTTGTGATCTACGATATTGCGAAGCAAATCGCAAAATCGCTTCATCGCAGATCTTTCAGACTCGTCGTTCAAAAAAGTATTTTCCATAAACCGAGACCTAGATATGCACTTTAATGCTAATTAATGAGTTAGTTTCCAGTCATTAATGGAATAGGGTTTCGTGCTTATCAAAAAGTCATTTCACGTAAGGTGGTGTATTTTATATGTCTTTGGCATTTAAAACTTTCCCGTCACCTTTCCTTATCATTATTCTCACTTCACTTGTAAATTGTAGGAACGGAGAGCAGAGAACGATACAAAGAAGTACGCAAGATACTATGGGAAAGAAAGGCAAAGCCCTGAGCTCTGAAGAGAAAGAAATGGCGCCCTTATATACAGACACTGCCTGCAACCGAGATGCTGGTATTTCTACTTGGGAAGGCATGTATAATCTACTTGAAGAAGAGAATCCCAAAGTAATGGAGGTTGAGGCTACCACAGGCTCACATGGTTCTTCTGAGGCATCCATTACAGAGCTAGCTTGTTCGTTCTTACATAGGATAGCGGCGAGACCCAAAATTCTCCCATACACAGATATGGTTAAATGGATACTGGACAGTACTGATATCAAGAATAGATAGTTTAAGAGTCAGGGTCAGGAGCTTATGGAATCATTATTTTCACAAATTTTGAGCTTTATATCCGCTAAAAGAAAAAGCGCAAAAGGCGAAAAACGCACCAAGGAAGCCCAGAACAAGAAACGGAGGCAGTTTCCGATGCGCGATTAACGCCTAGCGATAATCGCGCATCGCTGAGCAAAACTTCTTGCAAAGGAAAGCTTCTAATTGCTCAGTCACCTGTAAGCCCAAAAATTTGCAAGAAAGCAACGATAGAGGTAAAAATTAAGACTTGAATCCTAAAACCAATGGTATTTGTCAGAAATATCTTCAAAATGGTATGTACATATGTACAGCAACTACAAACAAACTGGAGACAGAAGGCTCAAGAAAAGGAAAAATCAATCCAAAGGTTAACCAAGTTGAATTGGGATTCTTACTAGATGTACTTGGTAAAACCACACAGCCAGTGCATGACTCTCAAGTGTATCATCAGTTCTGCTGAGAAGATGGCGCCAGCTCTTGCTGATTATGTTTTCTCAGCACAGCTAAAATCAAAACTCGGCCAACCGACTCTTCTCAAACAGATGCTGAACGCGTGCGATTTCAAGGAGCAGATGTAGAAATAGTTAGTTAGTAATTTTAATTTAGATGCAGTTTTAGTTTTAATTTTGTTTTATTTTTTCCTCAAATGAGGACGGTCATTTAAACTGTATCCTACATTTTTGTAATAAGTTATTTTTAGATTTAGTTAGTATTATTTAAACCCTTCTCATGCATTTAGAGAAGGGTCCTGAAATTTGTCAAAAACGTATCCCCAGAACATGCGCCTTTGTACCCTCTGAGGAGGTTTTGATGAATGAATGGAATAGGATTTATTGATATCTGCATTTAATATCTGCTACTGATGTTGCACTTCTATACTCTTAGTGGATGTTGGATGAAGAAGAGATAAATCATTATCACTTGAAGCTCATGAGTAGGACTAGTTATAAATGGTACTTCTATCTCTTAACTATTTCTGCCTTTGTGTTAAAAGTGATATTCATGTTTAGTTGTTTATATATTGATGCGTGAATGCTTGAGTTATCATTTGGCACTTTTGTACGGTGATAGCTATTTATTTACGCTTAATGTATGAATAGCTTATTATGCGATATGTTTTTCACAACTGTTTCGTCTAATTTTTTATACGAAGTGGTTCATCTCTATTGAATTCTTTTCTCGTAACAGTTGAATGATCTTTATTACCAATTGTTATTTGAAATCATTTTAGATTGCATAACAAAAGGATTACACACCGGGTTAGTGTAGAATTAGATTGTTTCTATTTATTAGAATAAAATTTGCATGTTATTAGATTAGAGTTAGAATTAGAGCATCTCACTTAGGAACTTTTAGAAGGGAAATATCAATTCTTCACACACACACACACATAAATTGGGAAACTAGTCCCATATCCCCAGTCGGACCCATTATACCAAACGGAAAAGGAGCTGCCAACCAAGGTCCGGACCGGGTGGGTATCCCCCTTGTTGTAGACCCGATTTTCAGGGCTTCAACACATGGTTATTGTTTTTCTTGCAGTAATTTTGGACATAAATCCATATATTGTAAAAGGCATGCAAGAAAACGAGATGTGTTGAGTAGAAAAAACCCAAGAATGTGAAAGATGGCTAGGAGAAGGCATGTTGGCAGTAGTAGAGGACTTAACAAGAATGTTGGAAGATATGGAAATTCCTTTTCCCCATTCCTAAGCCTTAATTAATTGTACAATTGTGGAAACATTGGGCATAAGGCAGTAGGCTACAAACATGAGAAGTTGAGGCATGCATTCCAGATCATGCGACAAGATGAAGCAAGTCGGGCATTAAGGATGAATAGAAATAGAAGAGCAGAGGAAAATGATTTTGTATTCAACACTTTGTGTAAAGGGGGCTTGCTAAAAAATGGAAGGAAAAATCATCAAGGATTTGACTCTTCTCTAAAGAAAAATCAAAGAAAAATTAAGAAGGATGATTCTCATATTCTTGAGGTAGAATCCTCTCTAAGTGGAAATTGAAATCATCACAAGCCTCAAGTGAAGAATGGGAGAAATCACCCAATCATTCCTTTGTTACAAAGGCAGAAAGGCATTAAGAAGACATGGGTGAAGAAATAGAAACAAAAGGAGTGCCCTCTACCCATGCACAACCAAGAAAAATCCCAAACTGATGCAAAGGAGGAGACGCTGGAAAGAAATGCTCCTATATGGACTCGACCATTGAAAGTTTGGAATAAGAGAGATGATCATCTACTCTGTGGGATTAGATCCTATGTTTCTCTTTATCGAACGAATAAAATGGCCTCAAAGTGAGGCCAAATGAGTTAGGCGTAGAAATCTAGAACAATGGTCAGAGAGATGCATCTAAATGATTAGAGGTATGACCGAGTCCCCATGTTGATTATGATAATGAATTTATTTATTTTATGTATCAACATTGGAAGAGAAAGGATAGAGTATACAACATGGTTTCAATGGGAATACACAACAACAATTGATGTTATGGGACAATATGAGCTGCAACAGAAGCATGGAATGACAAGAATCCCACAGTCAAGTTAGGTCCACAGGATTTTTCCCCATGCAGATGCAAGGAAGCAAATACAGGAGATCAGAGAGCACTGACTCAAAGGGAGCTTCTTTGGTATCAGTAGTACGAAATAATTTTGTTAGCCTCGAGAAGAAATATTTCATAGGGAATGGAAGGTTTGCATCTTGGGTTAAATACCCTTATTTCATTTAAGTTGTGAATTCATTTTCTCCTTACAATATTGTGTTCATTAAACATAATGGGTACAAGATTTGAATGTCCCTTGGCTTTCAATTGGTATCTCTATGTCAATTGGTGTTTTGGATTTGTATGGAGTAACCTTTTGTGCAAGTGGGCATTTTTTTTTAGAAAAAACTGTAAGAGTTCTCCTAGTACATTGTCCAATTTTTACCAAATTTTTGGTGAAATTGGTGTTTAGTTAAGCAATAATCCCATATTTGGAGTAGCATGATCTCAAGGGGACAAGAGTTGGTTAATGAAAATTCTTAGGAGAAGTGAGCACAATCTCAGCAGTAGCAACAATAGTGAAGAGAAAGCCAAAATGCATCATTAATGGTTGGTATATTCATGCAGCAACAACACCATGAGCAGTGTTACTTAGCATCGGTTTCCTTTTAACTAGTACAAAAGATGAATTGGCAGAGAGAGTACTCGGTGAGTAGCCATACGGTGTCCATAACTATAGGATAATTAAAGAAGAGGCAATATATGTTCAGGGAGAGCATTTCACATATGTCCATTTCATAGATAAACAACAACTACAAAAGAGTTGAGCTTGGGTGATAGACTTCTAATGCCTCATTAGAGATATTAGCCCTTAAGAAGAGAAGTTTGCATAAGCATATTTCACATCAACAACTAGACCCTTAGTCATTGATTGTAAGAGGGAGAAGAAGCAGCTTATATCTGTTTACCATTGATTTCAAATGGGGAGAGAATTATGGGAGAGAAAGATATGATGGCCCATGTAGAGAAGAGAAAGCCATTGGTGGCTCATGAAAAGAGAAGTGTGCAAGAAACACAATTAATGGCTATCAATGTGGAAGAAGTGATGTGGTGTTCCCATCAATGCCAAATGGGGATATTGTTGGATAGTTAGCATTGTCTGGATGGCTAGTGGAAGTGAGTGTGTTGGCATTGATGTCAAAATTCATGCTAGGATATGTGTTGGATAGTTCATATTGTCAGCAAGTGTGTTTCCATTGATTTCAACCAGACTAGCATTGAAGTTGATGGCAACAGATGTTGATATTTGTGTCCATGATGTGTTGAGATTAAGGGAAATCTTAGGATTTGGAGGAATTTTTGCATCAAAATATTTGCTCAGATTCTCCTAGAAACAACATAGTTGGATAGGGCTTTGAAAAATATTTCCAATGGTATGAGGAAGTTTGTAAATGGCCCTCTAGCTCAAAATTTATTAACAAGTCAAGGTCAGTCATAAATGCAGTGCCCAGATGAGCCTGAAGGTTTATTTAAAAGAAACCTGAGATAACAGTGAGTCATGGTTGTGAAGATGGTGCCCAAAATCCCGAAGGCCCAAAAGGTAGAATCCTAGAGGCTTACATAAAAGAAACTTGGGATGACCGTGAGTCCGGGTTGTGGAGATAGTGCCTGGAAGCCTGGGGGCCCAAAAGGTCAGAATTCCAGAGGGTCGGAATCCTGGAAGGTCATAACCCCGTAACTTTTTATTAAATGAATTTCTTGAAATTTTCGGGATCGAATACTTCGAGCATTAATTTTGTAGCAGGTCACCTTGCGAATATAACCATTTACAAAGGAAATCACTTGCAAAACCAAGGATCGAGGGACCCTTTCTCTCTCCTCTGACAGGATAGGTGGCAACATATTATTGGTCAGGAATGACATAAACATGACATAACGTCAAACACGTGGCAATTATTTTTGGTGTTTTCGGGTACCCAAAAGGCCCATATATGGGTGACACATGGACCTCTCACAAATCAACACATGGCATGGATGACATCAGCATGATGTCATCCTGACAATGGGCATACCCTAGAGTTCGGAAACCTCATAATTATTTCTTAATTAAATTTTCTAAAGGTTGCAGGCACTAGGGATCATTAGTTGTGAGAACAATAGGTGAAAAATAGGTAAAGGCATCAAGGAATGATTCTAAGGCGTGGTAGTGGTGCACACAAGTTGGTTGGCCCAGTGTGGTGACACAGGGTGTTGATGTGGAGTTCGTGGGCCATACCCGTAAGCTCGGAAGCCCGTAATATTTGTGGAATTCCATTCAAAAATGGTTACGGGCATGCGGGCATCCAGGCTCTGACTCTAGAATAGTATGTATATGCCTATATGAAGTGGATACCTATGAACGTGTTTTGCGATGGTTTTGTGGTGGTTTGGTGACCAAGGGTTGTCTGCATATAACAAAAGGAATTGAGCTCATGTAGGCCAACAAAGAGGCTTAATTCGTAGATGCCTAGCTTGAGGTCACAACACATGGTCCTATGGCGTTGGGCATATGTTTAGTGGCTAGAATGAGTCAGCTGCTCTTTGGCTTTGTACGCTAGATTTGGCCTATGTTCCACTTTTGGCAATACGCCATAGGCATGGATGAGTCAGCAGTTGTGAAGATGTGGACAGAGAGGTTGGTGTTGCTAGAGTAATGATGACTGTAAAGAAATGTTGAGTCAGGAAAGCAAGGACCACGACACATAGGAGTAAAAAAATGGAGTCTATCTTGAGTAGAAGCAAGGCATCTCTGATCTTGCTTTCACACTTCATTGAATTAAATTAAGAACAAAGCCTCAAGGATAGGAGATTTGATCACAGAAAGAAAAAATCCATATTGGAGTACATTCAAAGTACTGCGATCAAATTAATAGGCATGGGGTCCTTGCTAGAGTCTGCAAGGTGATCTAGATTTAATTCTCAGTATGAGAAACACTCAAGTGCCCATCCTCGTGTTTAATGAAACTGCAAAATTAAAGCAATGAGATGAAACAACAGGATGGAGTGCCATGCTGAAGTAAACACTCGGGAAGTAGAGAGGACAACAGAGACAACATTGTTCACTACACAGCAAAGACATCAGGAGGACAACAAAGACTGCATCGACCATTTTGCAGAAGAGGAACAAAATCTAGGATTACAGTTGTGAAAATGGGGGAAAACAACATTATTTCCAGAGAGTTGTTTGGAGATCTGTGTGCGTGTGTTGTCGAAAAAGGGCAAGCGTTCCTATGCTATACTGAGAGAACATGAGAAGACCTATGTTGAAGAGAGAAGGCCAAGTGTGCCTGGACTTCTAAGAGGGAGCCGAGAGTGTCTGTGTAGAAGTAGAGGGATGACAGCTAAAATCTCTTCGTGAGAATGTGTAATGTTGCAGTGTGGACATAGTGTTGTGGGGTTGTGTATGAGTGACTCCTTTTTAGTAGAACAGAGAGTCGAATGTTGAAGGTTGCAAACATAATAACGTTGATATCAGGTAGAGAGGCTACTATATACAGTGAACATTAGTTCCTTATTGTGTGTGGGTTGGAGCCTACATATAGGAATTTTTTACTTCCATATTAGTGGATGTCTGAAGAAAGATTTGGGGTTGGAACCTCTTGCAATTTGGTGCTTGCAACAAATATGTGAAGTTTGTGCTTCACATGGTGCTTCTAGTAATTTGATCAGGTGTCTACAAAAGGAGGGATTTGGTGCTTCCTGCAAGTGGGTTCTAACAAACAATTAAAGGGAGTTAGTGCTTCATGTGAGTGATGGCTCACAAACAAAATATGATGTAATAGAGTAAGTTCTCTTATTATTACATCAATAAAAAACAAGCTTTGGTGGTTTTTCTCCCGGAAGGGTTTCCACGTTAAACCTTTGTGTCATGTGTGTGTTGCTCATGATGTGTGTGCTTATGTTGATTCATATGGCTATTTTTATGGTTTGTTAATGTTACTCTCATATAATGGATGCCAAGTTTGAATGAGTAAGGATACATTGGCATACAAGTTTAAAATAGCCTTAATAGTGATTAACCCCCCCTCTCAATATTAACATTGTTTCCAACATAGATTTTCATTTTCAATGCTTAGCTTTGAATAGTTTCTTGTACTTCAAGTACCTAACAATGACATAGGATAATACGATGTCACGATTCCAACGGAACTAACTTTCAATCCAATCGGGCCTTAGCTTTCTAGTTAGGGTGAGTTTCAACCCGCTTCCCAACACCATTCTAGGACACATGGAAAATTTAAACCGGGGCATAAAAACCAAACTAAGAAAAAAAATTGAGTTACATTATCTCCTGCATGAATGTTTGGTTAAGAGCAAGCTAGCAACAATTCCTAGACCCTTTTTTGGCACATTCCTCAAGATCACCACATGCATTGAAGGCTAACTCAGGGATCTGCATGAGGACATGCAGTTGCTTCAGTTTGAGGGAGATGTTGTATCTAGAAATTGGCATATTTTTCACCATCATTTTCTTACCTTTTTTACCACTTTAACATTTACAACTACATCCTTTTACTCCACTAATTATCTTTTTGACCAATGTATGTTATCCTTTCATGTCACCCTAGCATATGTAGTTTTTCTTGTATTTAATGAGAGGATATCTATTTTTTGGTAACTTTACCGACAAAATGACAAGAAGGATTTTTACATGATGACTTGGATTGTTAGGATGTTGCTACTCCCTTTCTCCCAGACAATGCAAAGCCTATCTTCCAGGATTTTGCAACAATGTCACACTAGGCCAGGCTTTGTGATTATTCATATTCTGCTACTCTGTTTCATGCTGATGAACACTCTATTTCCTTGATGCCATTTTTAGGAGCTGATATGGATATTGCTTCCAAGTCAACCAAGACCACTATGCCTGCAAGAATTTGATTGTTCTTGACAATTCAGCCAACTCAACCATAACAATTATGATCCTTCATTTTAGTCACTTGCTAAAATGAGATACCATTATGGCATTACTTTTTTCTAGTAAGTTGTTGTAATTTGTTAAGAAAATACTCTTAGTTTGAACAACTTGAGAATCAAGATATTCTCATGGCTGATTTTGGTACCAAGATTAGACAAGATGAAAACCTATAAGACATCAACCCTCTACCTCGTCCAGGGGAGTGTCACCATCATTTTTTGAACTGTGCATATTTTATTTTATCAGAGCTAATGGAATGTTTTATGGGTTTGTGGTTTATTCATGGTTTGTTGTGCTAGCTCATAAGCTATGACTTACAAGCTTCTTACTAAAGAGGAAGGGCCCTCCTCTTTAGCAGGGATCATTGCATTTTAGAGGTAACATAGTTGTTCTTCAAATTACGTGTAGGTTATGTTAAATTTATTTATTCATATAATTTCAAATCATATTTGTTACAAATTATTGTTGGTATATTGTCATTATTATTAGTTAAATTAGTTTGTAGAATATCTTATATAGATTGCTCATGTGTCAACATAGTTACTTTTGGATCGATCCTTACTAATTGTGTGTTTCTATTATTTAATTATTGTTATAGATTTATAATTCCTCGCTACTACAAAATGTTAGTTGGTTGATGTTACATCTGTTATAGTGTGTTATACAGTTAATGAATGGGTTGATTCTGATTGGATTGATAGTTTTGTGGTTATGACTAAATGGTTTTGTGCCATTGATTTCAAGGAGTGTTGTTTCCCTTTCTTGCAAGAGTGGTCTAGAATAGATGAGTGCCATTTTATTCTGCAAGTGTGATTTCATTTCCAAAATTTTGTGTAGAGTGTTATTTTTATGCAATTGAGGGTTTGATAGTGATGTTTTTGTTGAATTTTTTTCTATTCCTGCAAGAGTGGAGAGTTACAACAAATTTTGCTTTGATTGAGTTCCATTTTCTTGTAGAGGAAAGCTTAGAGATAGCTATGTATTAATCAATTCTAGTTGTCAGTTTTTGTCTACATATACTATGTGCAATAACCTTGAAATAAATAGGCTTACCTTGGTTGACAATTTATGTGTGACCAATTGATTTGTTTTATTAAAGACAATTAATTCCCCAACAATAGAGTTAATATTTATCAAGGAAACCCTTAACCAAGAAAACCAACACCTAATAAATATATATTATTTCATTGGTCAAGCCAACCAAACACTAGGTCAACTAAGACATCTTATAATGGAGTTCTTCAAGCCTTTAAATAGACTTCATCAAATCAAATATCATGAGTTACTCAATGCCATGTGCTTGTAAACCACCAATAATAAACCCATTAATGATCAAATCAATGTTATCTTAATTAATCAGATGACTAAGTGAATATTAACCCAATATCCCATTTTAAACTTGACGTGGGATAAGCACCTAAGCCCCATCAATTTTTTTTACCAGGTTTCGGGAATAGAATATGCTCCCCCCACCTATAACTCCCATCATCTGGGTCTATATATAGCTTTTACCCATGAATCATTAAACGAGAGAGGTTATGCATGCCTAAATAGGTCTTATATCCATATGCTCATTCTAGATATGTGATAAAATACAACTCCAATGCACACACACACAATTATAAGCTTGATCATGTGATGCCATGAAACATCAACCTCTTTCAGTACTTCTTCCTCAATGTTCTTTTTCTATTTTTCTACATTAATCCTTGTAATGCATTTCCATGTGTCATTTTACCATGTTTCATATATCCTTGAAACATCAACCTCTTTCAATACTTCTTCCTCAATGTTATTTTTCTATTGTTCCGCATTAATCCTTGTAATGCATTTCCATGTGTCATTTTACCATGTTTCATATATCCATGAAACATGCTTCTTTTTGTATCTCTCATGCTCTCAACATCGTATCACTCTCATGAAAGATTCCAGTCAATCTGTGGTCTAACACCACATATTAAACTTGAAGAGAGAAATAACAAAACAAGAAGCATGTGCATAAATAGACACTATATATTTACCCTAAAAACTTATAACTAGTAAAATTGGCACCTAATAGATATTTATTAACCTTGATCAAACTAGCCAAACTAGGTAAGCATTGCTTAATCGAGGCATATTACAATGGAGTATCTCAAGCCTTTAAATAAACTTCATCACATGTTAACATGGTTTACCAGAATGATGGGCCATAAACCACCATTTCTAAATCCATCAATAACTAACTAAAGATTATCTCAACTACTCTATGACTGATTCAGGATTATTCCAACAAATTCATCTAAATATAAGGGCTAAAGGAACCCTGCCCAGTGGTCTAGATCCAAACAAAAAACTATGACATTGTGAGTACTTTGAGACAAAATCCCAAATGTTTAGCATTAGTGACTGTTGCTACCCTTCCCTCTAAGGGATGCAACATGGAAATGAACTCAATCATGTCAAAGGAGACACCCCCTCCTTTGTAGGTTCTTACTTTTGAAAACCCCAAAGGGAAATGAAGAGGTGGTGGGAATTATACAACTTAGACCCTAGAAAGGAAACTAATCATTTTGACTAAATTAGAGGAAGTGAGGGAGATGATGTTGTTTTAGTGTCCATTAGGCTCAAAAAATAAGGAACAATTTCATTGTACAAGATACACAATTAAGAGATGCATTGGTTTAGAAATTTTTTATTTGAGCTCGGGTTTAACTCTCTAGAGATCATAAAATGAACAATTATTTTATTCAAGGAAAACTCTCTGAGTGCTTCCTCGTGATCCATAAATAGTAATTGGGGTAAATCATAGGCATTGATAATTGTACTTAATCCTAATGGATTTCAAAGTGTGGAACTTGCAAGCTTCTAACTATTGCGAGGATTCACATTTGACTCAAGATCACTTAAGCTAACACTTGGGGCTAAAATCATAAATTGAACATAAGATCTCAAAAGAATATGTAAATTTATCTATTAGTAATATAATTTTTTGTGGTAAATTATTATTATTAATATTATCTTCCCATAATGTATGTGTTTTGAAACTCGGGCTACCACTTCACTCATATTCTTGGGAACTAATATAAGTATATAGTGTCCACATGAAACATGAGGATGTTCCAAACACCACACATAGAGTAAAATGACAGAAAGATTTATTGATTTTTTATTTTTTAAACCATGGTGAATTGGTAACTTGTTAGAGTAACCTCTACAAGCCTAGGATAAAACTTATAGACTACCTCATTGAAACACCAACAATATATCTCATTGAGTCAACAAGAAAAAAACTCACATTTTTACTTTAAAATATGACGAAATTATTTTAAACTTATGAAAAGGAATTTGAAATTACACCATCTAATCTTTAGTTATTTGAAATGTATTTTTATTACATAATCTTTTTGACCGAAAAGGACAAATAGGATTCATTAGTGTTTGGTTAGAATACGAAAATGTGTTTGACTTAATTGGTTCCAGTTACTCTTTGAGACATAATGTATAAAGGATGGGAATATTAATATTCTCGAACAGCGAGAATAATCCAATTTATCTTACTTCGAAACAAAAAAAAATTGAACGAGAAGCCATATGAGGTGCAAATCTCATGTACGGTTTTGTAGAGTGACAGTGAAGAAAACTTATCTGTCAACTTTTCCACTATCACCCCCAAAAAACCAAACTCTGCCTTACGTAAAGTTGCCAACATAAATAGATTTAACACCCTAAAAAATACCAAGCACATGTATGATGCAGGTTATACCACTAAAATTTTAATGTTAATCCAAATATACTTGATTTATAACCCAAGAAATCAGAATATATGCCCAAAGAATTCCAAAACATAAAATAGTTAAACTAAGGTTTTCAAATATAGAATTTCTAGAGTGGCCCATTTTGACACGTTGACCCCAAAAAGGACCCATTTTCACTTGTTTGCATTTCAAACATAGAGTTTTTGGATTGGCCCATTTTCACCTACCCTCCAAAATTTTAAATTTCCCATCACTCTTCAATTCAATATTAAAACAAAATCCTCGCACTAATCTCTTCTATATATTGTAATTTTAAAAGTTTATCTCATCCCATCTTATTGCATAGTTCATTCATTACAGAAATTAGCAACAATCATCATATTCACTTCAGAGATGAAGACTGTAACAACAAGAAGAACAATCCCATCTCCTTCTCCTCCAAAGAAACAACAGAAACGCCCATGATAGAGGAGGGTGGATTCCGTCTTCACATTTACCTCTTCCAAGAGAGTCCACGAGCTTCCATATCATTCTCATCATGATTCCCACTCAGATCCTAATAACAACCCCACAACATCTCATTCAGATCCAAGGTCCTCTCATAACAAGTGCAAAAGCAGAGTCAATCATCATCGCTATGGAATGTCCAGTGCCAAGGCCAAAGGAACGAGATCACCATCCCCTAGCTCTGTGTGGGCTAGGGTTTCTCATGAGCCTTCCATTTCTTCTCCCGATGACATCGTCCATAGTGAAGACCTCGAAGTGCGTCTTTCTTCCCCAAGAAAATGCATTGCAAATCATCAACAGCAGAAGCAATAAAACTGCCCAATTTCCCTCAACTAGAAGAATGCAAAGTTTCTCCAAAACTTGGCCCACCTAAGAGCTTAGAGACTCTCGACACTCTTAGCTCCTCATTTACATCAAAATAGCTTTGCATTTGAATCTTCCAAGAAGCAAACTCAACCCCAATCGAAATCCCAATCGAAATCCATGGAACCTGAGCCCTAAAATAATGGGAAGGTTACTCCTTACCTAAAATTTGTTTATGATCAAATACTATTATTTTTGCTTAGACAAATATCAGGGCTAATTCCCATATGTTATCCATTTTGTCAAGCCTTGAAAACATTTCCCTGGGTATATCAAGAATCAATGTTATATGTTGGTAGCTTGAAGGAAAATCTCAACTGGACATAGGAATGAGATCATAGTCTATTACCAACCTAAAATGCTTTCTAAACCTGCTTCTTCTTGTATATCAAAAGTCATTTGGAGAAAATGGTACAGCGATGGGAATTCCATGGGTTCTAATCTCAAATCTGACTGGAAGAAAAATATATTTATGAGGTGAAGTGACAGTTGATATTTCTAATAACTTACTATAATCCAACTTGATATCCTACAATTTGCAACATTATTTCTTTGATCTCCTTAATTGTAATATCTCCCCCCATGGGTTTTTGATAGCAATGTGCAAAAAAACATGGTTAGACCACTAGCTACTTGAATTTTCATGCATAATCAACTCACATATTTCATTACATCTGCTTGAAAGACATCTAGTGCACATCCATTGAGGCAACTTATGACTGCTTACAACAACAACAACAACAAACACTTGAAATTAATGGGTGTTGTGGGTTTTAATTTTGATAGACAGTAGAAGATCCATGACATCTCTCAAAAAAAGAAAAAAATTGACTAACACTGGTGATCATTTAGTGAGAAAAGTCAAAATAGAGTCATCTATAAATATTCAATAAAGTTTGAAAAAACCCATTCTAAACTAAAAGGATGTGGACTTCAAGATTAATGAGCATGTAAGAGATTTGTATATGTGCCAATGAAGGGAATTGATGCTCATAGTCTTCAAATATGAAGACAACCTTTTGTCTTAAATGATAAAAGATCACCCTTGAATGATTGGAGAAATGCATCCTCTGCATTGGAAGTTCTTCACTGCCACATAGATTTACAACAAAAAATACATCAGCCCGAGACACGACATTTTAGAGCAGGATTTGGAGGATTTTATAATGATAAACCAAGAAAGATAATCATTGACATATGTATGACATAATGACAAAAATATTTTTAGTGAACGTCCATTTCGTTGTAGTTTAATTGTTTTACGTTTGAATTTATATATAACTAAAATTAGTGAAATCATGAACAAAGCGATTAATATAATAAGAGTTAAACAATTCCCTTTTTATTTGCTGACATTCTTTGATTTTTGTGAATTATTTATTGTATTTCGATTTAGATTAGAGATATGTTGAGGCGTTGTACATATCACTTGATGCACTGAAGTATTAAAGGGGTCCATTGGGTAATTTGTGAATGTTGATAAGATCTATTCTTGTTTTTAACTAATAAATTAAGCATGATGGTATTATTACCCTTGCTGGCTCTACTTTTGGATTAGGCAACGAAGTATGATACTCTTGGTTCATTATGTAATGAAAATCAACCAGCGTGGGTGTGACACGGGTGTTAAGGGACTGGCGATAGAAGATACATACATGAGCTTGGTATGAGACCAATATTACGTTGCAAAAGCTCTTTCAAGTACTCAAAAATATCTCCCAATATTGAGGTCCTATCCGTCTACTAAAAGGAAATGCCCAGCAAGAGGAGATTTAGGGTTACTTACCACTAATGAGCAACATCTCAACAAGCATTCAAATGAAAAAACTCTTAAAGTAGGCAAGTTTCCCCAAATTATATGTTCAAATTATGAACAATAAACCATAATATACCATATCTAAATCATTTTTTGAACTAAGACTTCCACTGAAACTATGAAAATCTAACATATCTTGCTTATTTGCTAAAATAAGACTTCTGCAGAAACTAGATCTAAGTTGATTAAACTGGTTTTTTTATCTTCTTAAATTTTACATTCTCAACTATGGATTGGAAGGTCATTAATGACTACTACAAAACTATTTACAAGTAAAATATATAATATATACATCTAAATTATCAATGCAGGATAAGTCAAATTTTATTATTCTCTATAGATCTAAGAAAATAGATGGACGTTTCAGCTTACTTACATAGTTCATCTCCAAAAATCTATCACCTGTGAAAATCTACATTCAACCATTAAAGCAGTGGCTTATTGAAACAAGATTCAAATTGTCATGATCCACAATCCACAGATCATATAAACACCTAAGCAAATAGTCAACTATTCCATAAACACACACCCGTTGGACAAGATGAAGCCAAGACTGTAATATTTTCTTGGTACATAACTTAATTTGCATTTGCCAGAATAGGTCAGGATACTTCAGGATATATCTGAGAGGACATTAGACTCTAGTTGGTCATGAAAATCTATGTGACAAAACTCCCAAGACAGATTATCTGAAAACGAATATCTGAATATAACCACCGAGCCTTTCTGAAGGCATGGAGTTTTGGTCCCTAAATCTCAACCAAATGCCAACAAAATTTCTTCTTGACAGGTAGAAGTAGATTTCCAATTTCTAAGAAGACATGCTGATCACCACATGGTATTTGTTAATTGAAAATGGAGCTTGGATTACTCGTGACTCCTTTTCTCTTAAATAGTGAATAACTTTGTAGCTAGATTTACATGGGTAAAGTGGGATTGACATGTTTTCACGCTCATCTTTTGAATTGGAACCTAAATCTCTATATGTCACAGTTGATCATTTGTGCATATGATTTATTTTCCATTGCTTCCATGATATGTGGTTACAAATGAATTGATGGACTAGACTTAGATTTTTTGTCTTTGAGTAGTTTGTGTTAATTGTTTTTCTAATGCTATTTTATTTACCGGTTTATCTCTATTGCTATGGTGGTTGTTGCTACAATGGGAATCTATCTCATTGTCGTAAATCACAATTATGTATGAATATCCAATAAAACAACTAGATGCTACCACCCAGTTTTAGAAATTCATGTCCCTTGATCAGTTAATTAATAAATATATTTAACGTTCATGATACAATATTGTGTATCAAACCACCAGTTTCAATGTGTCACATAGATAGTGGTACTGGTCACAATAGGTCAAATTTTTATTATACAATATTAGTGAACATTACATATAGTTTCTATTTTCCATAAGAAGAGATGAAAAATGAAAATTTTGAATCATGTTTTACTTTTAATTATTTCCTTGCATTGCATTTCACTTACAACTCCTCCCAACATGTTGATGTCACTTACAATTATTTTCTTGTTGCATTCAATTTTTAATGGATTGTGTTCCAATGCATTCTTAAGGTGTTTATTATGCATATATTAATCCTCCAATTGATGTTGTAATTGGAATAGGAATTCTTCCTTACCTTTTTGATTTCCTGTGAAGGGTAGACATGTCGAAGCTTTAGGTAATGGTTGTCCATAATACTTTCACAACTTTGATGCTTTTAACAATTTCCCATAGAAAGCATGATAATGCTTAAGATGATTTAATTTGTCAATCACTGGAAACTTCACCATTTTAGTCATAAACACATCATAAAGGTTATATTAAAATGGACTCATTACTGCCAACTTCCAAGTCTGGAGGAATACCTACTTGGTGCAGTGGTCATGGATGTGTGACTTCAAGGTGTAGCTGCAGGATTATATGGCCTCGGATATAATCACTCTATTCTTGGAAAATTACATAGATATTTCATTTAAAATGATGTTTTCGAAAACTCCAAATTGAAAATGATTATTTCTCAAGTAAAACTAATAATTGAGGCATCCATAAAACCACACTTGGAAAGTTGGAAAACTTGTTTCTTGAGTAGTACTCTTGTTTCCTTAGACTAGTAAGTCAAAAGTTCCTCTTTAACTTTGAGGTTTGTAGAGTCCTTAACCTATAGTGAGATCCTAGTGAGATCCCATTAAGGTGGAAAGGTTATTAATTTTCATGGTGCTTTATTAACTATTGTTTTTTAGGGAAATGAAATGCTTTTGTAAGTTTCACCATTTCTTACTTAATCTTGACAACATTTATTATTTGTTTTTACAATTTGAGGTAGCTTGAACTTTAAAAAATATTGAATCGGGAACAACAGAACACACAAATGTTGTGATTGAGCATTGTGCAGTTCCTCTTTTTTCCAACTTTTTTCTCACAATGATGATGTGTGGGAGTAGGTATATCACCACATTGATTTTTTTTTCTTTTCTTTTTCTAATACAAATCCCCATTCTACAAGTAACTCTGCTTGCATGTTTATGTTCTACAAGTTCTCTAGGATCTCACAAATATTATGGGAGATTCTCCTAAGTGCAGGGATATTATTCTCAATCATGGAGCTATGATGCATCTACTTGCTCTATTTAATGAAAATACTAAACTTTCCATTCTAAAGAATGCCACATGGACATTGTCAAACTTTTGTCATGGAAAACTACCTCCTTTTGAGTAGGTTTGAGTCCCTCTTCCAGTAATTCCAATATATCACGTGACAACTTTCTGGTTGAAATTATGTATTTCCTTACAGTATCATTGTAGTGCATAAAAATATTAGAAAATAAGTGAGATTCATATATATTGAAGTAAATAAATTAGGGGAAGGTACTTTCATATGTCATCATTTTTTACCATAAATACATGTAGTTGCTAGGTGAAATTATTGTACAACGTTGTTCAACATGTTGAAGATCATATAGGAGCATGAGACATTCAATCCTACCCACGTCCCCATTATGGCTAATGCTCTTGTTGCCATAGCTATAGGGATCAACGAGCTCTTCTCTCTCTTTTCCACACAATGGAAAAAAAATAACTTCTCAGAATGTTTCACATTTGGGTGAAGATCAATGGATATCAGTAGGTAGATACAAAATTGCTAAATACATAATTGTTTTTATGTTCTGTACATCTAGCTTTAGCTTATAAGAAGAATCATGAATAATTTTTGGCTTGAGTTTCTGAGATTAATGAATCCATTGGATCATTCCTTGTGAAGGCGGCATGTGTCTTCTCATCATAAGTCAGAATGTTAATGAGGAACTCTCCTCCACAGTAGCTTGGCAGTAAGATATTATGATCCATCTTTTAACGATTGTAGGTTTCTTGTTGGATTACTCTAAATGGTTATGTCATTTAAAACACAAGAGCTTTGGATGTTAATAAAATACTTGACTATGAAAGCATTGCAATAATTCATCCCATCAAGGTAATGATCCATATTAAGCTTACTAATGATGGAACGTGGATCCTCACTGTGTAACAAGGCTTCATGTTCATGTAAAATTTTTTGACAACATTGGAGTAACCATGGGACATTAGTTGAACTTATGAATATGAATGGCTTAAAATTCCTTTTTGGTATACATCACTAATTTAAAGATCCAAGTTCATTTAATGTTCTCTTCAAGGTATACCATTCTTTAAGAAATCCAAAGAATAGCATTGCAATCCTTCTTATTCTAGTATTTTGTAATCTTTTGAAAAGGTTCTTTGGAAGATTAAGGACGATCACAAAAATAGCCCTAAAAATATAATTTAATGGTTTGTACGAAGACAACTTTGATGGGTTGGTTAGCAGCAAATTGGTCAAAGGAGATATGAGTTTTATTTTATACCAAAGGATTTTTTTGTTATCTTTACAAACTCTCGAAAATAAGATTGAGTGAAATACCTATTTGTGGTACAGAGTCGTAGAATGGCCATGTTTAACCCAATCACAATGTTTTTTTTCTCTGCCCCTGTTTGGGTTAGATTCCAAAATTTCCCCTTACAGTTGTGGGATGGGATAAGGAAATCCGTAGGCATTTGTTTAGGTTAGATTCCTAAATCTGTCATAACAGTTGTGGGATGAGGAAATCTATAGGTATTAATTTGGGGAGGTTCATTAGCTTTGACAGAATTAATGAAGATGGAACAACACTTATGACTGTCCATGGACTTCGAGGTAAGCAAATATATTTATGTACATGTAAAGATGTCTCACGTTTTGATTAGCTATTTAGTTTCCATTTCTTTCTTTTATTTACTATATTCTTTTTTGTGACTAGGTTGAGCTTAGGCTAGGTCCAACCCATTTATTGGATGGAAGAAATGATCAACCCACAGTAGGATGCTACCAACAGGATTTTGTGAAGCTCAATTGAGCTTGGACACCCCTTGGGATAGTTTAATTCCCCCAAAAATAGTTTCCATCATCAACTGCTCCCCATGAGGTTTGAAATTGAGACCTGGTGGGGACTAAACCCCACTCAAAATAATTGGTCTACACCTCATAGGTTTCCTTCTCCCTTCTATATATGTGTGTAAATTTTGTAGTTACTTTTTTTGTGCTATGTTTGAGATTATGTTAATTGCACATTTTGGCATCCAATAGGTATTGAATAAAGTTAAAAGTCAATTATTGACATTACTCCATGCACCCATTAGGTGCATGAAATTTCCAATCAACATAAAGATGCCAACATGATACATGCCTTGTATATTTATATGTTTTTGAGATTAGTGTGAAAGTGCATCAATTTGTGTGTTAGATGTACAACTTTTCTCTAAACATTATTGTTATGAACTTGCAAAAATTGGTAACTTGGGTGTGCTTGTACTTGCATGACATAGGGTTGATTCTCACTACTACCACAATAATCTCTAGGTGTAGCAACATTGCCTCTCATGCATCACATAAGGCTAGTTAGGGTTTGATCTAGCGAAAATTCTTAATAGTACAATCTATCACCAACTAATCTACATTCCAAGAACCTCTAAAAATATTTTATTGAAATTGTAAACTATTGACATTTTTTAATTCTTGAAATAAAATTTTAGATTAAATATAAGATAAACCAACATTAAATACAACCAATTTCAAAACAAGGATAAAACCCTTGCTAAGGTAGTCATCCTAGAAATTTCCACATGGCTCACAATTTTGACATAGATTTTAGGCATTTTAGCATGTCCAATTTTACAACCTGAAGATATAACATACATAGAGGTTAGTTTTCTTCATACATATTGAAAGTTGAGATCCTCCTATAGAGATAGAAGATAAACAAGAGATGGTGTGAAATTCGTAGGCTTGAAGCAAATTTTCTTCCAATACATTAATAATCCAATCTCAATAGTACTTCACAATTCAAAGCACATGAATTGTAGCTTTGACAACTTATGTTATCCATACTAGTGGAATTTCTATATGCCATATGTTGATGAGGGTTCAAAGTCTTTGTTGTGATAGGTTTAATTGGTCGAATATAATAAATATGCATGACAAATCATTATATGTGGTTCTATATAGTGTGACCTAACAAAATATGTCTATCATAGTGTTTTCATGTTGATTATTGCAACTGAAGAAATTTTACCTTTCTAGTCAGCATGATCTACAAATTTAAAGCCTTTAAGTGGTTGTTCTGATAAAATTATTTCATCGTAGGTAAAAGTTTCCCTTCCAATTTTGGAGAAGCTTATTCAATTAGATGATGAGGAAATATTGGAAGATGCTTGCTGGGCCCTTTCGTATATTTCTGATGAAAGTGATGAGAACATTCAGGCTGTTATTGAAGCTCGTGTTTGTGAAAGGCTTGTGGAGAATTTACTATGAGTGTTTCTTGATATATTTGTATGGGATTTAATGGCTTGGAAGAGTAAGTTTTGCTTATTAGTTTTTCACCTGCAGGTTCCAGTTTCTACTTGTCATAAATTATTTTGAAAGATTTACATTTTTTATTGTAGTCATCCTTTACAAGTACTCACTTCTTCCTTAAGAACTATTGGCAATATTGTTACTAGAAATGATGTGAAAACTCATGTACTATACAATTTTAATATTGCTTTTCACATGTATGTAATATATATTTATCCAAATATGTTTTTTGACTTGGTTCTTCATTTCCTTTCACTCGGTGTGTTATCAACAGTCATGCCCTTACATTTCTCTTGTCGCTTATCACAAAAATCCCCAAAAATCCATTAAAAGGGAGGCTCTCTAGGAAAACTCCAATACCTCATTAGGGACTAATTTGGACTTTCTTGGATCTTTGACATATACTAAATTACCAATGGTGATGTCTATTGAAGCTCAGACATATATTTTTCGCATAGCTATTGCCTCATATTTTAGTTTAAAGCATTTTGATAATATAATAGCATCAATGAAGAATCTCATGTCTTTTGTACATCAAGAGTCAAAATAATCATTTCATACTTGGAACTTTAATCACTGGGAAGCATGATCAATCTGTAACTATGCACATTTTGAATTACTAGTAAAATTATCCTTTTTATTTCCCAAAAAAAATTAAGAAAAAATTGTAATTGTTTGTTTGTTGTGCTTCAAATTGTCTCGAATTTACAGAGAAGAATGCAGGTAAAGTTAGAGTACACAATTGAAATTTTATTATTGTTTATATGTGCATTTTGATATGATGTAATGTGATTATGGTTTTGTTTAATATGTTGTAATATTAGAAATATAACAAAAATATTAACTATTACATGAAATAAATAATTACTTTTCATTTTGAATGTTTTTTAGCAGAACATTGGTCTTCTAGAAGATACAGTTTATCCTAAGATCAATTCAAATTATTTTGGGTTTGGTTCATACATTCGAGACGATGATGATGAGGTAGATAGAGAGAAAATTGAGGCAGAGGACAATGATAATCACATTGATTGTGATCATGATAGACATGATGATGATGAGCAATTTGTAGGTAGTAGCTAGTGACATTGATCATATAGACTCTATCTTGGATAATTGTTGCTAAATCATTATGATGCCCCTTTTCATGTTTATTATCATATATATCATTTTCACCTACATACCATATTGAGTTGTATCATTTTGAATTATATCATTTGAGCATGTATTATCTGGGCCTGCATTATGTGTAACTGGTCACGGACCAACAATTTCGTTTATTAATAATATAAAAATCGTGGTTATAGTTAAAAAAAAATATCTTCTTATTTTATTCCAATGTTGCAGTGTGGTATGTAACTATAAGAAACTTGAAATAGCTCTACCATGGAAATCTATATGATGTGAATATTGGCCTACGTTATGTGTAGCTAGTCACGACCAACAATTTTGTTAATTAATAATATAAAATATCGGCTATAGTTTAAAAAAAAAAAAAAAAAAACTGTTATTAGTTTGTATGGATGTCCATTTCCCTATATATTATTTATAAATGGTATGCTATAAAATATTTCAAATTTAATATGACTTACTCTATAATCATATAATTTATTTAAGAGGCATAATATAATTAACTAATTTATTTTAAATAAAAATATTAAATTAATAAATGGAAGCTATAAAGGAAGCATGATGAGTTGTTAAAATGGAAGCAAAATGTGGCTCTAAAATGGAAGTAAAATTTGACATTAATTCGAAGCTATACTTGGAGCTATTATTGGGTGTAAATAGGAAGCTAAATTGTTTTCTTAACAGTAAGAAAAATTGGAGGCTAATTAAGAAGCAAATCCCAACACTAAAAGGAAGAAAACCTTGCATCTAAAAAAGAAGCAACCCTAGGCGCTAAACAAGAAGCAAACCTTGCAACTAAAAGTAAGCAAACCATGAGGCTAACAAGGAAGCAATTCTAGAAGAAAAAAAGGAAGCAAAAATAGAAGCCAAACTGGAAGCACACCAAAAGCAATCTTGGAAGAAAAACTTGGCGTTACCTAAGAAGCAAAAAAAAAAAAGAAATTTAGGAAGCAAAAAAAGAATTAATAATGGCAACGATAACTAGCATCCAAACTTGGTGTTACCTGAGAAAAAAAACATAAGCAATTCAGGTAGAAAAAAAAATAAGTAATAATGGAAGCAATATTAGAAGCCAAACTTGGCATTCCCTAAGAAGCAAACAAAGAATCCATTCAGGTAGCAAACCAAGAAGTAATAATGGAAGAAATATTAGAAGCAACAAAAGACACTATAATGGAAGCCATATTAGAAGCTAAAGAAGATGCCATAATGGAAGCAAAGCTAGATGCAACAAGTAATTCCATATTGGAAGCAAAACTCGAAGCAACAAACAACGTTATAATGGAATCATAACTTGGCATAAATTAGGAAGCCAAAAATGAAGCTAATTTTGATGCCACACCAGAAGGAAAACAGGAAGCAGAATTGGGAGCAAAACTAGAAGTACAAATGGATGCAACAATGGAAGCAAGAATGGAAGAAACAGTTCCCGGTGCTATTTCCAACGCTATTTCTGGCACCCAAGTGAAATGAACTATAAGGCTAGGTTTTGCGCCACCAATTAAAACCAATTTGCAAGCTCAAATACACTAATTTTCGATGTTATTTATGGTGCTAATGGCCTATTTTGTTGTAGTGACCTAAATTAATCACCCCCCTTAGGAATAATTGGTCCCCATTATGTTGAGCGCTTCCTGAGATGGGGAAACCTTTGATGAACTTGGTCCTTGGTGAGACACTTTCCTTGGTGCAGGAGTTGGCCTGCTTTAACAACGTTATACAGTTGGATCCTCTATCGGTGAGTGTTCTTAAATTGTGTGTCCATGATCCAATTAGTTGTGGCCTATTGAATACAATATCCATTGAGATCTATTGGTTTCAATTTCTCTGGAATGTCTGATGTGTTCGACAATGGTGGAAAGTATGGTTGAAGTCAGTCCACATTGAATACTAGGTGCAGGCCAAAGAATGGGTGAATAGTTAGCTCGAAAGTGTTGTCACCGACAACCTTGGTGATGATATATTATCCATATCAAAGTGGTTGAAGCTTCCGATGGGTCCCGAAGGTGTTCCTTCTACTAATGTAACCAAACCTCGTTTCCCACCAGAAACTTATGTGGCACCTGGTGTTGATCATGAAATTCTAAGTACTCAGTATTAGCCTTGTGTAGGGTATCATGAACATGTTGATGAATGTGTAGAATTCATTCAACAAACTTGGTGGCTTTTTCGGCTTCAAATTGAACATGTGCATATTTTTCCTAGGTAGTGGCAAGGGGAAATGTGAGATCAATGGGACACAATGGTTGAAATCCTAGGCCCGCCTAAAAGGTTTTGTGGCTAGTCGAGCTATGGAGAGAGTTGTTGTAGTTGTGTTGGACATAGAGGAGACTCTCATCCCATGTTCGAATTAGTCAGCATGGCGTCCAACATTGACCAGAGGATCAACCAAAATACACTAAGGAATCTATTATCCCAATCTAATATGATGGTCTACATAATCCTAAAGTGTACCCACACTTGTTCAAAGAATATCTTCGTAGTGGCTTTTGTTGTGATATTTTTCTAGTTGGAAGCGATAATGGCCATCTTATAAAATATATCAATGAACACAAATGCACAATCATTACCATGATTCGTAGAGGGAAGGCCAGACATATAGTCTATCAAGATGGATTCCTAAGGTTGGTTAGGAGTAGGGAGAGGGGTGTATAGCCTTGATTATTAATGGTTTGTTTAGCAATGACATAGGCAATGCAGGATCCGATATATTTTCCAACATCCTATTGGAGTTTTGGCTAATAAAAATACTTTTGCAGTACTGACACTATATTCTCCACACCAAAGTGTCCTGTGACCTGGATATAATGCGTTTTCAAAATCACCTTTTCATGCTCAATTGAAGGAAAACAAAGATGTCCTATACAACACAACACTTTATCTTGAAGGTAGAAGTTTGGAACTGGCTTTCCAGTCATCTACATCTTGTAGGTGGGAGTGAATTCTGAGTGATTTCCATATAATTGTGACCATCCATAGGTCTCGTGTCCACAAGAGTTGAGAATTGTGCTCAGTGCCACAATCGAGGGCAGGTTAAGGCATTATATGACGTGATTGGTTCTACCCTTCTTGTATTTAATGTTCAAAAATATTTTTTGTAGATATGTGGACCATTTATATTGGTGATAGTTCTACAACTTCCCGTTGTATGTATAAATTGAAGAGTTCAGTGACATGTGTGAATGATCATTTCCTTCCCCATAATATAATGTTTCCATTTTCAATAGGCCTACACGATAGAATAAATTTCCTTACCATAGGCGGGGTACCTTTGAGTAGTATCATAGAGTATCTCATTATTATAGGCCACTGGATGGGCTTGCTGAGTGAGGACTGCACCAATAAGTCAGAGGCATTTGTATCAATCTCAAATGGTTTTTGTAGTTCTAACAAGGTGAGGACTAGTGTAGAGAAAAGGCAATGTTTCAATTCAATGAATTCCTTCTGTTATGACTCGAACCAAAAAAGAATTTATTTTTCTTTGCCTTTAGTAACTTTACTTAAGGGCCAAGTGATATGAGAGAAACCCGACATGAATCTTCAATTGAAATTAGCAAGGCATAAGAAGTTGTGAAGCTTTGTTAAATTCGTCGAAGCTGGCCAATCCTGAATGACTTGGATCTTAGCTAGATCCACATGCATGCCTTGCTCGTTAATTATGAAACCCAGATATTGGACCTGGTCAATGCCAAAGGAGAATTTCTCCAGGTTGGCACATAATTTGTGCTATCAGAGGGTTTGAGGGCCTGTTGAATATGTTACAAGTTCTCTTCCCAACTCTTGTTGGAGTTGAGGATATCATCCAGATATACAACCATGAATGAGTTGGTGAAAGGCTACAATATGTCATCCATCAACCTCATAAAATTTGTGGGGGCATTTGTCAAATCGAAGGGCATGACCAACCACTCAAAGAGACCCTTCGTGGACTTGAAGATCGTATTCCATACATCTGAGGGTTCTGTTGGAACTCAGTGATAACCAAACTTCAAATAAATCTTGTTGAAGTACTTAACCCCCTTGTGTTGGTCAAGAAGGTCATCAATCCATGCAATCGAGTTTATGTTCCTGACTATGATATTGTTCAATGCCCAATAATCAATGCAGAGTCTCCAGGTCCCATATTTCTTCTATATAAGTACAATTAGGCTCTCATAAGGTGAAGAACATGGTCGAATGTGCCATTTTTGTAGAAACTCCAGTATCTTCCACTTGCTTTCCTCATTTTCAAGAAGAGAGTGGTGGTAGAATATGTTATAAATTAATTAATGGAGCAATGAAATACACAAAATATAGCGGAAACACAAATTCATAAATGCATAAAACAAGAGAGACATAGATATACGTGGTTCACCCAATTTGGGCTATGTCCACAAAGAAACAATCATTCCTTCCTTTTATATTATCCAGCAAAATGAATAGATACAACCTACAGCAGATCCATTGTAATTTCATCTTTGCTCTCACATGGTCTCCTCTCTCTTTCTTGCTCAAAATAATAATCCACATCCGAAATACAATTCCCTCATATAATCAGGCTCCACATCCAATAGATTGGCCCATTAGTTAGAGGTACATTGAGTGTCAGTTTGATTGAACGCTTGATCTGACAATTCAAAGGTACCCCTATGGGTAAGGAGAATATTTCCTTGTGCTCTTCCATGACCATATCCACTTGCTTTAGTTGCGTGAAGGATCCCTTTCTTGGGGCCATAGATGTGGCCACAATATTCCCCTTACTTTGAGAGTAAATTAGAAATCAAACAAATATCCCAATATAGGAGATGACCTTATTGCATTGTTTATCAAAGATCAAATAAATGGTGGTAGGCGGGCCTACCTCTAGTATCTTGTATAGTTTTCTACCCAAAGTAATAATAAAAATATGAGGTATGGATTCATACACAACATGGTTCCTCCACAAGTATGGTTGGCCTAATAAAACATCCCAAACTTCCAAGGGGAGAAACATCACACAATACCTCATCTGTGAAAGGTTTGATGTTGTAGGGCAGGTGAGACCACTGGCTGACGTAAATATATCGCCCTTGGTGGAGACACCCGATGGTGTATGGATGTGGGTGTGGTGTTTTTGGTAGGTCCAACCTATTAACGGCCTCCATTGAGATGACATTATTTTGACTCCCACTATCAACAATGAACTACAGTGGAGCACCCTTCACCCACATTTATGAGGGGAAGAGATGGTCACCCTCCTCGAATCTTCAGGCTCACTTTTCTTGACCTTGGTGGTGGAAATAGTGGCACTGATTTTTGCATCAATGATTTGTTTCCCCTTGTCGGGTTCTAGCTTAGAGTTATAACATGTGTCTAACTCTTAAGATTTCAGCTTGGCCACTAGTGATTGCTTTGCATGACATTCACGTGTGTTGTGAGTGGGGCTCTTGTGGATCTCACACCACTTTTCAGTGTCTTTCTTCATCTTCCCATTACTATTCTTTACTTGTGGCTTAAACGGGTTGTCCTGGGTCATTCCACCTTGGCTTTGTCATTTTTTCTACTATTTGGGGGCACCCTTTCCCTGCTTCAGATTCACAAATCCAGTATTGGTTCTTCTATTTAATTTTTTTCTCAATCTTGACAGCATATTGGTATGTTGCACCAAGTGAGGAGATGTCTAGGAACCCCATTTATACCTGGATGTATTTATGTAGATAACCACAATAATTGAGCACCAGATGTCGCTTTGAGTCCTTGATACCTAGCTTTGTGCATAGGGTATGAAATATAATTGTGAACTCTGGCACTTCTTGGTCCCTTTCATGTCGTAGTGTTATCCATTTTATGTACTTTTCTTCATAGCTTCCAACAAGGTAATATTTTTCTTTAACAACATCTCAATAAGATTCCTAAGAGGGTCGACCAAAAAGTAATGGGGACTCCTCCTTGGCCCTTTTCTCACAATAATTTTCCCACCAGTGCTTAGCATGGGGGGCGACCTTAAGGAGTGCAATAGTAATATTTTCTCTATCGGAAAAATTATGGACGGAAAAATATCCTTCAAGCAGATTTAACCATTTATATAGAGAATTTATATATATTTTTCCTTCAAATATAGGAATGCCAAAATTAACTTGTACCTTAAATGGGGTTCTTCTTCCAAGGTGGTTGTTGGATGAAGATGTGTCACCTATTGGTATCCGCCAAAGGATTTGGGAAAAATTATGCATCATCTCATTCCTTTGTTGCTCAAGGACTTAATTTGATAGTCTCTCCTACTCCCTCGTCTTTCTTTTCTTTTGCCGTGGGAGGTCATTCGGGTCGACGAGGTTGGTATTGCAAGGACTCAAGCAGTTTGAGTCCCAACACTTTATACCCCAACCTAGTTGGGGACATGCATATAAAAATAACAGAAAAAGAGTAGACCACTCTGATACCACTGATCTAGATTTATGAAGGAATGAAATGAAATATATCTTTAAAACATAAATAAAAATGTATAGTGAAACTGGACTTCAATTAATAAATAGAAATGCTAAAATTGTTTACATGTTGAAAGAAAGCAAACTAGCTTGAATGGTGGTAGCTTATCTTTGAGAAAGGATATGATGGCTACACGCCTTCTGAATTGTCTTACAATGAGGATTTGGGGGATTTTTATGATAAGGAAATAATAAGAAACCATAAATGTCCAAAACCCTAACCTTGGGAGATGAAGAACCAAAGTATTATGGGCGCCGATGGGGTAAGTTGGAATGTTAACTTCCCAAGGTCATAACTTTGTCATATGATCTTCGTTTGTCGCGCATGATAGGTTGTTAGAAAGGTCTGTTCTAAGGACAATAACTTTCAACTTAAAATGTAGTCATTGAATTACATTTCCCAATTTCCCAAAAATAAATCGTTCAGGATTTCAAAACAACTCTCGAATTTTAGGACTTGAAAATTGCCAAAAATAAAAAATTGTTGAAATAGGAAACTGTGTTGAAAAATAGGAAACTATGATCTGAGCCAAGTGGAATATGTGGGTGGCCACCAATATCCTCGTGGATCATTCCTTCCCCTTTAGGAAGCAATGATCCCCATTGCATTGAGTGCTTCCATGAGATGGGGAAACTTCTGTTGAACTTGGTCCTTGGTGAGTGTTGACGGTGTTGGACCCACCAACATCCAAGGGATATCCTTGGTATGAAGTCCCAACTAGACCTCGCACCGTTTAGAGTGGGAGTCCCAGCAGTGGGTGGTAATGTTATGCCTTGATTGCGAAAATGTGTAGAGTGAAGTACGGTAACTTTGGTGAGAGAAAGTGTGTTACCCTGCTGAGAGTCAAGTGTAATGCATGAAGGTTCCAACACACGAAAGGGGAAAGAAAGTGTGTCCCTCGAAAGCATGTAATAGTACTCATCTTGAAAGAAACACACGAGTGTAATGACATCACAAGCTAAGATGCAGAATATTCCACAAGTAAAAGTGATGAATTAATACAACAACACGCATTCAACAAGATTGGTACAAATACAAACGAAATAGTTCCTAAGCATAAGCGTAAGTTAAATAACATACATTGAAAATGAAAAAATAATAGTCCTACTATATTCACAGCATATGCATGAAAGTGTGTTGGCTTTGATTTTATTATTATAAGTGAAAGTTACGTTCATACATACACCATTGATAGGCCACTAGCCCCAATAGTGGAACATTAAAGTCAAGAACACCTGCTCCTCCAAAGAAGTATACTCACTCTACACTACAGAGAATCCAGGGCTCTTCACAATACTCCAAAGCTCCTTCTAAGCCTAAGCCTAACCAAAATCTTGGCTCCCTAAAGCCCCTTACATGAGTTATGAGGTTCTATTTATAACAAAAGGGGGTGACTCTTCAACTCCCCTTTGTGACCTTTAGACTACCCTTATGACTCTTCAACTTATTTACAAAATGACACATTACATTACATCATGACTCTTCATATTCCAATATTGACACTTGGAATTTCACTTACAACATAACTACAAATAATATTACATTTTACACTTGTACCCATATAAGACAAAATGGGTTAGAGACAACTTGACAACCTAACAAGACACAACACTATGATGCTTGAGTTTGGGAGAACTCTAGCTCAACAGCCTCCACTTGTTTCTTATTAGTCACATATTGGTGCCAAGATTGGTACTGTGTGATGATGTCCCCAAATTGCATGATGGTATCTGACTGGAAGTAGACTCTAGCCTCCATGGCATCCGAGTAAAATGTCTTGGAACCAGTTTCAAGTTCGTTCTAAAGCATGAGAAACATTATTCTAATTTGGACAAGACCACTGATGCAATTATGCATGTTCTATCTGTTTAGCCCTAAATATTCCTTGGTGGAAATCTGCCTCAACTGGTCCAAGTACTCTTTGATATCCTGTCGAACTTGGTTCCTAGGTTTGGATATGGTGAGTGAACCGACAGATGAGATCTTGTGTGTTTTCACCAAGACATCCAAACTACTTAACAACCATAATATTAGGCATGAATGCTACTATTAAATGAGGTGAGTTGCTTGTTGTTATGAATCAACATCTGAACTTTCTCTTTCTCCAGCTCTGCCTGTGGCTTCATTTTTTTCACTACGTCAAGTGGTGCCCCTTTGTATCACATTTTCCACTCTTGCACATAGGTAATGGAAGCTTGTATGTTCTTGATAGTTTTAACAAACTCTTTGCTCTGTTGCTGTAAGCCATGCAAATGGATAACTTCTCTATGTACGGTCACAAACCCCTCATATAGATTTTGCATGGTTTATTCGAGTATTGATACTTTAGCAAGTATCGATGCTCTCATATTCTCCAAGTAAACCTATGCATAAACTGCATTTTTTGCTATTGCGCAGAGTTGTTCTACCTCTTTCCTGGCAACCTGCAAGTTTTGTGCCAATTGTTCATTCTTTGCCATCAAATATTGAATGTTTGATCTTGTTGCTCCTACAAAGGCCAAGTTGGCTTTGGCAATGGAATTTTCATGCTTCCTGGTGTCCGCCACTATCACCCTTTCTCTAACGAATGTAGGCGATGTGTGATCACCCAGAAACTTCTTTCTTTGTGCTTGTACAATCCTCTTTTGGAACTCATCGAATGACAGATTATACACATCCATTACCGGATCATCATCTAGTGGAAAAAAATCCCCTTCCTCGCTCGAGGTTGGCTCTACTGCTGGGGGTGATGGAGAATGAGTGATGACCTATGGTGCGCTTAGAATTATATCAACATCTTCATTATGTGGCTCTTTTTCCATATCCATGTGTGTCACTTCAATAAAGTGCTCAATTTGTTGAGCAAGCTCCTGATCCTACATCTGTTCACATACCTCCTCAGCTACTTTCTCTTCAACCTATATCAACGATGCTTCTTTTGTCATTGCACCTTTCATTTCTCCTTCCTCCTGATTCCACTTCTCTTCTTGTTCATTCCTCCTCAACTCCTATTCTTCCTTCAATTTCTGCTTTGTCTCCTGCAACTTCAGTTCTGCTTCCTGCAACCTCTGCTTTTCTCTCTTCCTCCACTCTACTCTTTGTCTCCTCTACTTCCTCATTGCTTATGCTTCCAAAGTTGATTTCATGATAATAGGATCTGTTTTCATTTTTCAGGTTTTTTCTCCCTCTAGACTGTTGGTAATATTCTGTTTTCCCTTGTCCTGCACAGGATTGTTGCCTTTTTCTATTGTTTCTTCCGAAATTGTTGCCATCTGTGGAGCAGCCTGTGAATTCCCTACTAAACTGACCAACTCACGGATTCTAGAGGCATTGTAGAAATTCCTCCATGGATCCTCCTCTGGCCAATGGAATTCCCCACCGATCCATGGAAAGTAAACTTTCACATAGTGGTCTTTACAAATACCACGGCAATCATACGGATTAAAGTCCCATGTACCGAATGCAAACTTCACTATCTCCTTTCCCTCGACATCCCCAACTTTCAAGTTCTTTATCTCGTAGAATCCAATTTGAAAAGGAAGAGTAGGCCATGGTGCTTTCTTCTTCCTGTGAAAAGTTGATGACAACCCTATGGCAAGATGATATGGCACTTCTTTTATGAAAAGCTTGTCAGTGGCGTACCTTGGTAAAACATGTGAAGGATTTTCTCCGTCAAACACTCTAAGGAAGGTGCCACTTGGTGAGGCACACCAATTTGCAATGTTTTTTATTGCCTCCATTTCTCCTCATGACATGCAAGGTGGATCTTCTTCAAAGATGATCTTGTAGAGTGGGATGATGAATTGATCAGTTAGTTGTGCCTACTCCTTGATGACTACAATCTAAAAGCAACTTACAATAAATATGCACGGTAGATTCTCGTGGTGTCCATGTCTAGTTCATGTGATAGAAGTGTTTTTGTGCACAGATCACATACAATAAATATGAAAACATATAGAACCTTGCTTTCTCACCAACGAGAGGACTCTGAGCATGTGCTACATGGGCCCTCAACTGTCGAGCCAATAGATTTGACCAATTGAACAACTTCCCCTCATTCACAACCTGATCCAATAAGACTACCCACCCTTCAGGAAAAGTTTTCGTGCTCTGCTAACCATGGATCCTGCAAGCTAAGATAACCAAGAGTTGGTAGGCCTTCCTAAGGGACTTTGTCTTGTATACATGGGTGGGTGTCTATCAAAACTTTGATGGCTCTTTCACCCAGCCTTTGACAATGTCTCTTGTGTTCACATAGTTGTGGGTGGCATAGAAAAGTGAGTCCATGAGCTTCATTGGCTTGGGCAAGTGATACATGTGTTGATGATATTATGCCCGAAAGGTGGCAAGCATTTTTCCGCTGGCACTGCTCAATGTCATTGTCTTCTCATCAATGTGTGAGACAATCTAGTTAATGAAATTTGCACACGAGAAGGTTGGATATTTGCATGCAACCTTGTGTAGTCCTGACTCTCGGATACTGAGATAAACATGTCAGTCCTCCAGATATTCCTCAAGGATCTTTGTTGAAAGAGCTACATTAACTTGTTTCCATGTTAGTGTTGACCCCTTTTCTATAAATGACTGAGTGTATGCATACATTGGTAAGTCTACTGATGTTTTCTCAACTGCTTCCCCAATACTGCTTTTAGTGGTCTCTTTTGAAGCAACTCTATTTAGTGCCATGGTAAAAATGACTATTGGAGAGAAGTGCTTCACAAGTGTAGTACCTTTGGGACAAAAAGGACACTCATGACAAGCAAATATTAGCTTCAGCAAATCTACCTTCAAATCATGATCAAGAAGCAATCTAGGCAACTGTAGAGAAGGATTGTGCATTTTTTACCAACAAGGGAGACTGGATGATTGTGGGAATTGTGCACTGTGCAGTCCCAACATCTAAGGGTGAAGCTTAAGGATTGAGACTGTGCAATGCATAGTCCCAGCCTGGGCAGAGACTAGAAGAGATTGTGCATTACGCAGTCTTAGTGGCAAAGGTCACAGGGTGACCCCTAGAACTGTGCAGTGTGTAGTTAGATCCATCTTGTACTATGCACTACGTAGTTCCAGAGGCCAAGATTGTGGCTTGAGCCTTAGGGTTTCACAGTGCCCAGCTGGGCAAGGCAAGATCTAGCCAAAGCAAGTGCAGATTTGCTTGGTGGAAGTGTGAATAATGAGCAGAAGTGAGTGATGATGTGAGGATGAGTGAAAAAATGATGAAGTATGAGTAAATTAATGTAAAGAGGAGAGTCACCACAATGGCAACCATCGGTGCAAAAACAGGAAAACCAATTTGACATTTGTGAAAGGCATACAAAAACTTAAAACAACACTTATAAAAGATAAAACAAGTTAAAACACCAACAACTACGAAGAGAAATAAATAAAACAACACTCACACAAGCAAAATGACAAAAAGCCACAGAAAAAACGACAAAAGACAACAAAAGTGAAACTCACCCGGAAAAGTGATGACGACCACATTAAAGGTTCCTTGATCTCCTTGAGAATTCTAGAGCTCCAAGATCGAATGTGAAAATGAGCTCTAGAGGCATCGATTAAATATATTTGAGCGAATTAGGGTTTATGACGCGCATGCCTAAAATCAAGGAAAAAGCGACACTTGGCAGAAGTTTCAAAAAATAGCAAAAATGCCTCCTTCAGGATACTACTAAAAATAGATCCCTATTTTTTAGGGATGGTTTTTTCTTTTTTAGCTTTTTTCTTTTTTTCTTTTTTTGGGGAAACTTTCCATGCACACTACCGAGAAATATTGCCCAATTCCGAGGAACTGGGCAACTTTTCGGCTTAGTGCATTACGGAATTTCTAAGCTCGGTGAGGGATTGCGCAGTTTCTGGGATCAGTGATATACTTCCTTCCATGACTACACAGTTTCTAAGCTCAAGCATAACTACTAATCAAAGCTGCATAATTCCCAACATCAAGGTTGTTTTCCCTCAAGGATTGCGCAGTTTTTGGAGGCAAGCCCGGAGCTGTTGTGAGACCAAGTTGGGAGATAAGCTTGTGAGTTAGAAAGATCAACTAAGTGTGAAAAGAAGCAAACACAAGCAAAATGAAAAAGATAAGTCTTAGTCAAAGCATGGATACCTAGATTAGTTCAAGATAAGCTCATGTGGATGGGAAGCAAGGCTCCAAAATCAAAGCATAGGCAAAATTTTGGAGGGTGGTTATAGCTGCTACAATAGTCAGCCACTTGCCTTGGTGTCGTAGTTGGCTTGCTTTGAAAAACAAATATAGTGAGATCCTCTATTGCCAATTTTTCTTAATCTACGTGTCAATTATCTTATTATTTGTGGCCTAATCAATGCAATCTGGGTTGAGCTCTATTGGTTTCAACTGCTTGACAATGTCTTATGTGTCCAACAATGCTAGAAAGTATGGTTGAAGGCAGTCCACATTGAATATTGGGTGCAAGCCAAGGAATGGGGGAATACACAACTTAAAATAATTTTCACCCACAACCTTGGTGATGATCTACGTTCCATATCAAAGTGCTTGAAGCTTCTAATGGGCCCTTGCAAAGTGATCCTTCTGCAAATGCAACCAAATATTGTCACCCACCTAAAACTTATGTGGCACACAATGTTGATCATGACAGTCTTTGTACTTAGTATTAGCCTTGTGCAGGATATCACGAACTTGGAGGAAAATGTGATAAATTCATTTAATAAACTTAGTGGCTTTATTGGCTTCAAGTTGTACATTTGTAGATTCTTCCTAGGTAGTGGTAAGCGGTAGTGCAAGACCAATGGGACACAATGGTTGAAATCCCAGGCTCACCTGAAAGGATTTATTGCTAGTTAAGCTATGGAGAGAATTATTGTAGCTATGTTGGAAATAGGGGAGACTCTCATCCATTGTTCATGGATTCTTGGAGTTGTACATCCGCAATATGTGCATGATCATCATGTTGATGACCTCTATCTGACCATCAGTCTCGAGGTGGAAGGTAGTCGACTTGGTGAGGTTGGTGCCCAACTATGGCCAAAGGCTTGACCAGAATGCACTAAGGAATCTGCTATCCCGATCTGATATGATGGTTTACGGAATCCCAAAATGTACCCACACCCGTGTTAGAAACCAGGGAAACACTGAGAGTAGGGGTGAATCAGTGTTGTGGGAATTTTAAACCTTTCTTTCGCTAGTTAATATTACTAGGACACCAATAAATACTTCATAAATAATTCATTTCAACATCACAAGAATCAACACAATAAGTAAAAATAGAACAAATAAATTCTTCAATTTATTTCCACAAAGGTAAGCTTCTACTTGTTGTTGCAATGTTCTTTGACTACAAATAGAAGGAAGCTACTACTCCTTAGTTTATCAGATACAACTGAAAGGAGCTACAACCCCAGGTTTATCAACTACCACTAAAAGGAGCTCCAACCCATAAATATTTACTTTCCATATATATAGCATGGCTTCTTCCCTGTACATAATCATTTGTATATACTATTTTCTTTCAGCATGTAAATAGCTCAGTTTAAGAAGTGTTGTATATAAGCAGGAAAAGGCCTTTATTTCAGCAAGTTCCACAATGGTGGCAGATTCCAGTTTTGAAGTCCAAAGAGGAAGTTTTCAAGTTTTGAGAAGAAGTCAAAAGCCAAGGCAGTCTGACCTGCTGTTCTTGGTCTTTCAAGAAGAAAAACCATCCCCAAGTGGAGCCACTGTTAGCTACCTATACCAATAGGTTTCATTTTTCATGATTGGCAGGGGAAGTGCCAATATGATCTACTTTGATGATGCAAAGATCTCATATTCTTGTGGAAGACACATATCTACAGTTGGTTGATGTCGTCCTACTTCTGAATGGGTGATCCAACAGTCTAAGCTGGGTCATGCCATGTTTCAATTTTTTGTTGTAGATTAGAGAAAGAAATCTATCCAAACAATTCAATCTTGGCAGATAAAGTAGTTAGGTAGAGAAAGAAGGTTCCCAACTGTTTAATCTGGGGCCTTGGAAGCAATAAGGATAGCCTTAGATAGAAAATCAAAAGAAAAAGCCAAAGGAAAAGAAAAGGCACATAAGGGTTAGCAAGTCTAAGTGCACCCTCTTTGAAGTAACAAAGAATGCTAGGCAATAGAGTGGGTAGGTAGATGGGGTTGCAGAAGCATGATTTCTTTCATATCACTGGCCCAAGCAAAGGAAATACATGGTGCCAGTGTAGATCTTTTAGTCAACAGTTTTGCAGCAATACAATGAAGCATGTCTAACTTCCTAATCATCCCCCATCACACTCCTTGCTAACATCCCAAGACCACCTATGTTCATGAAAGAAGTCAAACTCTTTTGTTAATTCTTGTTGCATTAAGAGCCACATTTCTTGTGTAAAATTCTTTTCATTTTGATCTACTTCCTAACTAAGTTTGTTTCCTTAAAACTTAGTATCTATCACTTCCCATTCCTATGCCCCTCCAATACTAACTACTAACTCTATCTACACTTAAATTCCCTATGTTTCCCTTTCCCTATTACTATAACACCATGGTGTATAAAACCCCAACAATATGTATATTCCCTCCCCCTTGGCATTATAGCCATATGTCCAAATATTGGACAGATCATGCAAAATTCAAAGTCTGGTTCAAGATGCTTTGTGCAAATCAGGGATTAAACTAACCCCACGTTGGTTTAATAACCTAAGCCCTACCCCTTTTTCCATTTACAACCCTTTGAAATCATTTTCCCAATTTACTTACAAAAAGGCCTTGTAAAAACCAACTATTACCCTTAACCCGCGCTATTTGCAATAAGCACTAAAAACCCATTTTTCCGCCTATCCAAAGTTTTAGGTTAAAAAGCGCATTTTGCATAAAACATTGAAAAAACCCACAAATCCGCCAAAGTTTCCAAAGTCCCGCCTGGGCGCGCATTTCAAAAAATACAATAAAATATTCCCCGCCCCGCTGCCGTATCGTCCTTCCATTTTATCGACCTGTCGACCGTCGGATCTGGGCTTTCCCATCCGACGGCCCATATCAATATCGGGCCACCCCCGATGACCGGACGTTACCTCCCGAAAAGTGTCAGAGGGTGACGTCAGGCCAGTGCCACGCGTCGCTCCCAAATCGTATCGGGAGGCCGCCTGCCATTACCGCCACCGTACCATAAGTGGTCCGATGGAACCGCTTACCGCCCTCCGTATACCGCCTACCAACGTCACTTCCACGTCACGTCCACATCATGCCAACTCATCATCGCATCGTCGCCCCACCCGCCATGGATCCGAGCTGTCTGCCACCTCAGCAATCCTCGTGGACCACTCACAGACCGCCACGTCACCCTTCCGTACTTGACCCCACCCGATGACGTCATGCTGACGTCATCTGGAAAAAGCGCGCCAAAGCCAAAATTGCCCATATTTGGCCGAAATTCATCGTTTTTTCGCACATTTTCACAAAACAACACTCTGCCTTCTGCATGTATTTTACGTCCATTGCTGCCGCCAACCTACTGAAAGTCACTCCACAGTTGTTGCCGCCTCCAAATTGACTTCAACCGAGTGCTGCTGTCACTCCACGACCAGGTACTTACCATATTCTCTGCCTGCTGATTCTGTTCCGTCCCGCATTTGCTAGAAAACTGTGAATTGCCATTTTCGCTGGAGAATTCAAACCTGCAACGCCTTGTAACAAGTCAATTACTCTTACACAGGCCAATTGTGCCCAATTTCACTTCAATTATCCTTAAAAAGACCGTAAACCTGCAAGTTTACCTAAAACTGTTGCACAGAACTACATTTGCCCGAAGTTGGTCATAAATTGTATTAAAAACACATTCTGACCATGGAAACACCGGTGGCTTTGAATGTTGCCCCTTTAAATGCCTCGCACAGGGAGCTAGAATGGCAGGCCCTGGGTGATAGGGATTACCAGATGACAGAGACACTCTCAATGAACACCAAATATAATATCCATGTACTCAATGAGCTGAAGGCCCAGCACCTCAGTGGAACTGATATTCTAGGGATTTGGGACTCCAATTTGCCCATTTATAACCTCCCTCAAGTCAATGTCCTCCCAGACTTGATCCATCGATGATGTTCCAGCTATGACCCATGTCAAAGAGCTGTCCTCAATACCTCAGGTGCAGTTTTGTTCCATATTACCCCTGAGGCTATAAATCAGATGCTGAACTTTCACTCTACAAAGCCATTGACTCCTCTCTCCATGATGGACTTACTAAAGAAAGGAGGCAAGCTGTCTAGTGCCCAATTATTAAAGATAAATCAGCTATTCATTGAATCAGGCTCTGAAACTCTGAGGACCCCTCCTATAGGAAATGTATATTTCAATGAGTTGGGCAGGTTGCTTGTGGATTTGATCAGTTATGTCCTGGGTTACAGATCAGTTGAGGATGCTGATGAAACCATTCTGGCAATGATGTCTATCTTCTCCCCTGGAATGCCTCCTGCTGTGCACTATGATTATGCTGCATACATTGCTAATAAGATTCATGAACAATTGATGAATCTAGAGAGGGAAAAGGTGTTCAGATACACCTCATACATCTATCATTTGTTTCTATTTTATCAACCTGATGGCTTCCCTATTCCTCTCAAGAAGTTTGATGCTCAGGGAAACCCAAGGTCTGTGGTATTTTGGACTTCAGTCTTTCACCACACCTCTTACTCACCATACAGCTACTGTGATTTCATAGACCTCTTCATCCATCCAGCTATAACATTGTTATTGGGCACCCCCCCTCCAAGATTGACAGATGAGATGCAAAGGATACTCCAGCTCTCAAAGGCCTACAGCATTGGGGATTGGTACTTCTACCAAAACCATACAGTAATCAGAATATATGGCTGTGAGTTGGCCCCATATAGGCTGCCAAGATATGTCCCTATGAGACTCTTTGCCTTAGAATACTTCAGGCAGTTTGGAAATGCAGACATGGTCCATTTCCACAGCAAAAACAAGAAGGTACAGCTCAAAATCAGAAACCAGCTAGGGCCTTTCCTGTATAACAAAAGGGAAGAAGGATGGAAAGAAGCAGATAGCATCCTAGAGGGTCTCCAATTGCAAACCAGTTTCCTCTGGTCACCCTATGACCCCAATCACTTCATTAGTCTTAGAAGGGTCAAATATAAGATGGCTAGTTATGATCATGTCAGGTTGCCTCATATTGAAAAATATGCAAACCTGTTAAGATGGAAAGAGGGCACTCTAGAAGAGGCAAGTACTAGACAGGAAATACTACAAAGAGAGGCAAAGAAACTTGAGAAAGAAGCTGACTTGGAAACTTGTGGGCAGATTTCCACTTCGTATCAAAGGCAACTTGGAGCAGCTGCCTCATCCTCTACAGCCCACCAGCAAGCAACTAAAACTATTCACCAGGTATCAAGCAAGGGTAAAGAAAAGGAGATGGAGTAGGAACAGCCACCCCCTACAGCAGAACAGCAAAAAGAGCAGCCAAAACAGCAAGAACAAGTGGCTGAAGCTCCCATTTCTACTGAGCAGCAGGCTCAACAAAGTGTGCCTCCAAGGCAGGAAACAGTAGTGGAGACCTCAGTGCTCCAAACACCAGTAAATGAAGAAAGAGGCAAGAGGGACAGAGAGCAAGAGACTCCCCTCACCGCATCCACAAACCAAGGGGAGAAAAGGTAGAGATTAAATCCCCTCTCTGAAGAAGAAATGCCTATTGGGCAATCATTGGGTATGGGTCCACCAAGCATGGAGGCATCTGCCAGTTCCTTTCAGCAGGAACAAGAAAGAACCCTTGGAGGAGAGGTCAGCTCCTCAAGTCAGCAAAGGAGAGCTGAATCAGGCATTAAGCAACAATTCATTGACATCAAGAAGAGAAATGAGCCAGTCAGGCTCCAGCTCTATAATCACTTGCTTAAGATGGCCCCTACAAACCAGCAGAGGCTTATGTCAGCATATGACATAACAGAGGGGAAAATGACAATGATTCATTTCATGCCCACTATGCTGCAGCCACAGTCAGCTGCAGACTATATAAGGACCAACCTTGAGGTCCTTGCAAAAGACATCCACCCTATGGACCAGATAGAGCTTCACAAGCAAATGGGTGAGATGGTCTATTCAACGCTGGCAGACAAAACATTCCTGGCACATAAATTGCAAAACAGTCTGCATAATACAACTGCTCAACTTGAGTTGGAGAAGGCATCCTCTCAGGCCAAAGACAACAGGATCAGGTCTTTGGAGGATATTATCATAGAGCTTGGGCATGACCCCAAGGATCCCAAAGCTATACAAGCGCTGCTAAAGGAAAGAGATGCAGATATTGCAGCTTTAAAAAAGATGGTGAAGCTCCCAGCAACCCTTCACCCTCAAACAGAAGAGGTTGCCCAGCAAAGAAAGGACCAGGATGTAGCAGCCATGCTGCTAACACTGCACAAGCAACTGGTACAGACAAAGGGAAAATTGGTAGAGACAGAGGCTGCATTACAGGCAGCCCTACAGCAGAAAGAAGGGGGCCAAACATCTCAGCCCCCTCAACAAGTAATCAACCTTGAGGAACCCCCTCAAATTGTCACTCCTCCCACAGTGCAGACAGTTGAGACAGCTCCATCAACATCAGCACCAGCACCAACATCAGAGCAGGCTCCAAGCCTTGATATGCAGAAGTTGATGAATGAGATTCAAGTCCTAGAAGCCCAGATGGCAGAGCTGAATCAAGCCAAGGAGAAATTAGCTACCCTTAATGAAAAATATGAAAAATCTAAGCAAAGTGTAGCTGAAAAAGGAAGAGAAGTGAAGGCTCTCAAGGAGAAGATAAAGGAGCTGGAGAAAGAGCTCACCCTTGACAAAGTGGTGACTGAGATCAAGAAAGTTCTATGGGCCAATATTGGCCAATTAATAACAGATCAATGGCAGTACATAGAGACTATTCATGAGCACATGGAGCTCATAGGCAGGGCACACAAAGAAAGCCAAAGAGCAAGGGCATCTCTAGGCACTATGCCTGAGATAGCCAATAGAATGATCAATGTTCTCAATAACCGCACAGGTCCTCAGCTAGCAGCAATAGGAATCCCCAATAGAACTGAAACCATCCTGATGATAAAGAGGGTCCTCACATTGAGAAATCTGGTGCAGACCTTGGATAGAAGGTGCCAGGAGATGCAAACAGAAGTAAATAAGTTCACAGATAAATTCACAGCATTACACAGCAGAGGCCTTCCCAGCTTACTGAACAGCGCAGGAAGGCTACTATCACATGAGAACTATGCGAAAAGGGTGAACACATATGCCACTAATCAGATCACTGTAGGATCAAGCACCCCAGAAGAAGCAGGGCCTGCATCTGGGCAGAGCCTCTATGAGAAAATAGAAAATTTGTTCTTTATTATGAATGAAATCAGGCATCTGTTTGAAGTGCCTCCTACTTACTTCAAATACACTGAGGCAGATGAGACATTAGGCACAATTTTGAGGCATCAGTTGCCTACACAGGAGTGGTGGACCAGCATGATACAGTTATTACTGTAAACAAGAGGCTTTCATCAAGTTTTTTCATCAAAATATAAGTCATCATGTTCAGAAAATTTGATGCATTCAGTATGACTGGAGAAGAATGGGCTGAGCCAACTCAACAAACCAATTCGGCCACTAAAGCAATACTGACAGCTACAGATGACAGGGCCGAGAAAGCTACAGCACGACAAAGCCATAAAGACATATCATTCAGCATTAATGCAGAAACGCTCAACCGACTCAGTGGCCTCCAAAGGTCAAAAAGACTTCTGACAGAACTAAAGAGTATTTATTTTGTATTTAGAGCAGCAATAACTTCTTTATCTGCTATCCTGAATGTTGGTGAACGTATTTATTAATCAAATGACTCAGCGGTTCAGATATTTTTGTAAAACTAATTGTATATATTCCCCCTCGCATAAGCTAGCAGGGGTTGTTGATTTTCTCTTCAAGACCTCCTATGCTGTAAATGTTCAGAGTTTAATACAAAGAGCTGATGGAATTTCGAAAGTTCTGTGTTGTTTGATGCGTTGTGGTGTGTTTGCTGAATGCTACAAGATTCCTGTATATTTCATGACACAATAAGTTTCTTTAACCTCTTCGTTATGTATTTCATTCTTTCATAATCCATTCATGTTCTATGTTTCACAGTTTGATAGCAAGGAAAAAGAATAGCTTCAGGATTTATTCATTGAATACCCTGAACTCAATCTATGTTGTTATGAATGTTTTCCTCAGTTATAGTTATGATAGTGTAATTCTTAATTGTTGCACCTTCAGACTATAATTTTCACAGTGATTATTGTTCAGGAATTCAAGCCTGCTCCTGGGCAATATATCTCATTCTCACACCACCAGTTTAGTGGAAAACTCTTAATTGCCTTCCACTGGCTAATCATATTTCATCATCACAATTTCAAGTTTGTTTCATGGAATATCTAAATGGCCCTGCAGTTTAAACAATCCCACTCAACATTTCAAACAACCTACAACCATAGGCTCCATTTCCCAATGGACTAAACTATCTAAATACCTCATCTTAGGTATTGAAATACATCACTCAACCAAAATTTTAAACCAAACCCTCACCACATAACTAGCCTAAGATCCTCAAGAACAAAGTTAAAAAATTTAAAGAGAGAGCCCTCTCTGATTACAGGTTGGCTAGAACCTGTAATCCAAAGCTTGGTTAGTGGTTACCCCGGCCGTATTCCCTCAGGAGTCAAAGGGAACAACCTGGGTGTTAACATAAATGGCGACTCCACTGGGGACCTGAATAAACTTTATAACCCTCTGCCTGATCCTTAATACTGTACATAAAGCTTGAATGACAGCTACACAACCTTAGAAAAACCTCTGCTTTGCATTTGCAGAAGTATATGAAAGCTGCCTCACTCAATCTCTGTCCAGTCTTAAGTTCCAGAGAATTGTGCTGTACCTGATCAGTCCTTGTCAAATATCATTAGCTTCCTTGAATATTCTCCTAAAAGAAATCACAGAAGCTGGCTCCTAAGAAGAAAACTCGCTATACAAGATCTAACCCAGATCCTGACCCATCACCTGAGTTTCAGAACCCAAACTTGATTTCAAGAATCCTTAAGAGACACAAATCAGAAGGGACTTTATTAGATTCTAGTTCAGAAGCAGGTCTCCCAACTGACATTCCAACCCCTGCTAAGGCTTCTCTACATCTTCATACCACTGGTCCACAATCCACTAGTTCTTCACCCACTTCACAAGGCATTCTTCCAACTCCTCCATCAACTACACATACCCCTGTCATTCCCTTTCCCCCACTTGTCCCATTCATCCCTAGTATCCCTGTTGTCCCTCCAAACATGGCTAATAGATATGCTCCACTACGGTTACCGGCTAATCGAGCTCCTATTCCTCAAGAGTACCAAAGTAAGATTTCATATTTTGATGGTACTAGCTCTTATCCAGCCCTTCAACATACTAAGAAAATGCAGGACTACTTTGAAAATTACGAGATAGATGATGATGGGGTTAGAATGAAAATTTTTATGCAAAGCCTAACAGGGGACGTAAGAACGTGGTTTAGGTCACTTCCAGTAAACTCTATAGCTGACCCTGAAGCCCTGTATCAAACATTTATCAACAGATGGGAGAAGAAAAAGGACCCACTTCATATTTTATCTGAATACAATACAATCAAAAGAGGTCCAAGAAATTGTCTTGGACTACTGTGCTCGGTTTAACAATGTCTACAATGCTATTCCCCAAAATCTTAGACCCCCACCGGATCTGGCCCTATATACCTTTCCTGATGGATTTGACTCAGATATGGCATACCAATTAAGAGAAAGGGCTCCCCGAACTTTAGCTGAGATGCAGGACATAGCAGTCAGTGTAGAAGCCAACCTGATAGCTAAGAGAAATAGGACAAGAACTGAGAGAAAGACTACCTTTAAAGAAGAGCCTTCAGGTTGGGATCAGAAACTGGATGCAATAATCACTGGTATGCAGATATTAGGTGATAGAGTACAATCAGTTGAGAGGAAGTCATCATGGGAAGCACCACAAAATAACCCTATAAGGAATCCCAACTTTAGGAGGAATCAAAACCCTAACGCTGACAAGGCCAGTTCTGAACCAGAGATTAGACCTCCGTTCCAAGAAAATTATACAGAAGCATCCACTTCAAATGAGCAGATAGATGACACCCACATTAACCTGATGGGCTTGAATGATGATCAACAAGTTTTTCTGAGTCAAGAAGATCATAAGGAGGATGACATTAAGCAGTTCCAAACCAAGTCAGGTGAGTGATTTGACTTTAAACAAGGCTATGACACAACTGTTTATGAAGTTCATAAGCAATACAAGCTAAGGAGCAGAACTATAAATGTGACACAGCCTGAGAAAACAAAGGACACTCCACTGCCTAAGAAAACCATTGTCACAGAGCCAATTGACAAAACTAATTCAATTACAAATGAAGTAACAGTTGAAGAAATAACTGCAGCATCTCCCTCAAATCAACAACCAATGGCTACATCACCCTTGCAGCCTAATCCAAGCAATACTTCTCAAAAGATGAGTAAAAAGGACAAGCCTCAAGATCAAAATGAGAATCAAGAAGAAAGCTCTAAGAATTCAATTGAGAAAGAAAAGATTGTTAACCACAACACCAAGACCCAATCTGAAAGACCTTTTGATTTAGAAGCTGAGATTGGAAAATTGAAGATAGCCATTCCTCTTTCAGAGCTAGCCAAGCATAACATTTACAAACAACAAATCAAGAAGTCTCTTCAACTTACTCATAATAAATATGATGTCAATGTGTTGGATGATACCCCAGAACTGCTTTTCGGTCCAGAGGTTGATGGAAAGACAGCAGTTACAGGGATCTTACCTTTTTATGTCAGCTTGCATGTTCATGATAAGATATTACACAATTCAATGTTTGACTCAAGCGCCTCTCATAACCTGATACCCAAATCAGTCATGGAAAGGTTAAATCTGGATATTACAAGACCATATAAGGACCTATTTTCATTTGACTCCAGCCAAGTTAAGTGTTTAGGCCTCATAAAGGATCTATGTGTGTCACTTGTCCAATACCCAAATAAGACAATCTTGATGGATGTTGTAGTTGCTGATATCCCACCAGAGTATGGAATGCTGTTATCAAGATCATGGGGGGCTAAAATCCAAGGTTCCCTGCAATTAGACATGTCATATGCCACCATTTCTGTCATTGGGCAACCCAAGAGGCTATACAGAGAGTCACTCATGAAATACATGGTGAGTAGTGAAGAAAAACCTCAAAATTTCCCTATTTATGCAGTCCATTCAGATATGGACTCCTTTATTCTATTCAATAATGATGTAAGTCCAATGGGTGATAACAAATCTATCATGCTTGAACAAGATCTACACATGAGTGAGCAATCAAGTTCCCAAGAAATCAAGATTGAGAAGCCAATTGATGAGGCAATTCCAAAGGACAAACCAAATAATATACAAGAACTCCAACTTATAATTCCAAGTCATGAACAAGATGTGGAAAATCCCCTAAATCAAGAGATCCTATGGTTCCTTGAGTTTGATGGATCAGTCAACAAATTAGGGGCAGGAGCTGGAGTGTGGATTCATAATAAAAAAGCAATCATGCACAAGGTCGAGCCTATAGATTGAATTTCAGATGCACTAACAATATGGCAGAATATGAGGCTCTTTTGCTAGGCATCAAAATGGTAAAATCATTGCAGGCCACGAAAGTTTCAATCATGGGAGATTCAGACCTTATTATCCAACAAGTGAAAGGCAATTTTGTCACCAATGACAAAAGACTAAGGTCATACAGGTCTGCTGCTATTGAAATGCTTAAAACCTTTAGTGAATTTCAAATAACCAAAATAGCTAGAACCCACAACCTTCATGCACACAGTTTAGCTACATTCGCTAGTACATGCAAATTGCCTTTTGAACCCAATCATTGTTTCACAGCTGAGATAAAACACAGACCTTCTGTCCCAAACAATGTTAAAGACTGGCAAGTCTTTGAGGATGACACACAAATAAATAATTTCTTAACCTTGCAGCATGAATTTTCAGGCTTGAACATTGATGTTGATCCTGTGAAAGACACACAACCATTGAGTGAACAGGACCAAATAGCAATATCACCCAAAACAGCAAATCAAATACTCTATCCAACAAACTTTGACAAGGAAAAAATACAAGAACTTGAACAACTGCATTTGGATGAAGTAGCTGGTACAGAGGCTGAAATCATAGAGCTAAAGGATAACTTTCTACCAACAGGCCTAACTCCATTGGAGGACATTTTTGATTCGAATGATGTTCCTAGAAAACCGAAAATGCAGCCCCTTAATGCTGCCATTGAAGAATGCAACATTGGAACTACTGAAAAACCCAAAATAATAAAATTGTCTGCATCTTTACCTCCTGACCAGAAGCCTAAATACATTGACCTCTTTAAAGAGTTCCAAGATGTGTTTGCATGGAGTTATGAGGATTTAAAATCCTATGACACCTCGGTTATCCAACACACCATCCCTCTCAAGCCTAATCAAAAGCCATTCAAGCAGAAATTGAGAAGGATCAATCCTATGCTTCTCCCTTCAATTGAGAAAGAGGTACAAAAAATGTTTAAAGCTGGTATCATAGCACCAATCAGGTTTTCAGATTGGATTTCAAACTTGGTGCCCACAAGAAAGAAAACTGGTGAGATTAGGCTTTGTGTTGATCTAAGGAATTTGAACCAAGTATCCCTCAAAGACAATTATCCCTTACCTAAATGGATCATATTCTCCAAAGAGTGGTAGGGGCTTCAAGGATCTCATTACTTGATGGGTTCTCAGGCTTTAATCAGATCCTAGTCCACCTTGATGATCAAGATAAAACAACATTCACAACCCCATGGGGAACTTTCAAATATGTCAAAATGCCTTTTGGCTTGAAAAATGCTGGAGCTACATTTCAAAGAGCAATGGATATTGCTTTTGCTAAAGAGATTCATGACTTTCTTGTCATTTACTTAGATGACCTCACACCTTTCTCAAAATCTGACCAAGAACATCTGAAACACTTGAGACAAATATTCATAACATGTAGGAAGTATGGGATCTCCTTAAATCCTAAGAAGTCTCTATTTGGTTTGGAAGAAGGTAAGATGTTGGGTCATATCATTTCAAAGGATGGCATTAGAATTGACCCAGACAGGATACAGGCCATCTTGCAAATGCCCCATCCAAGAAACATCAAAGAATTACAAGCCTTCCTAGGAAAGATCAAATTTTTAAGGAGGTTTATCCCAAATTTAGCATATTTGATCAGATTACTAAACAACATGCTAAAGAAGGATTCAAAAGTAAAATGGATAGTAGAAGCAAATCAAGCTTTTGAAGGTATAAAATTGGCCCTTACCCAAACCCCAGTCTTAACAAATCCTCAATTTGACAGAGAATTTATCATTTTCTCTTTTGCCTCCCAGCATACCATTGATGCCATCTTATTACAGAAAGATAACCAAGGAAATGAAAAACCTATTGCTTTCTTTAGTAGAGCCCTTAGAGATGCACCTCTAAAATATCAGATCATGGAGAAGCAAGCTTATGCTTTGGTCAAAGCCATCAAAGACTTTAGGATCTACATCCTATACTCCCATGTTATAGCTTATGTACCAAGCCCCATTGTGAAAGACATACTCACTCAAGAAAACTTAGAGGGCAGAAGAGGAAAATGGATTGCCAACATTTTAGAATTTGACATTGAGATAAGACCTACAAAACTGATAAAAGGGCAAGGTTTGGCTAAATTAATGTCTGAAGCAAACTTTCAAGCCTTGGACATTAACCAACTGGACAATGAATCGGAGCTGGCAACTCCAAAGATCAATGTAGCCTTTGAACAATCCCTGTGGTATTCTGACATCTGTTATATATTGCAAAACCTGTGTGCTCCCCCAGGATTGTCCAGAACCAAATCTAGATTTCTAAAAATGAAAGCTGCAAGATTTTGTGTTATAAATGGTAATTTACTATGGAAAAATCATGAAGGTATACTGCTGAACTGTTTGAATATGGATGAAACTGACAATGTTATGAAAGAATTTCATGCAGGTGATTGTGGTGGACATTTGTACTGGAAGTCCACTGTGGATAAAATATTAAGAGCAGGTTACTACTGGCCTACTCTGTTCTCTGATGTTAAAAAATTTGCCACTACATGTCACAAATGTCAAGTGTTTGAGGGAAAAAGAAAGTTACTACCACTTCCCTTAAAGCCTGTTGCAACAGAAAGACCCTTTCAGCAATGGGGCTTGGACTTCATTGGGGAAATTCATCCTTCATCCTCAGGCCAACATAGATGGATTCTAACAGCCACAGATTACTTTACTAAATGGATTGAGGTTGTTCCATGTAGACAAGCAAATGACTCTACCATTATTCAGTTCCTTGAGACCAATATCCTTTCTAGATTTGGTTGTCCTGACAAGATTATAACAGACAATGCTGCTGCTTTTAGATCCAAGAAAATGGTGAATTTTTGCCACAAATTCCACATCACTTTGGGCCATTCTACTGCATACTATCCTCAAGGCAATGGGTTAGCTGAATCATCTAACAAAAGTCTTATCAACATCATTAAGAAGGTACTAGAAGAGAATAAGAAAAATTGGCACAAGAAACTTGTAAATGCCTTATGGGCAGACAAGCTAACAACCAAGAGATCTATAGGGTTCAGCCCATATGAATTGGTTTATGGAATGGAAGCCAAATTCCCTTCATCGTTGGGGGTCCCTGTCATGAAGCTACTTCAAGAAAGCCAAGCTGAACCAAATGACATGCAAAGAAGAATAAACCAAATTATATGTTTGCAGCAAACCAGAGATCAAGTGTATAACAGAGTTCAAATCCTACAAGAGAAGCTGAAGAAAGCCTTTGATAGAAGAACCAAGGCTGAAGATTTCTTCATTGGGGATAAAGTGCTTAAATGGGATTCAAGAAGAGAAGACAAGGGTAAGCACGGCAAATTTGATTCCCTTTGGAGAGGGCCTTTTGTTATTCAAGCAGTACAAGGAAATAACACTTATTTCTTGGAAAATTTGGATGGCACTGAAGCTGAAGAGGGCCCTGTAAATGGCCGGATGTTAAAGCACTACTTTGATTACTTTCCATATATATAGCATGGCTTCTTCCCTGTACATAATCAGTTGTATATACTATTTTCTTTCAGCATGTAAATAGCTCAGTTTAAGAAGTGTTGTATATAAGCAGGAAAAGGCCTTTATTTCAGCAAGTTCCACAATGGTGGCAGATTCCAGTTTTGAAGTCCAAAGAGGAAGTTTTCAAGTTTTGAGAAGAAGTCAAAAGCCAAGGCAGTCTGACCTGCTGTTCTTGGTCTTTCAAGAAGAAAAACCATCCCCAAGTGGAGCCACTATTAGCTACCTATACCAATAGGTTTCATTTTTCATGATTGGCAGGGGAAGTACCAATATGATCTACTTTGATGATGCAAAGATCTCATATTCTTGTGGAAGACACATATCTACAGTTGGTTGATGTTGTCCTACTTCTGAATGGGTGATCCAACAGTCTAAGCTGGGTCATGCCATGTTTCAATTTTTTGTTGTAGATTAGAGAAAGAAATCTGTCCAAACAGTTCAATCTTGGCAGATAAAGTAGTTAGGTAGAGAAAGAAGGTTCCCAACTGTTTAATCTGGGGCCTTGGAAGCAATAAGGATAGCCTTAGATAGAAAATCAAAAGAAAAAGCCAAAGGAAAAGAAAAGGCACATAAGGGTTAGCAAGTCTAAGTGCACCCTCTTTGAAGTAACAAAGAATGCTAGGCAATAGAGTGGGTAGGTAGATGGGGTTGCAGAAGCATGATTTCTTTCATATCACTGGCCCAAGCAAAGGAAATACATGGTGCCAGTGTAGATCTTTTAGTCAGCAGTTTTGCAGCAATACAATGAAGCATGTCTAACTTCCTAATCATCCCCCATCACACTCCTTGCTAACATCCCAAGACCACCTATGTTCATGAAAGAAGTCAAACTCTTTTGTTAATTCTTGTTGCATTAAGAGCCACATTTCTTGTGTAAAATTCTTTTCATTTTGATCTACTTCCTAACTGATTTTGTTTCCTTAAAACTTAGTATCTATCACTTCCCATTCCTATGCCCCTCCAATACTAACTACTAACTCTATCTACACTTAAATTCCCTATGTTTCCCTTTCCCTATTACTATAACACCATGGTGTATAAAACCCCAACAATATGTATATTCCCTCCCCCTTGGCATTATAGCCATATGTCCAAATATTGGACAGATCATGCAAAATTCAAAGTCTGGTTCAAGATGCTTTGTGCAAATCAGGGATTAAACTAACCCCACGTTGGTTTAATAACCTAAGCCCTACCCCTTTTTCCCTTTACAACCCTTTGAAATCATTTTCCCACTTTACTTACAAAAAGGCCTTGTAAAAACACACTATTACCCCTAACCCGCGCTATTTGCAAAAAACACTAAAAACCCATTTTTCCGCCTATCCAAAGTTTTAGGTTAAAAAGCGCATTTTGCATAAAACATTGAAAGAACCCACAAATCCGCCAAAGTTTCCAAAGTCCCGCCTGGGTGCGCATTTCAAAAAATACATTAAAATATTCCCCGCCCCGCTGCCGTATCGTCCTTCCATTTTATCGACCCGTCGATCGTCGGATCTGGGCTTTCCCATCCGACGGCCCATATCAATATCGGGCCGCCCCCGATGACCGAACGTTACCTCCCGAAAAGTGTCAGAGGGTGACGTCAGGCCAGTGCCACGCGTCGCTCCCAAATCGTATCGGGAGGCCACCTGCCATTACCGCCACCGTACCATAAGCGGTCTGATGGAACCGCTTACCACCCTCCGTATACCGCCTACCAACGTCACTTCCACGTCACGTCCACGTCATGCCAACTCATCATCGCATCGCCGCCCCGCCCGCCATGGATCCGAGCTGTCCGCCACCTCAGCAGCCCCCGTGGACCACTCACAGACCGCCACGTCACCCTTCCGTACTTGACCCCACCCGATGACGTCATGCTGACATCATCTGAAAAAAGCGCGCCAAAGCCAAAATTGCCCATATTTGGCCGAAATTCATCGTTTTTTCGCACTTTTTCACAAAACAGCACTCTGCCTTCTGCATGTATTTTACGTCCATTGCTGCCGCCAACCTACTGAAATTCACTCCACAGTTGCTGCCGCCTCCAAATTGACTTCAACTGAGTGCTGCTGTCGCTCCATGACCAGGTACTTACCATATTCTCTGCCTGCTGATTCTGTTCCGTCCTGCATTTGCTAGAAACCTGTGAATTGCCATTTTCGCTGGAGAATTCAACCTGCAACGCCTTGTAAACAAGTCAATTACTCTTACACCGGCCAATTGTGCCCAATTTCACTTCAATTATCCTTAAAAAGACCGTAAACCTGCAAGTTTACCTAAAACTGTTGCGCAGAACTACATTTGCCCGAAGTTGGTCATAAATTGTATTAAAAACACATTCTGACCATGGAAACACCGGTGGCTTTGAATGTTGCCCCTTTAAATGCCCCGCACAGGGAGCTGGAATGGCAGGCCCTGGGTGATAGGGATTACCAGATGACAGACACACTCTCAATGAACACCAAATATAATATCCATGTACTCAATGAGCTGAAGGCCCAGCACCTCAGTGGAACTGATATTCTAGGGATTTGGGACTCCAATTTGCCCATTTATAACCTCCCTCAAGTCAATGTCCTCCCAAACTTGATCCATCGATGCTATTCCAGCTATGACCCATGTCAAAGAGCTGTCCTCAATACCTCAGGTGCAGTTTTGTTCCATATTACCCCTGAGGCTATAAATCAGATGCTGAACTTTCACTCTACAAAGCCATTGACTCCTCTCTCCATGATGGAATTACTAAAGAAAGAAGGCAAGCTGTCTAGTGCCCAAATCTTAAAGATAAATCAGCTATTCATTGAATCAGGCTCTGAAACTCTGAGGACCCCTCCTATAGGAAATGTATATTTCAATGAGTTGGGCAGGTTGTTTGTGGATTTGATCAGTTATGTCCTGGGTTACAGATCAGTTGAGGATGCTGATGAAACCATTCTGGCAATGATGTCTATCTTCTCCCCTGGAATGCCTCCTGCTGTGCACTATGATTATGCTGCATACATTGCTAATAAGATTCATGAACAATTGATGAATCTAGAGAGGGAAAAGGTGTTCAAATACACCTCATACATCTATCATTTGTTTCTATTTTATCAACCTGATGGCTTCCCTATTCCTCTCAAGAAGTTTGATGCTCAGGGAAACCCAAGGTCTGTGGTATTTTGGACTTCAGTCTTTCACCACACCTCTTACTCACCATACAGCTACTGTGAGTTCATAGACCTCTTCATCCATCCAGCTATGACATTGTTATTGGGCACCCCCCCTCCATGATTGACAGATGAGATGCAAAGGATACTCCAGCTCTCAAAGGCCTACAACATTGGGGATTGGTACTTCTACCAAAACCATACAGTAATCAGAATATATGGCTGTGAGTTGGCCCCATATAGGCTGCCAAGATATGTCCCTATGAGACTCTTTGCCTTAGAATACTTCAGGCAGTTTGGAAATGCAGACATGGTCCATTTCCACAGCAAAAACAAGAAGGTACAGCTCAAAATCAGAAACCAGCTAGGGCCTTTCCTGTATAAAAAAAGGGAAGAAGGATGGAAAGAAGCAGATAGCATCCTAGAGGGTCTCCAATTGCAAACCAGTTTCCTCTGGTCACCCTATGACCCCAATCACTTCATTAGTCTTAGAAGGGTCAAATATAAGATGGCTAGTTATGATCATGTCAGGTTGCCTCATATTGAAAAATATGCAAACCTGTTAAGATGGAAAGAGGGCACTCTAGAAGAGGCAAGTACTAGAGAGGAAATACTACAAAGAGAGGCAAAGAAACTTGAGAAAGAAGCTGACTTGGAAACTTGTGGGCAGGTTTCCACTTCGTATCAAAGGCAACTTGGAGCAGCTGCCTCATCCTCTACAGCCCACCAGCAAGCAACTAAAATTGTTCATCAGGTATCAAGCAAGGGTAAAGAAAAGGAGATGGAGCAGGAACAGCCACCCCCTACAGCAGAACAGCAAAAAGAGCAGCCAAAACAGCAAGAACAAGTGGCTGAAGCTCCCATTTCTACTGAGCAGCAGGCTCAACAAAGTGTGCCTCCAAGGCAGGAAACAGTAGTGGAGACCTCAGTGCTCCAAACACCAGTAAATGAAGAAAGAGGCAAGAAGAGGGACAGAGAGCAAGAGACTCCCCTCACCGCATCCACAAACCAAGGGGAGAAAAGGCAGAGATTAAATCCCCTCTCTGAAGAAGAAATGCCTATTGGGCAATCATTGGGTATGGGTCCACCAAGCATGGAGGCATCTGCCAGTTCCTTTCAGCAGGAACAAGAAAGAACCCTTGGAGGAGAGATCAGCTCCTCAAGTCAGCAAAGGAGAGCTGAATCAGGCATTAAGCAACAATTCATTGACATCAAGAAGAGAAATGAGCCAGTCAGGCTCCAGCTCTATAATTACTTGCTTAAGATGGCCCCTACAAACCAGCAGAGGCTTATCTCAGCATATGACATAACAGAGGGGAAAATGACAATGAGTCATTTCATGCCCACTATGCTGCAGCCACAGTCAGCTACAGACTATATAAGGACCAACCTTGAGGTCCTTGCAAAAGACATCCACCCTATGGACCAGATAGAGCTTCACAAGAAAACGGGTGAGATGGTCTATTCAACGTTGGCAGACAAAACATTCCTGGCACATAAATTGCAAAACAGTCTGCATAATACAACTGCTCAACTTGAGTTGGAGAAGGCATCCTCTCAGGCCAAAGACAACAGGATCAGGTCTTTGGAGGATATTATCATAGAGCTTGGGCATGACCCCAAGGATCCCAAAGCTATACAAGCGCTGCTAAAGGAAAGAGATGCAGATATTGCAGCTTTGAAAAAGATGGTGAAGCTCCCAGCAACCCTTCACCCTCAAACAGAAGAGGTTGCCCAGCAAAGAAAGGACCAGGATGTAGCAGCCATGCTGCTAACACTGCACAAGCAACTGGTACAGACAGAGGGAAAATTGGTAGAGACAGAGGCTGCATTACAGGCAGCCCTACAGCAGAAAGAAGGAGGCAAAACATCTCAGCCCCCTCAACAAGTAATCAACCTTGAGGAACCCCCTCAAATTGTCACTCCTCCCACAGTGCAGACAGTTGAGACAGCTCCATCAACATCAGCACCAGCACCAACATCAGAGCAGGCTCCAAGCCTTGATATGCAGAAGTTGATGAATGAGATTCAAATCCTAGAAGCCCAGATGGCAGAGCTGAATCAAGCCAAGGAGAAATTAGCTACCCTTAATGAAAAATATGAAAAATCTAAGCAAAGTGTAGCTGAAAAAGGAAGAGAAGTGAAGGCTCTCAAGGAGAAGATAAAGGAGCTGGAGAAAGAGCTCACCCTTGACAAAGTGGTGACTGAGATCAAGAAAGTTCTATGGGCCAATATTGGCCAATCAATAACAGATCAATGGCAGTACATAGAGACTATTCATGAGCACATGGAGCTCATAGGCAGGGCACACAAAGAAAGCCAAAGAGAAAGGGAATCTCTAGGCACTATGCCTGAGATAGCCAATAGAATGATCAATGTTCTCAATAACCGCACAGGTCCTCAGCTAGCAGCAATAGGAATCCCCAATAGAACTGAAACCATCCTGATGATAAAGAGGGTCCTCACATTGAGAAATCTGGTGCAGACCTTCGATAGAAGGTGCCAAGAGATGCAAACAGAAGTAAATAAGTTCACAGATAAATTCACAGCATTACACAGCAGAGGCCTTCCCATCTTACTGAACAGCGCAGGAAGGCTACTATCACATGAGAACTATGCGAAAAGGGTGAAGACATATGCCACTAATCAGATCACTGTAGGATCAAGCACCCCAGAAGAAGCAGGGCTTGCATCTGGGCAGAGCCTCTATGAGAAAATAGAAAATTTGTTCTTTATTATGAATGAAAACAGGCATCTGTTTGAAGTGCCTCCTACTTACTTCAAATACACTGAGGCAGATGAGACATTAGGCACAATTTTGAGGCATCAGTTGCCTACACAGGAGTGGTGGACCAGCATGATACAGTTATTACTGTAAACAAGAGGCTTTCATCAAGTTTTTTCATCAAAATATAAGTCATCATGTTCAGAAAATTTGATGCATTCAGTATGACTGGAGAAGAATGGGCTGAGCCAACTCAGCAAACCAATTCGGCCACTAAAGCAATACTGATAGCTACAGATGACAGGGCCGAGAAAGCTACAGCACGACAAAGCCATAAAGACATATCATTCAGCATTAATGCAGAAACGCTCAACCGACTCAGTGGCCTCCAAAGGTCAAAAAGACTTCTGACAGAACTAAAGAGTATTTATTTTGTATTTAGAGCAGCAATAACTTCTTTATCTGCTATCCTGAAAGTTGGTGAACGTATTTATTAATCAAATGACTCAGCGGTTCAGATATTTTTGTAAAACTGATTGTATATATTCCCCCTCGCATAAGCTAGCAGGGGTTGTTGATTTTCTCTTCAAGACCTCCTATGCTGTAAATGTTCAGAGTTTAATACAAAGAGCTGATGGAATTTCAAAAGTTCTGTGTTGTTTGATGCGTTGTGGTGTGTTTGTTGAATGCTACAGGATTCCTGTATATTTCATGACACAATAAGTTTCTTTAACCTCTTCGTTATGTATTTCATTCTTTCATAATCCATTCATGTTCTATGTTTCACAGTTTGATAGCAAGGAAAAAGAATAGCTTCAGGATTTATTCATTGAATACCCTGAACTCAATCTATGCTATTATGAATGTTTTCCTCAGTTATAGTTATGATAGTGTAATTCTTAATTGTTGCACCTTCAGACTATAATTTTCACAGTGATTATTGTTCAGGAATTCAAGCCTGCTCCTGGGCAATATATCTCATTCTCACACCACCAGTTTAGTGGAAAACTCTTAATTTCCTTCCACTGGCTAATCATATTTCATCATCACAATTTCAAGTTTGTTTCATGGAATATCTAAATGGCCCTGCAGTTTAATCAATCCCACTCAACATTTCAAACAAACTACAACCATAGACTCCATTGCCCAATGGACTAAACTGTCTAAAGACCTCATCTTAGGTATTGAAAGACATCACTCAACCAAAATTTTAAACCAAACCCTCACCACATAACTAGCCTAAGATCCTCAAGAACAAAGTTAAAAAATTTAAAGAGAGAGCCCTCTCTGATTACAGGTTGGCTAGAACCTGTAATCCAAAGCTTGGTTAGTGGTTACCCCGGTCGTATTCCCTCAGGAGTCAAAGGGAACAACCTGGGCGTTAACAAGACTCTCAGGAAAATTTCTGAGATGGAACCTTCAATATGGTTTCTTTTGAGAAGGTTTCTTCTGAGTACTATTTCTTTCAAGGTGGTTTCTTCCAAGAAGGTTTCTTCTGAGGATTGTTTCTTCTAAGGAGGTTTCTTATGAGGTGATGTGTTCCTACCACATTGATGCCACTTGTGCTCTAGCATGTCCTTAATACTGACCTTTTTAACACCTCTGTAAGTATTCCACATGTCACTCGTTGAGTGGTGCCACTTGTCACTCATTTTCGGCTTACTGAGGTACCTAAACATTCCAAATATGCATGTTATGTGTCACCCTCTCATAGATTCCATGTCATGTTGATGTCATTATCTAATCATGTCTTCACCTATGCATCCAAGTCACCTCAGTTAGCCAATGAAATTATGCTATGTGTCAAATTATCCATGTTGTATGCCACATCATATATTGTGTCACCGAAACCATTTAATTGGCATGGTTTAACACAACACCCTCCTTAGTGGTTTTGTGGAAAAATTGGAGGAAGTCCAATTGAATTTATGGTTGTCGATCTTTTGATCGATTGTTTGGATAATACCACCCAATGCAGGGCCTCCCATATTCATAACCCTTCAGTGGGCATGGGCCCTCACTATTTCACCGATGTGTCAGGGTTGACGCATGGCATGCATCCACCAAGAAAATTGATCGTTCTTTAATGGTCGCTCCACTGGCGACTTCGCCAAGATCTCCAACATGTTTGTCTAAATGCCAAACTAGAACAAACTAAAAAAAAAATGGCACTACCACTAATTTTAGGTATGTAACCTTTTAATTTAGGGCTTATGATATTTGATTGGCAATAATTTGTTATGAAACCAGCTCACAAAAAGATAGAAAAGATAGATCAACGCCTTAGAATTCAGCCTCTTCAAGGGGGCAACCTCCTTTACATTACACAAATGAACAATTCTTGGATGATACAAATGAAAAAATCTCCTTTCTATATATAGGAGTCTAAGAGGTCACAATATAACCAAGCCGACCTAACAATAATAATATAAAGGCACAAAAATAACAATAGAGGGATTCTATGGGGCACAGTAATAACAATATGGGGACAATAGGGGCACAACAATATTAATAAGGGATACAACTACAATAGTAATGGGGTAATCACTAGTATTATAGGGACCTAACATGCCCCGCTCCTTCAAAAAAAGTGTCGTCCTCAACGCTTGAGTAGTTTTGGATGCTTCTGTATAAAATTCTCATCCTCCCATGTGGAATCTTTAGTGGATAAGTTCTTCCACTTGATGAGATACTCTGAAATTGATTGATTTTGTAGCTGTCGAGTTCTTGTTTCTGTGACTGCTTCCGGTTCTAATATAATTTTTCCTTCCTCGTCAAGTTCTGGCAATATTGTTTGAACTGGGAGCTTGTCGCCTATAACCTTCTTTAAACATGAAACATGGAAAACTGGGTGCACTCGAGAAGCTGCAGGAAGCCCCAATTTGTATGCCATAGTACCAATCTTTTGCAACACCTTGTACGGACCATAATACTTTGGTGATAATTTATTATCCTTCTTAGCTTGCTTGAGGGACATTTGTTTATATGGTTGTAGCCGTAGGAATACCCAGTCACCTACATCAAAACTTCTTTCGTTGCGATGTTGATCTGCCTGTTGTTTCATTCTATTCTGCACCAACAAGCGGTTATCCTTTAAGAGTTGGAGAACTTGTTGTTGATGCTCGATGTGATGTTCCACTGCTTGAACCTTAGAATTTTCTCTTAAATATGATGTGATAGATGGTGGATGATATCCATAAAGTGCCACAAATGGGGTCATTTTTGTTGCAGTATGGAAGGAAGTGTTATACCACCATTTAGCCAGAGGCAACCATTTGACCCATTATGTCTATTTATCAGATACAAAGCAACGAAGATATCCTTCCAAACATTTGTTTAGTATCTCAGTTTGCCCATTAGATTGAGGATGATAAGATGAGCTATGAGCTAACTGAGTACCAAGACAAGAAAATAATTCTGTCCAAAAATTTCCAATGAAAATGGGATCTCTGACACTTACAATAATCTTTGGGTTTCCATGTAGCTTTTGAATTGTTTCCATAAATGCAGTAGAAATTGTATTGGCTTTAAATAGATGTGATAATGCACAAAAGTGTGCATACTTGATAAGTCTGTCAACTACCACCATGATGACACTCTTTCCCTCAAACTTGGGTAAACCTGTGATAAAATCCATTGAAACCTCCTCCCAACGTTGGCTTGGAATGTATAAAGGTTGTAATAGACCTGGAGTCTTAATTGTTTCAAATTTATTTTGTTGGCAAACCAAACATTCTGTTACAAACTTTTGAATATCCGATTTAAGGCCATCCCAAAAAAATTCCTTCTTAACCCTGTGGTAAGTTTTTAAAAATCCTGAGTGCCCTCCTAAGGGAGAAGTGTGCAATTCCATAAGAACCTTTTGTTTGAGTTGGGAATTCTTATAGAGGTATAAGCGATCTTTGTGCCATAACGAATCATTTTTCCAGCTAAATGTATCAGATGTACTGGAATCTTGTTGTAACTTTCGAATAAGTGCCCATACTTCTTCGTCATTCTTCCATTCCTCCCTTGCTTCGTTTATCCAATCTGGTTGGATAATAGAGGAGCAGTGAAACCCTAGAATTCAAAGCTCTGATACCAAATGTTATGAAACTAGCTCACAAAAAGATAGAAAATATGGATCAACGCCTTAGAATTCAGCCTCTTCGAGGGAAAAACCTCCTTTACATTACACAAATGAAGAATTCTTGGATGATACAAATGACAAAACCTCCTTTCTATATATAGGAGTCTAAGAGGTCACAATATAACCAAGCCGACCTAACAATAATAATATAAAGGCACAAAAAGAACAATAGAGGGATTCTATGGGGACAATAGGGGCACAACAATATTAATAAGAGATACAACTACAATAGTAATGGGGTAATCACTAGTATTATAGGGACCTAACAAAATTTCTAATCTAGGAGGCAATTTGAAAACTTCTATATACCAATGGAAAGCTCTTCGGAGCTCTATCCATATGAGTAGTTGCCAACAACACCTGAGATGATTTTCTCTACTAAAAATGGCTCTAAATTATTCTTCTTGCAGCCACTTGTGTCGTTGTAATCGTCTTCTTTTCCGTTTCCATCAATGAAAACATATTTAACAACTCGTTCAAAGAAGAGATTGGTGGCGGCTTTTGTTGTGATACTCTTCTTGTAGGCAATGATAATGGCCATATAAGAAAATATATCAACCACAAATACACATTCATTACCATGCTTGGTAGAAGGAAGCCCAGAAGAATTCATGAAGTGCATGCAATAGTCAACAATGTGTGTCAGTCTAATTTAAAGAATCAAAATTTTAGAATTAGGGCATAGAGATCAGTGATATACTCAAATCAAAGAAATCCTACAACAAAATCATTTACAACATGAATACAAATATTATGATATCTCATGTATAAAATTTGATCTTATATACACAATTCACAAGAGACCATAAAAATGATATTGAATTAAATGTACAATCTTCCTTATCCTAGGCATCAGGGGTATCAAAAGAATAACAACTTGAAAAATGCAATACTATTGGCCATGAAAAAATAAAGAGTTCAATTGTTTGTAGTTCCAAAATGTTAAATCCAAATATAGACATCCACCACGGTTATTACAGCGTGTACCCATTCCTAAGTGAAAATGGGAGATTATTTCGTTAGACTTTATTACTAAAATTCCCAGAACTATAAGGCAACACAATTCTATTATGGTGGTGGTAGATAAATTGTAATGTCCCCTAATAATAATAAAAATAATAAATAATATAATATAATATTAAAATATAAGAAACTAAATGATAAACAATAAAAAAATAAAATAAAATAATAGTAAATAAATAATAAATAATGAAGAAAATATAATAATAATAAATAAATAAAATAGTAAATAACAATACTAAAGTTCTAAATAAATATGAATATAAATAAACTATAAAAATAAGTAAAATTAACAAAAAAGTAAAATAAAATAAGAAAGAGTTAAATTAAGAGAACTATAAAAATAGTAAAAATAAGTAAAGTTATCAAAAAGTAAAAAGGAATAAAATAAGAATGAATTATATTAAGAGAATTACTAAATTAAGTTAAACTTAAAATAAAGAAATAAAAGTTGCATGTTGACACATGGAATGTGTGCATGCGGTTCCCCTTCCAATGTTTTCTCTATTTAATAGACAGTGAGGAATGTGAGAGATCATTCCATGACAAAAGTTATTATTTTTAAAAGATCTATTAAACTGTGACAAGTCTCCGAAATGTTTTTCATAACTTCATACAATTTTGTATTCAATCTATATTACAAATATAGTAATTTCTATATTGATATTTTTAATATCTTTACCAATTTAATTATTATTTTGGGTTTTCAAATTCCGTCAAAAAAACATGAATTTACATATTTAAATATATTTATATAAATAGAGTGGAAAACTAGGATACAATAGAAGCACGAAATTAATTATAGCCTCATTCCACGTCCACTATTTACCAACGACAAATACGAGTTCCCTCGACATGCAAGGCACCAAGTCATGAGACAGGGGAGCATTAAGCTTGCACTATACGTTAACAAAAATAAAGTCAACAAAACAAAAGGGGTCCACTTATATTTTTATTAGCATTGCCATATAGTCACTTCCTCTTAAGAACTATAAGATTAGAATTTCATATAATGAGAAGAAATAAATGGTTTATTGTTATAAATTGGCGTTCAGGCCTGAACCCTTGAAATATATTCAATATTGCTTTAAACATATAAATCAATGTTATATTGATAGAAAAATAATTTCATTTTAACCAATAGCATGCATTCCCATGATTCACATGCAATGCCTTGACTTCACTATGACCCTATGTTCACTTCAGTCTATATTATTCCGGGTTGTCATGCAGAGTGTAATAAATAAAAATCAAATATAAAATAATGCGGAGAATAAAACATTATATGTAATTTTATGAGAAGTGTGGTTTTCAGAGGGCATGGAACAATAATGTGAGTATGATAATTGAAATGCTAAATTATTTAGTTATGTTTAATGATTAATAAATAAGAATTAGTTTAAATATATATTAATATAAGGTATAGTAAAAGTTTAATTTTAAAGATTGAAAGGAAATTTATAAGATATGGCTTCATTTATTTCATAAATTAGATTACAAAGTTTGAATTATTTAATTATTGTTAGAGTTATGTTGAAATAGATTTAGATGAAGAGATTTTATGGAATTTATTATTATTAATACGAAGGTAAGGGAAAATAAAATATATTTACTCATTCAATAATACACTTCGTTGAAAACTTTTTTGTTTTTGAGTTAGGATGTCAGTTGGATTTTTTATATAGCTAATAATGTTGTTAATACTAATAGTTTGGGTTCATAGTTGACCTAGGGAAAATTCGCTAGACCTTGTTGATATTTGTTTAATATTATTGATAATATGGGAGCTTTTGACATTGTGTCAATTAGGAATTGATCTCATTGATTGATTTTGGATGTACATAGTCTTTCATGGCGATGATTATGCTTATAGTGTATTATTGAGGTGAGTCTCATATTAATGATGTTTCATGATATGATGATATAAGGATAATGATGCACATATTTATTTAGTTGTTACGATAATGATGTTGTATGGTCAGGATGAATATGATATGCATCGGGATCATGATGTTATATGACATACATCGACATGTGGTTAATTTATTATGTGATGGTATGTCTTTGATGTTCATATGTTGATGTTGTAACTTATCAGTGTATTATGATGTGAAGCATGTGGTAATTGCATGAAGATTCTATGACATGCATGAGTATGTAGTTTTCTTTTACTATTCAGAATGTGGTGATTAACAAGGATGTTATGTTATCACGATGGCATGCAAGGGTTGGCATGGTGCATTATTTCTATGATACTATGATTATAACTAATGCATTGGTTGTTGGAAATAATACTGAGAGGGGGATGAATCAGTATTATCATATCAATAATTTTATTTCCCAAACAAATTTATATACGCTACTTCAGTGAAATGAACTAGCATGTACACGCGACTATGCTTAAAGAAACCAGCGTATATGCAGAGAACTTGTGATTTAGATAGTTTATCATGTGTTGAGCTTAAACCAATATATCAGAGATTTATTAGACAGTGCAATAAACGCAGAATAAAGCATCACACATAAGCAACACACATGAACACCAAGATTTAAGGTGGAAACCCGATGTGGGTAAAATCCACCTACTGCGATCGTCTTTATCTTCTTTTAATAATAAGAAAAATCGGTTTACAATGTTGTAGTGGTGCAGACTCATACCAGTACGCAGGCTTCTACCTGTAGAAAGTTACAACCTTCTCTCGTTTTCCAGTTTCTACTGGAAGGGAGCTACAACCCCCTAGCTCTTGTACTAGCCAAAATGTTTACTAGTACGTAGGTGCCAGCCTACAGAAAAACTCCACTCTTCCACCAGGGACCACGTTTCATGAATTTTTAGACTGGATACTCTTGGATCACAACACCACAAGCTGAAAGCCATGTTTCATCAAATTTTCGTACTGGACCCATCAAAGTCTTTTAAACTTAAACTGCATCAACCAATATTCAGTTAATCTGAACAATCAGATCACTAACACCAGAACACTGTGTTGAACCCAAAACCCTGCATCATCATCCAAAACTAGCTATAACCTCAAAAATCATGCATTTAGAGTGTATATGCTGCTTGGTTGAACCCAACCTGCGTGTATACTCTACTTCCTTCAACCCAACATGCATATATCTCTAAAGATACTGAATCATAAACTTCTGAACCATAGATTGTACCAACCAGTGACATTATGAAGATCTATTATCATATTACAGAGTTCAAAACAGATAGCAGCAAGGATCACCCTTCCTTCTCAATTAATCAATCAATCAGACTCAATTTCCTTATACAATAGTTCTACGTTCAGATCTAAGAGGACTTCATTGACAGACAGCAGTAAAACAATAGAATTTGATCAAATAGATCAGTCAGATCTGAATAGATGTTTTTCTTTTTGTATACGCTACTTGAAAGAGTTGAACCTATGTGTACATGCACTTTGGATGAGACTAACCTGTGTACAGATCTGCAAATTTTGACTCAAAACTTTGCTGCAATTTCAGACTTCAGACAAACCTAGATCATGATAGATAACGAGTAGAACAGGCGCAAGACATCAGATCTAGTCTCAACCAATATCAAATCATTCAAAAATAAGTCATTTCAAGTCTCATGATTCCTGATCCAATGTTGAACTCAAGGTGCAAATGAAAAATTTCAGATCCAGCCCCAAACATAACCTTGCAACATAATATATACTTCAGATAGAAGTATTCCTTAGAATCTCATTGCTTGCACACATTGGCCTAATGATCTTGTCATCCTTATATACTCTTAGGCCTTTCTCAATACCTTAGACCAAAACCACTTACGACCAATACCTTGGACCCAATACCTAGGGTCAATACCTTGGACCAAATGCCTCGGACCAATTACCTTGGACCAAATACCTTGGATCAAATACCTTGGACCAAAAACTTGGTTTTCCAACATGTACGCGCTTTTCCTCCTGTGAAAGTGCGTGTATATGTTATATGCTACTTTTGTTCTGTTAAACTGCATGTATACACGCCTTGGACAAAGTGAACCAATGTATACCTCTCTTTCTTCATTCTTTGGAGTCTGATCTGTAATCCTTTGATGTTGACCTACTGCACTGTGAACTTTCATTTGAGTGAGTTGTCATCAAGGACAACACCTGTATCATAATGCCAACAATCTCCCCCTTTGGACTTTATGGCAACAAAAACACCAAGACACTCTCCCCCTTTGACATCAAGGGCAAAGGGCGGACCAAGATATTCTCTCCCCTATGTTGTTCATGCTCCCCCTGAGTACATGCTAAATTGCCTTATTGAGCTCCCCTTTGTACATGTTGAGATGCACTGAAACCATCCATGCTCCCCCTGAGCACAAGTAGAGTCTGCAAAAATATTTTCCAAAAAAATAACATGACTCTATAACTCAACTATGTGAGTATGACCTTCCTATCACCAATGACTCATACATACATTCATCTCCCAACCAAGTGGGGATATACCAAATTTGACTCATCCACCCAACCAAGTGGGGATATACTAATTGTTTATACATGACAGAAATATAATTACATTATCCATCTCATGCAAAGTGGAGATACAAATTACATCATTTGTCCAATAGGACTCATTCAAATGTATGAGAAGACATATTACACCCTAGACTTTTACATGACTTAAGCAACAAAAGGTATAAATATCTGAAGCCATAGTTGGACTCAGCAACCATAATGCCAACAATGCAGAATGCGAGTGAAGGCTAATGCTCCCCCTAAACCTGTGCTACCTGTGCATTGTTAACAAGTCAATGATCAAGGCATCTTTGTCAGTTAGATAAAAATTAATGAACAGAGCATATCATTAAACTGTAATCATCAACATCAGACAGAGCACCCATATCAAAGCCTGCCCCACCATTTTTCTTGTCTGAAAGACATATACGCTCCTTGACCCATAGAAACCCGCGTGTGTATGCAACTAAACTTCATGAAACACGCGTAGAATAACCTTTCTCTAAAAAATTAGATTTAACAGCAGGATGATGCAGCAATTACTCCCAGCTTTTGTTTGAGATATTCAAATGTTTCTCTGGGCAGTGGTTTAGTGAATATATCAGCAACCTGTTCTTTGGAGGGAACATACTCCAATTTGACTTTTTGTTCAAGCACTTGTTCACGTAGAAAATGGTATTTGATGGGTATGTGCTTAGTCTTGGAGTGCATGACTAGATTCTTTGAAATACTAATGGCACTTGTATTATCACATAGAATGGAGATGGGTGGAGTATATGTGATCTAAATGTCTTGCAAAGTTTGCATCATCCAAAGTAGTTGTGTGTAGCAAGATGTAGCAGCCACATATTATGCTTCAGTTGTAGATAAAGCAATTGAACTTTGTTTCTTGTTGAACCAAGACAGTAACCTGGAACCCATATAGAATGCACCACCACTAGTGCTTTTTCTGTCATCAACACTTCCTGCCCAATCTGCATCTGTATATGCATGAAGAGTAAGATCTGCATCTCTAGGATACCATAATCCAAAGTCCTGGGTTCCTTGAAGATATTTGAAAATTATTTTGACTGCCTAAAGGCGTGATTGCTTTGGATTTGCTTGGAATCTTCCAACTATTCCTACTGCATGCATAATGTCAGGTTGGGTACCTGTAAGATAAAGCAAACTACCAATCATGGATCTGTAAGTTGGTTGATGTACTACTGCTGATTCATCATTTGAGCTGAGACTGCATCCTGTTACCATTGGGGTACATACAAGTTTAGAATCTTCCATTCTATACCTTTTCAAGATCTGTTTGAGATATTTGGTTTGTGAAAGAAAAATACCATCTTTATTTTGTTGAACTTGTAGACCAAGAAAATAGGGAAGTTCACCAAGCAAGGACATTTCAAATTCTTGTTGCATTACTGAAGCAAAATTCTGACTCATGGATTTTTCATTGCTACCAAAAATGATATCATCAACATAAACAATAATAATTATTGTCAAGGCGGTAATACCAAGCCCTTAGAGCCTGTTTCAGGCCATAGAGGGCCTTTTTGAGTCTGCATACAAGTTTTGCATCATTTCCAAGAATGAATCCTTCTGGTTGTTCAATATAAACTTCTTCTTCTAAATCTCCATTCAGGAAGGCTTATTTTACATCCATTTGGTATACTTTGAATTTCTGAAAGCTAGAAAGAGCAAGAAACATCCTTATGGCTTCAAGTCTGGCAACAGGTTCAAAAGTTTCTTCAAAATCTATACCTTCTTGTTAAGCATACCCTTTACAAACAAGTCTGGCCTTGTTTCTAATGACTTCTCCATTTTCATTCAGCTTGTTTTTGAATATCCATTTAGTTCCTATAATATTTTTATCATGAGGTCTAGGAACTACTACATATTGGTCTAAGTTTAACTAGGCTTACAATACTGTTGGGTTGTGTTATATTCTTTCCATGACTAGCCCACGTAGTTAACCGGGGGATTAGAGGGGGGGCGGAGCCCCCCTTCGTTGCGCCGATTGTGTAGCGGGGGGGAAGGCGGGGGGTCACAGGGGGTTTGAGGTGTACCCATAACCCCACTTTATGGGGTCCGGGGCAGCGCCCCGAAAAATTTTGGTTTTGGACCCTATGTTAGGTTGGGCGGATCCACCTATGGTTTTGTGCATGATTTTTGCACATGTTTTTGGACGCGATGGTTTTCGGTCCATGGTATTAGACGCAATGGTTTTTTGCTCCATGGTATTGGATGCTTCGGTATGTATAAATATGTATTATAACATTGAAAGGAACATAATGAAAAATCAAGCTGGCAGTCCTAGTTTTGGGATCCAGAGGAAAATCTCGTGTATATGTGTTTTATGTGTTATGCTCTCGCATTGTTTATTTTCTGTGTTTTAGAATTCGTATGCAGGTAATTTCTGTACAGGGTTAAAACCTACATTTGGAATCAGAGATGTTTTGGCTTCAAGGGGACACCTTTGTTGCTGAGGGGTTTCGCTCAGGCCTGTGGTAGACCTTGTTCAGTGGGAGATCTGCGAGATCGATTCTGGTGGTGAAAGAAGATGGCGAGCAGTGGAAAGATAGAGATCGAGAAATTTAATGGTCAGAGTTTTGAGTTGTGGAAACTCAAGATGGAGGATCTGTTGGTGGATAAAGATTAGTGAATCACGGTAGATTCGGGTACTAAACCAACAGGAGTGTCCGATGAAAAATGGAAGAAGTTGAATCGGAAGGCAAAGAGCACAATACGATTGTGTGTCTCAGATTCAGTATTGCTGAATGTATCAAGGGAAGCTACAGCGAAGGCTTTGTGGAACAAGTTAGGGACTTTGTACCAATCTAAGTCTCTGGTGAATAAACTATTCCTGTGGAAAAAGTTGTATAACTTGAGGATGAAAGATGGAGACTCGATGACAGAGCATCTGAACGCATTTAATACTGTGGTAAGTTAGTTAACATCTGTTGATATTAAAATTTCAGATGAAGATAAGTGCATTAGTTTGTTGTGTTCTCTACCAGATTCATGGGATAGTCCCGTTATTGCAATAGGTAGCAATGCAACTGCCCTGCATTTTGATGAAATAGTCTCAGCCTTGCTGATGGAGGAGATGAGACGGAAAAATATGGAGAGCCAAAATGGTTATGCCTTGTCTGTATGAGGACGGTCCCAGAACAGAAACAAAAATAAGTCATCGAGTGGGAGATCTAAATCTAGAGGGAGATCTAAATCTCTAGGAAAACCTGTAAAGGTGGTGTGCTGGAAATGTGGAAAGGAAGGGCACTACAAAAGAGAGTGTAAATCTAAAGCTCCTGATAAAGGAAAGGGATCTGATGATTCTCCTTCTGTAGAGGCGAAAACTACCTCAGATGAAGGTGGGGATGTGTACTTGGCTTCTTCAAGTACACATGTAGATCATGAGGCATGGTTGATCATGAGGCATCCTTTCACTTCACTCCCCTAGAGAGTGGTTCTGCAAGTATGATAAATACGATGGTGGTGATGTCTTCTTAGGGGATGATAGGAAGGCTAGAATCATTGGTCGCAGAAAAGTAAAGTTGAAGTTGCAAGGTGGAAGGGTTAGAACACTTTCGGGTGTTCTACATATTCCTGCATTGGCTAGAAATATTATTTCTGTAAGCAAGTTGGATGATGCAGGTGTAAAAACAGTGTTCGAGAAGGATACCTGCAAGATGGTTCGGGGAGCACTGGTATTGATGCGGGGAGTTCAGATTGGAACTCTGTACAAGCTGCAAGGTAGCACGGTTGTTGATGGGTGCAACAGTTCTGTGGTTCCTAAAAGTGGAGCAGAAAATCTAGTGGTCTCTAGAGAGAAGACCATGTTGTGGCATCAAAGGCTTGGACATATTGGAGAGAAGGGCCTTCGAATACTTCATCGTAAAGGTATGGTAGAAGGTATGAGTAATAGCTCTTTTGATTTTGATTTCTGTGAAAATTGTGTATATGGGAAGTAGAATCAGGTGAGTTTCCCCTCTGGTAGTAAGAGGGCGAAACATATATTATAGCTTGTGCACAGTGATGTGTTTGGACCTGTGAAGGTTCCATCACTAGGTAAGTCTATGTACTATGTATCATTTATAGATGACTTCTCAAGGAATACATGGATATATTTCCTTAAGAAGAAATTTGAAGTCTATGACAAGTTTAAAGAATTTAAGGCTCTAATGGAAAATCATACAAAGAAGAAGATAAAAGTGCTGAGGACAGATAATGGTGGAGAGTTTTGCAGCAAGGAATTTGAAGAATTCTGTAAGAAGTGTGGTATAGCATGACAAAAGACTACTCCATATACACCTCAGCAAAATGGAGTTGCAGAAAGAATGAATAAGACACTGATGGAAAGGGCAAGAAGCATGCTCAATGGTGCCGGGTTAGGACAGGAATTCTGGTCAGAGGTGGTGGATACTGCATGTTACTTGGTCAACAGGTCACCTTCATCAGCGTTGGAGGATAAGACTCCATAAGAGCTATGGACTGGTAAGAAACCCTCTCTTTCACATCTGAGGGTATTTGGATGTGATGCATATGTACATGTTCCAAAGGAGAAATGAACCAAGTTGGATAGTAAATCTGAAAAGTGCATCTTTATGGGGTATAAGGATGGTTTAAAGGGTTATAAGCTTTGGAACCCAGTCACACAAAAGGTTGTGTACAACCGAGATGTGGTGTTCAAAGAGGTAAAAGATGTTATTGAACATGAAGTCCAACTAAAAGAACCTAAGAAGATAGAGTCTGAGCTAAAGGAGGAAGAATCAGACTCTACAGCAGAGGAGGAATCAGAAGATGAAGAGCCACAAACTCTGGCTGTGAGAAGATCAGTTTGAGAAAGAAGGTAGCCAGAAAGGTATAGTCCATCTACTTTCTGTTCAAATTTTGCTTTGTCTGTTACTGATGATGATCCCAGAACTGTGAAGGAGGCAGTAGATTCAGAGGATGGAAAACTCTGGAAAGAGGCCATGGTTGATGAAATGGCATCTTTGCACAAAAATGAGGCTTGGGATCTGGTGGAGTTGTCGACTGGAAGGAAACCCATTGGCAACAAATGGGTGTTCAAAAAGAAGACAAATGCAGAAGGAAAAGTGGAGAAATACAAAGCTCGGTTGGTAGCAAAAGGTTATTCCCACGTGCCGGGAATTGATTTTGGTGATATTTTTTCTCTTGTTGCCAAGGTAACTTCTATTAGATTACTTTTATCTGTTGTTGCTGCTTTTGATTTTGAGGTAGAACAGATGGATGTGAAGATAGCATTTCTTCATGGGGATTTGGAAGAGGAAATCTACATGAAGCAACCTAAAGGCTTTGCGGTGAAGGGTAAGAAAGAACTGGTATGCAAGTTAAAGAAGTCTCTGTATGGGTTAAAACAGTCACCAAGGATATGGTATCAGAAATTTGATACATTTATACGGGGACTTTGCTTCACCATAAACAAAGCAGATCACTGTTTGTATTTTAAATTAATTGGTAACCGTGTTATTTATTTGGTCTTGTATGTGTATGATATGTTGTTGGTTGGAAATTACAAAAAAATTATCCAGGATTTGAAGACCCAAGTGTCCTCCAAATTCGACATGAAATATCTTGGTGCTATAAACTATATTTTGGGCATGGAAATTAAAAGAGATCGCACAAAGAGGAAGCTCTAGTTAAACCAGAGGAAGTATGTTGATACAATATTGCATAGGTTTAATATGCAGGATAGTAAACCGGTGAAGGTTCCTATTCCTGTAGGTGTGAGGTTATCTGCTGAACAATGTCCCAAGACACAAGAAGAGGAAGAGGACATGTCCCATGTTCCATATGAAAGTGCAGTCGGTAGCCTGATGTATGTAATGGTATGTACTAGACCATACATTGCACATGCAGTGGGAGTATTGAGCAGGTTTATGTCAAAACCAAGGAAGGAGAACTGGATAGCAGTGAAGCGGGTTTTCAGGTATTTGCGTGGCACTAGTGATTATGGTTTGTGCTACTAAGGAAGACCATGATTGGACAGAGTCTTGGATATTCGTGGCTTTGTTGATGCAGACTGGGCTAGAGATCTAGATCAGAGAAGATCTACAAGTGGGTATTTGTTTAACCTATTTGGAGGTGCAGTCAATTGGATGAGTAAGAAATAATCTATAGTGGCACTATCAACTACATAGGCAGAATACATGGTAGCCACTCATGCAAGCAAGGAATTATTTTGGTTGCAGAGATTGTGTTCAAGTATGGGGTTAATACAGGGAGCTAAAGGATAGATTGTGACAGCCAAAGTGCAATTTTCTTGGCAAAGAACCTCGCATATCATTCAAAGACAAAGCACATTGATGTTCAGTATCACTTTGTGAGGGATACGATAGAAGACAAAAAGGTGTTGCTGGTAAAGGTGGACACTTTGAAGAATACTGCAGATGCATTAACAAAATTTGTGAGCTCTGAGAAGTTCTCTTGGTGTAGAGAAACAATGGGCATTTTAGGGCAGGAAAAATTACTATGCTCTCTTGTGGCCCCCTGTGGAAAGAAAACAACAAGTGGGAGAATGTTGGGTTGTGTTATATTATTTCCATGACTAGCCCATGTAGTTAACCGGGGGGTTAGAGTGGGGGCGGAGCCCCCCTTCGTTGCGCCGATTTTGTAGCGGGGGGGGTCACAAGGGGGTTTGAGGTGTACCCGTAACCCCTCTTTATGGAATCCAGGGCAGTGCCCCGAAAAATTTTGGTTTTGGACCCTATGTTAGGTTGGGCAGACCCACCTATGGTTTTGTTTATGATTTTTGCACATGTTTTTGGACGCGATGGTTTTCGGTCCATGGTATTGGACGCGATGGTTTTTTGGTCCATGGTATTGGATGCTTCGGCATGTATAAATATGTATTATAACATTGAAAGGAACATAATGAAAAATCAAGCTAGTAGTCCCGGTTTCGGGATCCAGGGGAAAATCTTTGTGTATATGTGTTTTATGTGTTATTCTCTCGCATTGTTTATCTTCTGTGTTTTAGAATTCATATGCAGGTCATTTCTGTACGGGGTTAAAACCTACAGGAACTAATTCCCAAGTATCATTTTTTTCAATTTTCTCAAGTTCTTCATCCATGGCCTTGACCCAACATTCATCTTTGCATGCTTCTTTTACATTTTGAGGTTCAGTGGAGGATAGTAATGCAAGATAGCTTGAGGTCCCTGTAATAGTTCTTCTTGTATGTACACCTGCCTCTTTTTCCCCTAAAATTTGAGTTTTTGGATGGTTTTTCTTAACAATGTGGATGGAGTCTTTTCTTTTGCCATTATCTCCTCTTCTGGTGCTTCATTGGTTTCTTATTCAATATTATTTTTATTTGATGTGGGAAAATAATCCCCATCTGCTATGGGGTAAAATGCACAGGATGAAAACTACCCTTAAAGGTCTTCCGGGACCTTCGACAAACTGTAAGATTATCTGCAAAATCTACCAGTTACACACATGTTCATCTATCAAACATAAATTGACAGGGTATGGACAGAGGATTACCTTCATTTCCTTCTAGATTCTCTTGGGGATCTCCGTGCGGCAAGAAGAACAACAATATCACCGACACTTTGGAGTAGCGAACACAACTGCAGTTTTATATTCAGAATGGAAGAGTGATTACAACAATCCATTGTATCAGCCTTCTTTACCCATTCTTCCTCTCTCTCTCTCCCTCTTTCAGCTAACTTCTTCAAGAATATGACAGTTCACAACAGCTCTATGGGCTATCCTTCCAAATGCTCTAACCCTTTTGCAGTGGCCCTCACGTTGCTTATGTAGTAACCAAATTAGGGCTGCCAAGCTCCATCTAGAGTTCATTAGCATAAAAGAAATGAACCTGCCCTATTTACAAGCTTTTTCCCATTTGCCTTCATTCTCATAATACAATTTCTCCAAATATCTTGATTTTTGGAGTTTCCTTGCTTTTCTTGCACAAATTTAGGGATTTAATATCTAGATATTTATGAGCAGATTCATTGGCATGACCTTCTGAACATCACTTAAGTTCACTAACGCTCCCCCTGGTCTAACAACATGAGTTAGCAGGGTGACTAACACTCCTTTATGCTTGGTAACAAGCTTTATAAAGCAGGTTGTCAATGTATAGAGAGCATTAGTGTGGATTCTGGGCCTGCAATTGTGGTCATTGCTTCAGTCATCTTGTCTTTCACCTCTGAGTTGATTAGGAGGTCAATTTGTCCTATAACAGATGCCCCCTAAAGTATGAGATCAGAGGCAGAGACGATGGTCGAAATACTTTATGAAAAAACACTGTAATTTGCTGTCAAAAGCTTTGTAGAGAGAAAGAGAAGTTTCGGGCGACAAGGAAAACCTGATACAGCAAAGATACATATATATAAACTCCTAAAATCATGTCCTGAGTCAGGCATCCCCATGCTCAGTAGCTATGTCAGAGTAATTTTCTCATCTGAGATATAACAATGCTAGCCACTAATATGGCACAGGGCAGATCCAGTGTCATAATAGATCATCCTGAAATAGTTGTCTTCAAAGAACAATATATGCAGCTTGGGAGAGGAAACAAGGCTGAATGATGCAAGCCTCTACCCAAGGTCTTGATTCCCGCTTCATCGAACAGCATAGATCGGTACATGTGATAAAATGTGTTGATGTTGAACATGCACGAAATCATCTGATTACCATCCAATAATGGAGACTGTTAACAGATGCGAGAAAGGCCACCAATAATGGTGATGGTCTCCAAGATGCACAGTGCAAACTAGCAAGTGTGAATGATTTTTTGTCATCGAACACTCGTAGAATCGCTTAACCAGGAGCCAATAATGAAGACCCGTGATCAAACACAAGGTAACCTGCCACTAATGTCTGCAAGAACCAAGGCACTTAATGTGTTTCTAGGTTATCTTCCTAGATAGAGTTTTGAAGTCGATAGGAAAAAACCTGTTGAAAGGTAGGAAATGACATGTCCTACATCAGTTGACACGAAACCGGACAAGGATGATTTTGTTTTTTGAAGAATCTTTTTAGCTTTTGGGTCTAAACAATGGAGGGCATGATGAAACGATATGTAGGATCGGTTGATAGAGGAAACAAATGGGGACCCTTGAACAATAGAAGGAACAACAACGGTTTTAACGAGACAGAACTAGACTCATGAACACTACAGAGTGTTTTAAGATACAGAGATGCAATTACATCAAGGTATATAGGCTAAAAACTCATAGGTTGGTAGGGTTCATATTGAGAGGCTATCAAAATGAAGGTTTATCTGAGGGAGTGCCATGTTCAAGGGAGCTATTGCTGCCAAACCACGCTTTCGAATACAGGATACAGTTGTATTGTCCACTTTCCTCGTCTGATTTTTTAATGAGTCCAGATGAGTAAACTCATCGATTTTTTCATGTTTAAAGAGTCTGAAAATGATTGCAAAAAGAACGACCCTTTGCACTATCTGATTAGTTTAATGAGTCCAGACAGGCAAACTCGTCGATTTTTTCATGTTTTTAAGAGTCTGAAAAGTATCGTAAAAAGAACAACTCTATATCTTGTCTGTGTATTTAAAGAGTCCAGACTAGACAACTCGGTGGTCTTTTCATATTTAGAGAGTTTGAAAAGATCGTAAAGAAAGACTCCATGGTAGTCCCTTTGTCATAGTTGTTAATCGGGTGTAACAAAAGGTTAATAGTATACCCGGATCGGTTACTTTTCCGTATTTTAATCTATTGAACTCGGATAAAGAGAAACCTTTTTTCAATAGATGTCGACCTCATTTTGTTACGAGTACGAGGTGACAAACTAAACTCGTGTTTTGTCGTGACACTTTAACGATCTCAGTAACAAAAACTCGGGATTTTTCATTTTTTAACGAGCAAGAAAAAGTACCCGAAAGAATTCTCGGGTCATCTTTAGCATGTTTAACGAGCAGCAAGACACAGCTCAAGATTTTTTCAGTTTAAAGAGTGAGAAAAAAGTGCCTAACAAGGATGCTCTGTTGGTCTTTTTTAGTTTATGAGCTAGAAAAAGATCAAAAAATAGGTGCTCAGAGCATCGTTTGCATATATTTAACGAATGCAAATGATGAAAAACTCAAATATGTTTATTATTTTTTAAAGAGTGATAAAATATCACAAAAAGTGCTCTGACCATCGTTGCAAATATTAACGAGTGCAAATTATGAAAACTCGAGGATGTTTATATTGTTTAAAGAGCGATAAAATATCCCTAAAAGTGCTCTATTGATTGCGGTATATGTGTTTAACGAGCCCTACTACAAAAACTCAAAGATGTTTATATTTTCTAAAGAGCAATAACATGTCTCCAAAAGTGCTCTATCTATCGTTGCATAGATTTAAAAGGCGCAGCGACAAAAGCTCGGGGATGTTTATATTTTTTAAAGAGCAATAAAATATCTCTAAAAGTGCTCTATCCGTCTTTGTAGTAGTTTAATGAGCCCAAAGAAGAAGACTCGAGGTTTTTCAGATTAACAAGCAAGAAAAATACCATAAAAAGAATGCTCAGCCTTCCTTGATCTCATGCTTGACAATAGAAGGGTCTATGCCATGCATTTCCTCATAAGACCAAGGAAAAACATCATGGAAGTCCCTAAATGGGTAGGTGAAGCTCACAATTTCCTTAGGATTGTGATTGGCTCCACTCTGTATGTTTTCCACGATGCTTGTCATGACAGAAATATCGGGGAGCAATGTTTGTGAAATATTGCCCCTGTTTCCTTCCGAGTCCAAAATTTGGATAGTCGTATACGGTGAGGAAATTATTTCATGTGCGTCAGGTGACAGGATTTGAAGAGGCATCATGTCCAAATCAGATATCGAAACATCATGGTGTGAATCCTCCCAAGGTCGCTCTTCTAACCTCATGATCTCTCTAATAGCTTCGTCCATCAGTAGGACTTGATTGAGTGGATCGAAAGAAAGAGCGGTTATGGGAGGGGCAGTGGTACCTAGGGAAAATTTTAAGAACCACCCTAAATTTATATGTATAATAAATGGGCTAATCCCCATGACACATAGGAAAAATGGGAGGCGATTTTATCAAAAATATAATCTGTATATATATTTTTTTGGCGAATCTCTCACTAGATTATATTATCTTGTACAGTGATGGAGAACCTTTCACTGAATTATAAAATCTTGTAAGATCATGGCAAATCTTTTACTGAATAATAAAACATTGTGAAGTCTTGGTGAATGTTTTGTTAAAGTATGAAACCATATATGATAATAAGAAAACATATTCATTAAACTGTAATATACTAACATACATATTTGGAAAAAAGAAACATAATTTTCTCTTCCTACAAACAATGTTCCAAGTTTCAGTGGTCGTGTTTGTCAAGGTTCTTACAATACACTCTTTCATATCCTTCTATTAGTTTTGATAATATTCCACAACAAAGTTCTTGTAGGTGTTGATATTGACCACGAGTTCTGTCAAGGTAGGAGAGATTAATATTTTCTCTACAACTTTTGTCAAGCTACCACTTTTTTCAAGTTATCAAATTTCTTTCTGATTCCATAGGCTCCAACTGCGAGATAAAAAAAAAAAAAACAAAAACAAAAACAAAAAAAAAAAAACACATCAAGTTTTTTTACCCCAACACGCCAACAAGTAGCAAGCCCCAACTATATTATATATGAAAGTACTAGGTATCCCAAAGGCTTAAGGGGATCTAATTGAGAGAAGTGACCATTGTGAGAAGCCTTCCAATCAATATATGAATATATAAATGTAGATTTATTATTATTTTAATTCGAAATCTTCAATTAAATAATAAAATTTAATTACGTCTCTCCCAATCTAAATTGCTTATTAGCATAATTCATTACCCTCATACGTCTCGCATTTTTTAAAAGCGTTGTAACATTTAGATTAATTTCGTTTTTGGTGAACAATCTCCACCTTTTAGGAAAATATGGTGCAGTGGCTCCAACACCTACAGATCATTAGGACAAACTAGGAATAGCACAGAAGATGAAAGGTTGTACAAACCAGTTTATTTTTCAAACAACTAATCCAACATCAGCACCTAAACGTTTTCAAGAAGATATCATATTAAGAATGTTTGAAAAATGGTTGGAAATCTTCTACGAGGGTGATGCGGAAAGAGTGATAAGGTTTCACTGTTGAATTTTTTTTGTTAAATCAGAAAAATCAATATTAATGGAGATATTGGTATTTTTTACTAAATTTTGTGAAGTGACTAAATGTAGCACCTTAAGATGTTTTTACAATATAATTTCCTAAGTCTATTTAATATCTTCATTATCATAAAAACCAACCTATATCCATCTTAACTCCACATCTACCACTCGTAGAGGGATGAAATCTATTTATCCCTCTGAGCACTTGGTAGACCCAGAATTAAGATGGATCTCAGATGATAGAATTTCCCCTTTAAATAGTCTATACTCGCATGAATACCATGGTATTACCATGGGCTATCATAAACCTCGAGCTTAAAAATTACTATTAGTAATTTATAAAAATTAATAAAATTAATAATTTATTTTTATTTTATTTTTTATTTTAACCAAGTTAAAATGTTTAACATACATTAAATTACAACATCCATTTTTACTCTTGATCCACCAAGCCCCGAGAGGGATCAAATATTTTTTCACTCTATGCTAGTTTGCATATCACGATATTTGATCCCTCTCGGGGCTTAGTAGATCCAGAGTAAAGATGAATCTATGCTGGTTTAATTCCCCCCTTTAAATAGGCTACATTCCACGTGAATACCATGTGCCATTTTTATTTTTATTAATACTAATATTAGGGTTAATAATGTTTTTTTGCATGGTATTAATAATAATCTAGCCCATGGTATTTGGCCCATAGTATTTTGCCCATAGGTTTCACCTAAATATAATGCATTTTTTGAGTGTTCGTAAATATAAGGTGACTTATGGAGTAAATATAAAAAAATGTTTTATTTATTTACCCTACGTCTCGTTTATTTATATTTTTATTAATTTACCATACCTATTTTACAAATATGGTATTTGGCCCATAGGATTCACTTAAATAAAACCTCTTTTTTGAGCCTTCATAAATAGAAAGAGGGTTATGGACTAAATATAAAAAGAGGTTTTATTTATTTACCATACCTCTAGTTTATTTATATTTTTATTTATTTACCATACCTTTTGAGTAAGTATAAAAAGAGGTTTTATTTATTTACCATACCTCTAGTTTATTTATATTTTTATTTATTTACCATACCTTTTAAGTAAGTATAAAAAGAGGTTTTATTTATTCACCATACCTCCACTTTATTTATATTTTTATTTGTTTACACCCTTGCATGTATATAAGGTGACTTAAGGAGTAAATATAAAAAATGTTTTATTTATTTACCATACCTCTCATTTATTTATATTTTTATTAATTTACCATACCTCTTTTATAAATATGGTATTTGGCCCATAGGATTCACTTAAATAAAACCTATTCTTGAAAATTAGGGCGAATGGAAGGTTGTAGCTCCTAATTTCAAGGGCTAAATTTAACTTTTTTACCCTCTCCCTTAAAATAAGGTGGGCTAACCTCCATACCTAATTTTTTTATAAAATAAATTTGAGGTGATTTGTAAAAATGTACTATGATACAAAATATTGGCCCACTAAAAATTTAAAACCCCTTAATTTCACCTAAGGGCGAAAATTCGCCCCTAAAATTTTCCATGGTGGTACTGTTGGCCGAAACCAAAGTGACCGGAGATTTGGATGCAATTTGAATGGCTTCGCAGGCCAATTCAGCTGGTGACAACAGCATTTGTTCTCCGTAAGTGTCAATGTCTGAAGGAGCCGGTAGGATCCATGGATCGGTCTGTTCATGAGGAATAGATGAAAGCATATTGACCATCTGTGAAACCTTCGGCAGCTGAAGAGGAAAACAACCCATGAGGGAAGAAGCCTTCAGTAGACCAGTACCTAAACTGACGTAACTGTCAGTTCCACCTCCTACTAGGGGTACGGAGCCACTTGGTAATGGTGAATAATCAGGGGTGCAGAAAGACAACTGATCTACTGTAATAACCTTTCCATCCAATGGAAATTAGATGATGTGAAAGACAGTAGATACGACGGTTGTCATGGCATATGTCCAACTGCGACCCAACAAGAGATTATAGTCGAGTTTTCTGTCTACGACTTCTACGTCCACCATTACGGTTTTCCTAGCCAAAGTGATGGGAAAACTGGCTAGGTATCCTTTTGGGATAAAGGTGTGGCCGTCGAAAGCTTTCAGGGAGTTTGACGGCGGGGATAGGGTTGGAGAACCCAGGGCGAGCCAACATGAAGCCGACATGACGCAAGTTGAAGCACCTTCGTCGATGACAGTTCTGTGTATACCTTTACCTTTCGTGGTGATATGCACCTGGAATGCAAGCTGGTGAGAAAGGGGAGGTTTACACTTGTCCATGTCGAAAATAGCAAGCATGGAATCCGTAGGGTCAATACCTCCAATAGCCGAAAGCAAAGCTTTCCATTGGGTGGGGCATGTTTGTAATACTTCGAGCGCCGACATAGCCGACAGCGCTTGCGCCAAATCCTCTATGATATTGTAGTGTTGGGCAGCACGTGCAAATGTATTGTGCGTTGTGCGTCGAAGTGCCCCCTTGGGGGGTCGAATTACAAAGTCCTCAACCGGCCTTTCAATATGTAGATCGTTGGGCAGCGATGGGTTTTGACCTGAGGATGGTTCCGTTGCATGAGCGATAGGAGCTCCATAAGATTTGGCTCTTGTGGCGAGATCTACCATTCCAAATGTGTAAACGACTGAAGATCCTTCTGCAGCTGAAGGATGTTGTGAATTGTCACTGCCCCCTGACGTGGGTTGCAGTTGGTTGGCAACGAGATTTTGTTGCTGTTGAGTAGGAAAAGGATTTCTAAGGATAGAAGGTGCCTTACCAGAATCTCTTTTGGCAAGGTAATCTGTGAATTCTTGAAGACACAGACAACGCCAGGTTACGTGTTCTTCAAGACAGAGTTTGCACGAATATTTGGTTCCTTTATCCTTTTCCTCATTAGTAGGTGCAGTGGCCTTCTATTTCGGGTTGGGCGGTATTTTTCTTATTCTTCTTTTTCTTTCCACCAGATTTCTGTGTAGACTGCACAGAGTTGATCGCAGTGGTAGGAAGAGCAGTCGATTTGGTGGTAGCGGAAGCATTAGGGTTTCCAGGGGCATTGGGGATCATGTTGTAAAGAGTGTCAGACTATCAATATATCAAATCTAAGTGTTGGGCAAGACGTATGGATTGGTCTTCTGTGACCCCACCACATAGAGCGACATCTCTAGCAATTTGCGGAAGTAACAACCTACAGAACCAGTCCATTAAGAGAAAGTCTAGGAGGGGATCTTTGACTAACCTCTGCCTACGTCTCCATTCATGAATATGATCAGAGATGTGGGTGACGGTATCCTAACGAAATGAAGTGAGGAGCTCTGTCCCAATCTCATAGCAGATAGGTACCTGGAAGTGCTTCCAGAATTCCATCGTTAAATTATCAAAGGTATTTACTGACATGCGTGGTAACTCAATATACAATTTTGTGGTATTGCCAGTGAGGGTGCGGGGAAAAGAACGTAACCAGACCCTATCATCCACCATAGAGTTTGAAACACACCAGAGATGGTAGGTGGTGATATGGGTGCCCGGATCCTCCCCTTGTTTTCCGTTGAACTTTGGAATGTCTGTCGGTATTTTATGCGGGATCGGCGGCCATTGTAAATTATGGTAGATGGGTTCGTTTGTCAACTTGTAGAAGTCAGGAATATCCAATGTTGCCAAAAAAGGCAAATTGTTGGGTGCCCCCGACTCGGACCATGGTGATGACGGATGACCTGAGGAGCTCTGTGCTCCTCCCATCGTTTGGTTCCCCATGGTGTACATGGGCTACGTGGTGCAGCAGTTGCTTTGTGGTACGGTGTTGCAGAGTGGATTTCCATGAGGATTTTGATATTGGGGTATGAAGTTGCCCCCAGTATAAGTTGTGCCCCCTTGACTCATCTGAGTTTGTGAGTAGGGTGCCCCCATGGATTGGGTGGGAATCTCTTGTGGATTTCCAACCAACACAGAACTAACCATATGGCTTTGATTGATAGAGGGAACACTCATGTCAATCAACGACTATCCATGCATGCCTGAGAACGGCGGGGGAACTGTGACATTCCCTGTCGGCATGTGCATATTGGGAACCGCCCCAGATATCTGAATCTAGGGGTTGGAACTATACATTGGCGGCCGACCTTGTTGTTGGTAAACTAGAACCGTGCCCATAGTGCCGCATTGAGTGTTATATGGAGCACTATATGTGGCACTAGTCGAAGGTATGCTTTGTGGCACCATAGGAGTGGAACCTGGCATCTGTTGGGTTCCACTTATAGAGGGTGTTATGTGAGTTGTAGTACCTGGGACAAATAGGATAGCGGGATTCCACATTACCGGTGTTGTGATGACCGTCGACTGGGGAAGTGGTAGAGGACCAACAGTGTCTCTATAATTCCACAACCCTTGAGGCGTCGACTGAATAGATGGGAAAGTTCCACCTACTGAAGAAGGAAGTACAGGTACCACGGGAGCAATGATAGGATCCGACGGATTTGTAAGCAGAGTGTTAAAATGAGGAAGAAATACTTCGTGAAGAAATCCTCCGACAAACTAGAATCGTCGGTCATCCACACAGATCCCGTGTGCGATTTAGGAGATTGATTCCTTGAAGATGAGGAATCCAAGTCAGTGGAACTCGGCGGATCCTCCACAATGAGTGGAGGAAGTCCTAAAAATCGCCTGGAATGACGATGAGGTTCGGATGCAGCCACAGTGACTTTTAAGTTTTATCAAATAGATTTTAATGTGATATTCCTTAAAGTCTCGAAAATAATAGCACTTAGGTACCTAAAAAAATACACTAAATATGTCAACCAACAAACAAAGGGAAATTACCTCGTCTGATAAGCACCAATTACTGGAGATGAAACCCAGTCTCTCGATGAATAACAAAGAAGGATGGCCAAATGTACGGTTACGGTTACTTTTGAGCTTCGCCTGAACCTTAGATTGAGGGGCCAAGTACTCTCGTGAAGAAAGGAACCCTCCCAAAAATTGAAGACAAAGTAGATTCGTCCATTTGAGGTACCAGGACAGCTCATCCCAGTCACCTTGTGCAAGTACCTAGAAGGTTTGGCCACTAGAGATACCTCAAATCACAGAAATTACCAGGGGGGACATAGTCATAAACAGCACGCTGTGTGGGCAGGATACCTGAGTCCCCGACTCAGTTCCAAAATCCCCGAAGGGACCCCCAATACATAGAATGCCCAAAGGAGTTGTAAGAGAAGGCAGGCTACCTTCAATTACAGTCTGATGTTGTCTTGTATTTCGCTCCGTTGTTAGTGGAGTGGTCCTGGTAATATGAGTGCAGAAGGATTTTTCACTCGTTAACGACACTAATTTTGATTTTCAACCTTGGGTAGTTCACTCACATGCTTATCCCAAGGTCCTAATCTAGCTAATGTTGGTTTGCTCAAAAAAGAGTAACTGATTGATTTTAAATTTTCGTGTACTTGATTATTTGTCTTCGGTAGGGGTGTTGATGTATGAATATGGTGAGACTCTCGACTCAATAAACCATGCAAAACAATGCTCTGAAAAAAATTTCAATTTCTTATGCAAACAAGTCTTATTCTACACATGTATCTTTGCACATATTCATGGATTCGTCAGTGCATCTAAAGCCATTCAACACTTGCATAACCAAAAGTTTCTTTTCCCAATATTCTCTACCAACTACTAAAAACCAAAATGAAGCAGCCTACAACTATTTTGACAGAAGGAACAATACAGTTTATCATCCTTTCTTTCAAAAAAAATGTATTTAAGAGAAAAACTAAAACATTTTCTTAAAAATAAATTTTCAAGACACCAAATTTGTTAACATGATATTGTTGCAGATCTTACTTTAGCCCTTAAGACAAGTTTCCCCCCCTTTTGGTCCATAGAATCTTCTAGAAAACATGGAAATGGGTAACTAACGCTCTGTATCTTTGTAAACAGAGAGTTAGTTTGGCCATTAACGCTCCTTGTGCACAGTCAGAGAGCTTTATAAAGCCCTGTGTAGACTAGAAACCTGCGTTAGTGAGGGAAATAGCTCCAACAAAGGGTATTTAGGATCAGTTTCTGAGGAGAATGCAACTTTGCAGGATGCAACAAGATAGATGGTGGATCAGAAAAGGATTTGAAGAAGTGGGAAGCTCTTAGAAGAAAGAGAAGACCTGAGAGGAGTCCGGGTAACCAGGAACTAGATGTATAGTCCCCAGCAGAGTCACCAATTCTGCTATGGGTTAAAATGCACGGGATGAAAACTACCCTCAAAGGTCTTCCCAGGACCTTCGACAGACTGTAAGATTATTTGCAAAAGCTACCAGTTACACACATGTTCATTTATCAAACATAAATTGACAGGGTATGGAAAGAGGATTACCTTTGGTTCCTTCTAGATTCGCTTGGGGATCTCCGTGTGGCAAGAAGAACTCCTTCTAAGCCGGCTCCAAGACAATTCCTACACAAAGGACAAAGCAAACCAATCACAGCATACGCTTCTGAAAACTAATGTAAGAATCCGTAACAAACATGTATTAATGTATAACTTAACTACTCAACTCGACAAGCATCAGAATGAACAAATAAATGAACAATATCACTGACACTTTGGAGTAGGGAACACAACTATAGTTCTATATTCAGAATGGAAGAGTGATTACAAAAATCCGTTGTATCAGCCTTCCTTACCCCTTCTTCCTCTCTCTCTCTCCCTCTTTCAGCTAACTTCTTCAAGAATATGACAGTTCACAACAGCTCTATGGGCTATCCTTCCAAATGCTCTGACCCTTTTGCAATGGCCCTCTCATTGCTTATGTAGCAATCGAATTAGGGCTGCCAAGCTCCATCTAGAGTTCATTAGGGTAAAAACCATGAACTTGCCCTATTTACAAGCTTTTTCCCATTTGCCTTCATTCTCATAATAGAATTTCTCCAAATATCTTGATTTTTGGAGTTTCCTTGCTTTTCTTGCACAAATTTAGGGATTTAATATCTAGATATTTATGAGCAGATTCGTTGGCATGACCTTCTGAACATCACTTAAGTTCACTAACGCTCCCCCTGGTCTAACAACATGAGTTATCAGGGTGACTAACGCTCCTTTATGCTTGGTAACAAGCTTTATAAAGCAGGTTGTCAATGTATAGAGAGCGTTAGTGTGGATTCTGGGCCTGCAATTGTGGTCATTGCTTCAGTCATCTTGTCTTTCACCTCTAAGTTGATTAGGAGGTCAATTTGTCCTATAACACCATCTTCTTCATTGTCATAATCTTCTGTTGATTCTATCTGTTTTGGATTTTTTCATGCTTCATCAACTACAACATCAATGCTTTCAACAATTTTTCCAAGTCTTTTATTATAACATATATACCCTTTACTTCTGGAAGAATAACCAAGAAGAATACCTTCATTTGCTCTGGGTTCAAACTTACCAAGTTTTTCATCAGTCTTTTTGATATAACATTTGCTTCCAAAAAATTTAAAGTATTTTACAGTAGGATTCTTACCATACCAAAGTTCATGTGGAGTTTGAGTGCTGTTTACCCGAACATTTTCTTGGTTGAGAATAGTTATGGCAGCGAATGCAACTTCACCCCAGAAGGTTGCAGGAGTTCCAAATTCATCTAACATAGATCGATCCATTTGTTGAATTGTTCTGTTCATTCTTTCAACCACACCATTTTGCTGAGGAGTCCTTGCGGTGGAGAATTGCCTTTTTATTCCATGTTGTTCACAAAAGTCAAAGAATTCATCCAAGGTAAATTCCCCTCCTCAATCAGATCTGAGGCATTTGATTTTCGATCTGATTCATTTTCAACCAAAGCTTTGAAGGCTTGGAACTTTTCAAAAGCTTCATCTTTATGCTTTAGAAGACCTATCCAACACATTCTAGAAAAATCATTAGTGAACAAAATAAAGTATTCTTCTCCACGAGGTGACTTTTTTCTTGATGGTCCACATAAATCAATATGGACAAGTTCAAGAGGCTTACTAGCTGACCCTTCCTTTTCCATGAAGTGAACTCTGGTTTGCTTTCCGATTTGACATGGTTTTCATATTGTATTTTCTAGGATGCTAATATCTGGAAGATCATGAACAGCCTTGAATTTGCATGCTTTTCTTATTTGAGAAAATCTTAGATGTCCCAATCTTCTATGCCATGGCCAGTTTCCATCACGTTTGCTTAGATAGCATTGTTGTTGTCCTCCCTTGAGTATGTATAAGTTGTTTGGAGTTCTTGTACCTTTGATCACGGTCTCTCCTGTATCAAGCTCACGAACAACACATCCGTTTGATCGAAACACCACTTCATTTCCTTGATCACACATTTGACTGACACTCAATAGGTTATGCTTTAAACCGTCTACATACATAACATTTCTAGCTTTAACCTTTTCTTTCAAGAAAATAGAGCCTTTACCTTTTATGATAGCAGGAGTGTCATTTCCAAATGAGACATTCTTTTCTTTTTCTAAGGCATTATATGATTGAAGTTTTTCTTTGTCACCTGTCATGTGTTTTGAGCATCCACTGTCGATGTACCACTGATTTTCTTGTCCTTCTGCATACAAGGCTATACCACATCTTTATGTTTGAGATTCTTTCCTTCTCCATATCTTGGGATTTAATGGAATTTTCTCCTTTTGAGATGTTTGCCGAAATTTTATCCTGCATTCAGATTCTTCATGACCAAAGTTGTTACAAATTGAGCATTCTATTTCATTTTCAAGAAGAGAAAAGTTATTATAGGAACTTTTCTTGATCCCTATTACATTCCTTTGATTTTGTGCTTCTCTAGTCATGATGGTTTTGTAAGCAACACATTGAGCAGCTTTGTGTCCAAAATTATGACATGAAAAACATTGCCCATTAAATAATTTCATGCGACTATCGAATCTATTGACCTGGTGATTGTAGTTTCTATTGACATTCATATTTGGAGAAAATTGAGTGTGATTTACCTAAGGTTGGTTGTGGCTTCTATTCATCCTTGAAGTAAATTGAGTCTGATTTACCTAGTGATCTTCTTTATGCCTTTGCTGACGATTGTCATACTGTTCACTAGTCTTTGCTGCATCAAGATAGCTTTTGGTGGAGATTGAAAGCTTCTGTGATTGAGATGCTTCTTCAATATATCCAAGATCTGTCTTTATCAGAGGAGAACGTTGAACTTTGATAATTTCATTTAAAGTTTCTGATCCTTTAGCAAATCTAATATTGAGAGATTTCGTTTTCTCAAGATCCTTTCTTAGACCCACAATTTCACATTCTAGTTTTTCATTGTGTTTTTCTTTTTCAGCAAGTTGGTATGTTAAGGTATCTATAATCATATTCTTTTCTTCTAAAAAGATTTTGAGTTTAGATATTTCTTCATGAAGGTCTTCCTCTTCTAAAGCATCCCAAAAATTATCATCGTCATAAGCCATCAGAAGTCTATAATCTTATCCAGTTTCATCTTCATCACTATTAGATAAACCATTGCTATCTTCATGAGTATAGTAACTCCTTTTATTCACAACTTGTTTTCTATTCCCTTTTGCATATTCCTTTCCTTTTTCAAATTTATCTTTATGAGGACATCTGGTAGCATAATGACCGACTCTGCCACAAGAAAAGCATTTGAAGGGTAACTTACCTCTAAACCTTCCAGAACCCCGTTGAAGCTTTTTGACAAAGTTTACCTCATCTTCTTCTTCTGAAATATGTCCTGATTCATTGTGTTCTTCCTTTCCTTTTGCTGAAGCTTTGAATGTGGCTTCTCTCATATCTGATGGTCCTCCTTTTCTCATCTCAAAGGCAGTTAAGATTCCATGAAGTTGTGTCATAGTGATATTCTGCAGATCCTATTTTTCTTCTAGGGAAAACACTTTGGATTCAAATTTAGCAGACAAGGATCTTAAAACTTTATCACCTAAGGTAACTTCCTTAATTTCTTCACCCAGATTCTTCATACAATTGACAACCTCATCTATACGTAGGAAGTAACTAGCTATGCTTTCATCACTATGCATCTTAAGAGTTTCATACTAAATTATGAGAGTTTGAAGCTTAACACGTTTTACTTGAGAGTCTCCTTCGTAGCTCAGAACGATTTTGTCCCATATTTCTTTGGCTAATTTGAGCTGCACGACTTTGACAAACTCTGATTGTGACAGACTTCCCAATAAAGTATTGACAACTTTGGCATAAGTTTCATATTTCTTTTTACTTGTCGTATCTGTAGGAATTGTTGTTGGAAATGTATATCCTCCTTCCACAATTTCCCAGACATCCGTTCCAAGCGATTGTAGATAGGTTGTGGTTCTTATTTTCCAATAAACAAAGTTGCTCCTATCAAAGATTGGCGATCTGATGGATCCCATGCTTTCTTGATTATACATGTTGATGGATCTCCCTTCAAGCGACCAAGCTTCTTTTGAAGGACCTGCTTTGATACCAATTGTTGGAAATAATACTGAGAGGGGGTTGAATCAGTATTATCAGATCAATAATTTTATTTCCCAAACAGATTTATATACACTACTTCAGTGAAGTGAACTAGCGTGTACACGCGGCTGTGCTTAAAGAAACCAACATATATGCAGAGAAATTGTGATTTATACAGTTTATCATGTGTTGAGTTTAAATCAGTATATCAGAGATTTATTAGACAATGCAGTAAAAGCAGAATAAATCATAACACAAAAGCAACACACATGAACACCAAGATTTAAGGTGGAAACCCAATGTGGGTAAAAACCACCTGCTGTTGTCATCTCTGTCTTCTTTTAATAATAAGAAAATCTATTTACAATCTTGTACTAGTGCAGACTCATACCAGTATGCAGGCTTCTACTTGCAAAAGGTTACAACCTTCTCTCATTTTCCAGCTTTTACTGGAAAGAGTTACAACCCCCTAGCTCTTGTACTAGCCAATATATTTACTAGTACGTAGGTGCCAGCCTACAGAAAAACTCCACTCTTCCACCAGGGACCACATTTCATGAATTTTCAGACTGGATACTCCTGGATCACAACACCACAAGCTAAAGGCCACATTTCATCAAATTTTCACACTGGACCCATCAAAGTCTTTTAAACTTAAACTGCATCAACCAATATTCAGTTAATCTGAACAATCAGATCACTAACACCAGAACACTGTGTTGAACCCAGAACCCTGCATCATCATCCAGAACCAGCTGTAACCTCAAAAATCATGCATTAGAGTGTATACGCTACTTGGTTGAACCCAACCTGCGTGTATACACTACTGAATCATAAACTTCTGAACCACAGACTGTACCAATCAATGACATTCTAAAGATCTACTGCCATATTACAGAGTTCAAAATAGATAGCAGCAAGGATCACCCTTCCTTCTCAATCAATCAATCAATCAAACTCAATTTCCTTATACAACAGTTCTATGTTTAGATCTAAGAGGACTTCATTGACAAACAATAGTAAAACAACAAAATTTGATCAGATAGATCAGTCAGATCTGAACAGAAGTTTTTCTTTTTGTATACGCTACTTGAAAGAGTCGAACCTGCGTGTACACACACTTTGGACGAGATGAACCTGCGTACAGATCTGCAAATTTTGACTCAGAACTTTGCTGCAATTTCAGACTTCAGACAAACCCATATCATAATAGATAACAAGTAGAACAGACGCAAGACATCAAATCTAGTCTCAACCAATATCAGATCATTCAAGAATAAGTCATTTCAAGTCTCATGATTCCTGATCCAATGTTGAACTCAAGGTGCACATGAAAAATTTCATATCCAGTCCCAAACATAACCCTGCAACATAATATATACTTCAGATAGAATTATTCCTTAGAATCTCATTGCTTGCACACCTTGGCCTAATGATCTTCTCCTCCTTATATACTCTTAGGCCTTTCTCAATACCTTGGACCAAAACCACTTAGGACCAATACCTTGGACCCAATACCTAGGGTCAATACCTTGGACCAAATGCCTCGGACCAATTACCTTGGACCAAATACCTTGGATCAAATACCTTGGACCAAAAACTTGGTTTTCCAACATGTACGCGCTTTTCCTCCTGTGAAAGTGCATGTATACGTTATACACTACTTTTGTTCTGTTAAACCATGTGTATACGCACCTTGGACAAAGTGAACCAGCGTATACCTCTCTTTCTTCATTCTTTGGAGTCTGATTTGTAATCCTTTGTTGTTGATCTGCTGCACTGTGAACTTTCATCTAAGTGAGTTGCCATCAAGGACAACACCTTTATCATAATGCCAACATTGGTTGCATGTTGAGCTGTGGTGCTTGACAGGAAATCCACAAATGGGCCAAGAGGGTCGGTTTATTTGATGATCTCGTGGGAGCCCATACCTACGACGGAGAATAAGTAACACCATATGGGTTGGGGACATACTCAATCAACACTACATATGGCAGTGGTTCCTTTGTCTTGTATAGCTCTTGATAGATAACTCTTGAGGGGCTATGGGACCATCTTGAGGAGCCCAAGTGCCTGATATTGTAGGCTAGGTGCCTAGTATTGGATTGGGATGTCGAATTCTGGTGGGGGTGTAAGGACTTCGATGCCTGGGGCTGTGCACCATAGTAGTTGTGGAGGGAGTGGGCCAGCCTCGCGAGATGCTCGGAGTCATTGAGTACCGTATCGGATGCCTTCCTTGAGGCAGATGAGGTCTAAGTCAGGCATGAGCCTTGGGGCCAGCTTTGGACTAGGATACAGACGAGGATGCTTATGCTTGGTTCCGAAAGTGGGAAAAAGGACAGAGATTCCTTGAGATTTCCCGGGTGTTGTGAAAATTTTCCATGCCTGCTAGTTATACTAGTTCAGCAAAGAGTGTGGGGAAACATGAAATAATAAATAAATAAATAAAATGTTAAATAATTCAACTAAACTTCGGGACGAAGTTCTTTCAAGAGGGGGAGTATGTAATGTCCCCTAATAATAATAAAAATAATAAATAATATAATATAATATTAAAATATAAGAAAATAAATGATAAACAATAAAGAAAATATAATAATAGTAAATAAATAATAAATAATGAAGAAAATATAATAATATTAAATAAATAAAATAGTAAATAACAATACTAAAGTTCTAAATAAATATAATATAAATAAACTATAAAAATAGTAAAAATAAGTAAAGTTAACAAAAAGTAAAATAAAATAAGAAAGAGTTAAATTAAGAGAACTATAAAAATAGTAAAAATAAATAAAATTATCAAAAAGTAAAAAGAAATAAAATAAGAAAGAATTATATTAAGAGAATTATTAAATTAAATTAAACTTAAAATAAAGAAATAAAAGTTGCATATTGACACATGGAATATGTGCATGCGGTTCCCCTTCCAATGTTTTCTCTATTTAATAGACGGTGAGGAAGATGAGATATCATTTCATGATTCCATCATCCATTCTCTTGGCAGAAAAGTGTTGTTAGACAAAGGATTCCCTAGCAGTAGTATGTTGATTGAGGGCTCGGGGATGGCCAGTTGTAGCAAGATTTTGTGCAATTGAACCTATGGTTGGGTGGAGAGTCGTCCCCAAAACTTTGTTGCGGTTAGAAAGATTCAAATAGCATTCAACTCTGAAATTACAAGTAAGGAATATCATCGTTGCAAGTAAGTTGCCTTTGCTCCTAATTCTCAAAAATTCTATGTTAATTAGTTGAATAGAGGTGTGTTGATTGTAAATCGCATAATTGATCTAATTATTTGCATGTTCTAATTTTGGGGTTGTTACAAAAATTTACTATAACAACCCATTTTATCCTAATGAAATCAACACATAAGGAAACAATTGTAGATATATTTATGAAGTAAAATGGCAGACTACATGTAATACCTAGAAAAATTATCTCCAACAAGGACCTCAAGTTCACTTCAAACTTTCGGAAGGGAATGTTTAAAAGGATTTGAAAATAACCTAAACTTTAGCACTCACCTAAAATAAAATGGGGAAAATGAAAGGGTCAATCAAGTTATTGAAGATACACTCAAAATGTATTTGATGGAAAAACCATCAAAATGAGGAGAATACTTGAACTTAGTAGAGTTCATGAACAACAATGGATACCAATGCATCTTTGAATATGAATCCTTTTATGGAAAAAAATGAAACACACCTATAAGTTTGGATAAATCATTAAACATAGCCACTGTTAGACCAGAATTATTCTTAGAAATGGAAGAGAAAATGATTAAGATTAAAAAAACTTGAAGGCTACTCAGAACCAACAAAAAAACTAAGTAGATAAAATTCAGTTGAAGAGACATATCAAAGTGGAATAAAAGGAAAGCTAGAAAGAGTAGGCTAAAATTGGGAAGTTTTTTCATGTCAGCAACTCGATTTTTTGGACCCTTTGAGATCCCAGAAAGGATTGGTTGAGCCACTTATCAGTTTGCATTGACTGCATCCATGCGTATTAATGATGTGTTTCATGTTTCTTCACTTAAAAGTATGTGTTTGATGCCGACCGTGTGATCAATTGGAATGTGATCATAGGGAGTCCGGAAGGGGACTTTTAGGTAGAATTGATATGCATCATGGACCAAAATTTCAAGAAAAATTGGCCCACAAGGCCATAGGGTTGATAAAAGTTCAATGGAGTCATTATAACCCTGAGGATTCCATGTGAGAGATGGAGGAAGCCATGTGGGACACATACCCACACTTATTTTAATTGTACATATGTGTATAATGAAATGAAAACAATGCATAAATAAGAGGGGTAGGAATGCAATATCCTTAAAATATTCTTATATGGTATTATACATCTTTCAATTAGGTTGGTAAGCCAAGTTTTTTTTGGGCTTACCGCCCACGTAAATAAATTTGTTTTGGGGCATGTATGTCGATATTATGTGTTTTAAGGCTAGATTTCATGTGTGGTTAAGTTAAGAGAACTTATGTGTAGATGCCTAATGAGCCTAATATGTGATCACACCATGTATATAATGCATCACAGTTGTTCTCAAGGTCATTGAAGACTGCAGAATCTTTGGGCAAATGTATGATGCTTACAACTCCACCTTCATAGTGCTCATCCCAAAATCTGACAACCCCAGCTCCTTTGATGACTTTTGTCCAATCTCCCTCTATAATTGTATATATTAGATCATTGCCAAAATCATAGCCAATCGCCTCTGTCCCATCCTATCCACCCACATTTCCTCTGAACAATTTTCTTTCCTTCAGGATCGACAGATTCATGAAGTTGTAGGTACTGCACAGGAGGTCTTGCATTCCATTCAGACGAAGAAATTGAAAGGTATGATACTCAAAGTAGATCTTTCCAAAGAATTTGATCATGCTAGATGGTTATATATCAGAATACTTTTAACTCATCTCGATTTCCTCATAGAGATTATAAATTGGATTATGTGATGCATAACAAATATATATTTCAGTGTCCTTATCAATGGATCAGCGTCCCCATTTTTTCACTCGGAAAGGGGCCTCATGCAAGGATGCCCACTCTCCCCTCTTTTATTTTTACTCATTATGGAGGGCCTTAGCAGACTCATCTTGGAAGAACACAGGATGGGGAGATTACAGGGTATCAGGATTACAGACAATTGCATACTGACTCATCTTCTTTTTGTTGATGATGTGTTGCTCTTCCTGAATGGAGGCATTGGGGACCTGACAAACCTACAAAACATCATGGCCATATTTAGAACAGCAACAGGAATGGAGATCAACAGCATAAAATCCACCATCACCACTTCAGGCTGCTCACCACATGAAATACAGTATGCTCTCCATAGATTCCCATTCACTCTTCAAAATTTGGAGGATGGTCTTAGATATCTGGGATACAGGCTAAAAACCCCATTGTTACAAGATTGTTGATTGGATCTGGCTGATCTCCAAGCTCGAGAGAAGACTTAACATCTGGCACCATAAATGTCTTTCCAGAGTGGGAAGGCTGGTCCTAATAAAAGTATTTCTCGAAGCCACGCCTATATATTCGATGGCCCTAGCCTGGATTCCTAGGGGCATACTCAACAGAATTCAAAATATTTGCTGCAGATTCCTTTGGAAAGGCAAAAAAGACTAGAAGAATATTTTCCTGGGCTAGATGGGAGATACTAACTCTACCAAAGAAATGGGGAGGATGGGGAATTAAGAGATTGGACCATTTCTCAACTACTATGGCTGCTAATTTGGGATGGCAGCTGGTTACCACGAGCAGTTTATGGACAAGGGTGGCCTACTCGAAATACATTTTCCCCCACAACACGATGGACTAGATCAGACAACCCAATTGGAACAAGATTGGGATATCCATCATCTAGAAAGAACTTATAAACTCCCTACCCCTCATCCGATATGGAATCACCTGGAAAATTCAGTCCAGCTCATCGGTGCGCATTGGTTTGGATCCCTGGATTGGCAGTGGAAACTCTCACAGGCTCCCACAGGAACTGACCCTTCTACTCAACAATTCTGGTATCACATACATTAATCACATTGCAGATCCAGAACATTCTACTCTATTCCAATAGGCATGGAAGACTACTCATCGACTACACCTCCCTTAGATCTAGCATCACCATTGGGGTGAGTACATCTCTGCTCTGACTGAATCGCACGTCAGGATCACAGAGGGGGAAGATGAGCTTGTTTGGGCCCAAGCAAAACATGGTAAATACTCACCCAAGGAAGGATACTTATGTATTTTTGCAGACCATCAACCACTGATTGTTGAGCATTGGTGGAGCCATCTGTGGAAACTAAATTCGCCCCCCAGAACGTGACTGTTTATGTGGACAGTGCTCAGGAACAAGGCCCCCACAGGGGACAATCTAAATAAGCGAGCATTTCACGGACCATCTTGGTGCTGCATATGCAAGAACAGCACTGAAACCATTGATCACCTCTTCCTATATTTCCCGATCATTATGGATCTGTGGAATACAACCCTACGTGCCATAAACATCCATAGTCGATGGCAGGGCACATCTATAAAGGATGCATGGCTATCCTGGTGGACATCGACTGTCCCGAATAAAGCCAGAAACCTTCCCCTCCTACTCTGTTGGGCTATTTGGATAGCCTGGAACCAATATATTTTCCAGAACATCACCCCAAACTGGCACTCTATCTCAGCTCGCATATTGGCCACCTATAACATCATCCCTGATGATGATGATTCTCCTCCCTCTAGAAACATTGTTCCTAAGGCCATCAATCGAGACTATCCCTGGGCTTATTTCGACGGGTCTGCCCAGGATGGAGGGTGTGGGGGGGGAGCTATTCTATACCTTTCTGATTCTCATTTCTTTAAAATCCAAATGGGTCTGGGAAGGGGCACAAATAACTATGCCGAGTTGATCACCCTTAGACATCTCCTTCATTTCACCATGGAAAAGCATTGCAGGAACATCCAAATCTTTTGGGGACTCCAAGAATGTTATCAACTAGATAAATAATACATCTATTTGTCATGCTTATACTCTGAGACCCATTCTGGAAGAGGCACATAGATTCATTGCACATTTTGATCATTTTTTTTGTCACCATATATATAGGGAATGCAACCAGATTTCTGATCAGCTATCCAAGGAAGCTGCGAACCGGCCTCGTGGTACATGGATGATTCAGGAGCAGAGGGATGGTGATCATTATCAATACTACCATCGCCCATACATGGACTACAGAGCATAACTAGCCTAGAGGGGCCTGATTTTACATGGTTATATTTTTGCTGCATAATTTATCAGTACATATGTATATCTCGATCATATTTAGCTGTATATAATGGCAGATAAAAAACTATACTCCTTGCGTGGAGTTTTTTGAACTTTGAAATTATTGAAGAACTTTTCTCCCTGTGTGGAGATTCATAAACCTTTTGATATATTCTTTTTGATAGGCGGACAGCTTCACTATATAGCATATGTGACACTGCATCTACAATATGTAATTTTTTTACTATCAATGAAAATTATGATTTTTCCTTGGGGAAAAAATGCATCATAGTTGCACACCTCCAGAACAAAAAAAGTATTGGGGGATAAACTCCGCAAGAGGGAAAAGTGAGAAAGACATAACGCTGGTATATCCTATCAGAAAAGTGAAGCTTCCAAGTGTGGTAAAGTGATCCCCAAGAGACACTTTGGAAAAATTGCTCTTGCATACAAAATTCATCCATCTCTCATTTTGTCCATCATTCCCAAAATTCATGAAATTGTACTAAGGAAAAACTTTGTTGGTATTTATTTGGAGAATTTATTACTCTGTTTGTACTATAGTGGGACTAACATAAAAAACTAGAAATGGAATATTTCAATATTGAAACCTATGACATGAAAAAATGTCATAATTCCCATGGTGAAAATGTACGAACAAATTTCCCTTTTGCATCTTTGGTTGAAGCTTGGAAGGTAATATTAGTTGGGCTACCCAATAATTATAAAACCAAAAATATCCTTACTCACTTTGGAAAAGGTCACAGCTTGAAAGTAGAATTAGCTAAACCTAGCATACCATTGTGAGGCCTTGTACCTAAATGGCACAAATTATGTGTCCATAGTTGGCTCAAGGAGAGCCTTTTTCCCTTGTGGATTTAACACCCTAGCTCGAGGGTGACCCACTACTAAGAGTTTTGGAGCATTGTGATTTGGCTAGGAAGAACATCAAAGGTCTATAATGAGTTGTTGTTAATTACAGAGGAAATGTTTTCCCAAATTACGTGATTAAAGAATGAATGTTGTGCATACATTGATGTATCCCTTTTATAAATGTTTTCCATGAATTATTTGTTAACAGTGCTACACTTGTTACCTGCAGATTGTTATATGAATGCCAAACATATTCCTATACTTATATATTGTTATATAAATGTGTTCGTAATGTTGGTTGTTAAAATTGTTCTAAGTATGTTAATGATACATAATAGGGTGAATTGTATGACATAACTATGGGAAGATAAATTCTAGTGAATGTGGATAAAGGACCTTCAAAAGGGATGGAATTGTAAGGATTCATATTAGAATGATTGTGAAATAGAGCAAATTTACTATGCTTTTTTGGAATAAAAATAACTTGGAGGCTTTTCCTGATTAAAGCCTTAAATGGATGAGTTAAATGCCTTGGCTAGATTTAACCTTAAAGATTTAGCCTATCCTATGTTTAAGGCCAAGGGAATGTTTAAATATATAAAATTATTGGAGGGGTAAGTGCATGCTAAGGAGCTAATAATTAAATCATAATTGAGGTCATGGTGTTACAAAAAAATAAAGCCACAAAACCGACCTTCCTATTTCTAATAGTATAGGGATTTTAATATGAGTTGTTACATTATTACAATAAATAGGAAACTCCTTAGCTAAGCCAAATATGGAGATTTGATCTTTAGGGATCCTTTGTGAAATCAATGAGAAGATTTCCTAGTTATGGGTGTCGGGCAAAACAATTGTTCCTTTAAATCAGAGCAACAGGTCCACTCTCATATTAATTGTCAATTTAAGTAGGCTAGATTTAAGGTTATCATGCAAATTTTATGCAAGGGCATTGATAGCTAGAAAAATGAATCTCAAACCAAAGTCATTGCAAACTCACTCTCAGCAAACAATCAAATTGTTACACTTTTCAACGCAACCAAAAAAGAGTCACACAATTGCATAATAAACCACCCTATTACACAACCATTATCATTCATAAACAACACTCTCGCAAACCCTTAAATCACTCAATCAATTTTTAACACACACATTCAAAAAAATTGCAATCCAGTGTGTAACAAAAATAACTCACTACTACACTACCAAGAGGGATGGGTTTAGGACTATGTTGTCACATCATTCAAAATCTCTCTGCAATCATTAGATTATAAATAAAATTGATAGTAACAACAATCACATAACTAAGAAGAATTAATGCAAATAATTATTGTATCCTACTTAACCAATGATCCCTGCTAAGAAGGAGGGCCCTTCCTCCTTAGTAGGGGTTGGTGCAATAAATATCATATGGACTACTCAAAGGAAGATATAATGCCACAAGGTTGATATTTACATTAATAAAAATATCAGGATTACAAAGCTTTTTTATTTTCCCAATCTTGTTTATCCAATTCCCTTCACTACCCTCACAGGCAAAGAACTCTCCTCTTTATAGTTTTTGAATACAAAAAGAAGATCATCATGAGAATATTTCGATTCTCATGTGATCTTAAAATAAGAATACATTTTGGTAATTCATAACAGTTTCCATGGTAAGGGTAAAGTTGTAACAACTTCCTTTAATTACAATGATCTTTGTAGAAAATCTCAACTGCTCGAGCTATATACTCCATGAATATCTCTCGATGGTTGAGTTGACTTTGACTTTATGTGCTCCTAGATTCGGTCCATGTGACAAATTAGAGAAGAATAGGATGCCCAAGGCAAACCGTTTGTGTATCAGCAACAATTCTCAGATCCTTTGTCCAAATTGATAAAGGAAACTGCAAGTGCAATCCTATAACAACAAATTCAACAAACCACTTAAAGCTGAAACAACCCATATGTCAATTTTATAACAAAAATGGCCTAAGATAGTATTTCATATGCCAAATTATAAGCCGAATTAGGCTAAGAAAGTGACATAGGGAAAATGACATACATAAGTGAATAATGGTTGTTATAGTGGTGAAATGTGGTCTTGTTTGTCGAAGAGGGAGAGCAAGGAATAGGAAAATGTGTGCAAAATGGTAGCAATTCCATGGCCCATCATATCCCCCCAGCTTAAGAATCTGCATGTCCTCATGCAGACCTGTGTGACTAGTTCCTAACATGTTAAATCTAAGACTTTTGTGATCCATAATGTAGATATCAGTTGTTTAGTCAATTTAGTGTGTCCTAAATTGCTACATTAATTATCAATCCGGGAGTCGTAAACTGATGAAGTGTGGTGCACTATATGTGCAAGACAACCCCTTTCTTACCTTTTTGTCGTTTTCAATTTTTATTTTGTTTTGGGGGTTTTTATCTTCGTTTATCTCCTAATATGAATGGAAATCCTATCCCTGAGTTTTAAGAATACTCTAGAAGGCAAGTTTGGATATATATTTTAAGGCAATTATGTCTTCTATAATGATTTCCAGAACTTAACACTTCAGAGGGTCTTAGAACATACTAGTAGTGAAATTAATACTTGAACAAGAAATAAAAATATGCTGCTATTCAAATCAAGCAAATAATGAACTATTGATCATAAAACCATTATCTCTGCTGTTGTCTAAATACAAAAAAATGAATTAAGCTACTACACTCAAACAAATCAAAAACTATGATCTAGTAAAAGTAAAATCAATTCACATCATTCATAGTCTGATACCTCGCCAGGTAGTCTAAGCTATGGCTTTCGGAGATAACGTCAATGATATGAGCAAGTTGATGTCTAATTGCAGAAAAGTAAAACTAAAATCAAATCACATCATTCATAACCGATACCTCGCCAGGTAGTCTAAGCTATGGCTTTCGGAGATAACGTTAATGATATGAGCAAGTTGATGTCTAATTGCATAAAAGTAAACCTAAAATCAAATCACATCATTCATAGTATGATACCTCGCCAGGTAGTCTAAGCTATGGCTTTCGGAGATAACATCAATGATATGAGCAAGTTGATATCTAAACTAACTAACAAAGCAAGTTAATAAGACTAAAACCAACAAAACAGAATGTAATTAAAAAATTAAGAAAAGCAAAGTCAGTAGAGAGGCTAATTCCATGTCACTAATTATTGCAAAAATTGTATGAAAATGCCCAGGCCTACACTATCCTGAAACATACACACACTGATCAGTGTTAACAACAATATACAGAGCTTGAAAAATCATGTACAGGAATGAAATGTTAATACCATAGCAAATGAAATATACACAGGTGGATAACTATGAAATATGTGCAATGAAAATAAAGAAACAATGCATAAAACTTTACAGCAATAAGGAAAACGAAACCTCAGCGTGCAGGGGCCCTCTACACGGCCTCGGTCAACAGGCTATCAGTCCAAAATTATGCTCACGCAGTCATATAAAAACAGAGTCTTCTTTTATAATTCAAAATAGAGGACGAATCCTCTCGTTACCACAGTGGGATTAGTGTCACGGCACAATAGACTTAACAGCAAAATTACATTAACAAAGACTAACTTTATGCGTTTGGAAACGCGTTATTTATAACAAAAGCTTCATAACTGTTTTCCTGTGAAACTACATCAACCGAGGACACGTAAAAGACAGCGTCCATGAATTTAGCATAATGGTTGCCGAGATTATTCAATATATCAAAAGTGGCTGTTGGATTCGCATCGTGGGGCAATCTACAGCGGTCGACATGACCCCAAGGATCTAGGAATGGCCACGAATCCTTCATGTGTTTGAAAACGGAGTCCTGTTGCTATAGGATTCCTCTGTTTGACCATCGCTTGACCACTGTTGACCACGGCTTTCCTTGATGAATCCGGTTGAACCAATAGGACCTGATCCATGTCCAGGTCATTCCTGATTTGCCCACGTGTCCTGTTTTTCCTGGTGACCCCTGCAACCTGGAGTTTAACAAAAACAGCTACGGAAAGTTGAATCAGCGGCAGAAAGTGGCTGCATTCCGCAACTAATGAGAAAAATCTAAGTCAAACAGCAAACACAAAAACATAGTTAGAAAACCACTTAAATGCTCCTTTAAAATCAATATGCAATGATTTTGATAGCTTATGAGGTCCAGGTGAGGGGAAAAAGTCTAGGAAAGTGTGTAGGAGATATGTAGTTTCAAGACTCAACATCAGTCTTTCGGATTAATCACATCATTAGGATTTGGTCGACGTTTCGAACCAACTAATGTGGGTTCATCCTCAGGACAAGGTGAGAAATCAATTGATCTCGAGGAATAAATATCATGGATGCAACATTTCCCTAAGTTAGCAGTTGAAAATTAGTCGTTGGTAAATTTGTTACTAAAAGTAAAAAAATTTATTTAAGAATAAGTGATAAGGAGATGTATGTTAAGTTGTTTAATATTTAGTTAGAAACTAGATGTTATGTAATAATTAAATATTTTATTTCGATATTATAAATTTATTATTTAATAATATTAATTTATATAATAATATTATCTATAAATAATTAATTTATATAATATAATTTGTTAGGGTTTGACTTAATCAAGATATATTTTGTTTAAGATTTACTGTTAGGAATAATTCAAATTAAAATATTTTATTTCATTATAATTTAATATTGTTAATTTCTATAATAAGAATATTATCCATATAATATGACCATAATTTGTTAGAGGATAACTTATCTCCCTTAAATAGGAGGATGGCAATGATAATTTTAAAGGTTAACTAGATAAATATTAAAAGTCAAGATTTATCTTGACTTTTAATATTTATCTAGTTAACCTTTAAAATTATCATTGCCATCCTCCTATCTTATCTTGACTTTTAATATTTATCTAGTTAACCTTTAAAATTATCATTGCCATCATCCTATTTAAGGGAGATAAGTTATCATGTGACAAATTATGGTCATATTATATGGATAATATTCTTATTATAGAAATTAATAATATTAAATTATAATGAAATGAAATATTTTAATTTGAATTATTCCTAACAGTAAGTCTTGAACAAAAAGGGCAAGACATTTCGAAGGAGAGATGGAGACAAGGCGAGCATTACAGGGTTCGAAGGTGGGTCTTTTTCACCATCATTGCGGTAAGGGATAGCTTTTGGGCCTAGTTTTTTACTGCAGGCTGACGCATTTTTTCACTAACTTGGAAGACCTCAGTGGGGTGCATCATTGTATTCACGTGCTCCTGTGGAAGCGGCCGATAGTTTCTTTTGAGCGAACCAACAAACCCTATTGTTTATTCAACCTCATTTTTCAAGACAAGCGTCAAGCTGGTTTAATTGATTTAATCGACGGGCGAAGCCTTGCAGTGGTCACGAGAAACAAGTTGGGAGTTTACAGGCATAGTCTTGACAGTTTTTAAAAGAACCCTTTGTCTCTTTTGAAAATTGTTGTCATTGAAGGGATTCCTTGTAGTTTGCAAAGGCAGGGGAATGGCCTAAGGCCCCAAAGGTTTCGAGTCATCGCTACAGTTCCAAAGACGTCATTGAGGGTTATGGTCATTGTAGGTCAGTTTATGGAAAACAGAGTTAATTTTCTCTATGGTTTCCCGGGAGACCCTTACACCGGTCAACAGTGGTCCTCATTCCTCGGTTTTCTTGGAACGGTGCTTCGAAAACCCTGGCAGCTGGCATTCAGATGGACGAGCAGCTAATAGATTACTCAACTGACTCCCTGACCACTGAAGACATCTAGGTCAACTTTTCCTGTCCAGTTCCTGCTATGACTAGGCCGGTGGCAGCCAGTTTACCGGTCACGAGGGTGGAAGAGGTTATTATGCAAATGGAAGACATGGAGGTTACTAATCAGGACCTAGACTTGCAATCGTTATCAGCGGTGATGGAGGGTATTTTTAACCCGAGAGAAGGCTCAGAGCCTAGTTTTCTTTCTATCCCTTCACCTTCAAAACTGCATGCTTGGTCTCATGCATTTCCGGTGGGTACAAATCCTCAAGGCGGTGCGGCCTCCTCCAGGGAAGGGGTAAGTGGATTACGGCCTCCTACACAAGGTTTGACAGTAGAGCAGTTGGGCCTTCTTGGGTCTGCCCCTTTCTATCCAGCCTTCCAACCAGTTGGAACTGCCCCTCCCTCAGGCTGCTTCAATGGCATTATTGAGCTAGAGCAAGGAACAGAGGACATCTGATCTTCGAATTCAGAAGACATTGGCCAAGCGGAGGGTGACCAAGTTTCCAATTCACCGTCGAAGTGAACTAAAATGTCTAGAAATTTGAAAATAATAGAAAGGGACAGGTAATTGGTATTTGGTGAAGGCATCACTATGGCTCAAGCTACTCTAACTGAGAGCAAAGTGCTCATGGAAAGGGTTTGGGGCAGGAAATATACCCCTATGCGACTACGGAAGTGGACCACGAAGATTTGAGGTAATCTTCTGCTGCAACTTCCTGGTATTCTCTCACTATCCCGTGGTTGGTTTGATTTGATATTTTCCCACCTGGATCAAGTAGATTGGGTCCTTTCCTAGTATTGGCACATTGAGATGACCCCTGTGCTGCTGAAAATATGGACGCCTATGTTCGACCCGTGAAAGGAAAATCATGGAGCTAGTCCTATTTGGGTTCGTCTGCCTACTCTCCCGCTTCAGTTCTAGGCAGAGGAGATCTTCAAGGTGATCGGGGATGACTTAGGAGTCTATTTGGATCATGATAGAACCTATCAAGACATAGTATGTTTGGCATTGGCTCGTATTCTAGTGCATCTAGATACCAGAGAAGGCCTGGTGGAGAGCTACCTGCTCCAAATGGGTGACATTACTCATCGGAAAATCTTGGACTATGAAGGCATCCCCTTTCGATGTCGAAATGTCATGAAGTGGGGCATCTTTACAAAGATTGTCCTAGAGTGTCCGGGTTGAGCCAGATCCTGGCCAAATCGTTGGTCTCATCTTCCACTCAAACAATGGAATCGGAGCTCCCTCCACCTGTGGACAATCAAGAGACTACACCGCCTCCTCTTCAGGAGCTGTAGTAGCCTGCCACCCATCAAAATTCCAAGGTCACAAAGCCCTCTCCAGTCAGCTCTCGATCCAGGGACACGGCCTTCATGGGTACCCATCCTTCCTCTTTCCCTCATTTATCTCATGATGTTTTAGGTACTATTAATTTTACTTCATCTATGTGTTTTTCTGGGTCACTATCGGAGGCTAGTAAGATGTGCTCCCTGGTTTGTCCAGTTCCCTCTGCCCCTCCTTCCCTACCAGCCTCCATCCCCCATACCTCTGCTAATCAGACCATCTGCTCTCAAGGAGGCAGTCCACCATCAAGTGGGCCACATCGCTACTTCCTTCGTTCTCTCCCCATTGCGTCCTCGTCGGCTTTCAGTCTGGACATCGACCCTCCCCATCCTATTCCCCATAAACCTACTCAAGGCCGACAATCAAAAATCTCAAAATCCATCAAAAGGGTAGGTGTTGAAGTGTCTTCCAGGGTCCAATCCCCAATTGAATGGGTTCTTATAGCAAAGGGAAACCCTCTTATCGCCCCCCTGTGATTTATATGTCCTTTAATTATAGGGGTCTAGCCAACCCAAACAAAAATCTCTCTTACGAGACTCTATCTTTCCGAAAGACTAGATGTAATTTTTTTACAAGAAACGTTGGGGCAAGGAAGTCAGGTCAATAGGCTCTTATCAAGCTTTCTCCTAGATTGGGATTTTCACTTTCTGGATGTTATGGGTCACTCTAGCAGCTATCCCTCGGGATTTAATAAATGCTCCACCAAAATCCTCAATGTCTTGGGGGGAGAAGGTTTTCTTGGGGTTGATATAGTCTCAGTGGAGCTCAATAAGCCTCTCAGGCTTATCAATATTTATGGGCCTTTTCAAAACAAAGAAGCATATTGGAACAGGATTATGGGGGCTGAGTTTATGAATCCAGAGAATATAATCATAGGTGGAGACCTAAATTTCTCCCTTGGGTTAGCTGAATCATGGGTTTCCCGAGGTCAAAGAGATCATCTAATAGCCTTTTTTGAAAATGTGTTGGATTCCCACGATTTATTGAATATTGACTCTGCAAAGATCGAGCCGACCTGATGGAACCGAAGATCGGGAGCAGAGACTTTAGCTAGAAGGTTGGATTGTTTTTTGATCAAGGCCCCTCTCCTGGCAAGTTTGAATTTGTGTCATAAATGGGTGGGCTCAGGGGGGATCTATGATCACTCTCCCATCTTTTTGAAGTTCAAGGATAATAACTTTAAACCGCCTTCACCTTTCAAATTCAGCTCTTCATGGATTTTGGAGGCGAGCTTTCGAAATTGATAGCGGATTCCTGGATTCACTGCTCCCAGGATGAGCTCTCCTCTCCGGGGGAGGTTTTTGCCAAAAACTTAGCATCTTTAAAAGCCAAAACAATAATCTAGGCAAAGGAGAAATGAAGGAAAGATGAGGAAGACCTTCTAAGGATTGAATTGGCCCTCAAAGCTTTCAAAGACTCAGCTCCGAAAGGGACGTCCTTAGCTGACTCAAGGGCTCAGTTGGTTCAGCTTGAAACAAAAAGAATCAAAATTCTTCAATCGCAAGAAGAAAATTGGAGGCTAAAGAGCAGAGCACTCTGGCTCCAAGCGGGAGATGAAAACTCAAAAAAAATTCAACAATATCCAAGGGGCCATAAATCTATCAACAAAATCTGGGAACTACAAGACCATGAGGGTAAAAAAGCAAGCTCCTTTAAGAAGTTGGCTGACATGGGGGTTAGACACTTTTCTGATATCTACAAATCTCCCACAGGAATAACTCTCCCAAGCATCATCCGTATAGCTGAAGCCTTGCCCAAGTTTGTCGATCCGGATGAGGTGGAAAATTTAAATTCCCGGGTTATTAGAGGATAATTAGAAGCGGTGCTAAAGTGCTTTAAAAAGGATAAGAGCCCGGGCCCGGATGGTTAGCTGGTTGAATTCTACAACTCCTTCTTTGAGCTAATTGGAGACGATCTTCTTCAGACCATAGAGGAATGTAGAAGAACTAGCAGAATGTTAGATGCTTTCAACTCGACCTTCCTGGCTCTTATTCCTAAAATAGACAACCCTTCCTCTTTTGATGATTACCGACCCATATCCCTCTGCAATAGTATCTACAAAATCATCTCAAAAACAATTTCCCTTCGTATCAAACCTATCCTCTCCCAAATGATCTCCAAGGAACAGTTTGCTTTCCTCAGCCAGTGCCAGATCCATGAAGCTATTGGGACAGCCCAGGAAGCCCTCCATTCGATCAAAAAGCTCCATAAAAAATCTATTATTCTTAAAATTGATCTGTCCAAAGCCTTTGATCGTGCCTGTTGGTCTTACCTCCGGATTACCCTCACCCACATCGGCTTTCCCCATGCCTTCATCTCCTGGATCATGGGTTGTCTCACTTTTGTCTCTTACAGTATCCTCATCAACGGTGCTGCCTCAGGGTTCTTTCATGCAGAACGTGGACTTAGACAAGGTTGCCCTCTTTCTCCGCTGCTTTTCCTTCTCATTATGGAAGGGTTTAGCAGGCTGATTAAAAAAGGAAGAGAGGATGGTTCTCTGGCTGGTGTCTGGATCTCTGATATGTCATCTCTAACCCACCTTTTATTTGTAGATGATGTTTTTATTTTTTTAAATGGATCCTTTAATGACTCACATGCTTTCAAGTCCATACTATCCCTCTTTTGCAAATATACAGGTATGGAGCCAAATTTTGAGAAATCTACAATTATCATTGTAACATGTCAGCCACATGAAACAAGATTTGCTTGCCAACAATTTGACTATGTGCGGCAAGATTTGGATGCTCGTCTAAAATATTTGGGCTTTAGATTGAAAAAAAATGGTTATCAAATAGTGAACTGGGCATGGCTCACTGCAAATATTGAAAGCAGAATCAACATCTGGCAACAACGTTGGCTTTATAGAGCTGGTAGGCTCAGTCTGCTCAAATCGGTTCTGGAAGCAATCCCGGTTTCTTGGATGTTGTTGGCCTGGATTCCCAAAGGCATCCTTAAAAGAATCCAATAAATTTGTTGTCATTTTCTTTGGAGAGGTCAAAGCATAGGGAGAAAATTTGCTTGGGTTCGCTAGGATCGAACTGGTAAACCTAAAAAACTGGGAGGTTGGGGCATAAAAAATCTTTAGTTATTCACAAAGGCACTTTTTGCAAAATTGGGTTGGCATCTCATAAACTCTAGAAGCCTTTAGTAGGAGGTAATCTATTACAAATACATCCATCCGCTCTCAGCCTTGGACTGGATCCGCATACCCTCCAATTTTACGATTGGAGCCTCCATAATTTGGAAAGAAATAACTCAGTCCCTCCCCCTCATTAAGAGAGGACTGGCTTGGAAAATTGGTAAATGGGACCAATTGAGAATCGACATGGATGCTTGGAGTGGCTGCGAAAATGCTCACATCCTCCCATGTCAACTCTGTAATCACCTCCAGGACACTGATATCACCCAATTAGCTCAAATAAAAAATGTAAATCAGGACAGATGGCAGCAACAGAGCTGGCTGGATCACAGAATGCTCAACATCCCAGCTTGTTGGGAAGAGGATTGGCAGCGGTTTATTGGGTCACTTGAGGGGGCCAATGTGTGGATCAACGATAAACAAGATGTCCTTATTTGAGCTCTTGACCCCTATGGTACATACTCCCCTAAAGCAGGTTATGCGTCCTCTATGGCAGCTAGGAAAATTGGAAGCAGAATCAACATCTGGCAACAACGTTGGCTTTATAGAGCTGGTAGGCTCAGTCTGCTCTAATCGGTTCTGGAAGCAATCCCGGTTTATTGGATGTTGTTGGCCTGGATTCCCAAAGGCATCCTTAAAAGAATCCAACAAATGTTTTGTCGTTTTCTTTGGAAAGGTCAAAGCACAGGGAGAACATTTGCTTGGGTTCGCTAGGATCGAATTGGTAAACCTAAAAAACTGGGAGGTTGGGGCATAAAAAATATTTAGTTATTCACAGAGGCACTTGTTGCAAAATTGGGTTGGCATCTCATAAACTCTAGAAGCCTTTAGCAGGAGGTAATCTATTACAAATACATACATCCGCTCTCAGCCTTGGACTAGATCCGCAAACCCTCCAATTTTACGGCTGAAGCCTCCATAATTTGGAAAGAAATAACTCAGTCCCTCCCCCTCATTAAGAGAGGACTGGCTTGGAAAATTGGCAAAGGGGACCAAGTGAGAATCGACATGGATGCTTGGAGTGGCTGCGAAAATGCTCACATCCTCCCACGTCAACTCTGTAATCACCTCCACGACACTAATATCACCCAATTAGCTCAAATAACAAATGTAAATCAGGACATATGGCAGCAACAGAGCTAGCTGGACCATAGAATGCTCAACATCCCAGCTTGTTGGGAAGAGGATTGGCAGCGGTTTATTGGGTCACTTGAGGGGGCCAATGTGTGGATCAACGATAAACAATATGTCCTTATTTGGGCTCTTGACCCCCATGGTAGATACTCCCCTAAAGCAGGTTATGCGTCCTCTATGGCAGCCAGGAAAATTGGAGATATCTCTTGGTGGTGGTGCCACCTTTGGAAATTAAAAGCCCCTCCTAAAACCAGGTTATTTATGTGGTGCATCCTTATGGAAAAAGCTCCTACAGAGCTTAAGCTAATGCGCAGAGCAATCAACGGCCCCTCCAGATGTTGCCTGTGTAAGCAGCAAGAGGAAGATACAAACCATTTATTTCTTACCTGCCCTGTGTCAACTTTCTTTTGGTCAAGGATCACGACCTCCCTAAATTTACAGATTGTCTAGTCGGGGAAAAACTTAGAGGAGGCTTGGCTCAGATGGTGGACGGAAGCACAATCTTGTAAAGTCAGGAATCTACCATTGCTTATTTTTTGGGGTAGATGGTTAAACAGGAACAAAACTATTTTTATGGACGCCAAGATAAATTGGAAAACCTCCAGTACAATGTTGATGGCTATTTTTAATTTGATCCCAGAGGACCCTATCAGCAAACCCCCTCAGGTCATTATCCCGGAATCTATTGACACTAATACCCCCTGGGGTTATTTTGACGGCTCAGCTCAGGCCGAAGGCTGCGGGGGGGGCAGTTTTGCATATTGACAATGTTGTGTCCTATAGAATCCAAGTTGGCCTAGGCAGGGGTACCAACAATTATGCTAAATTGAACAGTCTTAAATATCTTCTACTATTTGCAAGAGAACTAAATTGCCAAAAGATTCATATTTTTGGGGACTCACAGCTCACTGTAAATTGGATAAACGATGTATATCATTGTCACTTGCACACACTTAGAGGTATTATGGCTGATATCATTACTCTAAAGTCTCAATTTGATTCTTTTGCATGCTTACATATATACAAGGAAAGGAATGAGATCGCTAATCGTCTTTCCAAAGAGGCAGCACAGCTGAACAGAGGACAATGGCAGATTCAGGAATTCAAGGGAGGCACCTTCTACATTTTTTTACCACCGACCATTCATGGAGATGAATGGGTGCATCATTGAATGATCCCTAGATCATTCCATTTTTCTTTTGTTGATTCTATGTATATAAACTCTCTATTATTCACAGTTGTTTACTTTGGGACCGAACTCAGTTTTATCCTATTTCTAATGTTATCTGGACTTCTTTGAAGTTTATTATTAGCTACATCATGAAGTTTTTTTGTAAAGCTTATATATACTATTTGATCTGCACCTCAAAGATTGCATCTCATACATGCAGCATTATACAACATGTAATTTTCTTATCATATTAATGAAAATTACGCTTTTTCCAAGGAAAAAAAGTCTTAAACAAAATATATCTTGATTAATTCAGACCCTAACAAATTATATTATATAGATTAATTATTTTTAGATACTATTATTATATAAATTGATATTATTAAATAATCAATTTATAATATCGAAATAAAATATTTAATTATTACATAACAGCTAGTTTATAACTAAATATTAGACAATTTAACCGACATCTCCTTATCACTTATTCTTAAATAAAAAAATTACTTTTAGTAACGAATTTACCAACGGCTAATTTTCAATGGCTAACTCTAGGCAATGATGCATCCATGCTATTTATTCCTTCAGATCAATTGGTTTCTCACCTTGTCTTGAGGATGAACCACATTAGTTGGTTCGAAACGTCGACCATATCCTAACGATGTGATTAATCCGAAAGACTGATATTTAGTTCCTAACATACTTAGAGTGTAGTTCTGAGAGGTTGTTGGATCCTACAACATCCTTTTCTCTGCCCCTATAGCCTCGGGAAAATACCAAATCCATTTCCCATAGTTTGTCAATAAAATGATATGGGTGTTGATACTGATAAGTCAAAATCCAAACAAGAGAAAATTCAAACCTAAGTCCAATCCATCATGTTTCACTTCTCTTAATACAATTCACATATTGAGGAACCCTAGAAAGAGATTGCATAAAATTTTGATAACAATAGGGGTCCTCTTGCTTCAACTCCTATAGAAAAACACTCCATATCAACTTACTCCCTTCTAATGCACTTCATTCTATCCCCTGAATGTTCCTAAGGCATCTCTACAGAACCAAGTTTCGATGCTCCATTACTAATGTTGTGGTGGCTGAAGATTGCCATATCCAGTTGTATGCCTTAGCGACAACATTAGCAAATCCGGGCTCATTTCTAATGCATATCTTTACTCATCCCTCATTAGTTGTTACAATATCATGTGCATCTTTCCAGCTTACCTGGTCCTAAGCAAAAGACACAAAATCTCTCAATTGAAAATCCCCCGCATAAGGGGTCAAATTAAAAGTTTCTTCCCCAAAACAAGCAAGATCATGTAGGTACATCTCGCATAGCAAATGCTACTATGAGAAATTAGCACTGAAAAGTTTCCAAGAAATCTTGGACTTTCCTTGTTCATTTGGTCACTTTTCCTTAAGGGTTGTCCGTTGAAAGAGAAAGAATTTTTCGTGTAGGTACAAAGGAAAAATGGAGAAGGGAGTCTAAAACTTAGAAAACTATCAATAAGCTCATACATAGATTCTTTCTCTCGCTATAACAGTTTCACCACCTCTTGTAATTCCTCTACTTACACTATTTCCTGCCTCTTTTCCCTTTGAATTCTCACAAAATCATGAACCCTTAAATTTTTAGCCCTTTCCTTCTTAAGAATGTTGATCATCTTTTCATGTTGTTTTAGAAAAATAACTTCATCCTTGGGGAAGACTACCAACTTCTTCCATTTCTCTAATTCCCCAATCAAAGATGTTCTCAATAGTTGGGTTGTTTCTGATGTTGTTACAGCGTCAGACTCAACAATATTTTCTTCATCCCCTTTCTCCTCATGTTACGCTATCTCGGTTGTTGGTTCCTATCTAATAGCAGCACCGTCAATAGTTTCTTGTGGAGCAACAATCATATTAATTTCAGTCTAATCTATTTCAATTGTTGGTTCTTTTGTAATAGCAGTGTCATAAACAGGTTCTTACGGAGTAGAAAACTATTTTTCTTCTCCCTTCTCTACTTCGGTTGTTGGTTCTTGTGTAACAGTAACGTTGTTGCAGGGTCTTGTGGAGCAGCAAGTCGAAATTCTTCATCTTGTTCTCCCACTTGAACCCCCACTAAGACAGTAATTAATTTTGTAAGCCTGTATTCCTTAAGAACTTGTTTACATTCCACACACAAATTTGAGGTTGTTTCAGTGGGTGATGTCATTTCAGTTGCTTTTTCTAACACATATAACCCATTTCCCTTCGTAAAATAGAGTTTTTTCTCAACCAAGGCAATTTGTTTCCTTAACTTTTCATTTTCCATTTTTAATTATTCAATTTGATGGACAAGAGGGTCAATTTCGGTCATACATGATAAAGGGGCATCCTCTTTCTCTTCTGTAGATACTTCTGCTACTAGTTCTTCTTCCCCATGCTTGAATTTTGGTGTAACAATAGGGGCTTTAGACATGGAGATACCTTCCTCTACAGTCTCTTCCTACTTACTTGTATCTTGTTATTCCTCAGGCTCCCCTAGTTCAGTTGTAACAATGCATTTTTGAGGTGTTGGAGTAGCCTTTTTTGAAACAACCACTCACACTCTCCTTTTAGGTTTTCTTCCACCAATTGGCTTCTCTTGTCTTCTCTTTTTTACTTTTACCTGTCCTAAGGCATACTTGGGTTCCTCAAAAATTCTTGTTTCTTCAGATGTTAGCTTAGGTGTTGTTGTTGTTTCAGGTATCATTGTTGTTTTAACAATTGCTTCTTCTAGCTTTTCCTATTCAATAAGACACCCATGATAGCTCTTTTTTGATGATCCACTAGACACCTCCAAAGGTTCCCTTGTTTGTTCCCTTTTCCTTTTTGAAGATGTACCAATAGAATTTTTTGTAGAGCTTTGTCTCTTAGGGTTTTGACGACTAGGTCTAAGAATAACATCCACCCTACAATTCCTAGAGGTTGCAGTTGTTCTGCTCCTAGGGGGTGTAACAACCCTACTTGTAGGGTGTGTGGCTCCTTTACTTTCAGGTGTTGTTTTAGAAATCTCCTCATGCTCCTCACTTTCATCATCCTCTACATTCACACATGGCCTTACTATCAGACTAGCCCATGAACTTCATTGCTCCTGTAGTGAATGAATTATGACCAATTTGATAAGTGCATGATTGGTCACACAAGTTTCTGGGTGTTTTTCCCCTCGCACAGCCTCGGCCATATGTTGTAAATATTTCAACAAGTAGTAAGGTGAATTTATAAGATGCCCTGTCCTAAGGTGTGTTAGTAGTTGAAAATGGTAATTAAATATAATCCCAAAACACCCTTCAGAGGTGATAAATTTTTTAATGAAGAGGGCCGCATCATCCCAAGGCTAGGGAAGATATTTAAATGACAAAGAAAAAACATGTCCTTGGCTTACTATTATGATGACATAGACTTGTACAGGTCAAATGATGTTATTATAATATCTTCGTAGAATTATGCTCATATGTGAAATTATAATGGTATGATGAGGTGGAAGAACCACTCATGTGACAACAGATTCAATGTATCCTCCTTGAGACCATATTATTAATCATGAGGATGTCAAAAGGTCTTCAAGATGAAGCAGCAACAATCGGTCTCCAAATGGATCTTCAATTATAACAACAATAATGGATTTCCAAAGGAATCTTCAACTGTAGCAGCAATGTTAGTATGAAGATACAGGCATAAACAATGCCAACATATAATCATATATTCAGCTATGTCGGCAAAATATTAATTAGGGTTGAACTATATGAACTAAGTTATGATGATTCCTGATTTGAATCTGTAACAGCAAAACTTGAACAATAAATCAATGATTAGAAAGAATTATCACAATGTTGTTACGGCGAAAGAAGAGGTGTTAACCACTATCAAGCTAGTTTTCAGTCATCACAGTCGTCCAATAGTGCCCCAAAGGGGTTTTCACCATTGAACCTTTCTTTTTTCTTTTTTCTTTTTTCTTTTTTCTTCTTTCTTCTTTCTTCTTTCTTCTTTCTTCTTTCTTCTTTCTTCTTTCTTCTTTCTTCTTTCTTCTTTCTTCTTTCTTCTTTCTTCTTTCTTCTTTCTTCTTTCTTCTTTCTTCTTTTTTTATTATTATATTTTTTGTTTTTTGTTTTTATTTTATTAATAATTAAATAGGTGGCAGCACAGGAGGAACCTCCTATGCCTAAAAACTTCAAGTTTTGAACTTGCAATTGAGACAATGTTCACAAATGAATCCTTAGAGGTAGGTTTATGATACAACCTGAGACGATATCCATTAACAAAAAAGGATATCGAAGAATTATCAATAGTTTTCAATTTTACAGTCCCATTATCAAAAAATGCTTCTACCTCATAAGGACCTAGCCATCTGGTACACATCTTTCCCTTAAAGTCCTTAAACCTGGAATCATAAAGTGAGGCCCAGTCACCCTTCTTAAAAAACTTCTTCTTAATAAAATTCTCATGCCATTTGGCACATTTTTTTTAAATGATATATGTTCATTGCACAGCTACCAGGTTCTTTTCATCCAATGCATTTAGTTGTTTCAGCCTTTGTTCTTGAGTTTCAGTTAGATTTAAATCCACTTCCAACGCATTCCTTAATGTTTTAATCTCAAATTCAATGGGGAAGATGGGATTCTTACTGAAAACCAATTTGTAAGGGGAAAAACATGGGGTATCTCTCCAAGCTTTCCTATAGGCCCACAATGCTTCAAGAAGTCTCTCCACCCAATCTCTTTTATTTTTTGCCATAGTCATCTTAAGAATAGCTTCAAGTAATTTATTAATACTTTCTACCTGCCCATTTTCCTCAGGATGATAAGGTAAGGTAATCCTATTAAGATATCCATATTTCTTGACAAGATCTTGTATCAGCCGAGGGTAAACTATGCTCCTCCATATGTTACTATTTCCCTGGGCACTCCATACTGACCCAAATTTTATTCAAATAAAAAGTTTGAAATAGCACAATCAGTTGCTCTAATAAGTTCTCTTGCCTCCACCCATTTGATAACATAGTCAATACAAATTAAAATATATAACTTTTGTTGAGATGGGGGATTAATCGGTCCCACAAAGTCTAATTCCCATCTCTCAAAAGGTTTCACCACCAACTGAGGTTGTAATGAAATCTCATCTGATTAGGTAAGTTGATCCATTCTCTGACAGTTTTCACGACCTCCTCCTTGCATCTGGGAATATAGTAGGCCAGAAGTAGCCCATATGCAACACCTTATGACCATTCCTCATGTCTGCAAAATGCCACCCACAAGTTCCATCATGACAGGCATTGAGGATATCATGTATATCATCCTCCCTCACACATCTCCTAATTTGTTTATCAAAAATAGTGTGAAAAAGGTTTCCATCCACCCAAAAATATCTAACACTCTAGTGTATAATCCTTCTCTTTTCTCTAGGAGAAAGGTGATGAAGCAACTTTCCTACAACAAGGTAATTAGAAATATATTTATACTAGGGTGAATAAGCGGATATTACAAATAGAAACTCATCTGGAAAAGAATCTTCTACAGGCAAATCATCAGTAACATAATTTAACCTAGAAAGAAAATCTGCAACAACATTTTCTTTTTTAGATTTATCTATTGTTAGAAAATTATATATTACAGAGCAATGGAACACATAAAATATTGTAGAAATGTAAACACAGAAAACGCATAAAACAAGAGAGACACAGATATACGTGGTTCACCCAGTTTGGGCTACATCCACGGAGAAACAACCAGTCCTTCCTTTTATATTATTCAGCAAACTGAAGAGATACAACCCACAGCAGATCCGCTGTAACACCCTCTTCGCTTTCAATCTCCTCTCTCTTCCTCACTCAGAATCCAGATATCCATAGACACAATACAATTCCCTCATATATAGTGAGGGGTTGCCTTCTAGGGCAAAAAACCCTAAATTAAACATAACTTCTACCGTCAGATCATCCGCCTAATGAACGGCCCAGATTGACTAAATTACTAGACTTTTACAAGGCAATTTTACATCTATTTTTAGCTTCGGGGGACCGCTGGCCCCCAGACCCCCCAGTAGGGGCGGATTTACCCCCACGCATGGAGGGGTGTACAGTCTACTGGGGTATACATCCAGCTGAAACCTTTGAATACAAAAGATAATCAGGCTCCACACCCAACATCTATAATAGTAATATCAAATTCTTGGAGTAAAAACAACAACCTAGTAAACTTAGCATTTGTAATAGGTTTGTTCATTAAAAATTAGACAGAAAAATAATATGTATGCAAAAAAGTTTGATAACCAATGATGTAGTGCCTAAACTTGTTAACATCATGAATAACAACAAGAAATTCCTTCTTTGTAATAATATAGTTTACCTCAATAGGAGCCAAATGATTGCAAATATAGTAGATGGTGTATGGATTATTTCCCTCTTGCTGACCAAGCATAGCTCCAATGGTTGTATTAGAAGCATCAGTAGAGATATGGAATGGAAAATTCCAATCCAGTCCTCCTAAAACATGAGTTGTTGTTACATGTTTCTTCAACTCTGCAAAAGCATTGTTACACTTATTAGTCCAATCAAACTCCATGTCTTTTGTTAATAGGGAAAATAACGGTAATGCAAGTATGCACAAAAGTTTGATAACCAGTGATGTAGTGCCTAAACTTGTTAACAGCATGAATAACAACAAGAAATTCCTTCTTTGTAATAGTATAGTTTTACCTCCATAGGAGCCAAATGCTTGCAGATATAGTAGATGGTGTATGGCTTATTTCCCTCTTGCTAACCAAGCACAGCTCCAATGGTTGTATCAGAAGCATCAATAGATATATGGAATGGAAGATTCCAATCCAGTCCTCCTAAAATAGGAGTTGTTGTTACATGTTTCTTTAACTCTGCAAAAGCATTGTTACACTTATCAGTCCAATCAAACTCCTTGTCTTTGGTTAATAGGGAAAATAACGGTAACGCAATCTTAGAAAAATTCTCTATAAGTAATCTATAATAATTGTCTTTCCCTAAAAATATATGTACCTATTTTTTTGTTTTAGGAGTAGAAAATTTTAAAATTACCTCTACCTTTGTCGAATACACTTGAATATCTGGAGCAAAAATATAATGTCCTACAACAATACCCTTAGTCATCATCATATGGCATTTTTCAGTGTTGAAACGGAGGTGGGTTTGAATGCAATGCTCGAGTACTATTTCAAGGTTTTTCAAGGCCTTGTCAAATCCATTCCCATAGGGTGTAAAATCATATATATAAATTTATAAACAGTCATTACCCATATTAGCAAAAATTGCCAATACTATTCGTTGAAAGGTTGCAGGAGCATTACACAATCCCAAAGTTATGACCCTATAAGAATAAGTACCCCAAGGGAAAGTAAAGGTAGTTTTATCCTTATTTTTAGGGACAATTTAAATCTAATTATAACCACTAAATCCATCCAGAAAATAAAAGATTTTTTTACCAGATAGTGTGTCTAGGACTTTATCAATGAAGGTAATGGAAAATGGTCCTTTTGAGTGGCCTTATTTAGCTCCCTGTAATCCACACAGATTCTCCACTTCCCATTTTTCTTAGGAACAATAACTAGTGGAGATACCCACTGACTATCAGAAATAGGATAGATGAAATTTGCATCCAAAAAATTATGAAGTTCTTCCTTCACAATGCCTTTTAAAGTCGAATTCATTCTACATTGAGGTTTCTGACAGGCCAAGATCCTTCCTTTAAATAAATATGATGAGTACATAAAGTAGGATGGATACCCTTCATGCATTTATAATCCCATGCAAAAGCTTCCTTATTCTTTCTGAGTAATAGCACTGGTTTTTCTCTCTGTTCAACAGATAAATTGTTGGATAAAGTTGTCATTGTTGAAGATGATGACTACAAGAAACCCTAGTTCTTATCCTATAAGCCCTAACATGAAACCCTAGCCTTGATAAATTAAACCATAGCTATGATGATGAAACCCTAATTCCCATGTTTTACTATTCCAATGAAAGTCACATGAAACCCTAAGAGTGTATAAATTGAATTTGCGTTTGCTCCTTAATCCTTGAAATCCTAATTCCAAATAAATTATATTTCCATGTACATAAATTCTTTCCCTAATTCCTAATAAATTATATTCCTAATATTCTTTATAAAAAAAAACTATCATAAACCCTCCACATGTCCTATTAAAAAGCCTTTAAATCTTTCACTTGTCACTGGACTTTAAAATTACATAAAATGACATAAACCTCTCCTAGTCTGCTACCTTTAAATAAAAACGTTAACGCAGTCCTAGTCAACTTCTCCATGTCGGCTCCCTTGTAGGCCAATAGTCACGTCTTTTTGACTTGAAAATGATATATATATATAGAAATCGCTGAAATGAGAAAGGTAGAAAATTAGATCGCAGAGAAATTTCAAGAGAAAAATCGCAAGAAAAGGGGACATATATAAAGCACGTCATAGAGAATAAATATAAGAGCATAGAAGCATACAGAAGATTGTTGAGATGAGATATTTGGAGATTTGAGTTATAGAGAAGATCGCAAAATCTAAGATATAAATACATTTGCAGAGTACTGAGATAAGGCAGATCAATGAGAAACACCTGAAGAATATATCTCATCTCGTGAACTGATTGATGAAGATGGTTTAAAAAAGGTTTATTTGTTTGGATCTCTTTAAAGATGATAATCTATGCACAACCAATCACTACGGATCTGTGACAGAAAATCCTCTGTGAATTAAAGAATAGTGGCAACCTGCGAAGAGTGTTTTCTTTGTGAAGACCAGCAGAAGTCTTTTTCTTTGTGAAGACTAGCAGACCTTGGACCTACGATCTTGAAGCATAGAGATTTCTTAGACTTTCGATCTTGTGACAAAGATATTTCTTGAACTATAGACTTGTAATAAAACTATCTTTTGACTTGTGACAAAGATATCGTTTGGACTTGCGGGCTTGTGACAGTGATTGCAATAAGATTGATAGGGTTGGTGCCCCAGAGGATAGGTATTCTCAAAAGATCAAGGAGAAGCTTGTGCCAAAAAAGAGGGTCGGTGCCCTAGAGGATAGGAGTCCTCACAAAGATAAGGTTGGAGCCTGGACGATTGAAAGATTGGTGTCTTCATCTAGGGTTGGATTCCTAAACATTATTGTACTTAATTTATTGTAAAGAAGAAGATTTGAGTCCTCATTATTTCTGATTAATAAAATTATTTATTATATATTTTTTATTTTGTGTTATTTTTATAAGTGATCTAAACTAGTAAAGTAACAATTGTAAAATAAATATTGATTCACCCCCCTAGTCTTTCCAACATAAATTAGGATTAATGTTAAGGGTTTTCCGGTGTTGAATTTCTACAAGTATAATTTTAAGACCAGAGCTGGTAGGTAGATCATGTGTAACAAGCTCATCAGAAAGTCCTTCCTCACTAGATTTTTCTATTGTGACATTAATCAATCATGATGTACAAGGTGTAACAATAGAAATAACACCAAAAAAATCATTGATAACATCGTCTTTATTTTCAATTTTAAGTTGTAGGGATTTATTAGTGAGTGTTGGATGAGCATCAGTTTCTTCCAACTCATATTTTGATTCTAGAGGATTTTCATATTCATAACTCGATTTGGAAGGACGATAAAGTACAAGATTCTTAGTAGTATATCCATCTGAGATAGTCATACACCCATATATGCATACTATATAAGCATCGGCAGTAGATAACCATGGTCTTCCTAAAATCAAAGGATGTTGATGCAAATCTAACTTACATTTGCAAGCGTTGGTCCTATTAACAACACAATCTTAAACCATTCCCAGAATCTGCATTTCCCTCAATCCCCTTTTGAGTAGCAGGACCTCCGCGACACTCTTTATAGCTTTAGGATTTCTCGTATAATTGTAGCAAAATATTCACCCGGTACACTCCTTTGTTCTGCTCGTCCTAGATTCCTGAGCTTGTGCACTCCTCTTGGGTTCATTCCATACATAATCTGGAAAGGGCTTTGTCCAGTACTTCTATTTGGAGTGTCATTATATGCATATTCAACTTGTGTTAAAATTTGATCCCACTATTAAGGATGGTCTTCAATCAAATTGCGTAGAATATTTCCTGAACTTATATTTTCTACTTTAGTCTGACCATTAGTTTGTGGGTGATATGCTAAGATTAATTGCAATTTTGTGCCAAATTTCTTCCACAATGTTATCCAAAAATGTCCGAAGAATCTAGTATCTCGATCGGAAACAAATACTCTTGGGAATTCCATATAGTTTTACCACTTCCTTAAAGAACATATTAGCAACATGGCTAGCAACACTAGCCTTATCACAAGGAATGAAATGAGCCAATTTTTAAAATCTATCTACAACCACAAAGACAAGATAATTACCTTTTTGAGTTCTTGGTAGTCCCAAAATAAAATCCATACTCACAGAATCCCAAGGCCTCCCTGGAATTGACAATGGGGTATACAGTGTAGTGTTATGGATTCTACATTTCTTTACAAACTTTTGTACATCGGTCCTCAAATTTAGCCAGTAGTAATGTATTTTCAGGAGATCATAAGTCTTGTTTTTCCCGAAGTGTCCTCCAAGGCCTCCACTATGGTTTTCTTTAATTAAATTATCCCTCATGGAACAATTTGGAATACACAATTGGTTTTTCTTAAAGAGCAGTCCATTATGGATCATGTAGTCAAGCCATGGGCTTCGATTTTGAGAAGATATATTCTTACAAGCTTCAAAATCTTATTTGAAATATGCATCATTCTCATACAATTCCTTCATAAAATCAAATCTGAACACATGAATTTGACTTTCCTGCAACAATAATTGTCTCCTGCTCAAAGCATCTACAATTTTATTAGAATGTCCATTGACGTGCTTTAAAACAAATGTAAAACTTTGCAATTACTCGACCCACTTAATGTGTTTTTGGTTTAGTTGAGTTTGCTTCATAATATATTGGAGGGCATGATTATCAAAATATAAAATAAACTCCCTAGACAATAAATAATGTCTCAATTTCTTAATAGCTTGAACCACTGCATATAATTCCTTGTCATAGGTTGTATACTTTCTTATGGCCTCATTTAATTTATCACTGTAATAAGCAATGTTTCTATCCTCCTGGTTGATTACTACTCCAATCGTGTCATTGTTGGCATCACTTTTCACTTGGAAAGGATTATTAAAATATGTAAGTGCAAGGACTAGCTACTCTATAATCGTCTTCTCTGACATATAGAACCCCTTCTCGGCTTCAGCAGTTCACTGAAATGGTTGTTGATTCTTCTTAATTTTCTCCACAATTGGTGTGCTCATTTTGCTAAAGTTCTTAATGAATTTCCTGTAAAAACTTGCCAAACCATGAAAACTTCTAACTTCAAAAATATTTTTGGGAGAGGGCCATTCAACAATAGCCTTTACCATTCTTGGATCCATCTTCAACCCTTCTATAGAAATAAAATCCTAAATATACAAGTTCTGAATTTTAAAGGGGACATTTCTTCAAATTTATTAGTAACTTTTCTTATTGTAATCTCTCCAACACATACCTTAAGTGTCACAGATGTTCCTACTTTGACTAACTATAAACTAAGATTCATCCACGTAAACAATTACAAAGTTCACTAGGAATTCTTGCATTACTTCATTCATCAGTCTCAGGAATGTACTAAGTGCATTGGACAATCCAAATGGCATAATCATCCATTCATACAATCCATTAGTTTTAAAGCCATTTTTCCACTCATCTCCCTCTTATTCTAATATGATGGTATCCACTTTTCAAATCAATTTTTGAAAACCAATTAGTACCACTTAAATAATATAGCAAATTATTAATTGGTGGCAAGTGTTGGCTTGTATGGGCCTAACCCAAGTTCAGAGGTGATTTACTGGCCCTTTCGGCAACAGTCCACGGAGCACGGACTGAGATCTCACCCGAAGTAGTATGGGAGGGTGCTAGAACCAGGTTTCTGCACCCTGGGGATGTCTGGTGAGCTTCTGGAGGTCCACGGTTTGACCCATTGCTACGCGCACTTACTATCCTTTCGCAACCTGCAGTGCTGCTTTCATGCAGCGCTACTTGGGGCGCAACCCGTATAATACCCAATTTCCTTGCTATTTAATCTGTTATTATCTGATTACTTAACTTATTTATGTAAGACTAATGATTATTACAACATATTCTGCAATCATATCAATGCGCGTTATAAATAAAATAGTATAAACGTAAAGAAAGCAATGCACAGCAGATACACAGAAATAAGAATCAACTTCTCTTTATTAATCTTCAATCCAGATTACATACTCGACATCGCCCTGCGCACTTAGCTGCAGGGGTCTATGCACTCAGTTGCGGACTCTACTAGGCCTCTGCGCACTCACTTGCGGAGCCTCTTCCTACTACTACAACCCAATACACTTAGACTCCTACTCTATGCTCGAACCATTCGTATTATTCTCTTTTCTTCATTCCCTTGTTAACTATCTTTACAACTTAGAGCCTCGCTCTATATATACAATCCCATGGTCCGCAGACCATGGGTAGGCCGACATGACTTTATATTATATTACAATACTTTAGGGCGGACAACCGTATGACTTAACCTATACTTCGCTCTCCACACCCGCAATTCATGAAGTCTTACAAAACCTTTAACCAAAACTTGGGCTTTGAGCCCCAAAACATGTTGTGGGGGGATTCCATTCCCAACAGGCCCCTAACACAATCATCGTGACTCGTCCCGAGTCACTATGCTGGTGCGGCGACCTTGGCGCAGAGCACCTCCAATTGGTCTCGTACTGCTCTGAGGTTCGCGCACATTGTTCTACGGTTTGCTAGACCTGCTGCATGCGCTCTTCCGATGCTTCTTTGTGAGGATCTGCTACCTGCCTTAGCACATAGAGTCCTTGCATCTGTGTGAGATTGCCCTCAATATCTGTCGTAATGGAGAAGGCCTCATCAATCCATGGTTGGACGCGCGCCTTGAGAAACACCTCTTTCTGTCTAGTGGCATCCACCTTCTCTTTCAGTGCCTTTGCTTGTTGAATCTTTGCCAGCCGTTGGGTGAGGATGACTGTCTGCGTAGTTCCCCTTACATTATCATACTACTCCTGCAGTTCGCGCACTTCTGTTTCCAGGTGTTGTATGTTGGTGTCCTCCTACAAGGATGTGAGGACGTCAAAGGCTTGGTCCAACATACTGGTACAGCCCTGCACTGCCTGTCTAATTTCTTCCAATCTTGTTTGAATCGCACTAACGCGCTACTCATCACCGCGGAATTTTCTCATTACCTTCCCGGCTAGGAGCTGGGTGGCTACGCGCACCCCTTTGTCTTTAATGTTGCTAATTGTGTAACCCCTCTTTTCCTTCTCCAGTTTGTATTTTTTCTTCATGGCCTCTGCGAGCGCCAAATCTCCGCTTTTTCTCGCTATCGCCACCTGGTCCTTTCCCTTACAGGGGAGCTGAGAAATACTATGGATGAAATCCGTTGTGATGGGAATAGGCTCCTCCAGCCATAAGTAATCATCGTGCACCAAGCAAAGTAGCTGCCTGATGACGAAAATAGTGATAGGCGTGCGATGAAAGTGTGGAATCCCTAGCAGATGAAGTAATCAGGCCTTCTCCACACCACGTAGCCATTTCCACGGCTCTAGTGTTGTGACTAACCCCTCTGTGCTTTGCTTCATGAGGCTCTCCGTCTCTAAGTGTGGGAACTTCTCGCTGTCCGCAAGGTCCCAATCTTCAAACTTCATTGTGGGCATGCGACCCAGGTGCAAGCCCTTGAATACAGTTCCATTGGGGAGGAGCGGGGTCTGGAGTGCGCTCTTAGTGGCATCCAGGTCCTTTGGTATCTTAGTTTTCCCTTTCTGCTGAGGGACGTACTCAGACAATTTCGTTGTAAAGCGCACCGGCTGGATGTCCTCTTTCATGTCTTTTGTTGCCTCTATCTCATCGACGAGAGCCTGTAGGTCCTCCTCCTCATCATCCGTCTCAATGGTGACAGCCTTGCCCTTTTCTTCCATTGAGAGTTTACCAAACTGCGGATTTCTTGGGGACATGCGAACTGGTCCCACCACCTTCTTATCTTTCTTGGGCCTCGGTGTCCGAGGCGATTTCAAGATTTCTGGCGCGACCACAGTGTCTCTGGGAACATCATGTACCATGGGGTTCTGCGCGGCCTCGTCGGTGGTTCCTTCTGCAGAGCCCAAACCTCTCCTGGTAGTTGTCATCCTGCTTGAGCTATCTACGGTCATTTGCAACTTCAGTGCTCAAATCTTGCTCGGCGCTCAACACTCTGTGCTCTAATCAACTACTCAAATCTCAAATGAACAAGTGTTGTCTCGTGGTTAGCCCCTGGAGTTTTATAGTGCCTTTTGAATTCAAATTTGACCGTTCCCCCCATTTCTGGGCCATCAATGCTTTCTTGGCGGCAGATTGCCCCAAATCTTGCCATTTATTCGTGTCTTAAATGCCCGTCGCTCGCTCCCTGTTGCCTTAAATTTGACATCTCGTCATGAACAGTGAGACCAACAATTACTTCCCAGCCTACCCGAGCGGCAGCGTAGCCCCCATGCACGGGCGCGACCGTTGTGACATGCTGATTTTGCATGCACCCCCCTCATCGCACAGCTCCCAAACAGCCTCTTTTAGAACCTCGCGCTCTCTTTCAACCGTATGGAATGTTGAGACTGTGCTCCCTATGGCTAGTCAAATGGTCACACCACCCGTGCGAGACTTCAACTCGCCTCCCAGTATAGTCCGCAAAAACTTCTCAATTGCCTTTGCAACAGCCGGCGCTGCGCGTTCTACTGTATGTAGTGCACTCCCCTGGTTACTGTGTTTGGTGAGGTGCGGTCGTAGCCATGGCAGTAGAGTCATAAATTCTTAGCGAAAATCTTCTAATGCAGTGGTACGATCATCCATATCTTTCCTTGTCACCCTTGGGTTATCAACGAGACATGCTTGCGTGATTTCATTTTCTAGCCTCTTGATCTCAGCGTCCATCAAAATGCTTTTCTTTCTCAATCGTACCCGGTCCTTTTCGAGTTCGCGAAGTCTAAGGTTCCCTCACTGGATGGCTTCCTGAATCCTTATATGTTTGACCTCGCGTAGATGTGTGATTTCTTCCTCCTGGTCATCACACACTGTCACCACTGCGGGAGCCAGTACGTGTGGATTCCTCTTTGGATTTTCTTCAGTAAGTACGGTCTCCACTCTGTTCCGCACCTTTGGAATCATCTCTGCATTTAGGGTTTTTCACATGGTCCTATAGGCCCATCGAACCGCTGGCACGCGCAGGTCCCAATCAGTTTGTCTCGCCTGGTGAACCTTGTTCAGTACTCCGCACACCCTATCGAATGCTTCGTCGTGGAGAATTAGTAGTGCGCGTCACCTTTCCTGCTGCTGTGGTTTGTACCGATTCTCTATGCTGGGGTGGTGTGTGCTTGTGCGGGTTGTACAGCGTATGTCTGTACCCATCGAGAAAGGTGGGCGTGCAAGTTGTTCCACCCCTGCTGATTGGTTATCGTTCAAAGCTGGGGTTTTCCAAAACGTAGGCGCATCATCCTTCTGCATCCGTGCCAATCCTCAAAATTTCCTTGATGTGTATCCCACCATCGTGTGGGTGTTACTCACAGTGCCTATTTCAGAGCATTGAATCGTTGCTTTTCTGGTAATGCGCTTTCAAATTTGCTCAGAAATTCATCCACTGCTGTTCATCCATCATATGTCAGCAGCTCCCTTACCTTTGTTGTCATGCAATGCAATGATCTGATCATCATGTTGCAATTCAGCGTCGTTACTTCGTGCAGCCGATACTGCATTCTCTCTATCTCTTCGTCTGAATCCGAAGTGCAGGAGCTTTCGTGCTCCCACAAAATTCTTCCATCTGTAGTCGGATTCACCCAATCTTGTTCTTGCGTAGTTATCTTGTAAATACAATTGAGATCGTCTTCACTATAATCCTCGCGCACTGGTTTAGTGCATCGAGCTCCTTCGGCTAGATCTAACGGTACTATTACACGTAGTGACTTTTTCTCAAAGATCATTTTGTGCTTCTTCAGATTTATGACTCCGTTCATATCGGTGGCCTAGTCTATTCCTAGTAGCGCAGGATAGGGATTACTGTCATCGACAATCTCTATCACTTCAAAATCTGCATATGCGCTTGCACCTTCAATATTCACTATGACCCCCTGCAATCTTCCCATGGGCAAAATCTTATGTTGGTTCGTCATTTGTAACTGAATAGGGGACCATTGTAACACGAGTCTGCCCATGCGTTCCCATGTTTTCTTTGGTAGTACATTTGCATCTGAACCCAAATCGAGAATTACCTGATCCATTTCATACTCGTCGATTTGTGCAGTCAACCTCATTTCCCTTCCTATACGCAATGCATGCTTTCCAAGTTTCCAGACCACGCGCGGTTCTCCTGATCCCGCGCACCTAGCAATAAGTTCTTGTATTCCTTTGACTGCCTTGCTGTCGTGCAACAGTTTCATGCATGTCTCCAGAAAGGTAGTGAGCATTGAAGGATCCATCCCTGGTTCTAGTTGATCCTTACTACCTGAAGTGGAGGCCTCTATGAAGCTCTTCTTAGCTTCCATGAATGTTTCCTTCGAGCATTCTAAATCAAATTCGGGTTCCTTTGTAGGAGCCTTGCGAACCCACGCACTTCTTCTAGCTGCTTTCCTTTATCATCTCCCATGGTCATACCGCTCATGAGCATCATGTTTACATTTGGGTCTTCTTTGCGTGGCTCAGACCTCATCATTTGTAAATTCTGAGTCGGAGGGGGCTGGAGTACCCCCTTTTCGCGCATCCTCGCTATCAATGAAGGGAATTCTTCTGCCTCATGATCAAACTGAGTACAGTGCCAACATGATGTCCTTGTCGAGTTTGTACAATCGCGGGCATAGTGCCCTGGCCCTCTGCAATTGTAACAAATTAGCTGTTTGTGACCCCTTCCTGGTCCCATTCCGCCTCGACCTCGACCGCATCTCTGAAATCCAGCATGCGCGATCCCTGCATTTAGGTCGAGGGCTCACGTTTCGGTCTGCACCCTGTAGACAAAAGTCTGATCCATCATTAGTTCATAGCTTCGGCAGGTGCGTTCATCATAGCCTACCGACCTGCAGAAATTAAAAAACAATTGTTGGGACGTCTGCGTATACTTCTGCAACAGATGACAATTATCCGTGGTGTGTTTTCCTATCTGACAGATCACTCACCATAATGCAGACGTCATGTTTGGCCCTTCCTGTGCCTCAGGTCTTAACGGCATCGGCCCTCCTCCTACCAAGTAGTTCGTGAACACTGGACAGTGGTCCTTGTCGTGCCCTTGGCCTTTGCATTTTATGGACCATACTTCCCCGCGCACCTCCGGCCGAGGTGTCCTATCATGTTTCAAACTTTTCATTTTCAGACACAGATTCCGCAGTTGCACGTGGATTTGTTGGACTCCCAACCCAGGGTCTTATATAGGGGTCTCATGTAATCTCATCACCATCTCCAACGCTTCGGCCTGGGTGGAAAGTTTTTGTTGTGACAGCGCCATCCTTAAGCACAGTGTTAGAGATGCTACAAACCATGTGCGATGCTGTCCATCTGTCAACGTCATATTAGCTTAGCGAATCATACTCTTCAGCCTTTGGTCCAGATCCCAGGGGGTCTCGCCCGGGAGCATCGTGATCTCCTTAAACTTGACGATTGATTGTGTTTCTAATTTTGGCCTGCTAAATTCCTTGTTCAGCTCAGCCTGGATCTCTGCAATTCCTGCGTTTGGGTGGTCATTGGAATGCTTGATAGACCACGTTAATGTGCAATCCTGCAGCACGCTCACCAGCGTGGCTTTTTTATGACACCTTGTGCTTCCCATACTGGTCTTACCATGAACCAGAATTGGTCCGAATCTTCATTCCCCACTCCTTTGAATATCGGTAGTTTGATCGCACTCACCATATTGAACTACGGTGGTAGCGGAGGTGGGGTGGGTGGAGATGGAGGTGAGGAGGGTGAGATGGGTTGAGGTGTGGGTGGAGGTGGTAAACGCAAAATACATTGCCTTATCAGACTGACCGCACCTCTTGGAAAAACTTTCACGAGCTCTTCCTCGCTTTCCTGCGAAGGTGAAATTAAGGGACTGGTTTCCAACTCTTCACTACTTTCGCTTCTGTAGATCTTCCCACTTCGTGTAGTCCCAAACATTAATTTATTTGCGTAACCCACTTTTCACACAATAGCATCTCAATCCAAGTGTTCAAAGACTTAATATACTTACCTCGCGGCCCCTTGAGAAAACATCGCTCTGCCTCACTGTAGCTGACGGTCGTGTCGACTGCGAACTCAGTGATAAATCCTCCTATTATTTAGTCGAGCCAATGGTCCACAGCTCACGCGATCTTATCTCCTGATGCTTCTAGTCTGCACACTAATTCTGGAGTCCACACTATTGGTTTGTCGAGCCTACACCTTCCCTGGTTGTCTGCTAACTTTGCGTTCCACTCATACAGCTCAGAAGGAAAAGATGCAAAGAAAATTTCATGGATTTTCGTATACAAGTGGCACTCCAACCACTGTTCCTTAGTTACTTGCAGATTTATGTTTTTCTACGTCACGAACTCATGAATCTTCTTTTCCAACCACTCTTCAATTTCTTTCTTTGTTGGATTCCAATGGCACGACATCAGACATCCCTTATGCAGATCCCGATCCTGGCAACGGAACCATTTGTTGGCTTGTATGGGCCTGACCCAGGTTCAAAGGTGATTTAGCTAAGAAAATCTCGGTACTACTGGCCCATTCGGCAATAGTCTGTGGAGCGTGGACTGAGGTCTCACCCGAAGTAGTATGGGAGGGTGCTCGAACCAAGTTTCCGAACCCTGGGGATGTCTGATGAGCTTCTGGAGGTCAACGGTTTGACCTGTCGCTACGCGCACTTACTATCCTTTCGCAACCTACAGTGTTGTTTCTGTGCATCCCTACTCAGGGCACAACCCATATAATACCCAAGTTCCTTGCTATTTAATTTGTTATTATCCGATTACTTAACTTATTTATGTAAGACTAATGATTATTACAGCATATTCCGCAATCATATTAGTGCACGCGATAAATAAAATAGTATAAACTTACAGAAGGCAATGAACAACAGATACACAGAAATAATAATTAACTTCTCTTTATTAATCTTCAATCCATATTACAGACTCAACACCGCCCTACGCACTCAGCTGCAAGGGTCCGCGCACTCAGCTGCAGACTCTACTAGGCCTCTGCGCACTTAGCTGCAGAGCCTCTTCCTACTACTACAACCCAATACACTTAGACTCCTACTCTATGCTCGAACCATTCATATTATTCTCTTTTCTTCACTCCCTTGTTACCTATCTTTACAACTTAGAGCCTCGCTCTATTTATACAATCCCATGGTTCGTGGACCATGGGTAGGCCGACATGACTTTACATTATATTACAATACTTTAGGGTGGACAACCCTATGACTTAACCTATACTTCGCGCTCCACGCCCGCAATTCGCGGAGTCTTACAAAACCTTTGACCAAAACTTGGGCTTTGAGCCCCAAAACATGTTGTGGGGGGATTCCATGCCCAACAACAAGGGAAAATGATACCTAATTGTGATCTTATTCAAACCTCTGGAGTTTGTACACATGATCCATCAACCATCCTTATTTGGGCTCAATACTATAGACATTGCGCAAGCATTAACACTTTCTCAAATCAAGCCTTTATCTAACAACTCCTGCACTTGTTTCCTAACTTCCCCATTCTCCTTAGGTGTCATGCGATAAGCAGATTTATTGGGAAAAATTTCTCCTATTATCAAATTGATATGATGATTGATACTCCTTATAGGTGGTAGTTCATTTGGAAAATCATCCCCAACAATGTCATGGTGTTCCTCCAATAATTCTTGAATATCTAAAGGAAAATCAAAAATAGTAGTGGAAGTAAGAACTACTCTAGGTCTACAAATAATAGAAAAATTTACCTCCTCTATATTTAGTTATTGTAAAAGTTATTTCCTGCTCATTAACAAAGATTTAGGATCACTGGTTTCAGAATTCCATTCTTATTGTAGTGGAAGCAAGGTATGATTGATGCCATCCTTTTGAAACTTATAGTTATTCTTTTTACCATCATGTACAACACTTCTGTCAAATTTCCACAGCCTACCCAGCAAACTATGACACACATCAATCGGTATCACATCATAAAAAATCTTATCCTTGTAGCTTCTAATCTGAAGCTCTATCTCGTACTGCTCATTCACCAAAATTTGATGTCCTTTCTGCAACCAAGACACCTTATAGGGTGTTGGATGATTTTGCCTTTTAAAATTTAGTTTTTCAACAACCTCTGTAGACACTAGGTTGTCAGTACTTCCAATGTCAACAACCACGTTACAACATTTTCCTTAAACTTTGAAAATATTTTGAAATAAGGCTTTCCTTTGGACTAGCTCAAGAGCTTCTTTCTCCTGCTTAATCAATTCTTTCTTCATCATCAAGGTCTATCTTGTCTCTAGCACATTCTCATCTTCCTACACCTCTTCTTTCTTTTCCTCTATTGGAGCAGCAACAATGCTCCATTGGCATGTCTCTCTTTTTTTAGGACACTCATACGCCATGTGTCCAATCTTGCCACACGTGTAGCAAAAAAACTCTCTTCCTCTACCTCTTCCTCATCCTTTGGAAAAGGATCTTCGGCCTCTGGATTCTCCCTCATGTTGTCATTGTGGACTTGAGCTACTAGTTCTATCTCTTGGTGCAGTAGATCTCCTTATGTTTGTTTGTTTCCCTCTTCCTCTAGCAGTGCTCTTACCTCTGCCAGCTTGCTTCCTTGCAAGTTCTCTTCTGCTATCAAGGCCAATGGATATGCCTCCTCCATTTTTATGTGCTATTACATTGATCTCATATTGTATTTCTAGACTAAGGCCATTTATATATATTGATGTATTCTCTGTAGAATTGTCTACATATCCTACCCTGATGTTCACTTTGTAGAATTATTCAGTATACTCTTTGACTGTCATAGCTCTCTCTAAGATTTTGCATACTCCTGAACAAGGTAAGCTGGTAATATTTCAGCAAAAACTTACCTCTGAGTTTTGGCACCATCATGTCCCATCTTTTAATATTGCGTTTGTTCTTTCTCCTTCTCTCTGCGTGTACACCATCCCACCAAAGAGTTGCATCACTCTTTAATTTAGTTACAACAAACTTAACTTTTCTCTCTTCATCCATCTCTTCATACTCAAATAATTTATTTATCTTGGTGATTCAGTCAATACGCTCCTCTAGATTCATGCTACATGTATAGGAAGATAAATTTGGTTTGGGTTTCATAACAGATCCCAAAATTGCTTTCAATACTTTAGCTTCTACAGGTTCTTCTAAATACTCTTCCTCTTTTGGACTCACATCTATCTCTTATGGTTCTCTCTGCAAAACAGTCTCCATTGCATCCATCCTTTCCTCCAATCATTGTATCACCCGCAGTACTTCCTTATTAGCAACAGGCCTTTGTCTTTCTCCTCTTACGCCTTGTCCAATGCCTCGATCAACTCTGGGTGGCACAATTCCTTTTGTTCCTTAATCAAATGTAGGGTCTGCTCTCATACCAATTGATGCAAATCTAACTTAGATTTTTAGGATTTGGTCCTATTAATAACACAATGTCAAACAAGTCACATAATCGATGCTTCCCTCAATCCCCTTTTTAGTAGAAAGACCTCTGTGGCCCTATTTATAGCTTTAGGATCCAACCTAGGCAGCTCTGTTCTTACTCTATTACAAATTTTGGTAGTTGTTCTTTCAAACTACACTTCTATTGTTAGGCCCCTATACTACTAGTGTAACCCCTTATTGTTATTAGTACAACCCCCTTATTATATTTATGTACCCATGTAGAAGCCCACTATTGTTATTATTGTACCCTTACATTATTATTGTTATGTCGGCTCTGATTATGTTATGACCCCTTAGACTCCTATATATATAAAGGAGGTCTTTTCATTTGTATAATCCAAGAATTGTTCATTTCTGTAATTTAAAGGAGGTTGCCCCCTCGAAGAGGCTGAA